>OY728139.1:94038516-94693764 GCA_963277665.1 Viscum album | reverse complement strand
GTATGGGAGATGATTGCCACCCAGATGGCGTTATTTCCTTTAGGTTTCATGGGGAGACCTATAATGAAATCCATGGTTATGTTTTCCAATTTCTATACTAGTATAGGAAATGGTTTCATCATACCCTTAGACTTCTATAATTCTGCCTTGACTTATTGGCACACCAAGCATTTAGATACAAACTCTGAAATATCACTCTTTATGTTAGCCCGCTAGAAGTTTTGCTTCAAATCTCTATACATCTTAGTGATTATTGTATTAATATAGAAGGTTGAGTTATGCACATCAATAATAATTTCCCAATTTAGTTCTTGTTTTTATGGGAAACATATTCTAGTTCCAAACCTTATAACTCCATCTTCAAAAAAATGAACTCTAGAATATTCTTTACCATCTTCAAAGGTAACTCATCATATTTCTAGGACTCCTTGATCCACTTAAGAATGAATGGTTGAGCAGTTATTTGATCAATTTAGGATGATGATCCTTTTATGATCTCAATTACCATACTTTTCATGCCCAAGAAGATTATATCCCTTGTAATCATCATCATGGATAGGGTTGTGGTATCCTTTATACTCAGAGCATTTTCCACTTTTTTTTCTTTCACAAGATTATAATGTATTGGAAAATCATAATCCATGATCGGATCTAACCACCTTCATTGGTTTGTTTTAATCTCTTTTTGTGTGAATATATACTTGGGGATTTTATTATCCATATATATATATCACACTTTTCTCTATAGAGAAAATGTCACCAAATATTTAATTCGAAGATCACTACTTCCAATTATAGATCATGAAATGGTTAGTTATTCTCATGGATCTTTAATTTATGGAAGGCATAGGCTATCATGTTTTCATTTTGAATGAGTAAACAACCCAAAACCTTTTTGGATCATCAATTTAGATCATAAATCTTTTCCCTTTGGTAGGTAACATGAGCATGAGTGCAATGATTAGCCTCTTATTTAACTCTTTAAATATTTATTTTCATTCATTTATCTAGATATTATTGACTTCCTTATGAGTATTCTTAGTTTTTGGGCTTGAAAATCATGAGAATTTTATCAAAAATCAATGATAGTATCCAGATAATTCAAGGGAACTACAGATGTATGTCATAGATGGTGGTCTGGGCCATCCTTCAATTGACTCTGTTTCTTAAGGATCCATAGATATCTCTTTATTGGTGATAACATTCCCTAAGAAAGTTAATTTCTCTAACCAAACCTCACATTTAATATACTTTGCATATAGATTTTCCTTCCTTAAGGTCTTCTGTATAGTATTTAAATATACCTCATGTTCCTCCTGAACTTTGGAGTAGATAAAAATATAATCAAAAAATACTACCAAAAATTTGTTGAGTTAAAGCCTAAAGACTCTATTCATTAATTACATGAATATTAATGGAGCATTAATGATTCAAAATGGAATCACTATTAACTGTTAGTGCTTTTACCTTATATAAAAAATAAATCTTGGGGATATCCTCCTTCTTCACCTTTACTTGATAATATCCTAACTGAATATCAACCTTTGATAAGTATTATGATACACATAGATGATTGAACAATTAATCAATCTTTGGTAGTGGATACTTGGTTTTTATCATGTTCATGTTGAGCTCACAATAATCAATGTAGAGGTTCATTGACCCATCCTTCCTCTTAATGAAGATAACTGATTCACCTCAAGGTGAAGCACTTGGGCATATAAACCCTTTATTCATATTCTCCTATAATTGTTTATTAATCTATTTAAATTAAATAATGGAAATTCAATATGGAATCTTGGATGTTGGAAAATATACATTTATTATCTTGATTGAGAACTCAACCACATGGCTTGGAGGAAGACCAGGAAATTCTTTGGGAAACAAATTAGTATATTACCTTTTAATGGGAATGTCATCAGAGATGATATTTTATTTATTATTAATCATTTTTGCGAGATACGCTTACTCTCAAGGTAATAATATCCATTCTTGATATGTTGTTACCAAAGTAGATTCATCCTCCTCCTTACACTTGTATAAAATTGTAAGGAAATTTGTGATGCGAAAGGTGATTTCCTTCTCTCATCAATTTATATTGGTTATATAAAAGGAAAGCTAGTCCATGCCCAGAATAGTATCAAATTCCACTAAGGGGAGTAACATAAGGTGTTCTGGGAAATTATTCTTGAAATTTGATCAGGATATTAGTTATATCCTTGGTATGGAAAAACTCACCCATTTTCATCTTTATCAATAACTTGATTTTAATTTTTTGATGTGGTTTTTGAATAGTTCTACTAAACTTGCATGATGTGAAGGAATGTATAGAACCAGAATAAAATAGTACATTCATTATCCTTGAATGAATAAAAATCATACATGTCGCCAAATAATTGTTAAGATACACATCATAAATTTTGATGGAATACCCTTACCCTTTATCACTTGGAATAGGAGGTTATTTTCAATGATTATCATCAACAACACTTAACTTAGGTTAGTTCTCATAGTGTCATTGTTCCTTGAAGTTGAAAAACTACATGATATGTTGAGGGTTTTATGGATAATTACTTTCTTCCATCACATTAGTGTGTTTCTCCAAGTGGTAATCTCTATCTAGGTGCCCTTACTTCCCACACCTAAAACATTTCCTTATCCCCTTCAGGCAATTTTGTGATGCTTCTTCCTATACTTTTGACATGTGGGATGATATAATTTCTTACCCCCATGATATTTTTCCATCACTCCTCCAAAATTAAAATCTTATTTATTATTCTTTTCTCCAGTCCCAAGAGACCCTTGAGATTATCCAACCTCTATTTCAACTTTTAGGGAACATAAACAATTTCCTCATGGCTGTTAAAGTCTCAAATAGCCAACGCTTTTCATAGATTCATCTTTATCCCACCGAAGAAGTGGTCAACTTTAATTTAATGGGAAATAACAAAGTTATAGGTGTATCATGAAAGCCTTTTAAATTTTTCCTCATACACACCAATGGACTTTTGATCTTTTTTCTTAAGGATAAAGAAATCTCTCTCCATTTTAATTAAGATAGTGTGCAAAAAACATTTGTCAAAAAACATTTTCCAGAATTTCTTCCACTCTATCACTTCCATCTCATCCTAAAGATTCATGTTATTTTCCAAAAGTCCACATTTTATTATCTTCTCCCTCAATATAATAAATAACTAGTACAACCTTCTTATTCCTAGAGAATTGAATTATATAGAATATATATTCAATGGAGTTCATCCATTTCTTTGCGATTAAAGAATCAGAGGATCTACTGAATTTCAGAGACTTTTTTCGCATTAAGGTTTTAATTATAAATTTCTATTTCTTAGGGGGATTTGGTAATTCCTCATTATTAAATTTTTGGTCCAAAATATGAGTTAACTAAGAAATTATTTTTAAAAAATTTGTGACTCATGCTCCTATCAGGTTGGAAATCTCATTTAGTTAATCATCACATTTCCCCTCACATTGAGTTTTTGCATGGTTTATCTTATTTCTAGCCATTGAGAAAAAATAAAATGGAAAATTATGGATGTGTATTTTTAAACTATTAAACAAATAAATATAAATCCATTAACATTATATGGATAACTCATAAATTACATATATTTTTTAACCTATGAATTTATTGGTTTCAATATATGTAATCCATGATCTATTTCCTAACATAAAATATTTTGGGAATTTTTGTTCCCTTAATAATGGTTTATAGTGAGATTTACAATTTTCTAAATAATATCCCATGGGAGTTCCAAACTAGGTCTGCATAAAGGCATGTTTTCTTATACTAGGTGACGATTGATTTTAGTATAATGTTCCTTTTTTGGGTTTATTACACCTAGGTACCTCTGTGTCAAAGCCACATCCACTTATAGTATCCAAATAAGGATGTATTTTCTTAGAAACCACTTAATATATACATTACCAAAATCTATGGATGTCTTTTTATGTTTATTATTATCCCTAATTCTCTCACTAGAGTTTTCTAATCTTAATCCTAAAATTGACTAGACTTTCTTCTAATACTAACTATGACAACCCATATTTTTAATACATGTTATTTCATTATTTATTTCATAAAGGTACACTTAATACAACCCCAAAATATTTTGAGGCCTAGTGTCTTTGGGAAATTATGTACATGACATAATAAATTGTAAAATAAATGCAACATCTTTAATTAAAACTATGAAACATGCCCTTATTTTCCATGGATCTTTTAAACTACATGGGATAACCTAGGGAAGTACATAAGAAATGGATGAGCTATAAATCCCAGTAAGGGAATAAAAAAGCATAGAATAAGGTAAATAATTACATGTGATCTAAGATTATTATTAAGTAAACATAAGAGGGTGAGAATCATAATCTTGAATAATGAAGCATCATATAACATGATAATATAAAAGCAACATTGGAATGTGGAAACAACATAAATCATGACATCATATAAATAAGTCAAGCCTAACCTCCAATACAACATAACATAGTTTGATTAATATAACCTCCCACACACCATACATGGAATCTACTGAGATTAAAACATTACCCAATGCATTATAGGGATATATAATTATAGACCCACCTGTAACATTTATATTATATAGATGCATAAGTTTTCCACATAGATCATTCAAAATGGGATCATACTTCATCACATTTAATCCCATGATTAATTATTTTCTTTTAAATGCATTTATTTCCCTAATAAATTTTGGATATGTGAATCTAGGTGAATTTTGTTGAGTAGATATGGGATGGGTATTCACTACACAACTGATTGGCATGGAAAAATCACAGGATAATTTTGACAGAATAACGGGGATATGTAAAGATTCAAAGAAGGAATTAGTAAGAGTTAAATGGGTCTATAATCGCATATAAATCATAATTATAGTATTATTTATGTTTAAGAAAATATCCCAACATGATAAATTATAAACTAAAAGGTATAATATAATGAAGGTTCTTGAATAAAGAGGAGAATGAGTGGATCCCTTACCTTGAGAGGATGCTTCTAAAATATTGGGATGAGATTATTAAGAGATTAGGGAACCTTTTGAGGACTCTAGAGAGGTAAAGGTTGAGTAAGTTCAATATCTAAGAGTTTTTAGGGTAGATGAATGGGACTTTGGGTGGTTTTTTATAGCAAAATAAAGGATAATTTTTTATTAATTTCCTGACTTAAGTTTTGGACTATATATAATAAGGTAATAAAAAATAGACCTTTCTAGGGTTATTTCCCAAATTATATATAAAATAGGAGTTTTTATCATTATTTTATATGTATAATAACCGAAAACATTTAAATAATTCCCTTGGTGGTGTGGAATTGAGTCATGTTTATAAAGATTTGACTTTAAAATTGTAAAATATAATATTGGTTTTCAAGATTTCAATAAGGGTTTATAAAATTAATCAAATAAATTTTAAAACACATTATTGTAAATGGTAAATATACTTTTGGTTATTTATACCTTTTATGGCATATATTACATCACTTTTTGATCATTATGAAGTCATAATACATACTGAGTATTTATACTACATTTATTTGTTACAAAAAAATTGATTATCTCATAAAATTATGAAAAATTCACCATTGGATAATTTCGAGGTTATGATTAAATAATAATATTTATTTAATAAAAATATTTCTATAAATATGATAATTTACACTTTTAAAAAATAAATCTCCATTTATTGAAAAATACTGGTTTTTTGACAATAATAGTTTTCTCGCCCTTATAAAAATTATATTTGTCTTCATAAAATTATATTATCATTTATATTTAATAAATATTATTTAATAATCATATTTTATTAAAATATAATTTATTTAAAAAAATATTAAATTCAACAAAAATAGTGTCTAGATTAAAACTATATATTTCCAAAAAATACAATTTGTGTTTCATTGTATCAAAATATAATTTTTATTGAACTCATTATTTAGTAAATTAAAAATTAATATTAAAAAGGGATAAATATAATAATTTTTACTAAAACGAAAATATAAAAAATAATATTTTTGGGGTATAAATACATAAAACTTTATTACACCAGCAAATACCCTAAGGGTAAGGTGTGTCATGGTGAGATTTTAATGGGATGGTTTGATGAACATGGTTTGGGTCATGATTTTGAAGAGATTGAACTTATACCATAAATAGTTTATCACATGATTTAGTTGTTGAATATCAACTTGGGATTGGTTAAGGAAAAATACCAGTGATGTTATCCTCCTCAGAAAACTCAGATAATTGAGCTTCATAGGGTACGATACTACTGGTTGAGACCATCACTTATTATATCTGTATCAATTAGACTTTATCATAAACCTTAATATACTGAAATTAATTGTCACTATAAAATATATATATTATAAATTTTTATGATACATAATAGTCTTTTAAATCTAACAAACTATAACTATCCAAAATAACCAAGGTAGTTCATTTTTTCTATAACTATATTACTTGGTAAGTGATTTATTCATTCAAAAAGAGAATTACAATTATAAAAGTTTTGGACATTGAATTTGAATATCATAAAAAATACTAAGATTAGTGGTATGAAGAATATAATTAGATTTTAGTGTATCTCATCCCTTTCATGGACATTCACGACTTCTATGGGCTAAAAATAATGAAACCAATTCCATGGTAGGTCTTTAGAATAATGGATTGAAATAAAATTTATTTAATAATATAAAATATGAATTTGTATAATCATAACCTAGAAAATATATCAATTAAAGTTCTAGTATGTGAAATGCTACAAATATATCTAAATAATTTTGTACAATAATGAATATGGTGAAAATTTCTTAGAACCATCTCATGAATGAGAAACAAAAAACAATACAATCACTCATGTTTTGCATGAAAATAAAAAACTAATCCACATGAGTTTTAAAAAAATCATGAACATATGAAAGGTAATTTCATCAGCATATATTAAATAGTCCCCATAAATCATGATTCATATAATTAATATTCACATTATTATATCTACTTATACATACCCCATCTTACTCATTCAATAATATCAACAATGAAATCTAAAACATGGAATCTTGGGGATCTTATGAATTATTTTTATCATATATTAAAAGTATAGAAAATATATATTTTTTTCATGAAATTATCTCTTTGAAAACATAGAACTATAATTTAAAATTTAGGAAAGTGAAAATATAAGTTAGTAAAAATAATACTCCCCTTTCCACATGAAATTATTCTTTATCCTTTTCATTTTGTTACATTGACCATCATAGACCTTTGTAATCAAACATCCAAGTGAAAGAATAAGGTCCAAACTCAATTGAGTACAAAAAGATTAAAGGGACTAAAACTATATCCAAAGACAAAATTTCAATACTAAAACTATTTTTTGAAGACCTAGAAAGAAGTAAAAATATCAAGTTCCCTCTTGAAAATAGATTTTGGTTAAGTTTGATTAGATTGAACTTACCTATTTTTATCATGTAATAGGAGTATGGAATAGAGTTACTTATTCTGGGTTGATCCAAGACTGATTTTGTAGTGCATCAAATATGCTTATTATCTTCTTAATCAATTACATCATCTTATGAAAACTTTTTTGAATGGAATTCCAAGTAGTATATAGTTGAGGAAGTAATTCTTATATTTTCTATACTTGATATAACTCCTCTTACTCCTATGTTGGGTGATTCCCTTTATATTCTAAATTTATCTCCTCAACTTTAGTATTAATTTCCTCATCCTCATCCTTTTCTTCTTTTATAATATGTTATTTAGATGGTGTTGGAGATTTATCTTCATTGATAATTTCATCAAGCTTCATGTAATTCTCTACCACCATGTTTTTCATGTCGTTCCAAAATTCAGCATTTGTCATACCTTATCCCTCTTATTTTTCATCCAAGGCTTCTTATTTTTATTCCACCTCTTGCTCATCGGTGATATTGTTAAATTACATGGAATTTTAAAAGTTAGTTTTAGTTTTAGGATTGGAAATAAGGGTTACCTTGGATTATATTTTATCTTAAACATCACTCTCAGGAATCTCCTCAAGTACTACCACATCATCAGCATCCCCCTTGGATGTTCCTATTGATTCCTCATCTTCCTTTTCCTTTATATCCCAATATTGAGATTAATCCTAACAAAAATCTTCCAATTTATTGAGTAGTGAAACATCATTGGTAAGGTATAGTTGTGGGCTCATTCCTTCTTGATAATAGATCCTTCTAAGTTCATTAATTTTATATGAAAGCTCTGTAATGGGAATAGTGAAATTTTCCTTATTATTACATATACATTGTATTCCTACCATTACAAACAAAATTATACGAAATAAGAAAAGGAATGTTATCCCAGAGGTTGAAACCACAGTGACTAGAAAACAATTAATACTTAATATATAGAATAATAATTTGAAACAAAATAAAACTACTTATACCTTAGAACTAACTAAGTGATGATGGAATGTACCAAGAAATTAAAACCCCAGGTTCATGGAATAAAAATGTGGAAAATAGATGATGAATGTCCTGATTTCATCAAAATAAAATCCTACTGAATCCCATTGTTGGGTCATTATACACTCTCCTAAGCTCACCTTTTCACCTCTTAGGCACTTCAAATAACTCAAGAGGTGGGTAACCTAATACCAACCATTAAACATAGAATGAAAACTAACCCAATTGTAATAGTAGAAGTAAAACTCTAGGTATCACAATTGATAGAACACAGTTAAACAAATCCAATGGTCATGGTCACTAAAAAGAAATAGAAATTAAAAATAGAATGAGATTGAAGTCCAACATCAAAACCAATAAATAATGATACTTTTTAAATCAATCCCATTTCACATTAAAAAAATATGAAAATAAACTACTAATACCTCATGTTATCTATGAGAGGTGGAGGAATAAAATAAAATTAAAGAAAACCTAGAGACTCCCACAGTAGACTCCAGTCGAAGAGGAGTAGTTAAACTCTCTATGATTCAATACTTTAAATGCACAATCACAGCCTCAATTTTTAGAAATAAGTCCCTTACTCATATATTTAAATATATCTCCCCAATTTATCTTTATATCTCTATCTTTTATCTCATATCTTGGTATATCATTGATTGTAATGTATATAAACTACCTTGTATAGGTAGTAAATCCATCTTGGAGTATCACTTATATCTCCTATAAAATATATCTCTTAATTAATACATGGAAATAGTTGGTGAAACAATGTTATATCTTTAGAATATATACCTATTATGGTGTAAATAGTGCTTAAAATTCATCCCAAACCTCTCATAACTATGTCGTAATGTGAAATTGTTGGATATAGTGAAATGATCCTCCAATAAGAACTTGGGTCATTATCATACCTTGATCACCCACGACACAACACTGGACTATGTTTCATCCATATTCACTTCATTTAAATCGATTTATACTTTAACTTTCATTTAAGGTGAAAGTATGAACATCATGACTTAGAAATATACCCCCATCAATTAAACATCTAAATTATGGTGTAGTAGTGTTTCATATGGTGAAAATCTTCTCAAATCAAAAACTCTAGTTTCTGCCTTCTCATTCATCTTCAAGGTGCAAGGATACCCTAATCTAGAAAACTACACAGTCTAAAAATTCTATAGGTTTTATTATTCACACATTCACATGTCCACAACATGGGAGTACTAGCTATGGCATAATATTATTCTCTCCCTTTACTACATTCATGCATGGAAATATCTCCTTTCATGGGCTCTCATGTAAAATATCACATTTTAAGTGGCTTCATATTCCTTCAAATAGTGCATACATATAATTCAATTTCCCTCTTTAGCTTCACAATGGTTCGATATGAGCTTCAGTAGAAAACTAAGAATTTATATTGGTTTCTCATATTTAACCAATAATTCCTCTAATCATACATGGAATACTAGTGTGGTTTCTCAAAAATGAGAGATGTTTCATGAGTGGGTGAGTTATGTCTAATGAAGGAGAAGAATATTATAGCACTAAAATGATAGATATTTTATAAGCTTAATTCAAGATGAGCCTGAGATTCCTAAGTGGTGGTAATGGTGGATTCTAGTGGCCACACACGGTTTGGATGAGTGTTGGGGTAGTGAAAGATTATAGTGATGAAATTAAACATAAAGAAGAAGAAAAATTGAGAACACACAAGATTTGTGTGGTTTGGTAGTGTGCTTACGTCCATGGGAGAAGGAGGAAAATTATTTATTTCTCTATGAATCAAATCTTTATAGGATCACATACACATCATATAATTCATGGAATTTTAATCTCGTTTCATAGAGACTAAAAATCATTATTTTCAAGGGTTGGTTCATCAACCCTTGATGTTTCTCGCAATTCCTTCTACTTCAATGTTGGAAGCTTCAAAAAAGGTGTTTGGGTAGGTTTCCAACTTAATAAGAAAATTTACTACTGAAAAAACTCATCCTCTGCTGATTTCTGGCTAATTGGGAGTGGCCCACACAAATATCCCCCTCATGAACAATTTGGGGTATAAGTTGGACCTGTAGTCACCTTATAAAAATACAGCTTATCCTTCAGTAGAACCTTCTTCATCATGTCTTCCCCATTATTATTGGTGTTGATTCTCTCAACTTTCAACAATATTTCTTCCAGAACATTTCAGATCCATTGATATCACATGTCGATGTGTTTGGACATAAAATAAAATTTCAGTTCTTACTGAGATAAATATCACTATGACTATCAAAATAGATAATATAATTCACATAACTATGTCCCAGCTTCTGTAAAAACTTCTTCATCCATATCATCTCCTTGGAGCCCTCAATGGTTATGATATACTTTGCTTATGTGGTAGACAAGGCAACACACTATTAAAGTCATGATTTCCATGAGACTCCTCCCTTTTCAAATGATATCACATAACCGAATATTTATTTCCTTATGTCTATATATAAATCCATATCTACATCTATGTATCCTTCCAAAATAGGTTTATCACTTCCAAAACATAAAAACATTAATTGATGTACCTCATAGATAACTTAATATTCATTTGACAACTATCCAATTCTACTTTCCTAGATTTGATAAGAATCATCTAACAATTCCAACATCATGAGAAATATCTATTCTGGTGCACACCATGTCATATAGAATACTATCAACCGCTAACTGATAAGGAACTTTTTTCATCTCTACTTTCTCCTCCGTAGTTGATAGACTCTGACTTGTGGTCATCTTAAAGTGACTTTCAAGTGGAGTACTAACTAGTTTTTCCTTTATCATGTTGAATCATTAAAGAACCTTCTCAATTTATCACTCCTAAGATATCCAAATCTTTTTAATCCTTCTGTCATGAGTAATCAATTTACCAAGAATTTGAGTAGCATCTCCAAAGTCATTCATTTCAAAATACTTGTTCAACTTCTTCATAAACCTATCAATCTTGGTGATATATCTACCAATAATCAAAATATCATCAACATAGAGAAACAATATCAGTAAATTTCCATCATAATTTTTTTGATAAAAACACTGTGATTAGAAGTTTTCCTTCTGTACTTTATTTTTCTCCATGAATGAGTTGAATTTTATATACCATTACCTAGGTTCCTATTTCAAACCATATAAACTTTTATTAATCTTGCATACCGGTTTTTATTTAAATTTAAAATGAAATCATTTTGGCTTCCCCATGTATATATCCTCATCAATATCACCATATAAAATTTTTTTCTTTACATCCAGTTATTAGACCTCAAGGTTTAGACTAGCTGCCAATCCAATAAAAACATTGATAGAAGACATTTTTACCACTACAGAAAAATAATAATCAAAGTCAATGCCTTTATTATTACTGAATCCCTTCACAATAATTCTAGATCTGTAGCTTATTTGTTATCTTCCATCTTCTTCTTTGATTATTTACACCCACTTGTTCTTGAGGTTCATCTTTCCTTGTTGTAATTAAACAAAATCAAATGTATAGTTCTTGTGAAAGGATATTATCTCCTCTTGTATGGAATTATTCTATTCCATATTCTTTCAAATTCTGATCACATCATCATAACTTTTTCAATCTCCCCTATTATTGGGCATCTCATACTCATTTGGTGAGTTTCTATGAATCAGTTTTCATTCTCTGGTGGATATACTCAAATATGCTTCAAGGATAATTTGTTCTGTAATATCATATAATGGATAAATATCTGCATATAGAGACATATTACCAAGTATTTATGTATCATTAGTGTCGCATATATCTCTGTCACTATCTAGTACTGATGGTTGTGATATTTGTTCTAGATTAATTGGAATTTCCTCATATTGTAACTTCACTATATTTTTTGGATTCTCAAGATCTTCAGTAGTTTGATTCTCAAGAAACACCACATATATTATTTTTAGGATCCTCCAACTAATGTGATCCAAGATTCAGTAACTAAACTCCTTATGAGCATGTCCCAAAAAGATACATTGGTTTCCTTTTCCATCCAGCTTTTCCCTCCCATCTTTCAGGATTCAAACAAATGCCATGCAGTCAAATACTCTCAAGTGTTTATATGAAACATATTTACCTACCCAAACCCTTTCTTGAATGCCATGGTTCAGTTGAACTGATGGATAAAGGTTGATAATATCAACTGTGGTCCCCATTTCCTCCCCCCAAAAGGTGTTTGGCAACTTTTAATTTGATATCATACATATGAATCTCTCAAAAATTGTTTTTTTATCCTCTCAGCAACACTATTATGCTGATGCATCTTCGGTACTGATTTCTCCACCCTGATACAAAAACTCCTACAGTACTCCTCAAATGGACCATGGTACTCTCCTCTATTTTCTACCTGTATACACATTAACCATACATGTGTTTCTCTTTCCACCTTCACCTTAAACTGTTGGAAAACATCATGTACTTGATCTTTAGTTTTCAAAGAAAAGGCCCAAACATTTCTATAATGATAATCTATAAAGGTAACAAAATAAATAACACCTCCCATAGACTTATTTCTCATCATACAGACATTAGTGTAAATAAAATCAAAAACATTTTCTTTTTTTGATGGTAAACAACTATGAAATGATACTTTCTGTTGTTTTCTTATGATACAATCAACACATGTATCTAAATGTGTAACTTTTATTCTTAGAAAGAGATCCTTTCTAGAGATTATTATGATTCCTTTATCTCTCATGTGACTAAGACACTTATTCCAAACTTTTGTAGGAACATCATTCCTTACTATATTAACTTTTCCTCCACATGGTCAGGCATTTGTGAGATAAAGAGAAGTATCTTTCTTCCCTTTAGCAATTAATAGGTTACCTTTGGTAAGCTTCCATTTCCTATCACTAAAGGAACTAACATATCCATCATCATCAAGCATTCCATTGGATATCAGATTGAGGAAAATATCAAGAACATGCCTCACATCCTTCAATAATAACCAGTATCCAATATTATTCTCTAGAAAAATATTACCAATACCAGTAAATTTGGATTCACCATAATTTCCCATCTTCACATGTTCAAAAATCCCTAAAGTTTAAGATGATAAGAAATCTATTCTGGTAGTGACATGGTAGGAGGCACTGGAATCAATCACCCATGTCAATTATAGGCTTACAAGACTGACCTGATTATGTTTCTGAAAAGTAACAATCTCTTCATTAAAAACTAAAACATCATTATTTTGGGTCTTACCTTCTGGATTCCTCTATTCTACCTTCAACCCTCTACACTCCCAGATGAAGTATTTGGTCTTTCAATAGTAGTGGAACTTCATGTCATATCTCGATCAATATTTCTATAACTTCCTCGTTTGTAGGATTTGTTTATGGGGTTCTCTTCCTATAATTCTTCCCTTCCATTTATGCTTCTCGTGTCTTTTAGTGACAAGAGCCTCTGATTTGGGTGCATATCCCTCATCTTTTCTTCTATATTATTTATTCAAAATTTGGTATTTCACCATTTACACAGTGATAATTCCATCTATAGTTGAATTACTGACTAACACAACAAAGTTTTCCCACATCTTCAGTAAATAACTCAACATCAACAGTTCCTTCAACTCATCATCAATCATCATTTTCATAAAATTCAACTAATCAAAAATACCTTAGAACTCACTCATGTGCTCTGATACGTTGGTCTTGTCTTTTTACTTTAAGTTGACAAGATGACATACCAGGTTTTATTTTTTCTATGTGGTTGTCCTTACAAATATCTTTTCTATTTTTTCCAAAGAATAGAATCATCGTGTTCGTTGGAAAAATTTTGGAAGATACTCTTTTAGATCCACTATATAATTTAGGAAGTGACTTTCTATTGAGCATGACCCACTCTGAATCAAATGGAGGAGTATTATTTGTCGTCTTCTCATCTGATTGACTGCTTTTTGAAGATTCCTCCACCTGTGCTATAATGGTCTTAGTGGTATCCACTATTGGTTTCGACAAATATATAATATATAAAAGATCCTCCATTTTGGATTTCCATATATAATAATTAAAATTGGTGAGATTAATCATGTTACCAATATTTTATTCCATTGATACAATTTTAATTTCGAGATTATAACCAAGCGAGTGTGTTTTTAATGGTTTAAATAGCTATAATTGACTCTAGGATTGCAGAAAATGGACTCCGTTTTGAAAATTTCAGCCAAAATAGTTTCAACGGTCTAGATCAACCACTGATGTGGTGTTGACGTGGATCATCGGAATAGTTGCTGAAAAAATTTCTGGGAAATTTCCTCTATCAATAATAGTGTCATATTCTCTATAAAGTGTTACTACAACACCTTCAATTTGAACAAAACTTTGACAGCCTCTACGAGATTCATTTCAGATCTGATTTTATGCTACTTGCATCGTTAGAATCATCTAATCAATATCTTCACGGATCTGGTCTCAAAAAAAATCAACCAAATTCAATTTTTTCACCAAAAAACTTTGCTACACCACCGCTATTTCAACTCCATAGGCTCTGATACCACTTTTTTGGGGAAGCGGACGTTCGTGGTGGTGAAAAAAAACACAAACATAATGAAAAATAGAAGAATGTGGGATATTTAACATGGTTTGGAAGTGTGCCTACATCCATGGGAGAAATGGGGATAAACATTTATTTCTCTCTGGATCAAAGCTTTAGAGGATCACATACACACCTTATAATTCATGGGATTTTAATCCTATTTTATAGAGACTAAAAAAACAATGTTGTCAAGGGCTGGTTCATAAACCTTTGACATTTCTACTAACGCATGCTAATTCAATGTTGAAATATTTAATGAAGTTTGTTGGGTAGGTTCCCAACTAAAGAAGAGAATATGCTACTGAAAAAAATCATCCTCCGCTAATTTCTCCCTAATTCAGAGTTTCCCCCAAAATGAGCAGCGAGTGGCATGAGGTTAAGGGTTTTTCTATGTGAAGGAATGTGTGTTGCAAAATGGATAGATGATGTTTCAGTTAAAATTAATACTTCCCATGGAATACTCATCTCACATTGGTTATAAGTGTGGAAACACAGATCTTAAAATATTAACTTGTGGAAACATTGGCTCTAAGGAGAATCCCCTAACCTCCCCATTTGGACCCTTCTGTATAGTTCTGACTCATACAATGTTTTATAGTTTTACTTTCAATTCGTGTCATGTTATGACCTTTTCATAGCTCTTCTATACTTGCAAATTTCCTATCAGTGTGTGTGTCCTCTTTAACAAGTGTACAAGCCTCCTTTTTCACTTATAGGCACCCATTTGTTCCCTAAGTAAAATTCATCACCAAAAATATAAATATTTTTTTCTCAAAATCCATTTTAAATGTATCTTACCCAAAAATGAATAAATAATTGATAAGTGGATACATATACTTTAATAATTTATAAAATTAATGAATTAAATAACAAAAAAATATGTATGCTATTTGATTAATGACCGATCAAATTCAACCCTCATATGGGTACCCGAGATGTCCCATGACATTGACCAAAGGTCACACCCAATCCAAATAGGTTAGAAACTAGTTTCTTGGAATAAAAACATGCATAGTGGGAATGATTTCTCCTAAGAAATAGAAAAAATATTTTGTGTAATTCTATCATAATTTCAACATAGTACATATACACATTGGACTCTAATGAAAAATTAAATAAATAATTTAAAATAACCAACAAATAGATGAGGCATAACTAAAAAATTCAACAAACTAGAAAAAAATATAATGTTTAACTAAAACTATAATACAAGTAAGGACAACTTGGATGAAATTAAAATAATACAAAATAAAACCAAAATGCCCATCGTAGGATTTCAGGGAATATTTCATGAATTTATATTAACTAAAAATACCATAAATTTAAGTTTTAAATATAATATTTGAAAAATAAGGGTTTTCTCATTTTTTAGAAATCAAAATAGATATAATATTCTCAAAAATACCTTAATTTAAAACCTAATAATTAATTTTAAAGAATTAAACCATTAACTTGAATATCCTTTGAAATTTTACCTCATAAATACCCATTTAAATCTAGTTTCAAAACTACACCTGAAGAGACTAAAAGGTGACTTTGGAAAACAAATGGATAAAAGAACCAAACTACATAATTTAAATGGCGTGGAAAATCTAGTGGTTACAACATTTATAAAATAGTATGAATCCTAAATAAATAACACATGAATAAAGTATATATTAAAATCATAGTGTAACATAAGAGAGGAAGAATAATCAATGAAGGGATACAAATATGATAGAATTATAGTGGGTTGTGAATATTCGTAGTCCAAACCACAAAAAGAATTATGGAAACTAAGTGAGTGTTAAAAACCAAACTAATTAATTTTTTATATTTGAAAAATTCATAGAATTAAAATTGTTCATGTAAAAAACTTATAATATAAAATATTGGATCAACCCCATAAGAAAAAAACAAAATTTTGGTCCAAATTGACATGATTTTGGGGGGATTAATCCACCTTTTTCATGGTGATTTCATAGTTTAATGACTTTATGGGTGGATCATATTTAGTTTGAAACCGTTTTATGGTCTTGAATTTTTTTCTTATCGATGATTTTTATATTAAATTTCCAAAAATTATTTAATTATTATTCATATCCCATAATTGTGAATGTAAAATTGTTGGACCCATGTGGGAATTTAGTGAGAGATTCTGTAATAGGGGGTTCAAGGTATGAAACTCATTTTTTGTTTCTCCATATACTCATGAAGCTTCTGCTAACATAACAGATGTTGACCTCACTTTTTAGTATGGTCACTCTTGTGTTCACCTATTAAGTGGTGATCTGATTAACTAGTGTGCTTTTTTATCCTTTTTCAGATAATATCAATGATTACTCAATCCACATGCTCAAATTATCATCCTATAGAATATATTAAAAAGAAATCACACAATACATAAGAATTATACTTGGTTAACCAGCACTAGGATATATCCATGGAGCACACACTGACACTGTGTAAACATTACAAAATCCACACCAATCTTGTGGATATAATGTTTTGGATATGGTCACTCCATTTCAGGATCACTGCCTTTAAAATATTTAGGGTTTACCTCACTACCACCTAAGGGTCACTCTATTTTTCCTCTCCCTTTTCTCATTGCTTTAGAAAGGAAATCTATTTGGCTCACATTCCAATGCACAACTTCACTATCTAATTGTTGATTAACTTATTAGTGTTTCGTGATATTTTCATTTCTATTTTTCAAAATTGTTGTGAAAATAACCATTGTTGTATTTTCACTTTCCCTATTAAACTAATATTCAAGGAATAATGACTTCCTTTGAAAATTTCTTCAATGACTGTCAATCACTGTTTGGACTCCTCATTTGATGTAAATTCCTAATGTTCACTTTCACACAACTCTTCACTTTTGTGTGAAAATATTACACTTTCATGAAAATTTTACAATTCTCACAATTTCCCCTATATATTTAAACTTTCTAATTTCATGCATCTTTTATTGTGTCATGAAACTCCACCCTTTTACATAACTTTGGTTTCTTCTCAAGTCTCCGAACTTTCATGGTACTTTCATTATTTCGTAAATCTCACCTGTTCTTTATAGACACAGGTTACTTTCTTCATGAAACTAATGTTTGCATTAATGATTCATGAAATAAGTTATTTCATGGAACTTATGTCTATGTGAATGCATTCATGAAACTCTATTGGTCAAATTTACATAGTTACTTTCTTCATGCAACTCATGTTTTCATGAATGATTTTCACAAGAAGTACATACGTGCAACTCTTTCATGATTTAGAGACTTTGGATCTTCAATGAGTTTGACTTTATAAAATTAGTGGGGCATCCCCCTATTTATAAAAATTTTATCCTATCACAAAGCTACCTTGTGTGCCACCCTTCTTACATGAAACTTTCATGGTTCACTAAACTTCAATGATTTTACATTGCCTTTAGTGTGTAACTCCATCTATATTTACAAGGTTCACATGACTCCGTTTACCATATATAACTCCACCTTCATGAAATATATACACTTTAATGAAAATCATGTATTTTCCAAATATGAACAAGGAAAATTCAAAACACTACTTTTGTGAAACATTTCACATATTCGTGAAACTTTTCCTCTTTGTAAAACTCATTCGTGAACTTCATGCCTTTACCTTGTTTTGATGAGGCAAACATGAATCTTTTCTTTCATGGATATTTATGTAACAATTCATACATTTAATGTAATATTTGTTCACTTTCACAAAACCATTTCCTTTACCATATTTTCATAGGTGACTCGGAAACACCATGTTTGTGTAACATCTTATCTGCATGATCCTTCTTTCTTTGATCCATTTTCATACACTAAATTCATCCATGGAATCAAAAACTTCTAGACACATTTCTTCATGAATACATCATGTTCTTTAAGTTTTTGGAAATTATACATGAAATTTTCATGATGAATCCCTATTTGGGTTCTCTTCTTCCATGGATAGCTTTAACATGTCTCTCGGTATTATCATGATCGACATTCCAAGATTGAAAATTGCTTCATGAAATCTACCCATTTACCTTAATCATGAACACCATCTTCTCATAAAAAAATTGACATGGTAAATATAAAATAATATGTCCTCCACCACACCATTTCAATTCAAAAATAGCATCTAAACAGTAATAAATTGGGGTTAACATTGATATGGTTCAAAAAAAATCCAACACACAACACATAGAAACACAAAATCTCATTGGTGTACAACAAACTCCCCCTTTGTATTTGTTTGTAACAATTACATGAATCTTTTGCCTCTATCTCTATGCCACCTAATAAACCGTTATCGATACCAACATTCTATGAAAACCAATACTAATTATTGATTGTTTTTAGATATTGATATCTACTATTTCATAATGTGTAGAATAAGAGAAGAACACTTCTTTAACAACACTAGTTAACATATTTCCTCATGAACTTCTTCCATGATTTATCGTCATTGAATGAAAATCCTCAATATCATCATATTTGTTTCCTTCACTTCCTAATACCCTTTTAAAATGCTAGGAAGAAATATGAATGGATCCATGATCCTTTCTAGTATAAGAAGAAACAACACATGGATTCATGATCCTTTCTTCTCCCCCTTTGACATCAAAGCCAAAGTAAAATTTATACCATATGAACCTGATACAAAATACTGAAAAAACTCATACCTTGGGAAATATGGATATTAATTTTACATCAATATCATTCTCCCCGTGTTTTCTTGATGTTTAAAGACATAATCTTCCATTCTTTCAATGCCACTAATACCATGAATTACTTCATTGAACTTTGTATCCTTTAAAAATGATGTGTATAAGGGTATTTTTACTTTTACCCATTCTCCAATATGGTCTTTTCATCCGATAGAGAGAGATAATTATCCCACTATGATATAAAACTGATCTAATTTTTAGGTCCATTGGTTATACTCACAAATTCATTTCTATCCTATATCATTTCTTCATATGTAACCATAGTTTTTGAGTGATCTCTCCAACTCAAAAAAATATTTCAGTTGAAGTTTCTTTCAACAATATATTTAGTGGGTGAACATATCACTTAGCGAAGAGCCATTAAAAAATATCTAATCCAATTGAGACAAGACTTGTTTTAGGAAAAAGATATAAAATTATTAACATCGTCATTTTCCATTTTACTCACTTTCATATATCTCAAACAGTCATAGTACTTTAGCTTCTTTCAAGGAGTTCTACTAGATTTATTCTTCAAATCTAAACACCAAGAAGATGCTAGTTGTTAAAATTGATACCAGCTATCATTGATTCTAACCTGATGGATTATACAATTTTTTGAATCTTTCTTAATTCCAAATATTGAAATTATGACTCATGTGTTCAAATTTCGAGACCAATTCTTATATTGTACTTAGTAACAGATTTCTTCTCTCATATATGGGATTTCTTTCCTTGGTTTTGGGGATACCATCTTTCAAATGTTCTTTTCAAAAATCCCCATGAATTTCTCATCTTTTTTACTGAATTTAGCACTAAAATTAAACATTAGAGTTAAAAATCCATATAACCCTATGATATCTAAATAATAGTTAGATGATATCACATGTTAGATCAAAAATAAATAAAACATGAGAGATTATTTTTTGTACTTCCCTTTTTTTATGATTATGAACTGAATTTATAGAGATAATATTCTTTTAACATCAATACTTCAGGGATATTGATACCACTTGATATCAATTTAAATACTAACTTTCAACTCCTAATGCTAATTATTGTAAAACCTCATTACTGCTCTATTTAATTTTTTGTCCTCATTTATTGTGATTCCAGATATATAAATATTTCTTCTTGTACAGATTTGAATTAGTTGGAACTATGGATCACATCACAACAACACTTTGAATATTTTTATATAACTTCCCCATGAATAGTATCTCCCCTAAAACATGAAACAATTAAACATTAGTTAAAAGAATTTAAACACATAGGGAGAGGAGATAGTTTCACTTACTCAAGTTGATGAATGAGGTAGGTCTTGATTAACCAACCCTTAAGTATCACACTTTTCTCTTCACATTTCAAATTAAATGAAAGGAATGTCATCACCTCATCAATTTATTCTTCTTCCTGATCATTATTTGTGGTAAGATTCTTCAGTTCCTTATAAATGTGTATCCTTTGAGTGATTCCACTTAAACAAGATTCATTTAGAATGTTTTATTTGTACTTCACCTCTCTTGGCTTGGGAATTTTCTTTTCTTTATCACCCAACTCATAAACTCTTCTTCCTTGGGTACTCTTTCCAACAAGGATCTCCTCACATGTCACTGATTGAATCCTTATTATCCATGTATTCTTACATATCAGTTTATTCTTACCTGATTTATTATCTTTTACATACCATGTATTGTTTTAGCATGTGTCTTTCATATTAGTGGCTTTTGAAGTCCTTTCAGTTTTCAAAATCTTCTTTTTGTCTTTCCATGAACCCTTTTGTTCAACTTTTGATTTGGAAATTTCCTTTATATCATTTTTCCCTTTTATTGATAACTCCCACAGTTATTTTTATCTCTTAACTTGTGGAATATTTTTTCCAAACCACTTAATCATTCCTCGGGTATATTCTATTTGAAAAAATAAATACCCACCTCAAACATTTTCTTCCTTGATGAATCTTTTGTTATTAAATCATCCACATTTATCATATTAAGGGAAGCTTTATTATTTTTATTTCATGTGTATTTTCTTTGTTTATGGGAGGGAAGTCGTGAGTAAATTGATTTTAGTGCTTGATTAATCTTTTTTTAAGCCCCATTATTTTTCTTCAAAGTATCAAATATTTTCTCCAACTTAATTCCTTCAGTGAGAACTTTCTTCTTGTTAATCAGAGGAATAGATTATTTCCTTATGAAACTTTTAGTTCCTTTTTTTCTATTCCTGACCATATGACCCTAGTTATCACAAATAATAAATATACCATAAAAACTATACCTCATATTGTAATTCCTTGGTTGAGATGCTATTGTAGAATATTTTCTTATTACTTTAATCCCTTTGGCTTCTAAGAATAAACACATGATATATCCTATGTTTCCATAGTAGTAGAACTTAGTGTCTACATTCCTCTAAGAGTCATATATATCATATTTAGAAAGATGATTCCACTTACATGTTGACTTCATATTCACACATTTTTGGATTCCACTTGTTAATGCTCCCATAGGAGGGATATTATTTTTATTTGCTTAAGGTTTTCAGCCTTACTTTGAGATCCTTGACCTTATCATCCTTCTCCTTTAATTATGAAGTCATATCCTTCAGAATTTAGGTTACATATTTTTTAGATTTTAACCTCTATTTTATTTGAGTTTTGAGAGGGATAATGGTATATTCTAGATCCTTCTCTATATCCTCTTTCTTTTCCACTTTATGTGAAAATTATTTAAGTAAGTCACTTTCCATTTTCATTTTTGTACTCATCTTAATAATGCAATCATTATAGGACACCTTTACTTGTCTTGTCCCTTGGTTCTCTTAGAACAACTCTAATATGTGTGCAACCCATTAAACCTTCTTCACCCTAAAATTTTAAACCACCTTCAAGTCAAGGATCTTTTATTTAGCATCATATTTATACTCTAATAGTTTGTAAGAAATAACCTCTAACAATTATTCTTAAGTACCATTTTTCTACCTCATATTTATGGCCACATAAATTAGTCATTAATTGAGTGTTTTCAATTTCTTAACCAAAATTATCATTGTTTTAACATGGATACCTTGAGAATGACTCTTCTTTATTAACTCTATTTTTTCTTCCTTTAAACCCTGATCAAGGTCATTTAATATGTGGGAAGCTTCAACCATTATATCTCTTGATATGTCATCATAGCTAGTATTTACAACATTGCATAGAATATTAAGATCCTAAGATAGTCCGATATAATAATTGTGTGAAAAAATATATACACAATCATATTCATCCATAAATTATGTTTGTGATTTGTTAGGCTCCTTTAGCTCAATCACACACTTCTCAAATATTGTTCCATTATAAGGAATTACTTTAGAGTTATGCTTCTTCATATGTTTTCTCTTTTTCATGTCATATGGGTAGATAGATTTAAACTCCAAAACTTGATCAACTAAATTCAAAACAAAACAAATCCAATAAGATAAACCTTCCCTCTAATACTAATTGTTAGACCCATAAGGGAGTTTAGTGACAGATACCCTAAGAAGGGAGGGTGATTCAGGGTATGAAACTCATTCGTGTTTCCCTATATACCTTTGAAAATATCACTACCCTAACCAATCTTGACCACACTTGTTAATAGGGCCACTCTCATGTTCACCTGTTAAGTGGTAATCTAGTTAACAGGTTCACTTATCTTAGCTTTATTTAGATAATATAGATTATCACTCAATTAACATGTGATGATTATCATCCCATAGAATATAATAAAATCAATCACATAAGACATGGTAATTTTACTTGGTTCACCCACACTGGGCTATGTCAAAGGAGCACACACTGATGTTGTTTTGATGTGACAAAATCCACTATTCTTCACTAGTCTTGTGGATAAAATGTTTCTTATATGGTAACTCCATGTCAAGATCACTACTTTTACAAGATTTAGGGTTTATCTCACTAAGACCTAAGTGACACTCCTTTTGTCCTCTCCCTTTTCTCACCGCTTCAGGAGGGAACACGCATTGGATCATAGGACAAGGCATGAAATCACTATCTAATAGTTGATGCACTAATTATTGTATGTTGATCTCCACATTACTCTTTCAAAAAATGGATGTAAACATCACCACTATAGTAACTTCACTTTCCCTATTAAACTAATATTTAAGGAATATTTAATTCCTTTAGAAAGGTATTTAATTAGTTTCAATCACTTTTTTTATTATTCGCTTGATGTGAATTAATAATACTCACTTCTACACAACTCTTCACTCTTTCATGAAAATATTACACTTTCACACAACTCACATAATTCTTGAAACTTCCATTATGCCATGAACCTATCCACTTTCATGCAGCTTGCACAGTGTCATGAAACTCCACCCTTTAGAACAATATTCAATTCTTTATGAATCTCACTATATTCACAAGACTTTTAGTATTTCACAAATATCACTTTTTTAGTATAAAAAATTACTTTATTCATGAAACTGATGTTAGTATTACTAATTTTTACAAGAATTTCTTCCATGTAATTTATGTCCACATGAATTCATTTTTGAAACTCTCTTTATCAAACTGATATAAGTCCATTCTTTACACAAATCATGTTTTCATGAATGTTTCAAAAAAAATTACTTTCTCACAACTCTTTCATGACTTATATATTTAGGATCTTCAACAAATATAGCTTTCTCAAATTAAGGGGGTGGCCCCTAATTTATATATGTTATCATCCCATCTCACAACTACCTTACATGCCACTCATCTTGTGCATAACTTTCATTGCTCATTGAACTTTAATAATTTGATGTTGTATTTAGTGCATAACTTAATATTTATTTTTAGGGTTCACACAAATATGTCTAATTCATGTAACTATACCTTTTTGAACTCTCCACATTTTCATAAAAATATTTAATTTCACAAATATTAATAAGGATACTCCAAAGCACAAATTTCAAGAAACCCTATGCATGTTCATGAAACTTTACATCATCTTGAAACTTTTTCATTAACTTCATGCCTTTTCCATTTTTTGATGAGGCAACCTTCAATCATTTATTGAATGAAACTTCTTTAAACAATTGATACCTTTCATGAATATTTTTTTCACTTGAATCAGACTATTTCCTTTCTATATTTTCATGAGGTGACTCAAAAACACCATGTTCACAAAACTTCTTATTTGTATGATCCTTATTCCTTTTCTCTATTTTCTTATGCTAAATTCCCACATGCTCCCAAAAACTTAGAAACCCATTTATTCATGAATACATCAACGTCTTCACTGTATTGAAACTTATCCATGAAAATATCATGATGCAATCCTATATGGGTTCTCCACTTCCATGGATAGCTTCAACTGGTCTCTCGGTATTAGCATGATCGATATTTATAGCTCTCACATTTCTTTATGTAATCTATAACTTTCTCTTAATTTGGAACACAATATTCTCATGAAACTATTGACATGGTGAACATAAAATCCAACATGTTCCACCACACCATGTCAATGGAAACACCACATCCAAAAAACCAGGGTTGATAGTGATAGGGTTGATATCAAATCCTATAAAAACACATGGTAACAACAATAATCATTGGTGTCCAATAAAAATTGTAAGAACATGGCCTTAAAAATTACATATTCTAGTGAATTCAAACTATATTTATTTTTATTTCATAACCAAATATATTTTAGGTTTATGGTTTTAAGGAATTGGTAAAAATTCTTATATAGTAACCCATAAATTACAAGTAAACACTTATACTCATTATCCATTTTTTTCACCAAACAAAACCTTTTAAAAATAAATATTTTTTCTTCTCATGACATATATTCACAACTTTAAACTTGAATTATTTTTTCTATTACAAATCCATAAACCCTATGAATAACATTTTAAAACATGGAGTGAGCACAAAAATCTCATTAAGGGGCATAAAATAGTAAATCCTTTAGTCCAATGAAAATCATGAAACCTCATGAAAAACATTTTCTTAAAACAATATTTTTTCATCTGAAAAGAGAATCAATTTTATTTAAAATTAATCATATAACCTTTTGAAATATAATTATTTCCATAAAAACACATTATAAAGTATATAAAATTAATGTAGGTTCATTGGGATATCCTTACCATATCACTCTTAAAATCACTATTATAATCACTCTTACAAATGGAATAATCATACGGTCGACTTTTACCTCTGTAGAACCCAATGAATTAGAGATATATTTAGTAACACCCATTTTATAATATATAAAAGGCTCAATAGTGATCTATAATGGGGATAATCCCTTTATAAACCATTTAAAAGTACTATATCATGAATAAATTCCTTGAAAAACTCTTAAACTCGTGTGTAAAACAATTTAGGATATCAAAATACGAATTTTTTTAAAAAATCACATTTAA
Organism: Viscum album; assembly: GCA_963277665.1. Taxonomy (NCBI): domain Eukaryota; kingdom Viridiplantae; phylum Streptophyta; class Magnoliopsida; order Santalales; family Viscaceae; genus Viscum; species Viscum album. The sequence goes on along the minus strand of OY728139.1, from coordinate 94,667,601 downwards.
ATTATAGAAAAACATGGAAATATTAAAGAAACCATTTTCTTTTAAATGGATAGTTAAAACTTAAAAATAAAACTTCAAATCATTAAGGTGTTATGGCGGCGGGAAATGTTTCTGATGTCATATAAGTTAAAAAAAACATTCCTTTCATATTTTTTGGGGGAAAGTCTTAATGTTCCTGATTTAGAAAATGAAAAAAAAAATCATTTCAAACCATTTTGTAAAAAATAAAACATGGTTTAAAATGAATTTAAACAATCATATAATAATATTAAGAACCTTATTTAAATCATTTTTAAAAAACAATTATATAGACATTGAAAAAAAATAGAGTGTTAAGGGATACTTTTTTAAAAACTAATTTTTAAAACAAATTCCCTTACCTCAAGTATGAGTCAACAAATATGTCCTTTACCTACCTAAATAATAAAAAAATTAATTTTCTAATTTATTAAAAAATTAAAGTTGATTTTTCCTTTTATATTACTTATTACCATGTTATTTATAATTACTTAATCATTTAAATTCACGTCGAGTGTTTTGAAAATATTTGGTACTTAAGTCCAAAATGTCTTTGGTAATTTAATTATGGTAATAGAGGTCATTATTACACCATCTTAAGAATATAAATAATGGAATAATTATAATTTTTATATATAAATTATACTTTTAAATCCATCCAATAAATATAGTTATGAAAAATTAAATACCTTAGAATCATGGAGACGGTAGGTCATACATACGCCTGAGTAACATTTTCATTTTACAACGATCGTTAATAAAAGAATGTGAGTATTATTTTATACATAATTAATTATAATATTATGTTAAATTTCATTTTAATTCTTCATATATACTTATATATATCATCCATGTGATGTGGTGATGAAAAATGAATCACATTACTCTGTGGAGGTGGTAATTCACACAAACGCACGAACGATGTTATCATTTGTATGTGCATCTAAATGTAAGAAGATAAATGATAAATATTTAATTAATATAATATATAAATATAAATTAAATAATTATAACCAGTATTGAAATATGGGTATGGAAAATAAATTACATTAGATTGTGAGGCGATAGTCCGCCGTACACATGAACGATGAATTCTTTTCCGATATGATGGAAGTATAGATGGATATATTTCATGAAACTAAAATAATGGAATATAATGATATTTATGATAATTTATTTATTATTTTATTATGGTTGAATAATGTTTTATGGATGTGAAAGAATAAACAAAATAGAAATACTCGATTAAAAATGATACATCTTTTTCGGACAATCTCCTTTACTTAACACCTTAAGACCACTGAGGTTAGTGTTATGCCTAAACCAAGACCTATATAATGATTTTATGGATTATATGATGTTACTTGGTCAGTTATTGGACAAACCAAATGGTTTTTTAAGTGTGAATAAATGAGAAGAAGAGGATTCCTTTTATAAGAGAGGGGGCACTCTTGGAATTTCTCAAAATATTAAATTAATATAAATTAATTTTTAATCAACAAAGACACCAATGTAAGTTATTTATAATATAAGATTTTTATGGGTTTAAATAAACTCATAAAATAAAAATTATACAAGATTATATATATATATATATATACCCTTATCCTTTGGTTTTAAACCCAATTTAACCCTTTTAACTCTTACCATGGCAACATTGATTTTTACTCTTTAAGGGTCAATATAATTGCTATAAAATAAAAAAAACACATTAATTGACCATGTTTCATATTTTAAACTTTATCTCAATAAATTTGATGAATTTTATATTTTTATTAATTTTCTATAATTTAATAAAATATTGATTACTATAAAATATCCAAAATGTCAATTTTAAGAACTATTCATTAATTTGACTTTAATAATATTAAGATAACACTTATAATTAGAAAACAAATACTCTATCCCTAATATGTTAATTTAATCTATAAAATTATTTTCCTACATTAATTATCTCAAATTATATTAATATTTATATTTTTAATATCATTTATTTTATTTTATTCATTAATTAAATAATTATTGCAACAATGTTGTGCAAACATTTAAGGTATATATTTCTTCACTAAAAATTAAAAATAAATTACCATGATGAATATAAATATATTGTATTTATAAATAAAATTTATAGTCGAATATATCCTTTGGTTAACATCATATTAAAAATATTATGCTTATTAAAAACAAGAGTGTGACACATTTGACTTTTCTTAAAATAAAATACTATAAAGGTCATAATCTTATCCAAATTTCCTTAAAAGGTAAAAAAATCTAACCTTGGATGATTATAGTAAATATATACTCATAAAATAAAATTTAAGTAAGTGTTTGAGTCATTTAATGGTTCTTATCATTTTATTTTTAATCTAAATTACCCGATTTACACTTTATCGTAGTAATAAAATTACTAAGTTTAATATTCATATTAATCAAAACATAAAAGTGAAATATTTACTAAATTTGGTTACACTATTTAAAAATATGAACTAAATTTTTCAAAATTCAAATCATATAATTTTCATGATTTAATTTAAAATTAAACATCAAAACACAATGAAAAACAGTTTTTCAGAAAAATGACCTTTTAAATATAAAATGTGTTTATACTAAATTAAATTATAAAATCCATTTAAAAACTATAATTTAATTATTTTAAATCAAATTTAACTAATTAAAATTAAAAAATAATCCAAATCATAATTTTAACATGTAAATACTTTAAAATAAAATACAGTTTTCAATAAAAATCAGTATTTTTCACTATTCCTTAAAAAATCAACATATTTAGAAAATTCTCAAAAATCCATCCTAATATAATTTTTACATGATGAATTTATAAAAATAAATTATTTTTTTAAAATAAATTTTCTAAAATATGAATAAATAAATTTTAATAATCACCCATAAAAAGTAATAAAAGTCATTTTTGAAGAAAACGTATTTTTTGAAGAATAAAATAACATTACTAAAAAACTAGTGATTATTTAAAAATAATTAATTAATAAATTATAAATGATTAATACCATTATATATTCATAATTCATTTAATACTATTCATTCATGCCAATTTAATGGTTGTGTTGTAATGATCATATTTAAATAATAATATTTCTTTTTTCGTTTAAGTTTAGTGTTTTGTATCTTGTACACTATCAAAATTAGTCTTTATTTTTTAAAATCATAAGATGTTACATTGTCCCCACGTCCTATGAAATTTATTCCCCTAAATTTTAACAAGGTTTCATAAAAATAGGGGTTTGACTTTTCAAAATACCTTTATTGAAATCCCTCAGCATAAAAATAGATTATTAAAACTTCCACTTGATAAAAGAGAAAAGGGGAGTATGAATATCATCTAGAGTAAAACATACTAATTTTCCAAGTAGGAGATGATAATTATTAATTGAAAACATGGATAATGAAGATAAAACTAACTCTTAAGTACTCATAGAGAGTGACAGAGAGTATGGTCCTGAGAAAGTTAACTGTCACAAAACCATAAATCTATGATGGGTTAAAAGGCCATTGATTTAACGATAAGAAATATAAGTAGATGATGTTTTTATTTCAATATAATTTTACTATAGTTGAGAAATTACATTGCCATTTATACTAAGAACATAGGTAAATACACTTACTTGACAATTATAATTTCATCCTTTAATCAATTTCCACCACAAACTCATCTTTTTCTCTAAATGGTGAGTATGAATTTTTCATGCCTGAGGCACTTAAATAAAATTATAATGAATCACATAATACAAAAAATAATAACTATATATTCATAATGTATTTTATTAATTAAAAAAAACCAAAATTGTTAATATAAAATAATATAATTAAACAAAATGATTAAACAATCATACTAAGAAAAACTACTTTAATCTCTAAAATCCAATAGTAATACCCAAAGTTCAAAATAGATCATTCAAAAAATAAATAACCTTATAATTCCAAAAAAAATACATAATAATATTGAACCCTAAAAATCAGAATTATTTTATCACATAATCTTCCAAGATAATTTTAATATTTATCTTCAAATCAAATAAATGAATCTTAAAGTCTCATACCAAAATTTAATTTCTATAATAAGATATTCTCCAAGATATGTTAATCATTTATATAAATAATATTAATCTCTTTAAGCCATAATAAAATCATTATGCTTCCAAAATATAATTAAACCTTTATTTCTCAAATAAAATACCATGGTATCATATAAGGTTCCCAAAATAGTGATCTTCTTCCAAAATAACGTTGGTCACTAAATCAATTTCATATAAAACGAATGCCCATAAACTGTAACAACCCATAATTACCTCAAAATAAGAGATCATAAAAAACATAAATGTTATTCATACCATTAAAATTATGTTCAAAAAATTAAAGTAGCATTATTCCTCAAATAAAATTTTCACATGATAAACTTTAATGTTGCTTAAACTCAATAAAAGTCTCCCAAAGTTCTCCCATTGTCAAAATATTTTTAATAATTTTAAACATTTATCCATCCTTAAATATACCATAACTCACAAATTCCTTATATGTATACATATTAATCATTAAACAGTATTCATAGTCCCTTAACCATTCTTTTTTATCTTATTCTATAAAACTTCTTTCCTGAAAACAAAAATATGAATCAAGTATTAAGATTTAACAACTTAAAAACACGAGACAAGAAATAATATATACCATTCATATGTCATATGAAGTTTCCTAATATTAAAATTTATTGGAATTAGGTATTTCTAAATAGATATATTTGTGGTCCTGCTGATCCTATTCATGAGTCTTCTCCCAAGGACATCGATTTGTATAATGATTGTACTCCCCATATTTAAAACATTCAATTGATAACTTGGGAAGAAATTATTTCCCCTTCAAGGATTTAACTATATTATTCCTTTTTTCATTTTAAATTTATTTACTTATAACCTATTTTACTATATATAAAACATATACCCTTTCTTTTAAGACATTTTCTTGGGTGCTTCTTTCCAAATTCTAGAAAAAAGTTATTTATTGAATATATTTACCTTTATGATTTTTGTCACCTAAACTCCCATAGGGATTTATTTATCTTGAATTTTATGCATTAGAAAACTCACCAAGGTTTAGTTTTGTAATAATTACTCCTAATATATTGTTAATAATAACAACAAGAGTTCTTATTACAGTTCTCATTTTATTTAGTTGCTCATTCAGACAACCATTATATTTTCCTTCCCATCCATTGTAATTTTGGTTCCATATAGATCCATACATTTACTAAAACCAAAAATGTTAGTGTGATAATACCAAAAAAATAATATTATACCATATTATGTGTAATACCATGATTTTTTAAAATAGAAAATTGTGTTTGATATCGTATGTGATACGCAACACTAAAACCAAAAAAAATAATGATTATTAGAATATATCCATTTTAACTCATCCATTAAATATCATATATGAGTAGTATTAAATAAATTATGAAATATATATATATATATCCTACTTAATATAAATTTACTGATAAATTCTTAGTAAATAATTATACAATTTTTAGTAAAGTTATTTTATTCTTCAAAATATATTTTCTTCAAAAATAGTTTTTATTTATTTTTGTAAAAAATGTTATAATTAATTTATAGAATATTTAGAAAATGTATATGATAAATTGAGATCCATTTTTATATTATATTGTAAAAATTAACTTACTATTAAATTTTGGTACTTTTTAGAAAGTACAGATTTTTAGTGAATAGTAAAAAATATCATTTTTTAAGTAAAATTATCATTTCTTTTGATAAATTAAGTAATATAAAAGTGAAAAATATTATTTTAATTTTATTTATAGATAAATTAAGTATTATTTAGTTATATTTACTTCAATTAATTACATTTAAAACATATTTATACTATATTTTGGTATAAGTTTATTTTTAGGATTAAAAACTCATTTTTCTGAAAACTATTTTAAAATGCATAATCTGTCTCCATTAAAATTAATTAAAATAAAAAAACTAATTAGAAATGATTTAAATGAAATTTTTAGATTATATATCAATATTTATGAATTTAAATTCATATAATTAAATTAATATTTATATATTTAAAATAAAATCATCTTTTCCTTGAAAATTTATTTTTCAGAAAACCACTTTCTATCACGCTTGCATGTTTTATATTAAATTAAATTATTCCACATATATGAATTTATTTTATTAAAATGGATTCCATATTTAAAATCATTATAATTAATATTAGGTAATAAGGTCAACTAAATTTTTGAAAAATATGAATAGTAACTTTAGTAAATATTTATTACCATAGTAAAAGGAAAATATGTTAATTAAGAGTAAAAATAATTTAACAAGGACAAGAAAAAAAGTAACCCTAATAGTATGAATATATATTTTTTTCATTTCAAAATAATAGTGACTTTATTTTTTTGTTACTTTATAAATTATTAAATAATTATTTTGATAAAAAACATATTTTTGGTTATTTAAAACATAAATTTTATTTGGGGTAAAATATAGTTTTAATAAAGAAACTCTTCTTTTTTATTAATTAAATAATTTTTGAAATAAATTATATTTTAATATAATAATATTATTAAATATTATTTATTATATATAAATAATTTTACAAACTGAAATTTTAATTTTTATTAGGGGTAGAAAACTATTTTTGTCAAAAAAAACAAATACTTTTCAATAAATATAGATTTTAATTTAAAAGTATAGTTTATCATATTTAAAGATTTTTTTATAAAATAAAATTAATTTTTTGAATCATTATTTTGAAATTATCTAATGGTTATTTTTTTATAATTTTCTGAAACAATCAAATTTTTGGGTAAGAATTAAATAAGGTATAAGTATATGGTGGGTATTATGACATCATAATGACACAAAAGTGATGTAATAAATACTATAAACGTTATACATGGAGAAAAATATATTTAAAATTTAAAATAATGGGTTTCTAATTTTATTTGACTAATTTTATAAAGCCTTTATGAATCCTCCAAAACCTATATTATATTTTATGGCTTCAAAATCATTTCCTTAGAAACATGACTCACTTCCACATCAAAAAGGGTAATATTTTAAATATTTTGACCCTTAACCTTATAAAATAATTAAAAACACCTATATTTTTTTTATAAAACTTGGTCAAAATCCCTAGGAAATTTTTTGGTTTTAAATATTTTATTGTATAGAGTCCAAAAGCTAAGTTTGGGAAATAATAAAGAACTCCCCTAACTTTTCCAATATAAACCCACCCAAGTTCCCATTCCTCTTCGATCAAAAACCTTATAGAACATAATTATTCTTCCCTACCCTCTCTATAGTCCTCCAAAGGTGCCCCAATATCTCAATAATATCCTCCCAAGATTTTGTAATCACCCTCTCAAGGTAAGGGATCTCCCTCTCATCTTTTTATTTAAGAACCCCTTTTATGTTTGGCCTCTTAATTTCAAATTTTTATTATTTGGGTATATTTTTATACATACTTATTACTTCACTTTTTATTTCCATTTTATTATATAATCCTTTAACTATAATTAATCCATCACATAAACCTTTATGTATACCCTTTATATTACCGAAATTGTCTTGTGATTTTCCATACCAAAGTATGGGACCTCTCTCTATTCTTTTCAATTCAAGTATCTACTATGTATTTATCATTTTGAATCTCAATTGGTTATGTTTTAATTAATTTATAAATATTAATATACTATCAAATTTATTTATTAATAATTATAGTTCATTTATTTCCTCTCATTGTAGCATTTACCTAAATCGTTACTATGCTGAAATTTAGTAAGGGATCATCTCATTCTTCTTTTTATTTAAGTATATTCATTATATTATACCTTTTATCTCTAATTAAAAATGTTTGGATATGTTATTTAATATCCCCCTTATTTACCTTAAAATTTCTAAATGATTATGTACCCCTTTCACTCTCATAATCCCTCCCATGAACATTTATGTTCCCTTATTCTGTTGTTTAAATTTCACTATAATTTTTCATGCCAAACAATTGTGTAGGGAATACCCACACCAATTTCCTATCAAGGGTTTTCACCTTTATGCACTTATAATTCATTTATTGTGTAATTATATGAATTTGATACAAACTTCATTATATTGGAATTAAGTGTGATGAAATATGTTCTTATGTATATGATCTATGTGGCACACTTGTGTATTTACATGAAATGATTATGATTGGCTTGCCTATATAATACTCCAATGCATTGGGTAATGTTTTAGTCTCATGAGGTTCCATGTATATTGTATGGTAAGTTATCCTAATCACATTATGCTATGTTGTATTGGTGGTTAACCTTGACTTGTGCTTATGATATCATGTTTTAAAGTTGTTGACACATTCCCACATTGCCTTTATGTTATCATGCTATATCATGCCTCATTTTTCATGTTTATAATTATCATCCATTTTATGTCTCATTTATATTCCTATTATATATCATGTAATACTTTATTTGTTTTATTCCATGTTTATTCCCTTACAGTAATTTTTATCTCACCCCTAATGTATTTCCCCAAGTTATCCCATGTAGTTTTAAGAACGATGGAATAATATGAGCATGTTAAAGAAGTTTTCAATTATGGTGATGTGCCCCCTTTTTTAAGTTGTTATGTAATGTGTCTAATTATCCAAAGACACTATACTTATCTATCTTATAGGTTTTATTATGTGTAATCTTATATAGTAAATCATGAATCAATTTGTAATAAAGAGTTGTCTTGTCATAATTGGAATCAAAGGATAGTTTAGTTATTTTGAAGATTAGGATTGGAGAACTATAGTGAAAGTCTTAGGGGTAATACAAAGTATAGAAAACATATATATGTTTTGGTAAAGTTTATAGTAAGTGGTTTCCAATAAAATACATCTCTGTCTGAATATTACAAGTTGATGTGGATCTGGAACACATGTACCAAGGGGTAACACCCAAAAACACCACATTGAGTAGGACTTAATTGGGAATTGGTGAATGACAACAAGCCTTACTGTACACATGTTTTGACACTCCTGGGGGATATGCTTTATTAAATTCACAATATCATTGCAAACCATTATTAAGGGATATATAATTCCCATAAGATTCTATATTTGATAATATATATGGGATAACTTAGATTGAAGCCTATAAATTAATAAGTTAAGGAAATATAGGTCAGTTATAAGTTATTCCTTTAATGTTATTGGATTCTCATTTATGTGTTTAATAGTTTAAAAATAATCATCCCTAATTTTCCCATTATTCTAGTAAATGATTGATAATATAAAGAACCAATTAAATAGACAATGTGATAGTAAATGCGATGACTGCCCAAATGGGATTCATAACATGAAAGAAGCTCAAGTAAGATATATTGTGATTATGCCAAACTAGCTATCGAAAATCACAATTAAAAACTAGAACATAGTTGAATTCCTAAAGATATTAAAGAATATGAGGACTAAGTCTCAAGGAAGTTAAACTATTAAATAATATAAAGTAATGAAGATTCAATTTCCTACATGTCAAAAATGTCGAAAGAGGAACTAAGGTAAAGGACACAAAGAAACTCATAAGAATTTTAAATGTGGTAAAACAGGGCATATAGTAGCTAATTTCCATAAAGATTAAGATTATGATGGAAGGGAATAAATGAAATCTTAAGGAACCCTTTACTGTTCAATGTCTTATATGTCGATAATATGGGGATTATCTGAGTCAATTCCCTAATCCAAGGGTTAAATCCTAGACTAAGAACATATGCTATAGAAATCATTGAAGTGTAAGGACTAAAGTGTTTATGTATTGGTATTTGAGAGTTATGTTTAATAATTATAATATCAATGACATTATGATTATAATAATCATGAAATATGTAAGTATTGATCTAGAGTAGGTTTTATTTAAGGATTTGAAATATATATTAAATATTACCAATAACCTATAAAAGTGATTTAGTGATAAAGTGATAATTTAGAAAATATATAATTGAGGGATTGATAATCCAAAATATGTGTTTGATGTTGGAATAAACCTAAAGAGTTTTGAGATGATATGTCTAAGGATAATATTATGTTTAAAATCATTGATATAACTTTTGAAGATTTATGTCATGGAATTTTAGTATGATATTTTGGGAAAACATAATATAGGATCAATTTTTTTATTTTTTTATTTTTTTTATTTTAAGGTGATTAATGGTATTTTGGGATATTTTTTATTTAGTTTTAGGTATATATACCCATTAGGTTTAACATGAAGGATTATTTGAGATGAATTCTATTATGTTTTTGGAGGTTTATCTAAAGGGTATGATATAACATTTTAAGGTGAAAACATTCTTTTATGTTGAGTTTATTTTTAATATTTGGGATATAGTAGAATTTATTTAAGAAAGGATCTATGATAAACCTCTGGTAATTTTTTTAATTTTGGAGAATAATTTATTAAGGTTTATTATTTTTCAGTATTTTATTACTTTATACTAACAATTTTGGATTTAGTAAATATGGGAATAATATATTGTTATTATTTGGTGTATTATGTGATCCCTTAGAAGTTTATTATAGTGATTTGGGAATAAAAAATAATCTTTATTTCTCATCATTTAGAGAAAAGATGATATTGTAGTGTAAATTGATTAAAGGATGAAATTATACTTATAAAGAAATTATATTTCCTTATGTTCATAGTCTAAATGATAAAGTAATTCCTTAACTTTAGGAAAAAATATTGAACCAAAATTGTTGTCATATTATGATCATTTTCTATGAATTGATGGTCTTTTCACCCATCATAAATTTATAGTTTTGTGGACATTGACTTTCTTCCGACTAGGTTCTCTATCACACACTTTTAGTTATTTGTTGGTATTTTTCATTTTCATGTCTATGTTTTATATTCCCACTAACATTCTCTTACTTTTACACTTAGTTATGTTATAAACTTTGAGTTTCCCTTTATTCCTTTTCAAGTGGATGATTTATTAACCCTTTTTATGATGTGGGTTTTCAATAAAGATATTTTCAAGTATCCAACAATTTCTTATCAAGATCATATTCAAATTTTGAGGATGAAATTTATTAAATCAGGGATAATGTTACACCCTGAGTTTTTAAAAGTGAAAACTATGTTCAATATCATATGTGATACGAAACACTGAACCCAAAAAAACAATGATTATTTAGATATTTCCATTTTAACTTATCTATTAAATATTAGATATAAATAGTATTAACTAAAATATGAAATATATATAAATAAATATATATATATATCCTACTCAATATAAATTTATTAATAAATTCTTATTAAATAATGACTAAATTTTTAGTAATTTCATTTTATTCTTCAAGATATATTTTCTTCAAAAATGATTTTTATTTAATTTTGTAAAAAAATGTTATAATTAATTTCTAGAACAATTAGAAAATGTATTTGATAATATGAGCTAAATTTTTGATATCATCATATCAAAATTAACTTACAATTAAATTATGGTATTTTTTTCGAAAATATGGATTGTTCAGTGAATACTAAAAAATACCGTTTTTAAGTAAAATAGTCATTTCTTTTGATAAATTAAGTCATATAAAAGTTGAAATAATATTTTAACTTGATTTAAAGATAAACTAAGTTTTGTTTAGTTATATTTAATTCAATTAATTATATTTAAATCGTATTTATACCATATTTTAGTATAATTTTATTTTTAGGATTAGAAATCATTTTTCTGAAAACTATTTTAAAATACATAATCTTTCTCCATTATAATTAACTAAAATAACCCCTGGTGAAAAATGATTAAAATTAAATGTTTATATTATATATCTATATTTTTTAATTTAAATTAATGTAATAAATACTACAAGATGTAGAGAGAAAGTAAAATCATCTTTTCCTTGAAAAATTCATTTTTCAAAAAACCGCTTTCCATCATGCTTGCGGGTTTTATATTAAATTAAATTATTCCAATTATATGAATTTATTTTGATAAAATTTATTCCATATTTTTATCATAATAATTAATATCATTTAATATTTTCAACTAAATTTTTGAACAATATGAATAGTAATTGTTATAAATATTTATTACAACTGTAAAAGAAAAATATAATAATTAAGGGTAAAAATAATTTAAGAATGACTAGAAAAAAATTAAACCTAATAGTATGAATATATATTTTTTAATTTCAATATAACAATTAATATGTTTTTTGTTACCTTATAAATTATTAAATAATGATTTTGATAAAAATTAGATTTTTGATACATTAAAACATAAATTGTATTTGGGGTAAAATATAGTTTTAATGTAGAAACACTTTATTAGATTAATTAAATAATTTTTGAAATAAATTATATTTTAAGAAAATATTATCATTAAATAGTAATATTAAATATAAATAATTTTATGAAGTGCAAATGTAATTTTTATTAAGGTTAGAAAACTGTTATTATCAAAAAACCAATATTTTTAAATTAATAGAAAATTTAATTTAAAAGTTTAATTTATCATATTTATATAATTATTTTAATAAATTAAATATAATTTTTGGATTCATCATGCTGAAATTTTCCAGTGGTGATTTTTTCATGATTTTCTGAGAAATTCGAATTTTTAGGTAAAAATTAAATATGATATAAGTATACAGTGCGTATTATGAAATCATAATGACCCAAAATTGAAGTGATAAACACTATAAATGGTATACACAACCAAATATATGTTAACCCTTTAAAATAATGGGTTTTTTAGGTTATTTTATTAATTTTATAATACCTTTTTTGATCCTCCAAAACCAATATTATATTTTAAGGTTTTGAAATCATTTCTCTATAACCATGACTCACTTCCACGTTAGAAAGGGATATATTTTAATAATATGGGAAAATTTACATTTAAAATAATTAAAAACACCTCTTTTTGGTATAAACCATGGTAAAATCTATGGGAAGGTTTGTGGTTTTTATTAGTTTATTGTATAGAGTCCAAAACTTAAGTTTGGGAAATAATAAAGAACTCCCCTATATTTTCATATATAAACTCACCCAATATCCCATTAATATTCACTAAAAATATTATAACATATCCTTAATCTTCCCTATCCTCTATATATTCCTCCCAAGGTTCCCGCAATCTCTCAAGAATCTCCTCCCAAGCTTTTCAAATCACCCTCTCAAGGTAAGGGATCTCTCACTCTTTCTTTTTATTATAAGCACTTCTTTTTATTATAAGCACTTCTTTTATGTTGTGCCTATTAATTTCTATTTTTCTTGTTTGGGTATGTTTTTATACATCAATATTACTTACATTTTGATTTATATGTGATTATATTCCTCTTTCACTCTCATTCATCCCTCCCATGAACCTTTACGTACACCCGTTTTGTTATCGAAATTATCCTGTGATTTTTTCATACCAAAAGTATGGGACCTCTCTCTATTATTTTAAATTCAAGTACCTTATTTGTATTTAAAAAATTTAATATAAATTATTTATGTTTTAATAACTTTATAAGGATCCCTCTACTCTGGAAACTTATCTTTTTATTATTTAAAATTTTCATTACACGGAACAAAACACGGGATCTTTTAAAGTTTAGTTTCTTATAAATTAGGTACATAATACATGAAAACACAAAACATTATTGTAATAAACTTGAAATAAATCTTTATGTGTTCACCCTAGGTTACCTTTAATTCATCTCATATCATATGGGAATACATCAAAGTAAATGGTTGAGCATGAATCCCAATAAAATAATAAGCACGAGAGACATATAGAATGTGATAATGGGACATATCAATAAGAACATGAGGCATAAAAATAAGGTATGATCAATAGGAATATCATAATAATAATAACATGAACCATTAAAAATAAATTTTGATACAATATTTATATTATACATTCATAATAATATCACCAAGGTCTATCACCAAGGTTTATCACCAAGGTGTTATAAATTAAAATTACCAAGGTTATTCACCAAGGTATAATAAAAAATGTCATCTCTAGAGATTAAATTCTTTACGCAATGAATTGGAGTACCATCAGAGTGAACCGTTCATATGTATTAATAAATTTTATCCACATGGATCATAATAAAACATTTCATTAATAATATGATGAGAATAAAAAAAATGGGTTTCTTATCAAAAACATGGCCTACCAAAGTGATTAATGACGTGATCATTGCATTATTATTAACCCATGAAAAAGAGAATATGGGTTTCATATATTTAAATCCTAAAAAATAATTATTATATCTCATTTAATACCCATATAAGATAAATATGTTTGGGTATTTACAAAAAAAATGAGAATTTATCAAGTAAAAGAGAGAAATTTGAGAAGTAAATTCAGTAGTATGACAGATATAAAACATGGTTTTTAAAAAGGGGGAAATGAGAGGGGGAAAGGGTTTCAAATTAATAAAACACTATTATTACAGTAATGGGATGATATAAATTGTAAAAAATGAATTATTATGGAAAATATAATACATCTCGCAAAAAGGTAACTTGAATGGAAAAGAGAAATGAAGATTTCCCTTACCATGAAGAGTTATTCCTAAAACTTGTCGATGGAACCTTAGGGATTGAAGAAACCTTATGGGGACTCATAGGGAGAATAATAACTAGAAATTTTTAGATGATATATTTTTAGTGAAGTGGAATGTTTAAATTGGTGGGTATTTATATCAAAAGTGGAGGAATTATTTAATAATTTCCAAATATAGGTCTTGGAAATCTAGGTTGTGGGAAATGAAAAACAATTAGATTACCCATTTTTTTGCTCATATTTTCAGACATTTTATCATATTTTAATCAACTATAACCTAAAACCATTTTTTAATACTTCTTTTGGCATGGAAAAGTAAAGTTTCCATAATGTAATGTTTTTAAAAATCAAAATATCCATTTTAGACTTTAGAAAATCACTTAATGTTTTGGAAATTTATTAAAATATATTAAATTATATATTATTAATAAAATAATATATTTTAGGTTGTGTATTATACTTAATTAATTATTACATCATTATGAAATAAATATAAATTCATAAAACATACAGAAAACCAAAAACTATATTTTTACTATTCACAAAAAAAAATTAGTATTTTAGAAAATTCTCATAAATTCACCCTAACATAATTTGGAAATTATGATTTAAAATATAATTTTTATTTTATCATAATAATTCTATGTATATGAAAATTTTTACTTTTAAATATAAAAAAAAAACTTTCTTTATTTAAAATAATAGTTTTTAAGGTACAATCAAATTTATGGCACTTATAAAAACAATTCCTATGGCGTTATAAAATTATTTTATCATTTATATTTAAATAAGATTGTTTTGAAAGACTATTTTTATTAAATAAAATATTATTTTTAATACCTTGGTTTATTATAAAAGTGTATATATTTTCTATAAAAATAAAATTATGCTTTATTTATGTCAAAAAATCAATTTATCAATTTCATCCCAATTAAGCATATGTTTTATTAAGAGAAAATATTCTTGAAATGTAATTTATGGAATAAATATTTTATTTATGAAAATTAAACTACACTTTAAGAAACTAAGGCCTAGACATGTAACCCCTTATTACTCCCACGTACTCCCTAAGGGTAAGGTGTGTGATGGTAATAGTTTCATGGGGTGGCTTAGCTAACATTGATTGAGTGGTAATCTCCACTAGCTTGAAATTATCTCATATGTGATTTCATTCAAGATTCACTTGTTGAATCTCAGCTTGGTCTTGGTTAAGGGTGAACCCCAATAATGATACCTCCCTCCCAAGTTCTAACAAATGAGCTTCAAACAACATGACTCTATTAGTTAAGGTCATAATTTCTCCTTTTTACATCAATTATCATTTATCATTAACACTAATTATAAGGGTAAAATTATCACTCATGGGTATAGTTTGCAATGGTATTATTAAAAAATGGTTATATTGATCGATGGTCATATAACGGTCGAATCCTAATGGTCACATTTCCCTTTATACCCTATAGATACCACTATATTCCTTCCCTAAATATTCACAAAAATTCCTCCTAATGTTATTTTTTAATTTATTAAGATGTTGATTGGTTTAATAATATTTTATTTCCATTATATATTGTTATTCGTGGGGGCGATGATTCTAGCATATTTGGTCAATCCATATTTTCCCATTTTAGTTATTCTATTTTATATTTTTTGTCATGTTGTAATGTTCGACATTTTAATTGGTTTCAAATATGACTAATGTAATTATCATTATTAATGTGATAACATTTTTTTGGTTACTGTATATGTATTATGTGAATAATATTATATAATATATAACACACATTTATTCATAAAACAATAAATACTTTTAAAAAACCGGATCGTTGCATTTTTCCCCCTTAAGAAATTTTGTCCCTAAACTTTCAACTCATTCTCTCAGTTGAAAAAATATGAGGGTACTTCTATTTCATTTTCTCATCTATTTCCTACATTTATCTAAAATTTTAGGGTACTTATTCATATTTATGGTTCCTCCACAACACTTTGACAAGGTGGGTAGTCTTGTTGTATAGAACTTTGTCTCTATGATCCAAGATCTCCATCGGCCGGTCCCTATAAGAGTGGTCATGTTCCAATTGTACCACCTCTGAATTTAGTACATGTGATAAATAATGTATGTACTTCCACAATAAAGATATATGGAATGCATCATGAACTTCATCTAGATTTTTTGGAAGTTCTAGATGATAAACCATGGATCTTATGCGATCAAGGATTTAAAAGGGGCAATGTACCTAGGGCTAAGCTTCCCTTTCTTCCCAAACAGCATGACCCTCTTCCATGGAAATATCCAAAGGAACAAATCTATAACATAAAACTCTAAGTCCCTTTAATGGTTTTCAACATGGGTTTTTTACTAAATTTTAGAAACCTTTACATATTGTTGGATGGTATAAAACTTTTTTGTCATCTCTTGTACAATATCAGAACCAATTGGATTTCTCTCACCAACTTCATCCCAACAAGTAGTAGTTCTACATAAATTTTGATATAGGGATTCATAGGGTACCATTTGAATACTTTAGTGGAATCTGTTGTTGTATGAGAACTCAAGTAATGGGAGTTGTTAATCACATTCACCTTTAAATACTATTGAGAATATTATCATAATGTTATAGAGTGTTTTATTAGTCTTTTTAGATTATTTATCTATTTTTTGATGATAGGATGTACTAAAATTAAATTCAATATTGAGAGTAGTTGAAGAATTCTCCAAAAGTTAGAGGCATAACTTGGATAATGATCATAAATGATATAAATTGGTGCCCCATATAGCATCACCACTTCCTTTATGTATGTCATGGAATATTGGTCAACAGATAAATCTTCATGAATAGAAATTAAGTGGGAACTCTTAGTGAGTCTATCCAGTATAAACCATATCAAAATGTTTTATTTGGATAGTTTTGGGAGACCGGTGATGAAGTCCATAATTATATTGTCCGACTTCCAGGTTGGTATGGGTAGTGGTTCTAATACCCCTTTAGAAACTTTTCTCTCCACCTTCACTTGCTGACACACCAAGCACCTTACTGTGTAGATGACAATATCTCTTTTCATATTATCTCACAAATAATGATCATGAAGGTACCAATACATTTTAGTGCTTCCAGGATGTATAGATAATGTAGATATATGAGCTTAATCCATCAACTCCTTTATTATCTCCACGATAGATGGGACACATATCCTTGTAGGAAATCTCAATACACCTTATTGATCAACATTGAACTCAGGAAGCTTCTCAATATTCATACCCTCTATCTTCTTTTATATCAATGGATATTATCATTGAGCTATCTTGATCTTCTCTAGTAATTATGGTTGAGAAATCATTAGGGATAGGATAAATGATGTCCCTTCCATTTTTATTCCCATGTCCAACCTTAATAGATCCTTGATTAATGTATCTTCTTGAATCTCCATCATTTCTAGCATAATAGAGTCTTTTCTAATTAATTCATCATCGACTTTGTTTTATCTTTCAGGGTGATAATTAATTTAACATTAATAGTGTTTAAGAAGCTCCAAACATCTCATTTTTATAATGTTCAATTCCTTTTTAATGAATTTATATTTTAAACATTAGTGGTCTATGTATATATTACATTTCTCCATTATAAAGATTGTGCCTCTATATATTCATAGAAAAAATATATATCTAACTCTAGTTTATGCGTATGATAATTCTTTTCATGAGGATTTAACTGTTTATATGCATAAGCAATCACTTTTTCATTTTTCATGATGACACACCCAATGCCTTTTAGATACGCATCACTATAAATAACAAATACTTCTCCAACAGTGGGTAGATTTAACATAGGTATAGTAACCAATATCTTATTCAGTTCTTAGAAACATTCCTCACACTCCTTTTTTATATGAATTTATCTCCATTTCGAGTTAACTTTGTTAGTGGATTATAAATTTGTGAATTTTTTTAACAACCTCCAACAATATTTTTTCTAAACTAAGGAAACTATGAATCTCAGCTATCATTGTTGGATAAGGCAACTCCTCTGCACCATTTGTTTAGGAAGGGTCAACTAAGATTCCTTCATTGGTTATAATGTGACCCAATAATGAAACTTTTTGTAACTAGAATTCACATTTGATTAATTTTTTAAATAGGTTCTCCTTATTCAGAGTTTACAATATAACCTATAGATATTCCTCATGATCCTCAAAAATTGTGGAATATATCAAAATATCATCAATAAAACTTCCATGAATTTATCAAGGGATTCACTAAAGACTCTATTAATTAAATCCATAAATATTGTGGGAGAATTAGTCAACACGAAGGACATAAAAACAAAATCATAATTACCATATCTTGTTTGGAATGTAGTATTTAGAATATCTTATTTATTCACCCTCAATTGATGATACCCAAATCAGAGTTCAATCTTGGAGAATAATTGATCCCCACAAATCTATTCAAATAAATCATTAATACTTGGGAGAGGGTAATTTCTCTTAACTATGTTCCTGTTAAGTTCTCTATAATCAATTCATATCCACATTAATTCATCCTTCTTCTTCATAAAGAGAATAGGTTCTCCTCAAGGATACAAACTTGGTTGGATAAATACCTTCTCCAAAAGATCTTGAAGTTTCTCCTTTAATTCCTCTAACTCCATATTTTCTATTCTATATAGGGTCTTTGATATCGGCTTGGATATAGGTATGATTTTAATGGATAACTCTACCTCTATTTCTGGGGGAGGTCCAGGTGACTCTTTAGGAAATACAGCAATGTGTTCTTAAATGATGGGGGCATTTACTATATTTTTACTTTCATTTCCTTATCCCTCTTCACTAATCATCTCTATAAAGAAGGATATAGAAGGTTCTTATAGACAAAGATCATGCTGAGATATCTCTCCTTTAAAAATAATTGTATGTTTTCCATTCAAGACTACATAAATTTTATTACTTATATAATTTATCTTAGAATTATACTTCAAGATCCAGTCTATCCCTAGTATATTGTTGAATTCCACCATGGGAATGACCACTAGATTTGAGATGAGATTGTACTCACCAAAGTTAATAGTAGAGTTTCTATACACTGTTGATGCTAGGATAATCCCTATATGAGTCTTGACTGATAGCTATAATTCTAGTAACTCAAGGATTGATTCTAAATTCTTTGTAAGATTGGATGAAATAAAGGAATGCGTAGAACTAGAATCAAACAAAGTACTTACTAGCTTTGATAACACAATGAGTATACCTTCCAACACATCATTTATAGCCTCTACTTTATCCATCAGGATAGAAAATTCCAGACCTTTCTCCCTAGGCCCATGATAAGGTTGATGGGGTTTTCCATCCATTATCTTCTGATTTGTACATTGATTAGAAAAGTTCCCAAGTTGTCTACACTTTAAGCATTGAACTTCTGGATGGGCATGCACCATCTTCCCTTTTTCAATAGAATTGATAAGATGAGGCTTTACCTCGGCATGAAAGTTCTAAGATATATACATGTCTCTTCTATATTTTTATCACTTTACACTCCTAAGCAAGTATTTCCCCAAATGATTCTTCCCGCATTTGTTGCATGTTGGAGGTTTTTCCTTCTTTCCTCCTCTTCCAGGATCAGAATTATTCTCTATGTTTGGCTACATTACTCTCTTATTCTCATTAGACTTATGTGATCATTGCATATCTCCAAACTCTAATTAAACCTTCATATAACTCTAGAATATATTCTCATAGATTTTATAGTCTTGGTATGCTAAATTCCCCCAAAAATGGGGTCTCGGTCCATCGAAGAGTCTATCAACCTTTCCCTTAGAATCCATAACAAATAAATGGTTTTATCAAGAAATTATTTTAATGTTCATGTTCTAGATTCCCATAAATTAAATGTATTTCTGATTCATCTCTATGAATTCCTTATCCATTTTGGTTTTCATATCATGGGAAAAATATTTATTGAAAAATATTCCTCTGAATTCATCTTACTCCATAGCATCAATCTCCCTTCTTGGCTTTGTGTTTTTAATCAGTTTACACCATTGATCAATTTCTCCTTCTAATTAGTATACTTATAGGGTGAGTTTATCTAGATATAAACAACAGATTATAGAAAAAAATCTATAGAGGCAATCCATTATTCCGTAATCAATGGGTTAGTAGATCCACTAAATAAAGGTGGTCATTTTCACAGGAAGGAATCGATGGAAATTTATTCCATTCAAGGTGAATCTGGTCTGTCAACTTGATTCAATTTATTATTCATAGTTAGTTGATTCATCATCCTTATGGAGTTTTCCATTCCATATTTCAATGTAATTCCATCATTGCATCATCCATTTCACCCATCATTTACATGGTTCCTCCAATTTCCTACCATTTTTCTAAAAGAAAAAAACATTGGTGAGAAAAGTGTTATTTTTAGGAACCTTATAATTCTAATGGTAGTTTAAGTATTAAAATTAATTCTTTAATATTTTATAATAATTACATTTTCTTTATATATATCCTTTTTAATAGTTCACAAAAAGCCTATGATTAACAAAACATATCCCCCATGAGTGTTAAACTAGGTGTGCAGCAAGGCATGTTACCATGCACCAATTCCCGGTAGAGTCTTGCAAAATGTGGTGTTTCCAGGTTTTACCTCTAGGTACATCTATTCTAGATCCACATCCCCTTATAGTATCTAGATAGGGATATATTTTCTTGGAAACCACTTACATAATAATAACCAAAATACCATGATGTTTTTTTATATTAATACTTTTCCCAAGGGTTCTTACTAAATATTTCAATTCCTAATTTCATTAAATAACTAAAACATGCTCTAATACAAACTATGATATCCTATCATTTTATTACAAAAAAACTTTTCATTACGTGGAACAAAACCCAGGATCTTTTAAATTTTAGTTTCTTGGAAAGTAGGTACATAATATATGAAAATAAAAAATACTCTTCTAATCCACTTAAAAGACAGATTATTAGGTTCACCCTAGGTTACCTTTACTTTATCTCATATCCCAGGGACATACATCAAAGGAAATGGGTGATTATGAATCCCAATAGGGTAATAACCAAGAGATACATATAGTATCTGATCTGGGGACATATCAATAATAACATGAGGCATAATAATAAGGCCTGAATAAGAGGTATATCATAATAATAATAACTTGAATAATAACATGTAAATGTGGCTACAACATTTAAATGATACATTCATAATCATATCACTAAGTTATATCACTAAGGTTTGATAAATGAAAATTACCAAGGTTATTCACCATGGTATAGTAAAACATGTCATCTCTAGAGATTAAATTATTTACCCAATGCATTAGAGTGTTATCATGGAATACCCTTCATAGGTCTTAATTAATGTGATCCATATAGATCATAATAAATCATTTCATTTATAACCCAAGTAGAATAAAAAAAGGTTTTCTTATCAAAATCATGGCATAAAAAGGTGATTAATGACATGATCATTACATAATTCTTAACCCATGAAAAATGTAATATGGGTTTCACATATGTAAATCCTGAAACAATAACTCATTTTTATATCTAGGTGAATACCCATGGAAAAGGAAGATGTTTGGGTATTCACAAAAAGAAAATAAATGATAATTTCTCAAGTAAAGTAAAAAAAATTGATAAGTAAACTCGACAACATGACGGGTACAAAACATGGTTTTAGAAAAGGGAAAATGATAGGGTGTCCTAACCCACCCAAGTTTGGGCTTGAGCCACAACTAACCCAAGCCTGTCTCCATAATTCAGGGGTCAGAAAAAAGCATCAAAGGCCTAAAAAACTCAGGGAGGCCTTTTCCTAAAACCTATACACGTGTACACATCCAAATCAATGAAAATTATATAGGAAAAGGATAAAATGTAAAGAATACTATAAATATACCAAAAAAATACATGAACCACTAAATATAATGAAGTTATAATAAAATAAACTAAGAAGTAAAAGAGTAAAAATACACACCCAAACTAGAAACCTATCCCAACCTAAAGGAAACTAAAAAAGAGTACAGCTGAGAGAGCCCTACTCTTGAATACCAACTTCGAACATTATACACAGTCCATGTTGCTTGTATCCCTGAGCTCCTCTAAGATCAAAATCGACTTATCCACTATATGAAAAAGACATGACATGTATAGGTAAAATCCCATACAGGGATGAGTATATACATACCTAGTAGGATGCCCCAAAAAGGTAAAGGGGTAGTAAGAGATACACTAGAAAGGAAAGCGGTAGAGAGAACAAGGTATGGTAAAAGTGAATGAAAAGATTAAATCTCAACCCAACAAGTGAGCGAAAGTAGACTCATCCAAACAAAAGGAGCTCAAAATGGTGAGGAGATAAACTACTTGTTGAGTATTTTCTACTTATATTCATAGTGTAGACTTTTCTAACCATGAGAATCTTGACATGAAAAGCACGTGGCATATCTCATGTGTCTTTGACTCTCTTGGAATGAGAGTAAATAAGCCCCAAGGAGTGGGTGTTATAAAATGATATATATATATATATATATATATATGATCAATCAAAGAATCCCAAATGAGATAGTAAGGGAATCTCCATCTCATAACTAAGTCAAAGAAGACCAAATGAGAGAGTAAGGGGATCTCCATCTCACAACTCAACCCAAGAAAGTGAGTAGCCAACACTTCCAATTGAAGCCATTTGTGATGCCCAGTATCTCGTACATATTCCCAAGAGGCATAAGTCAAAGGGTCTCAAATCACCTCACCTTAATACTATCCACTTTGGATGGCACTGACTCACCTGCACGATTTTAGATTGCGTCACAAGAATGTGTCTCAGTGGGGAAAGCATCCCTCTTCCTCATGAGTCCAAAGGTAAGTTAAACCATGCCTCACCATTATGTCTCATAATCAAGGGTATTCTATGGTAGTCACTGAGGAACACCATTTCCCAGTCTTGTTGGAGGTTAGCACTTGGGATAGTCATCGGGGAATACCACTGCCCAGACACTATTGGAGGGTAAGCCCGATCAGTCCTCAGGGGGACGTCGTTGCCCAACCCAGCTAGTGGGTCATGCCTGGAAGGTCATCGGGGAATAAATTGCCCAACCCAAATGTAGGGTTATCCCAAAACGTCAAGGAACTCGACTGTCCAGATCCCACTAGAGGGTAACTCATAATCATCAGGGACTACACTACCCAGTCCCAATAGAGGGTCACCCTGGAATCATCAAGGACTACACTACCCAGACCATCTAGAGGGTCATCCCAGAACTGCTCTGGTAAGCTTGCCTGATCGCTGTTGTCCTCAAATTTCATCTTTGTGCCTTCCAAATGGGAACATTCATGTCATACCTTGAAAGACGCTTCTAAGGTAACAATCATGTTCTATGTGAAAAAATAATTAGGATAGGAATCTCGTGGTCCAAAATCTGAGTCCAAATGAATGATATATTGGGGTTTAAAGATCTCTCGGAAGAGCCTAAGAATAACATGGTGTGTAAGGGGGCCACACGGCATGTGGTACTCCTCCACTGCCTAGTTGTGTCTTCTGGATAGTACACGAGTCTCGTCCATATAGGGTTACATGCCATGTAGGTGAACTACATGGTGTGTCCCACCTATCTGGGGACTGGGCCATGTCCTCTAGTCATGTCTGTATACTCAAAACATGTTTCCATGTACTATATCACATAGCGTGTTATTCCATATGGGATATTTTCTATGTGGACAACTTGTGTAGTCGTCACATGGCATGTGCCTATCTGGGTGCTCCTTCACATAGCTTGTTCACACAAAAAGGGTAATACATGACATGTCAAGGGGTATACATGTTGTTTCATAATTATCTACCCTGAAACCCTAGAATAGACATTGAGAGAGGATACACGCCATTTGTTCTTTGAGGTACATGATGTGTAGTCGAGTTTTTCCTGAAACCCTAAGGTTTCTCCAATTTTCAGCTGATTCTTCAAAATCTACTCCAACCACAACCAAAGTTGCATGATTCTGCTCCAAAAACACTAGATCTGACTGAAGAATAGGGAAACTGATTATCGTTTATTTCGAATCGGCCTAATTTTGAAATGACGGTTTGGACGAATCTTGTGTACACTTTATCATCTTTGATCCTCATTGGATTTTCTTGAAACCTATAGATACTCCATCCTTGAATCGTGTAGTTTCCAGATATATGCCTTACTCACAATTCCATCACTATTTGGAAAATCCATCATGGATCCAAGCACCCGATCAATCTCGGGTCACTCAGAAATTATTGAGTAAGGAATTGGAGGGTTTTCCAGCGAAGAACATGAATATTTTTGGGAGAAAAGCACCATAACCAAGGGTTTGGACTATTGTCCAAGAATTATTGGCCAACCAATCAATAATAGTCATCCCTGTTATATTAAAGATAAATAAATAGTATGTTTTTAGTAATTGGGGTCATGGAAAGGGGATGTAGATTGAAGAATCTTTGTTCAACATGATCAAACATTTAATCCAGAGTTTAAAAACACCAAAGCTGACTCCTACCTTTGCTTGGATCAATCTTTGGTGAAGAACACACTTTCCAACAGGTTTTATAGGAGATGTTTCATTTGATGTTCTTCGATCCACTATAAATTAGAGGTTCGTCATTCTTCGTTTATTATTCTTTATCCACCAAAAGAGATAAGAAGATGGGAGGAACTGTTGGTAGATCTTAGGGTTATGAAAACCCAAGAAAATCTCTATAATGAGATATTTAAAGATTCTCACTTAATTAATATTTCATTTAATTAGTTAAATCATGTAACGCCTCGACCCCAATTACCCAGAGTTGGTGAATTATTTAAATACATTGGCATGATTACAAGGAATCAAGTCCCGAAGGACTGATCAGTTTAGCAGTCTTGGAAAATAGATTACATACATGAAGGATACATTACACTTTATAACAACATAAATAATCCTTTATGAATTCCATTATTCCCTTGGATTAACCCTGTATATCAATCACAATAAACTTCTTGAAATCCTAGTAAAAATAAAACATTAGGGGTGAGCTCAGATGCTCAGTAAGGATAACAATATAGCGGAATCTTTCATAGATAAGCATAAATATTTAAGGCAATGTATAACTAAAACAAAAGCATTTTAAACTTGAACTTCAGCATAATATGGGAAAGATAAAACGAACTAATTTCATTTACTTATTCACATGGATATTCTACTAGTCAAATAATCACAAGCAATATCAATAACCACTTTCATAATTATGGAATGCAAAATGATGAACTTTAATTTCTGTGTCAAGGCCTCGTGCCAAGACCTAAGGGATAACTATAACCGGAACCCAAACCGGAGAGCCCCTGTAATAGAACTAAATCCCGGAGAGCCTCTGTAAATAGAATCCAACTCGGAGTGCCTCTAATAATTGAACACCAACCCAGAGTGCCTCTAATAACCGAACACCAACCCAGAGTGCCTCTAATAACCGGAGACTAACCCGGAGTGCCTCTAATAACCAAACACCAACCTGGAGTGCCTCTAATAACCGGACACCAACCCAAAGTGCCTCTAATAACCGGACACCAACCCGGAGGGTCTGCTGTAACCGTACCCCAACTTGGAACATACTAGTCCAACACATTCATCTTAAGAATAGGATGAAATATAACATAAACATTCGTATTAAAACTAGCATACTAAATGCCAAAACATTAATCATAAAACATTAATGGTATAAAAATAACTCATCCATAGTCAAATATATCACAAAACCTTAAATAAAATATGGATGATTTGTATCATAATTAATCAACTTCTAACAAGTGTAAAATTTATCAAAGGTTTTTGACATAGATGAATATGATTTGTAAAACTCTTTGAGAGAAATAACCCTTTTCATGAAAACATTTAAAAGTCACACAATTTAGAAAAGAATTCATTTAAAGACATTTTTGAATCAAAGTGTCCCATAACACTTTGAAACTTTTGAAAGGAATTAACATTTTAACAATATTCATGTCCATATAAATAAATCTTTAAAAACCATTTTGAAGACATGGACATTAATATGAAAGATAAATATTTAAAACATTTGAAAAGATGTTTTAGTAAAAAGTACCTTAAAATAATACCTTTGAAAACTCTTTAAAAAAACATGGACATGGATAATAAATATGCCCCAGTAGATAATTATGTAAAAATAACCTCGGATAATAAAGAGATTGTGAAATTAACCCTTACCAATTTGGTAACTTACAAAACATACACCCCATGAAAGAGCTATAATACAATGAATATATAAATACACATAAATTAAAATGTATTACACAAAGAATACAATTATAGTCAGTACATACACCACACAAAAGTTAATAGTGGCAATATGGCATGAATCTCACGGGAATAAGGAGTGATATGAAAACCCCTTACCTTGTGTCTGACTTGACCCGTTCATTCTTTAACATCCTTTAATTTGGGTAACTTCCATTGGTTTGAACCAAAAGGAGTCCTTGAAGTGCCTTCTGCCTAAGGTAAGGCTTCTAGGAGGAGGAGAGAGATGTAGGGAGCTTAATTTGGCAGAGTTTGGAAGAGCCTAAAGGCTTGAGATGTGTGAGGAATTGGTTAGAAGTGGTCTCCTTTTATAAGGGGGGGGAGGGGCTCTTTAGGAAAGTGTGAAAATATTATTTTACTATATAATGATATTTGGTTTCTAAAGGTCCAAAAATAATTAGAGTCGAAGATAAGATGACTCATGGTCGAAATAAAATCATCCAATAAGAATTGGACATGTTTTGGATATTATTTTAATATTTATAATCTAATTTATTTAAATCATTTATTAATGAGGTAAATACTTCATCATTATATTGTCCTTAATAATTTAATTTATTCGATGTCTAAAAATTATAAAAAAAATACCATGATGTAGGAAATATTTTTAGTTTTACAATGAATATTTATAGTAAAAAATATTACTTATATAACACCACATAAAAATTAATTACTAAAAGGTTTTTGTTTATGTCAATTTTGCCTTTACATTAAATTAATTAATCTAAAGTGTCATTATCATTTATAAGTGGCTCCATGGGGTCCCAAAATCGACCCAAATATGCCCATGGTCGGCCATTACTCATCCGATAATGTTAGGACACGTGTTAAGGTAATTTTAAATTATTACAATATTCTTTTTACCTTGAATTACCCTATTTACCTTTAACTGCGGTAAATAAAAGTAAAAAGTTACTATTCACCAAAAAAAATTATCTTATTCAACCACATTTTACTCTTTGATATTAACTGTGATATTAACTGTGTCTCTCGGATTTTCAAAATTCAACTCACAGAAGTGGTAAAATTATGTTTTATGTGAATTTTCAAATTCTCCTAGGAGGTGGGTAAAAGACAGTGAAAAGTTCAATAAAATTTTTATATATCTAAAATTATTATAAAATGACTCCAATGAATTACAATGAACTTATATAAGTATTATGTATCTATTTTGACATAAATTAATTTAAATAAAATAAATGATTATTTAAATAAAAAAATCAGTTTTGACCAATAACTCAGTGTTTTTCACTATTCATGAAAAATTGATGTTTCTCAGAAAAATACCAAAAATTCGGCCTAAGCTATATTTGATATTATGAATTCAAAAATTATTTCTATTTTACCAATTTCAAAACATATAAGTTGAATTAATTAATTTAAAAATTAATTCTCGTTGTCAAAACAAATAGCGTGTTTTTAAGAAATAATAACTATCAAAAGATTGACACTTATTTATGTCTGGTTTAAATGTGAAATTATGTCCAATGACCAAAATTATATTAAGTGGTAAAAATTTATTATAAATATACCTTAAAACCACTCAAATTCATAATTTATCACTATTAATTATTTCTATTAAAAAAGTTGTTTTTAATTAAAATTTAGTAATTTTCACTATTCATCAAAATATGAAAGTTATCCGAAAAGCACCAAAATTTCACCCTAAGATAATTTCGATATTATGAATCCAAAAATGAAGTCCATTTTGAAATATAAAATTTATAAAATTTCAAAAAGTGGGTATTACTATTCTTAACAGCTAGTTTGATTGGTTGTGGTGTGTTATAACTCGAAGTTGCGTACAACACACGCTACTGTATTATTCCAAGTGAAGCATACCATGGAAGCTTGGGGTGTTACATTCTACCCTCCTTCAATAAATTGTGTCCTCGCAATTTGAAATTGTTCTTTGAAAATAAAAGGTTGAAAATAGAAAATATCTTTGTGGGAAAACCCATATCCGAAATTTGGTTAATAAAATTTAGTCTTAATAAGAGGAAAAGACAAATGAAAGGGTCATCACCAAATTATTATCTAGATTAGGAGAACATTGTTAGAAATTAGAGACATTTAATTAGAGGAAAAATGTAAATATTTATAGGGAGTGATTGAGGTCATCAATCACAAACAATTGTAGAATTGTGGGCCTCAAAGCCACCAATCTATAATGATTTAAAATACCATCAGTTCAACAAAATGTAAGGTATTAGGATAACACATTTTTGGTTTTAAGATCCCTTCCTTAAAGTTTAATAATTAATTTATCCATAAAATAAGATAAAATATATATATATATATATGTATGTATGTATGTATGTATATATGTATGTATATACTTGACAAGTAGAGTTTCATCCTTCAACTAATTCCTACTACAAACTCGTCTTTCACTCTAAAAGATTTAATATATATATATATATATATATTCTATTTATCCTAATCGTATAGGGTTCCAAAAATAATGAATTTATAATTCACATAGCAGACCCTTTAAAAAAACTACATTATTCAATCCAGGACATCACGTGGGCTAGTGGTAGGTGATACACCCTTGTCTCCCTTCGGTTGTGGTTTCAAATATTCCGGCCTTGCCGGACGCAATGGGTTTCCACCCAACCTCTGGGTTGTTCTTTTTATGGAAATCCAAAAATAATCTCAAACTAGACTTATTTAAAATACTTCTGCCCAAACTCACAGTCCAAAATTTATAAGGTAGGTAAACACAATGAAGATCCTTTTTTTCACATAATATCATGTGAACACCTTCATCATGTATTCTTTTAAAATATGGCAACACCCTGAATTACCATAAAACTTTATTTATTATATTCATGCTTCCTTATTCCTTATAAAATATTAGATATATTCCTTATATCCAAAAACTTTGAATATTCCAATAATGATGAAATAAACAAACCATTAATCAGTTCCAAGCTAGTCAAGAATATCCAATATAATTCATCCAAATCAACCATCTCTTATTCCAAAATTACTACCTTAGTATCAAGACCATATTAATTATTACCTTTCCTTCAACCACGTATTTTCAAAAAAAAAGTTTAACTTATTGTTGAGTCACTTTTCATAGTACCATATAATCTCAAATCCTCAATGAAATAGTACTGCAGTACAATCCTTATTTATCTCCATAATTCATATAACCAGTACATCATTGATACAACACTCAAATGAAATAATTCTTTAATAACAACATAAGAACACTAGCCATTCCTCTTCATCTGTGGTAGTATCATAAATTTATTATTATCTAATAGCATCATTTGGTACGTACTCTGATGATTTGGACATTGGTTTGTGTAGTGTCCCAACTCATTGCAGATGAAGCATTGTACATTTGAAAACTTTTTCTTACCCTTGCAATCACGTACTTGGTGTCCTTTTTCTCCACACTTATAACAAACTCCCATTCCCTTCAAGAATTTACCAAGGTGATTCATTCCACATTTATCACATATTGTAAAATCATTCTTTCCCTTATTCCCTTTATCCATATTTCTTTCTACCATCCTTTTCTTCTCTGGATTCCCTTCAAAGCCATAGGATTCATAGAGTTCTTTACTGATCTTTTGATACTATTTATTCATATAATGATAATATGTGGGAGACTATTTCATTTATACATGTTTTCTTAATACCATGAATGATATGACCCTTCTTACTCTTTGGATCATACGTATTACTGGAGTCCTCATTCCTTTTACTGGGTGTCATTTCTAAACAATGGCATACACTAAGTCAGTTTATGAATCACAATTCATAATTACAAACATGTAAAATACCTAACAAAAATTTAATAGGTTATGTATATAATCCATAATCACAAAAATGTTTTCTTTGATGAGTTATATACTCATAAACTCTTCATAGAGGTTTGTAAAGAAAATGAGAATTATCCTAAGCATATCCCCTGGGAGTGTCGTAACCAAGAGTGCAGCAAGGCCCGTTGTCATGCACCAGTTCTTGTTCGAGTCTATCTCAAAGCGGTGTTTTTGGGTTTTACCCCTAGGTACATCTGTGCTAGAGCCGCCTCTACAAGCTCGTATCCAGATAGGGATGTATTGCTCGGAAAACTCACAAAATCTCTACAATACCAAAATTCTAAGAAGTTCTTCTATAATAATCCTCAAAGTCCATCTTAGTTCAATGTGCTCTAATTAAAGTTTATCTAAATCTAGCTTCCAAAGTTATTTCTAAACTTCCTCTAATACCAACTGTAACGCCCCGACCCCAGTTACCCAGAGTCGGTGCATTATTTAAATACATTGGCATGATTACAAGGAATCAAGTCCCGAAGGACTGATCAGTTTAGCAGTCTTGGAAAATAGATTACATACTTGAATAATACATTATACTTTATAACAACATAAATAATCCTTTATGAATGCCATTATTCACATGGCTTAACCCAGCATATCAATCACAATACACTTCTTGAAATCCTAGGAAAAATAAAACATTTAAAGGGGTGAGATCAGATGCTCAGTAAGGATAACAATATAACAGAAGATTTCAAAGATAATCATAAACATTTAAGGCAATGTATAACTATAACAAAAGCCTTTTAAACTTGAACTTCATAATAATATGGAAAAGATAAAATGAAATAATTCCATTTACTTATTAACATGGACATTCTACAAGTCGAATAATCAAATGCAATATCAATAACCACTTTTATAATGATGGAATGCATAATTCCGAACTTTAATTTCTGTGTCAAGGCCTCGTGCCAAGACCTAACGGATAACTGTAACCAGAACCCAAACTGGAGAGCCTCTGTAACCGGACTCCATCCCGGAGAGCCTCTGTAACCGGACTCCAACCCGGAGTGCCTCTAATAACTGGACACCAACCCGGAGTGCCTCTAATAACCGGACACCAACCTAGAGTGCCTTTAATAACCGGACACCAACCCAGAGTGCCTCTAATAACCGGACACCAACCCAGAGTGCCTCTAATAACTGGACACCAACCTGGAGTGCCTCTAATAACCGGAAACCAACCCAGAGGGTCTGATGTAACCGGAACCCAACCCAGAACATACTAGTCCAACATATTAATCTTAAGAAGAGGATGAAATATAACATAAACATTCGTATTAAAACTAGCATACGAAAAGCCAAAACATTAATCATAAACCATTAATGGTATAAAAATAACTCAACCATAATCAAACCTATCACAAAACCATAAATACAATATAGATGATTTGTATCATAATAAATCAACTTCTAACAAGTGTAAAATTTATCAAATGATGTTGACATAGATGAATATGATTTGTAAAACTCTTTGAGATAAATACCCCTTTTTCATGAAAACATTTAAAAGTCACACAATTTAGAAAAGAAGTCATTTAAAGAAATTTTTGAATCAAAGTGTATCATACCACTTTGAAACTTTTGAAAGGAATTAACATTTTAACAACATTCATGTCCATATAAATAAATCCTTAAAAACCATTTTGAAGACATGGACATTAATGTGAAAGATAAATATTTAAAACATTTGAAATGATTTTTTAGTAAAAAGTCCCTTAAAATAATCCCTTTGAAAACTCTTTGATAAAACATGAACATGGATAATAAATATTTCCCAGTAGATACTTACGTAAAAACAACCTTGGATAATAAAGAGATTGTGAAATTAACCCTTACCAATTTGGTAACTTACGAAACATACACCCCATGAAAGAGGTATCATACAATGAATATGTAAATACACATAAATTAAAGTGTATTACACAAAGAATACAATTATGGGTAGTAAATACACTACAAAAAAGGTAATAGTGGCAATATGGCATGAATCTCACGTGAATAAGGAGTGATATGAAAACCCCTTACCTTGTGTCTGACTTGACCCGTTCGTTCTTTAACATCCTTTAATTTGGGTAACTTCCTTTGGTTTAAACCAAAAGGACTCCTTGAAGTGTCTTCTGCCTAAGGTAAGGCTTCTAGGAGGAGGAGAGAGATGTAGGGAGCTTAATTTGGCAGAGTTTGGATGAGCCTAAAGGCTTGAGATGTGTGAGGAATTGGTTAGAAGTGGTCTCCTTTTATAAAGGGGGGGAGGGGCTCTTTAGGAAAGTGTGAAATTATTATTTTATTATATAATGATATTCGGTTTCTAAAGGTCCAAAAATCATTAGAGTCGAAGATAAGATAACTCATGGTCGAAATAAAATCATCCAATAAGAATTGGACATGTTTTGGATATTATTTTAATATTTATAATCTAATTTATTTAAATCATTTATTAATGAGGTAAATACTGCATCATTATATTGTCCTTAATAATTTAATTTATTAGATGTCTAAAAATTATAAAAAAAAAAACCATGATGTAGGAAATCTTTTTATATTTCCAATTAATATTTATAGTCAAAAATATTACTTATATAACACCATATAAAAATTAATTACTAAAAGGTTTTTGTTTATGTCAATTTTGCCTTTACATTAAATTAATTAATCTAAAGCGTCATTATCATTTATAAGTGGCTCCATGGGGTCCCAAAATCGACCCAAAGATTCCCATGGTCACCCATTACTTATCCAATAATGTTTGGACATGTGTTAAGGTAATGTTTAATTATTACAATATTCTTTTTACCTTGAGTTACCCTATTTACCTTTAACCGCGGTAAATAAAAGTAAAAAGTTACTATTAGCCAAAAATTATTTTTATATTTTTGAACCACATTTTACTCCTTGATATTAATTGTGTCTCTCGTATTTTCAAAATTCAACTCACAGAAGCGGTAAAATTATGTTTTATGTGAATTTTCAAATTCACCTAGGAGGTGGGTAAAAGACAGTGAAAAGTTCAATAAAATTTTATATATATCTAAAATTATTATAAACTAACTCCAATGAATTACCATGAACTTATATAAGTATTATGTATATATTTTTACATAAATTAATTGAAATAAAATAAATAATTATTTAAATAAAAAAATCGGTTTTAACCAATTACTCAGTGTTTTCACTATTCATGAAAAATTGATGTTTCTTAGAAAAATACCAAAAATTCGACCTAAGATATATTTGATATTATGAATTCAAAAATGATGTCTATTTTACCAAATTCAAAACATATAATTTTCATTAATTAATTTAAAAATTAATTCCCATTGTCAAAACAGATAGCGTTTTTTTAGGAAATAATAACTATCAAAAGATTGACACTTGTTTATATCTGGTTTAAATGCAAAATTATGTCCAATGACCAAAATTGTATTAAATGGTAAAAATATATTCTAAATATACCTTAAAACCACTCAAATTAATAGTTTATCACTATTAATTATTTCAATTAAAAAAGTTGTTTTTAATTAAAATATAGTAATTTTCACTATTCATCAAAATATGAAATTTATCCGAAAAGCACCAAAATTTCAACCTAAGATAATTTCGATATTCTGAATCCAAAAATGAAGTTCATTTTGAAATATAAAATTTATAAAATTTCAAAAAGTGGGTATTACTATTCATAACGGTTAGTTTGATTGGTTGCGGTGTGTTATAACTCGAAGTTGCGTACAACACACGCTACTGTATTATTCAAAGTGAAGAGTATTGTGGAAGCTTGGGGTGTTACAAATCAATTAATTATTTAACCACTTAAATTCACTTTTGATGAGAGAGGGGTCAGAACATCCCGCACAGACTCATTTTATATCACGCCTAGGAAAAAAATGCATTCCGGACCCAAGCATGGTATTAGATTTCAGATTTGATAACTCATTTAAGATTTATACTATTTTATTTAATTAACCACATGTGTGTAATATAAAATATTTTTAATATTTTTATCGATTTAATTCCAAGAACACCGGGTCTCAGAATTTCATGTCTTTTAAATGCCTAGCTCTAGAAATATTTAAAAAAAAATCAAAGTATTAAAAGGAAAAAAATGGGTCTCTACATCATTTCATCCTTCAAGGTTTTTGTCCTCAGAAAGAAAAATTAATCAAACAACTTGGGATTATAAGGCCACATCTAGATCTTCTTCTACCAGGTACTCTCCTGCATGTTTGTGTGCTAACACTCAAACCAAAGGAATGGAAAATCCTTGCAAGGTCTGAACCTATCGGTCCTTGATTTCCAATGGGTGATCCATGAAGGTGGATCTTTCCTTGATGTCCAACTCACCCCAATAAATGATTTGTGTGGGTTCATGCACATATCTCTTAAGATGTGACACATGGAAAACGTCATGCACCCACTTCAGTTGTGGGGGTAAGGCAAGGCGATAGGAAACCTCGTCGACCCTCTACACAATCTTGAATGGCTCAATAAACCTCAAGGATATCTTACCTCTTCGGCCGAACCTACATATTTCTTATCATGGGGAGACTCTCAAGAAGACATGGTCTCCCTACTCAAACTCCAAAGGCCCACTATGGTGATTTGCGTAGGACTTCTGTCTGCTCTGGGTCGTCTTCATCCTTTCCCAGATGACTTGTACTTTCTATGTGGTCGCATGAACCAACTGTGGGCCCATAAGGAAGGTCTCTACAATCTCTATCCATCATAAGGATGACCTTCAACAAATCATGTACAACGCCTCAAAAGTTGTCATGCCGATGGTGGAGTGGTAGTTGTTGTTGTATGAAAACTAACATGTTGGCCATCATCATATCCTCTAGCAACGAGATAGTGTGCTCAGTCTACCCATTATTCTGAGGGTGAAAGGTTGTACTCATCCACAGCTAGGTCCCAAATGCCTCCTACAAGCCTCTCTACAATTGTGACGTAAAATTAATGTCACGTTCGGAGACAATTATCAAGGGTACCTTGTGAATGAGGATGATCTCTAATATGTATAGATTCCCTAAACTCTCCCCCGAACACTTCTCCCTAATGGTAAGGAAGTGTGCCAACTATGTGAGTTGGTCTACTATCACCCATATGGATTCATGTCCCTTTTTTGTGTGTAGAAACCCTATGATGAAATCCATGGATATGACATCCTATTTCCACTCTATAATATCAAGAGGCTGCAACAAATCTATCAGAACTTGATACTCATCCTTCACTTGCTAATAGGTAAGGCATTGTTAGACAAACTCAGCTACACTTTGTCTCATGTTGGACCACCAAAACTACTGCTGAAGGTACTTGTACATCTTCCATATACTGGGATGTACAAATAAGGTAGAAGTATGGAACTACCACATCACCTCTTCTTTCAATACAACTAGAACCATTGTTTTCCCCTAGAATAAGATCTCATGATTTCCTCCTTCAGAATATCCATCTGGTGTGTCACCTATGGATATCTAATCATGTAGAGATTTGCAGTCAATTTCACCCTACTGGGACTATTTCATATGCTCCGGGAGCGAAGGAGACAGCACCATCGACTGTAATAAAATTATACCCTCCTACTCCACCAAATATAGTTGCAAGGAAGCCAACTGCTCCAAAGCTTCCCACACTAGGTGAGCCTAGGACTTCCTACTAAGGGCATCTGCTACAACATTTACCTTACCTGGATTATATACTATCTCGAAGTAATATTCCTACAGAAAATACAACTGAAATTATTGCCTTAGGTTTAGGTCTCTCTGAGTGAATGCGTACCTAAGACTCTGGTGGTCTGAGTAAATCGTAAAGTTCTATCCCAGAAGGTATTGCCTCCACATCTTCAAGGAAAAACCATCGATGAGATATCTAGGTCATGAGTCTCATAATTCCAGTCATGGGGCCTCAACTGCCTTGACCCATATTTTATGACCACCTGTTGTTGCATCATCACACAACTAAGACCATCTCCTTAGGCATTGAAATACACTACAAACTCAAATCCTTCCTCAGGTAGTCTCAAAATTGGGGCACTCATCAACCTCTTCCTCAACTCCTTGAAGGCCTTTTGGCACTTCTTATACTAGTTAAATGGTTGTCCCTTCCACATCAGAGTGGTCAAAGGGGTTGTGATTCTACAGAAGACCTCAAAAAATCTCTTATAGTACCCCAGTAAGCCAAGAAAACTCCACGCCTCTGACACATTCTTGGGTGGATCCCAAGAAAGCACTGCTTTGATATTTGTTGGATCCATGGATGGACCTTGTTCAGAAATGGCATTCCCTAGAAAGTGAACCTCCTATATCCAAAATTGGAATTTTGAGAGCTTGCCAAAAAAACTAGTTCTCCTTTAGTAAATCTTGCGCCATCCTCAAGTGTTATCCATACTCCTCCTTTGTAATAGAGTAGATGAATATGTCATCAATGAAGACAATGAAAAAATGGTATATGTAAGCCTGGAAGATATGGATCATCAATTCCATGAAAATGGTGGGTGAATTTGTCACACTGAAAGGCATTACTAGGAACTCATATTGCCCATAGAGACATCAAAAGGACAACTTTGGAATATCAGCCTCACGAACCCATAGTTGGTGGTAGCCAGACCTAAGATCGATCATGGATAACCATCTCACACCTCACAACGAATCAAAGGGGTCATCAATCCTTGAAAATAGGTACTTTTTCGTTATCGTGTCCAAGTTTAGGTGACGATAATTCATGCAAATCCATAAGCACCCTTCTGCCTTCTTCATAAACAAAACCGGAGATGCCCAGGTGGACACACTGGGTCTAATGAAACTTTTATCACAAAGGTCCTCTAGCTACAACCGTATCTATATGATCACAATGGGTTCCATTCGATATACTACAGAAGATAATGGGAAATTACCTGGTTTCAAATCAATACAAAACTCCAACTCCCACCTCAGAGGTAGTCCTAGAACATCTTCAAAAAATAGCTCCATATAATCCTACACAACTGAAGGAATCCAAATTCTTAAAGAGTCTACTACACTAAGGGTCTTACTCACTACTTGATTTGTAATAGGCTGCAACCTATTGCTCATAGCACCTGTTTGTCCCACTATGAGGTCTCTCTCAATGAAGAAGGAGAAAATCATCCCATCAACATGTAGACATCTAACTAGTCTGCGGTGAAAATAAATATGGGCTCAGACCATGGAAATACAATCCATGCCCAAGATAACATTGTAGGGTTCCATCATGATGACCAGTATGTCCCATGTGAACCTCTCACCTCCAAGAAATAGCTCACACTACTAGAAAATTAAAGATATAGAGGAAGCATTCCCTATAGGAACCTCAAGTCATAGATGTTGTGCTAGCACTCTATCGGGAGCTTCATCCCCTACACCAAGATTCAAGAGGTAAAAGAATGGTTATAACCTATGTCTACTAATACTTAGGTAATATTATAATAAGAATAGATCATACCTAGAATCATCTCATACGACACAGGATCATAGACATCCAAAGCCTACATCAGATTGCGGCCCTAGCTACTAGATCCTTAAGCCTGATGTGGGATGACTAGTGGTGATGGTGGAAGAACCTCATACTATCATCCCCAACATGCATCTTCTCTTGCTCCTCTTATAGCACCAACTTTCTAGGGACCCCTTGTCCCCACCTGGGAGATACCTGATCACAACATTGTCTCTACCATGGCGGTCTATCCACTACCTGTTTGGGATGCTTAGCTCTTCTGGTTAGGAAGTACCATGCCATGTGACCTCTCCCATCATAATTATAGCACTGACCCTCTCTAGGATTCCTCGGTGCTATACACTTCCCCTATATGACACGACCATGTCCTTGGGTCTTCTTAGAAAAGGCTCTCTTGTTTTGAGATCTTTGGAATCTGTATGCTGCTGCAGATGTCTCAGCTCTATCGTGGCTACCATCATCTCTAGATATCTGGTGTCCCTCTATTAGGAATCTCTCTATAACAAGTGCCCACTCCATCACCCCGACATAGCTTTGGATGCATAAGGGCACCTCACTGGATTGAATCTCTCTGTAGAGTCCCTACTCAAACTTTCATGATCAGAAGTAGTTATCACTGATCTTGTCAAGGGAGTGGCATGTAAGGTCTATGAAGCTTTCTACATACTCTTCCATTGTCATCCCTCTCTGATGAAGCTCCAGAATCCCTTGAATCCAAATAGATCATAAGAAGGATGGGTAGGAGTCCTCACAAAACATCTACAAGAAGTCATATCATGAGATTGTCGACTCATCGTGCATCTGAGTAACTAAGCTCCCCTAGTGCCTAGTTGCTCCAAGGAAAATACTTGCTGCAAAATCCACCATCTGATCTGTTAGTGTTAGAACAAGCCTAAAGACATAGACCACCGAATCCAGCCAATCCTCTACTACTTGAGGATCTGTCTCGCAGTGGAACCCCAATAGTCTCTGGTGTTGGAACTCACAGAGGGTTCTCAGCTTGTGCCCATCCTCATCCTTCTCTACTAGAACTATATGCTTCTCAATGGTTGGGGGTGGATCTACCTACCCACTAGGAGGAATGGGATCGAAATCTGGACCATGAATTGTGCCTCACCACTCATGGGGTCTTCATCATGAACTGGAGTTGGTATCCTAGCTGGATATCATCGTGGAGGCATCCAGAAAATTATCAAGGAGTACCGATGTCAGATGAGAATATATATATATATATATATATATATATTTGTGTGTGTGTGTGTTGAAAATGGGGAGATGACTCAAGAAGGATAGTCAAATACTTGATCTTATATTATTCATGTACCATTTTCCCCCACAATAAATGTCTTAGGGTGGAAAGTTGACAAGCAGGTAATTAGGGTCTTAGTGAATAGCTATGTCGACTTCCTGCACCATCACTAGACTCCCTGGCCTGAGAGCCGCTCTCAAGACACTTTGACATTGTTTCCCAAACCCAACCAAGACCTTTTTGGAAAACTTTTGAAAACTATCCCATGGGTCGAACCACCTTTGATACCACTCTATCTAGACCCGACCCAAGCCAGGGCTCGAACCGCAACTACCCCAAGCCTGCCTCCATAGGCCAGGGGTTGGAAACAAGTTCCAAAGGCACAAAGAACTTAGGGATGCCTTTTCCTAAAACCTATTAATGTGTACACAACCCATTGATGAAAAAAGTGCAGAGGAAAAGAAGAAAAAGTGAAAAATGCTATAAATATAACAAAAATTGTATGAACCACTAAACAGAATGAAGGTACGGTAGTGTCAACTGAAAAGTAAAAGGGTAAAAAACATTCCCAAAATAGAAACCTATCCCAATCGAAAAGGAAAGAAAAATAGAATAGTTTAGAGAGCCCTGCTCCTAAATCCCAACTCCGACCACTGTACGCTTTCGATGCATCTCATATCCCTAAGCTCCTATGAGATCCCGATCGACCTGTCCACCATCTGAAAAATACAGGACACATGTTGGTAAAATCTCAAGTAGGGGTGAGTATATACATACTTAATAAGAATCCAAAAAAAGGTTAAGGGGAGCAGAAAGGGATACACTAAAAAGGAAATCAGTAGAGAGAATAGGGTATAGTAAAATCAAACAAAAAGAGTACAGCTCAACCCAACAAGATAGTGAAATTAGACTCATCTAAACACAAGGAGATTGAAATGGTTAGGAGATGAACTCCTCATAGATTCTTCACTACCTATATCTAGATAGTAGACTCGTCCAACCATAAGAATCTATATACAAAAAGCATGTGACATACCTCATGCATCTTCGCCTCTCCTGGAAGGAGAGTAACCAAGACCAAAGGAGTGGGTACTATAATAGGATATATATATATATATATATTGTCAGTCAAAGAATCCTAAAGGAGAGAGTAAATGGATCTCCATATCACATCTCATTCAAAGAAGCCTAAATGAGAGAGTAAGGGGATATTTATCTCACAACTCAGCCTAAGAAAGTGAGTTGACCATAGTTCCAAGTAAAGCCATATATGATGCCTAGAATCTTTTTCATCTGCCTAGAAGGAACAAGTTAAAGGGTATAAAATCACCACACCTTGATACTATCCGTTTTGGATGGAACTGACTTTCCTGCATGGTTTTAGATCACATAACAAGAAAGTGTCTTGGTGGGTAAATCACCCCTCTTCCTCATGAGTCCAAAGGTAAGTCAAACCATTCCTCGCCATTATATTGTATAGTTGACGGTCTTATTTGGTAGTCACTGAGGAATGCTACTGCCCAATACTACTGGAGGGTACCACTCAGGAAAGTCATAGGTGAATTCCACTACCCAAACACTGCTGGAGGGTAAGCCGAGTGAGTCATTAAAGGGACATCGCTACCTAGCCCAGCTGGAGGGTCATGCATAGAAGGTCAAAGAGGACTACACTTCCTAGCTTAGATGTAGGGTCATCCTGGAACATCGAGGAACTTCACTACCCAGATCCCACTATAGGGTTACTTGGAATCATCAGAGACTTCACTACCCAATCCCAATAGAGGGTTAGCCCAAAATCATCAGGGAGTACACTACCCAGCCCAGATAGAGGGTCAGCCCAGAATCATCAAGGATGGAACTACCCATCCCATCCAGAGGGTCATCTTGGAACTAATCTGGTAATAATACCTAATCACTACCATCATCAGGTGTCGTATCTATGTGTTCCAACTTATAACATTCATGTCATACCTTGAATTACACTTTTGAGGGCACCATCGCATTCTATGTGAAAAAACACTTAGGATAGGCATCTCATGGTACAAAATATGAGTCCAAATGAAGAAGATAGGGGGGTTTAAAGATCACTTGGAAGAGCCCAAGAAGAACACGGTGTGTAAGGGACCCACATGATGTGTGGTCCTCCTCCACTATCTGGTCGTGTATTCTAGATAGTACACGGTTCTCATCTGTGTAGGGTTACATGCCATATAGGTGGACCACATGGCATGTCCCTCCTATTTGGGGACTGTTCCATGTTCGTTGGCCATGTCTGTGTACTCGTACCTCGTGTTCGTATACTCTGGCACATGGTGTGTAAGTTCACATGGGATATTGTCTATGTGGCCAACTCATGTAGTTAGAAAAAGTCATGTGTCTAGCCTTTTGTTCCTTCACATGGATTGTTCAAACGAAAAGGGTAATACATGGTGTTTCAATGGATGTACACATCATTCCATCCTTATCTACCCTGAAACCATAGTTTTTTTCTTGGGGGAGGCTAGACACCATTTGTGCTTTGAGGTACACAGTGTATAGTCAAGTTTTTTCAAAAACTGTAAGGTTTCTCCAATTTTCAGCCACTAATTCTAAATCCACTCCAAATACAGTTGAAGTGGCCTGATTTCACTCCAAAAAACACTAGATCTGACCAAAAAATGTGGAAACTCGCTGCCATTCATCGTGAATAAGCCTCATTTGAAAATGAAGGTTTGGCCTGATCTTCTGCATACCGCCACAACTTCAATCCCCGTCATATTTTCTTGAAGCCTATGGATTCGTCATCCTTGTTTTGTGTTGTTTCTGGATCTATTCCATTCTCATGATTCCATCACCATTTGGAAAATATGTCCTAAATTCAGGCGCCCGATCGAGTTCTTGTCTTCTGAAAATTGTCGAGCCAAGAATCGGAGGGTTTCACCGGTGAAGAATGCTAAGATTTGGGAGAAAAAAGCACCATAATAAAGTTTTTGGATTGTTGGTCAAGTGTTCCTCGCCAACAGATGAAGAACAAGCATCCATATTAGATGAACGATAAATAACCAATATGTTTTTATTAATTGGGATCATGCAAAGGGGGCGCAGCTTGAAGAATCAATGTTCAACATGATCAAACATTTAATCTATGGCGTAAAAATACCAAATATGAGTCCTAACTCTACTTGGATTGATCATTGGTGAAGAACACACTTGCCAATGGGTTTTGGAGGAGTTGTTGAGTTCACTTTTCTTTGATCCACCCTAAATTAGATGTTTTTCATTCTTCATCACTAGTTATTCATCCTCCAATGGAGAGGAGAAAAGGGGAGGAACTGTTGGCAGAGAGGGTTATGAAAACCCTATAAAATATCTATATTGATATATTTAATGATTATAACTTAATTATTCTTACTTTTAATTAGATAAATAAATTAATTATTTAACCACTTAAACACACCACCAATGAACTAGGGGTTGGAATGTCCTGTGCCGACTCATTCTATATCGCGCCTAAGGAAAAAAACCATGTTATGGACACAACCATGGTCTCAGATTTCTGATCTAATCAATTTTTTAAGTGTTATCATAGTTTATTTAATTTACCACATGTTATCAAAATAAAATATATTTATTATTTTTTTCGATTTAATTTAGGGCACACCAGGCCTCAGAATCACACGTCGTCTCAGCACCTAGCTCTAGAGAAATATTTATAAATATTTCAAATTCTTATAAGGAAAAAAATATATCCATAAAAAGTTGAAAGGGTATAATATTATTAAAATACTATTCTTAAAGTAATGGTATAATATCAAGAGGATGAAAATGAATTAGTTTTTCAAATATAATACATGCCATAAAATGGGAACTTGAATGGAAAAGGGAAATTGTGGTTTCACTTACCTTGAAGAATTATTCCTAAAACTTGAGGATGGAACCTTAGGGACTTGGTTAAAACTTGGGGGAATCCTTGGGAGGAAAAATCAACAAACATTTGTGGAGTATGGATTGGGAGTAGAGGTAAATGGTGAAATGGAGGGGTATTTATAGAAAAAATGGAGGAATTGATTAATAATTTCCAAATATTGGTCTCGGAAATCTTGGTTGTGGAAAATGAAAAACCATTATCTTACCCATGGTTTTTTCTCATGTATTTTGACATTTCAGACTCGTTTTATGATATTTTAATCCATTAGAACTAAAAACCATTTCTTTAATACTTATTTTGTCTTGGAAAAGTAAAGTTTCCACAGAGTAATGTTTTTAAAATTAAAATTTTCTATTTTAGAATTTGGAAAGTCACTTATAGTTTTGTAAATTTATTAAAATCTATTAAAGTACATAAAATTAATAAAATAATATATTTGAGTTTATGGATTGTGGTTAATTAATTATTATATTATTATTACATAAATAAGAAGTCATAAAACCTACCGAAAACCTAAAATCATATTTTTTTCTATTCATAGAAAATGAAGTAGTTTATAAAATTCTCATAAATTTACCCTCACCTAATATGGACATGATGATTTCAAATATAAAGTTTATTTTGTTTGAATAATTATCTAAATATGAAAATTTTAACTTTTAAATGTAAAAATCCTTATTTATTTAAAAATAAAAATTTTTAAGCCATAGTCCAATTTCTGACACTTATAAAAAATTTCCTAGTTTATTATAAAATTATTTTACCATTTATATTTAAATGAGAGTGTTTTAGAAGATTATTTCATTAAAAAAATATTATTCAAAATATCTGAGTTTATTATAAAAGTGTATATATTTTCTAGAAAACTACAACTGCATTTTATTTGTGTCCAAAAAAACAATTTATTACATTCATCTCAATTAAGCATATATTTTATTAAGAAAACTATTATTAAAATGGAATTGATATAATAACCATTTTATTTATACAAATTAGATTACACTTTAAAAAACTAAGTCATGGACACATAACCCCGTATTACACCCTCATACGCCCTAAGGGTAAGGTGTGTGATGGTGGTAGTTTCATGGGGTGGATTGACTAACATTGACTAAATGGTAATCTCCACTAGCTTGAACTTCCCCTATAGGTGATTTCATCAATGATTCACTTGTTGAAGCTCAAATTGGACTTAGTCAAGGGAGAACCCCAGTGATGCTACCTCCCTCCTAAGTTCTGAAAAATGGGCTTCAAATGGCATGAATCTATTAGTTTAGGTCATCATTTCTCTTTTCT
Organism: Viscum album; assembly: GCA_963277665.1. Lineage (NCBI taxonomy): Eukaryota > Viridiplantae > Streptophyta > Magnoliopsida > Santalales > Viscaceae > Viscum > Viscum album. The sequence goes on along the minus strand of OY728139.1, from coordinate 94,622,895 downwards.
ACAAAAATTATCTTTTCTCTTTACTAATTATGAACACTAATTGTAACAGTAAAATTATCACCCATAGGTATAGTTTCCAACGGTCATAGTCACCAATGGTCATATTGATCAACGGTCATATTTGACCAATGTTCATATAATGGTCGAATAATAATGGTTACATTTCCCTTTATACCATATAAATACCACTCCATTCATTCACTCAACATTCATATATTTTCATTTCATAATATGTCGATTGGTTTACTAATATTTTGTTTTATTTATATAGTGTTGGTTGTGGGGGCGATGATTCTAGCAGATTGGACCAATCCATATTTTCCCATTTTAGTTATTATATTTTATAGTTTTTTAGTTTTATTTTTCAGTATTTAAATTAGTTTCATATTTGACTAATGTAATGATAATTTTTAATGAGATAAAATTTTGTTGGTTTCTCTATATTTTTTACATCTATAATATTATATAATATATAACACACATTTTTCCAAGAAACAAAATATCATTAAAAAACCAGTTCATTACATATACTATCCAATTGATGTCCTAATAATGAGAGTTAATTTACCGCCTATCACTATAGAATTTACCTACGCCATTACTATACTGAAATTTAGTAAGGGTTCTTATCCTTCTCCCCCTTATTCAATTATATTCGTTATCTTATGTATTTTATCTCCAATTCTAAATATTAGTATATGTTCTTCCATATACCCCTTATTTACCTTATGATTTATAAATGATGATATGCCCCTTTCACTCTCATTAAACACTCCCATGAACATTTATGTGCCCCCATTATGCTGCTGAAATTTCATTGTGATTTTCTATACCAAACAATTGTGTAGTGAATATCCATACCTATTTAATATCAAGGGTGCTCATATTTATAGAATTATACTTATTTGATTGGGGACTTACATGTATATAATTCATACTCTATCATCTTGGGATTAAGTTTCATGAGATATGTTATTATGTATCTAATCTATATGGAACACTTATGTATCTACATGATATGATTATGATGGGTGTGCCCAGATAGCATTCCAATACATTGGGTAATGTTTTAGTCTCATGAGATTCCATGTATGGTGGAAGGGAGTTTATCCTAAGCATATTATGTTATGTTTGTTTGGTTGTTAACCTTTAATTATGCTTATCATGTCATGTTTTAATGTTTTTTCCACATTCCCATCTTTCTTTTATTTTATCATACAATATCTTGTCTCATTTTTCATGTTTATGATCCTTGTCCCTTTTATGTCTCATTGATATGCCTATTTTTGATGTGTAATACTTTATTTATGTTATTCCAAGTTTATTATATTATTGGGCTTTTTAGCTCACCCATTTCTTATGTATATCCCTAGGTTATCCCATACAGTTTTAAGAACGATGGAATAATATGATAATGTTAAGGAAGTTTCCAATTATGGCGATGTACCCCTATTTTAAGTTGTTATGTAATGTACCTAATTACACAAATATACTAGACTTATCAATTTTTTGGGTTGTATTATGTTTAATCTTATGTAATAAATCATGAATTGATGTATAATAAAGATAAGGGTTTTCATATAATAAGGTGGATAAACACTAAGATATCGTAATTCTTGTTATATCAAAATCTTTTGATTTATCCAAAATAACTAGGACTCTCCCTACCATGCTGACCATTTCAGTTATATATTAATTTTAACTTATTATTAAATAACATCCTAACCACTAAAGTTATCTTAAACTTGTTTTGATACCAGTTATAAGGACTCAGCCTTAAAAATTACATATTTTAGTGAAATGCATTAGAGCACTATTTGGGAACACTCATTGTATAAGGTATAACGGTCTCGCATTTGAGATATTATGGGGATAAAATATTCATAAAAAATTTACAAGGACCATATCATGAATAAAACCATTGAAAAACTCTTTTAAACCCATGTTCAAAACACTTTCAGATATCAAAATACCCATTTTTCTTAAAATCACTTTTAAAATATAAAAACTATTCAAATAATAATGAAACTATTTTATAGTGAAAATTATAAATTAAACTTATAATAGTTAATGTATCATGATTTTGTAAAATTATTCTCATTTTGTATAAGTTAAAAAAACATTCCTTCCGTATTTTTGTCAGAAAAGTCACAACGTACCTCGTTTGGGAAATGACAAAAAAATCCTTTCAAACAATTTTTTAAAAATTAAAACATGCGTAAAAATGAATTTAAAAATTCATATAATAATATTAAAAACCTTATTTAAATTATTTTTATAAAATAATCACATGTAAGGGAAAAAATAATTTTAAAGGAAACTTTTTCTAAAAAAATTTTTAAAAGTCCCTCACCTTGAGTCTGAGTCGTCACGAATGTCCTTTATCTTACATAATAATAAAATTTTGTTAATTTTATACTTAATAAAGAAACATTTTAAAGTTATTTATTCCTTTTATATCACTTATTACAATGTTATATACAATTACTTGATCATTTAAATTCATGATGGGTGTTTTGACAATATTCGATACTTAAGTCCAAATTTTCTTCGATAATTTGACTATGGTAATAGAGGTAATTATTCAGACATATAAAAAATAATAATAATGACATAATGATAATTTTTATATATCAATTATACATTTAAATCCACCCACTAAATATGGTTATGTAAAATTAACTATGTTATAATCATGTAGACTGTAGGTCGTATGTACGCATGAGTAACGTTTCCATTTTTCAATGATCATTATAAAAAGAAGTTAAGTAATATTTTATCTTTATATAATTATAATAACATCTTTAATATCATATTAATTCTTAATATATATACTTATCTATATCATTCATGTGATGTGGTGATGAAAAACGAATCACATCACTTAATGGAGGTGGTAATCCACACATATGCACAAAAGATGTTATCATTTTTCTATAAATAGAAATGTAAGAATTTAAATAATATTTTAACATTTAATAATGATAAATATTTTATTAATATCATATATAATCATTAATTCCATCATTATAACTAATCTTGAGAGATGATTATGGAAAATGACTTATATTGGTTCGTGAGGCTGTAGTTCGATGTACACATGAATGATGAATTATTTTCCCATTTGATGGAAGTGGAGATGGATATATGTAATTTACACTAAAATAATAACATCTCAGTATATGGTGGATACTTGATTTATTATTTTTTCATATTTTAATAATTTTTTAGGGATTTTTAAGAATAAAAAAATGAGAAATTTTTTATTAAAAATGATACTACTTCTTTAGAAAATCTTCTATTCTTTACACCTTAAGGCCGCTAAGGTTAGCATTATACCTAATCCAAGACCTCTATATTGAGAATAGGGATTATAAAAAGTTATTTATTCATGTATTTTTTAAATAAAATTGGTTTTTATGTGTGAATAAAAGCGAATAATAGGTACCCATTTATAAAAGAGGTTAGGGGCAATCTTGGAATTTATCAAAATATTAAATTAATATAAATTAATTTTTAATTAAAAAGTCTCCAAAGTGATTTATTTATAATATGATATGATTATGGGTCGAAATAACCTCATAAAATAAAAATTATACAATTTTTTGCTATATTTATACCCTTATCTTTTGGTTTGAACCACAATTTAACATCTTTAACTCTTACCATGACAATATGGATTTTTAATCTTTGACGGTCAATATAGTTACTATAAAATTTAAAAAAACCAATAAATGTATATGTTTTATATTTTATAACTTATAAAAATCACTTTTATGAATTTTATATTTTTACAAATTTTATATAATTTAAAAAAATATTGTTTACTATAAAATATTCATAATATCAATTTTAAGAACTATTCATTACTTTCACTTTAATAATATAAGTACAACACTTATAATTTAAACAAAATGTCTTATAATATCCATAAAATTTCAATGTAATCTTTAAAATTATTTTATTATATTAATTATCTCAAATTATATTTATTTTAATATTTTTAATATCATTTATTTTATTTTTCCATTAAAAAACTAATTATTACATCAGCGTTGTGCAAGCATTTAAGGTTATAATTTATTCACTAGAAATTAAAAAATAATTAACATGATGAATATAAACACATTATAATTCAAAATAATATTTATATTCAAACATTTCTTCTAGATGACATCATATTAAAAGTATTAGACTTATTTAAAACAAGAGTGTGACATGTTTTACTTTTCTTTAAATAAAATACTATAAAGGTCATAATATCATCCAAGTGGACCAAAAAGGTCATATATTATACCTTTGGATCATTATGGTAAATATTTACTCATAAATTAAGATTTATGTATGTTTTGGGTCATTTGATTGTTCTTATTATTTTATTTTTAACCTAAATTATCTTATTTACCCTTTACTGTGAAAATGAATTTACTAAGTTTACTATTCATATTTACCAAACAATAAAAAAGAACTATTTACTAAATTTTAACCCACTATTTCCAAATATAGAATTCATTTTTAAAAATTAATCACAGAATTTTAAGAATTTAATTTAGAATTAAACTAGAAAAAACACAACGAAAAACAATTTTTTAGAAAAATTCCCTTTTTAAATATATAATGTTTTATACTAAATTCAAGTATAAAATCCATTTAAAAACCATAATTGTATTATTTTAAATAAAATTTAACTAATTAAAAGTTAAAACTAATCCAAAACATAATTTTAACTCATAAATAGTTTAAAATAAAATACAATTTTCAATAAAAAACAATATTTTTTATTATTCCTTAAAAAAATCAATATTTTCATAAAATTATAAAAAATCTATCCTAAGATAATTTTTACATGATGAATAAAAAATTGAAATTAGTTTTTTTTTAAAAAAATTCAAAAATTTCCATAAATTAATTATCATAATCTCCTATAAAAAGAAATAAAATCATTTTTGAAGAAAATGTATTTTTTGAAGAATAAAATGACATTACTAAAAATCTAGTACTTATTTAAAAAGTATTAATTAATATATTATAAATTATTAGGTCTATTATAAATTTCATAATTTGATTAATACTATTCATTATTGTCAATTTAATTCTAGAGTTATAATGATCACATTTAAAATAATAATATTTCTTTGATCATTTAAGCTCAGTGTTGTGTATCTTATACGCTATTGAACATAGTCTTTCATTTTAAAAATATTCTGATGTTACATTATACACCCTTTATTAAATTTATTAAATTTTTTCTTCTCAATTTTACCTTAAGATCCAAAACTAGGGGTTTGAATTTTTAAAATACCTTTGTTGAAATCTCATATCGAAAAAATGATTAATAAAACAGCCACTTGATAAGACAGAAAATGGAAGTATAAAGGCCGTCTAGAGTAACACACACTAGGTTTCTATGCATTATAACATAATTGGGAAGTGAAAACATGCATATGTAAGTGAAAACAAACTCTCAAGTACTGATGGAGAGTGATATAGAACATAGTCATGAGAAAGTTAACCATTACAGAACTATAAATCTGTGATGGGGTAAAAGGCCACTGATTCCTCAGTAGGAAAAGTAAATGGATAATGTTTTTATTTCAAGATACATTTTCCTAGAGTTTAGTAATTCAATTTCCATCTATACTAAGAACATATGGAAATAAACTTACTTGAAAAGTATAATTTCATACTTTAATCAATTTCCACCACAAACTCATCATTTTCTCTAAATGATGAGTATGAATTTTTCATGTCTAAAGCACTAGAGTCAACTTCTAATGTATCACATAATCAAAAAAATAATAACTATCTATTCTTATTATCTTTATTCATTAACCAAAAAAAAGTTTAGGATTAGATAAGATAATTCCCTAAAATGAGTAAACCCTCATACTAAGAAAAACTAATTTAATCTCCAAAATACAAGATTAATACCCAAAGTTAAACGTAGATCATTCAAAAAATAACTAAATTTAAAATTTCTCAAAAATATTCCAGACTAATATTTAACCCCAAAAAATCAAAATTATTTGATCACGTAGTCTTCCAATATAATTTTAATGTTTATCTTCAAATCACAACAATGACTCTTAAAGTCTCATACAAAAATATAATTTCACTAATCCGATAATCTCTAAGATATTATAATCATTTCTATAAATAACCTGAAACACCATATCCCATAATAAAATCATATATTCTTCTAGAATATAATTCAACCTTTATTTCTCAAATAAAAACCCATAGTATCATATAATGTTTCCAAAATAGTGAACTTATTCTAAAATAACATTGTTCACCAAATCTATTTTTGATAAAACATACACCTCCAAATTTTAACAACCCTTAATTATATCAAAATAAAAGATTATAAAAATCATAAAGGTTATTCATACACTTAAAATTATTCCCAAAAATGAAATAATTATTTTTCTTCAAATAAAATTTTCACATGATAAACTTAAGGGTTACTCAAACTCAATAAATGTCTCTCAAAGTACACATTTCATTAAAAGATTATTAATACTTTTTAAATTTTTATCATCCTTAAATATACCATAAATTTTTAATACCTTATACATAGATATATTAATCATTCATAATTATTAATAATCCCCTAAACATGTTTTTCTACATTATTCCTTAATACTTCTTCCCTATAAACAAAAAATATGAATCATGTATTAATATTTAACAATGTCAAAAAATGATCCAAGAACTAATCCTTACCTTTTATATTTCATTTTTAGTTTACTCATCTTCAACTATAATTACATTAAGCATTGTAAAACAGATATTTTTATGGTCCTTCTGATCTCATTCATGAGCCTTCTCTAAAGGACATCGATTTGCATAATGATCATACTCCTAACATTTAAAACTTTCAATTGATAACTCAAGAAGAAATTATTTCCCCTTCATGAAGTTAATTGAACACTTCCTTTTTATTTTGTAAGTTATTGCTTTATGACCTCATTTACAACATATAAAACATATTCTTATTCTTTTAATACATTTTTATGAGTGCTTATTTCTACATTCTTGACACGTTTTTCATTGAATATATTTACCTTTATCCTAAAATCCCATTAGGCTTCATTTATCTCATATTTTATGCATTATTAAACTCACAAAGGTTCAATTTATTAATCATTACGCCTAATAGATGGTTAAGAAAAAAAATAATTCTTACTACAACTCCAATTTTTTTGGTTTCTCATTCAGAAAACAACTATATTTTACTTCTCATCCATTATTATTTTGGTTCCTGTTGTATCCATCCATTTACTAAAACCAAATATTTAGTGTGATCATATCAATAAAATAATAATATACCATATTATAAGGAGGATAAAAATTAAGATATAATTATTCATGTTATCTCAAACTCTTTCAATTTATACAAAATATTTATGACTCTCCCTACCAAGATAACCATTTTATTTATATATGAATTTTTACATGTTCTTAAATAACATCCTAATCTCTAAAGTTATATAAACCTTACTCTGATACCAACTATAAGGAAATAGACTTAAAAATTACATATTCTTGTGACTTTAGACTATAGTTCTCTTTCATTCATTCCTAAATATATTTTAGGTTTATAGTTTTAAATAATTAGTAAAAACTCTTAAATAGTAACTCATACATTACAACTGAACACTTATACTCAGTATCTATTTCTTCCACCAAAAATTTTTTTTAAAAAGAAACATGTTTTCTTCTCATGACATATCTTTACAACTTTCAACTTGAATTATTCTTTTATATTACTGATCCTTAAACTGTGTGAAACAAATTTTTAAAATTTGGGGTTAAAAAAACTCAATAAGGAACATAAAATATTAAATCTGTTAATCTAGTGAAAAACATAAAAACCCACAAAAACTATTTTCTTAAAAAAATACCTTTTCATCTGAAAAGAGAATAAATTTTCCTTAAAAATCATTATATTACCTTTTAAAATAAAATTATTTCCATTAAAACTCATTATAAATCAAAAAAATTTAATTTAGGTTCCTCGGGACATACTTACCATATCACTCTTATAATCACTCTTACAAGTGGAATAATCATACGGTCGACTACCACCTATGAAGAACCAAATGCATTGGATCGTTATCTGGGTAAACCCATCATATAAGCTATAGCAGGCCCACCTATGAGATTTAATGTGGATCAAGTGTAATGAACCTAACTCCAATAACTCATATCCAGTGCCTTACTTTATTACATTGGTATAAGATATATGAAATTTCATCCCAAAGGACTGAATAATTTAGTAGTCTTGCTAAACTGGATGGATATATATGAAAGTAGAATTATATTTTCGATATAGAATTTAAAAAGTATTTTATTTGAGAACACAAGTATTCCTTTTATTGTAACCCTTAATTTCAATAATAATAAACTTCTTGGCATTCAGTGTAAAAATAAAACATAAGAAAGGGGTGAGCTCAAATACTCAGTAAGGGTTAAGTACAATAGAAGTAATAATGAATCAATGAGCATAGGTAATATGGAAAGGTAAATAACTAGAAACACATGTCATGTAATCAGTAAAATGATAATTAAATGAATCCATATATTTTTTCATAGTGAAAACCCTCTGTATAAGAATAACTAAATTTTTAAATAGGGAAGTGATTATTTATTAGCTGTCATGTATCTGGCACATGAACCACTACCATCAAGACCTTTCACAAGAAAGTTTAATCATTCTGGGTAAAACCCATTTAATTTGTCCACATTATTCATCTCAGGTGATTTTTGATGCATTGAGGGGATTTTATATATATGGTCCACACCCATTCTTTCCTCTAAATCATTCATTATATATCGAATAATCGATTTAGAAATATATTTTTAAATCAAAGTGTCTCATACCACTTTGAAACATTTAAATCATAATCCCATTAAGGAATAACATTTATCAAAACATTAAATAACATGATAATGATATTATATGTCAAATGGGATGTATATACACCTCATAAAAGATGGTGGGTGTATAACATCAAAATATGCCTCAATGAATGGAGATTGGGACGAATCCCCTTACAAAGATCATTTCATTAATAAAATGGATCAATTATGTGTATTATCTATAAATACACATAAAAAAAAGTGTAAATACAATATGATATAATAAAAATTAATTTCACACTTAAATTTATAATTACATAATCAATTAAACATAAGTTTAACCTGATGAATGAAAATTGAGTTATGAAATCTATTTCCACTTGTAATCAATTGAATCGTATTCCCCATAAAAGTAATATTTATAAAATGAAACATTTAATATCATGAATATAATGAGTTTAATGATTTTATATATCAGATTTAAGTATATATACACTACACACACAAAATAAGTGGTGAATAAGGCATATATCTCACAAAAGTAAAAGTCGGATAAAAAAACCGTTATAAAGTTCATATCATTGAGGTGAGAATTAATCAATGGGGTGATTATGTGTAACAAAAGTATATACCAAAAAATTAAAAGTTTAAATGAAACATAAATCAATAAACATTTATTCCATGCATAATCTTGGAATAATAAAATCAACGAAGCATATGTATTACTCAATAAATGAAAACTGAGTTAAGAAACCCCTTAACACATACTTCTCTTTAGTGACGCATGATTTAACCTCCTGTATAACAGTTTAAATAATTTTATCAAAAAATTAAAGAACTATATTCATATTTATAATACCTTATGTGATAATTTTATAATATCTTATGGCCCATTCATTGATAATATTTCATTATTTTTATGGTTTTGGTTGTGTTTGTCACATGGTTTAATGATCGGTTTGTTTTGTGTAAAATTATGGATATTCTTGTAAATGTAGGACCACGAGACACCCTGAGAGGGGAGAGGTGAATCAGGGTGTCAACTTTTTCTTTTAAACTGATTGATCTTGTTCCCATGTTGGTAGGAACTAGTATAACCTATATGATGGATATGAGAATCAATCAAACATTCAAAGAGAAAACACAGCACTTTTTATATGGTTCACCACTAAGAGCTACGTCCAAGGACCATACGACGACAGGTTTTCAGTCGTACCAAATTCCACTATTCTTCACTAGTTGTGGATTAAAAAGGTTCAGGAACAGTCACTCTGTCCTAGGCTCACTACCTTTACAACTATTCACGGATAGCCCACTACGTCCCTCAGGTCACTTCCGTTGACTCCCCCTGGCTCACTACCTCTGGTGAAGTCACAATCATTTTATATACATGAAGGTCTCTTCAATAGATTCGCATTGAAGTCTTTGCCTCTACTTATCATTAGACTCTTCTTGCATAGAAGTATGTAAATGATGCACTTGTACGCACTGAACTACTGAACGAGATAACCAGAACGTGCAAACAAGTTTCACTGACAATTGCGTGCAACACCAACCCTTTGCGCGCACGAACTTACTATTGCATGTAATATTTCCTTTTTGCGTAGAAAAGTATTTTGCACAACAAAACCCTTTTTCGCGCAACTGAATATTTTATACATTGCCTCAATTTTTACGTGAAACTCTTCCTTTTTCGCGAAACTTGGATTTTTCGCGCAGTTCAGAATATTTCGCGCAGCGCGGAATTTTTTTCACAACCCGGAATTTTTCACGTAGCTCGGAATTTTTCACGCAAGCCCCTTTACATGAACCTTTTACACTCATCAGAACTTGGATATTCTCTAAGTCTTCAACTGTACAGAATGAGGGGGGTCACCTCTTATTTATAGGCATCTTAGACCCCTGCGCGCAAAACCCCCTGTGGCACGAAAAAACTCTCATTTGGCATGTAATATTCTACACAGGTACCGTTTTTCACACACATCTCAAGATATTTCGCACAGCCCATGCCTTTTCCATTTTTTTATGTTCTGATTCTGAAACACTATTTGCACAAAAAACCTCGATCCACTATTTCGCGCACCACTCTTTTTTTCACGCCCAACTCAAATATTTCGTGCATAGCCCTCCTTTTTTGTGCACCACTTCCTCTCTATGCACACCTCCTTTTACCAACAATCCATGTCTTTATTTTCCAATTTTGAGGCCCAAAAATTTGGCGAACATTGGGAAATGGCGTCACTTTCAATACTGTTGTCTACTTGAACTATATGATCACTTTACTGGCACACATTCTGAACTTTCACTAAGGATTGACAAAAAACACAAACCATACTCCAATTTATGCATAGAATATCCATGGTTCCAACAATCTCCCCCTTTGGGTTTGATGGAAATCACTAAATAAATTCAATAGATCACCATCCACATGAAAAACAAAAACACAAGAATCAACTCAACCAACACTCTAAGTCTATGTGAGCAATGCTCGGTGTAGAAATCAAGAGAGGAAGCTTGAATTGGGTTCCCGTGTTTCGGAATTCTCAATGACGCCCAATTAAATCTCATATAGTGTCACAGAAGCATTACATGTCCATGACAAGAATGAATTTATTCCTGAATTTATTCCTTTCTCCCCCATTGACAATAAACCCAAAGATAGGTAATTTTTTATTATTGAGCTCAAAACATACTCCCCTTGGATAGTGTCTCCCCCACAAACCTGCATCACATCCATAAAACAGATTAAAGCTAGTTAAAATAACTGGGGAGAGGGGTATTGCACAACCTCCTTATGCACTGGGAGGTGGATGAACATCGAGGCTCAACTGATGCTTCTCAAACACAGCTGTTGATAGTGGCTTGGTCAGGATATCAGCCACTTGCTCATCAGTTCCCACATGATCCATTCTAATCACGCCTTGCTCAACTTTTTCTTTGATAAGCTGGTACCTAATTTCAATATGATTTGTACGATAATGATGAAGATGATTCTTCGTAAGATCAATTGTTCTCTTATTATCATAGTAAATTACCATTGGTTGCTTCACCTCATCACCAATATCTGTTAGTTGTTGCTTCATCTATAGCAGTTTAGTTCATGCCTTTGTAGCGGATATATACTCATCTTTAGCAGTACTAAGATAAGTACTTTCTTGTTTCTTGCTCAACCAGTCAACACATTTATTCCCAATATAGAATGCTCTACCACTGGTGGACTTTCTTTCAACTACATCTCCAGCCCAGTCAGCATCAGAAAATGCTGATAATTCACTATCCCTACTTATAGAAAAGTATAACCTAAACATATTAGTACCTTGAAGGTACCTTATGATTCTTTTTACTAATTCCATATGTTCCTCCTTTGGATTACTCTGAAATCAGGCCGCTAGACATGTTGCAAAGATAATATCTGGTCGTGTCGCTATCAAGTAAAGTAGGCTCCCAATGATACTCTTGTACATGGTGGTATCTACAGAGGTCCCATCCTCATGCTTTCCAAGTTTGGTTCCAACTGCAATCAGATTTGACATTGGTTTGGAGTCATTAATATTAAATTTCTTCAGCAACTCACTTGCATACTTTTCTTGAGAAACAAAATTTTAATCTTTCTTTTGAGTCACCTGCAGCCCCAAGAAATATGTGAGCTCCCCAATAATAGACATTTCAAATTATGATTTCATGTGATTGGAAAATTTATCCACTGATTTCTGCCTTTTTCCACCAAATATAATGTCATCAACATAGACTAGAACCATGAACTGATCTTTTGGATAATTCTTCACATATATATTGTGATCTACTCCTCCTCTTTGGAATTCCAGCTTCTTGAGATAAGAGTCCATCCGGGAATACCATGCTCGTGGAGCCTACTTCAAACCATATAGAGCCTTATTTAGTTTACAAGAATTTGTTTCATCAGTACTAAGAAGAAAAACCACTGGTTGTTCAATGTAGACTTATTATTTGAGTACATCATTCAAGAATGTTGTCTTTACATCCATTTGATATACTTTATATCCTCTTTGGAGTTCCATGGAAAGAAAAATCCCGATTGACTCTAGTCTAGAAACTAGAGCAAAGGTTTCTTCAACATCAACACCTTCAATCTGGGAGTATCCTTTACATACCAATTGTGCCTTATTTCTAATAACACTTCCATTCTCATCAAACTTGTTCTTGAAGATCCATTTCATACCAATAACATTATGAACTTCAGGTCTCTAGACAAGATCCCATGTATGATTCTTGTCAATCTGGTCTAACTCTTCATTCATGTATTTCACTCAAGATTCATCCTTTGCTTCTTATTCAAATGAGGATGGCTTCACAACTGATAGAAATGAATATTGTGTGTTATTCCTCATCATCCTTGTTTGTGTGGGTGCATTCCTGTCCCCAATTATGTTAGATGGATCAATCTCAGCTCTTCGATTTATCCTGTGAGGTTCAGTTGCATTCTATCCAGCCAAGGTTTTCTCTTCAGATTCCTCTTCTAAGTCAACATCATGATGTGAAAGTTGAGTGTTTTGTACACATTCTTCTATTTTTATATTTTTATTTTCTCTATGTTCACTTTCTTCCTCACTTTCTATCACTTCAGCATATGGAATCCTTGAAGAATTTTTTGTTTTATTTTCAATGATCTTAACATCACTACTTTCTAAAATCCTTCCTAATTGCTTGTTTAAACACTTGTAGGCTTTTCTATTCATTGAGTATCCAAGGAAAATTCCTTCATCTGCATTGTCACCATACTTCCCTTGATTTCCTTCTTTATTCCTGATGAAGCACTTACTTCCAAAAACATGAAAGTATTTCAAAGAGGGATTCCTTCTATTCCACAATTCATAAGGTGTCTTCATCTCAGCCATATAAAGTCCTGTTCGATTTTGAATATACACTACAGCTTGAACGGACTCTTTTTAGTAATGTCGTGGAATAAGACTCTTAATCAGCATAGTTATTTCCATATTGTTCACCTATCTATTTATGCGCTCAACAACTCCATTTTTCTGTGGAGTTATCATGGAAGATACCTCATGTTGTATCCCATACTTCTCCATGTAGTTTTCAAATTCAATGGATGTGTATTCCCCTCCATTGTCTGATCACAACACTTTGATTGTTCGTCCAGTATCATTCTCGGCGATTCGACGATACGTTTTCATGTAGTCAAGCACTTGTCATTTCCTATGTATAACCATTACACATTCTATTCTACTATAATCATCTATGAAAATGATGAAGTACCTTTATCCATGAGTTCCAGCAACATTTATTAGGCCACATACATCTGTATGAATGAGATCAAGAAGATGTGATGCCCTTTTCTTCTTTGGCCGATATGAACTGCAGACCAGCTTCCCATGAATGCAAGCATCACAAGACTTTTCCCATTCATGTTTCAGAATGAGGATATCCATGACTATCTTTATCTTAGATATCTTTTCCATGTCTTGTTGGTTAATGTGCCCCAGCCTTTGATGCCACATATTGTTTTCTTCTTCAACAGAAAAATAGTAGGAGTTCACTTTTCTGTCAACCAGATATAAGTTTCTATCTGTTCTATAGCCTTTCATAAGAGAATTATCTATTTTTTCCTTTATAGTGCAGCCTTTTTTATTGAAAGTTACTATGAGCCCTGGGTCATAGAGGTGACTCACACTGAGGAGTTTGTGACATAGACTGCCCGCATAAAGAACTTCAGTCTTCTTTAGCTCTCTATTGGCAAGAGCAGAAGTCCTAATGCCTTTAATCTTCAAAGCACCATCATTACCAAACATCACTATTCTATCAACTTTCTTTTTAATGTTCTAAAAAAGATCAGCATTTCCCGTCATATGGGAAGAGCATCCACTATCAAGAATCTAGGTGTTTTTTCTCTTTGTAGCTTTTAGGGATACTTCTGCAAGATTGGATTTCTCGATCTTCTTCTTTTCTTTCCATAATATATTGGATTGAGTATAGGATATTGATGAAATTCTAATAATTTCCTCCACATAATCAGATTATTCATACCCATAATCTTCTTCTATAGGAGAAAAATTATTTGTGAGAACAACACTATCAAGAGGGTGAAAACTAACCCGTCTCTGAGAGTTGTATGAATTTCTCATGTCGTACCTATTCCTGCAATACATAGCTTTATGGCCAAAGTTAGAACAATTAAAACAGTAACCATAGAAGCTATTTCTTCTATAAGATGGAGGATACGAAATCAGTCTCCTTTGTTGACTTCCTAGATCTTCCCCATTCAAGTAGCTCCTTTCCTCTTCACAATATGACATGGTATGAACCAGATAGCCACAGAACTGGCACTTCATGAGGGGAAATGTCTTCTCACTTAAATTTCTCCTCATGCCTTATTCCTTGGGAGAATGGTTGGACTTCCTGTTATTTCTGAAAGTTTGAGGATAATCTTTAGTTCTTCTTTTAGTTTGGATTGAGGGTTTCTTTTTCATCACTTCAAGCAATGTTTCAACATGTCCAACTTTCATCTTGTCTTTCTTTTGGCTCTTTTCACTTCTAGCAGTTGATGGCCCAGCTTCACAGCCAATTCCAATATTTCCCATGCAAGCAAGTCTTTGATCACTCAAGATTTTTCCAACCCCATATGAACCACACTTGGCTCTTTCCAGTAACTCTGTATCTGAGAATATTCCAAAATGAATTTTCTTCTTACCCTCATTTTTGATTGATTGACACTCAAGTTTACTCTTAAGAGTAACAACTTCTTCCTCAAGACCCTCAACGGTCTTGGACATCTCTTCCAGTCTGGATGTAAGGTCATTTATGACCTTTTCTTGTTCTTCAATTCTAAGTTTAAATTCCACAATGTTGTCTGTGCTTTTAAGGATTGAAGATTGAACTCTCACTAGTTATTCTAGTTGTTCAATTTCATCTTCAAGATCATCAACATATTCTGATGATTCTTTCACCATTTCTTTCCACTTACTACATCTCTTGCATTTGTTCTCAAGATTTGAAAAGGTGTCCTTAATTTTCAACTTGGAATCACTATTATGAGTCATATGATTGTCTCTGTCTTTATCAATCAAGGGTTCTAACTTTTCAATGGTAGTCATCATGGAAGCATGGTTTCAAATTTTAAATCTAGGTTCTTCTTCTTCATATAATTCAATATCATCCTCTTCCTCTTCACAAACAAAAATCTTCTTTTGCACCTTCTTTCCAGATTTGAAGTCTCCCTTTTTGAAAAACCTTTTCTGAGGCTTCTCAATGTCTTCTACTTCACTTTCTTCAGCATCAAACTTTCTTTGGAACTGAGAGGCAATGTGCCAAACTCTTCCACAGTTAAAGCATGCCAGAGGTAACTTACCTTTAAATTTACCTTTTCCCTTCTTCAACTCCTTGGAAATGAGAGAAATAATTTCTTTTTCCTCATCATCTTCACCACCACTATCTTCTGAAATTTTCAGTTTGTCCATGGATTTGAATTCCATTTCCATACTAACATGAGTCGTAGATTCTTTGGGTTTGACTCTCATATCATATGCCACTAGACTAATTATCTTATCATCCATAGATAGTTTAGATAGATATATTTCTTCAAGGGATGACAAATTTTCATTGTACATAGGAGGAAGTCTTCGCAAGATTTTCTTTACGATATCAATGTCTTTGATTTCTTATCCAAGCCCTCGAATTGCTCCCACTACTTCAGTGATTCGATTGAAGAATGAATATGCATTCTTATCAGGATGCATCTTTAGATCATCAAACCTATTGTACAGGAATTGAGGTTTTTCCTCCTTCACTTTGTTGTCTCCTTCATAGATATTTTCAAGTGTATCCCACATAGACTTTGCTGAGGTGTAACTCATCACCTTTAGATAGATCTGATCAGAAAGAGTCACAGTGATAGCATTCTGAGCTTTAGCATCTGCATCAAGATTTTTCCTGTCTATATCAGTCATAGCACGACCTGTTGGATTAGTAACACGTATTCCTTGCACAGTAGTAAAGAGGACTCCTATTCTTAGAGATCTTAAATGGGATCTCATTCTGTTCTTCCAAATCTGAAAATTACTTCCATCTAATAGAGGGATTCCCCTAGCATTGACAGAATTATCCATGAAGATAAAGTACAGATCAAACACCATTAACCTCCCTCTGATGCCACTTGTAGGACCCTGAGACACCCTGAGAGGGGAGGGGTGAATCAGGGTGTCAACTTTTTATTTTAAACTGATGGATCTTGTTCCCACATTGGTAGGAACTAGTTTAACCTGTATGATGGATATGAGAAGCAATCAAACATTCATATGCAAGAGAAAACACATCACTTTTTACTTGGTTCACCACTAAGGGCTATGTACAAGGAGTATACACTGATAGGTTTCCAGTCGTACTAAATTCCATTATTCTTCACTAGTTGTTGATTACAAAGGTTCGGGAACAGTCACTTTATCCCAGTCTCACTGCCTTTACAACTCTTTAAGGATACACCACCACATCCCTCAGGTCACTCCGGTTGACTCCCCCTGGCTCAATGCCTTTAGTGAAGTCACAATTAGTTTATAGGCGTGAAGGTCTCTTCAATAGATTCGCATTGAAGTCTTTCCCTCTACTTAGAATAAGACTCTACTTGCATAGAAGTCAGGAAATGATGCACTTGTATGCACTGAACCACTGAATCAGATAACTAGAACATGCAAACAAGTTTCATTGACAATTGCTGCAACACCAACCCTTTGCGCGCAAGACCTTATTATTGCATGCAATGTTTTCTTTTCGTGTGGAAACATATTTCGCGCAACAACACCCTTTTTCGTGCAACTGAATTTTGTATGCACCACCTCAATTTTTATGTGCAGCTCTTCCTTTTTCTCACAAATCATATTTTTCATGCAATTCAGAATATTTCACGCAGCGTGGAATTTTTCATGCAACGCAGAATTTTTCACGTAGCTTGGAATTTTTCACGCAAGCCCCTTTACATGAATCTTTTATGCACATCAGACCTCGGATCTTCTCTAAGTATTAAACCATAATAAATGAGGGGGGTCACCTCTTATTTATAGGGGTCTCAGACCCCCATGCGCAAAACCCCCTGTGGTACGAAAAACCTCTCATTTGGCGCGTAATATTCCGCGCAGGTACTGTTTTTCACGCACATCTCCAGATTTTTTGCACAACCCATGCCTTTGCCATTTTTCGACATTCTGATTCTGAAACACTATTTTAACAAAAAACCTTTATCCACTATTTCACGCACCATGATTTTTTTGCACCCAACTCAAACATTTCGCGCACATCCCTCCTTTTTCGCGCACCACTTCCTCTCTGTGTGCACCTCCTTTTACCAACAATCCATGTCTTCATTTTCCGATTTTGAGGCCCAAAAATTTGGCGAACACTGGGAAACAGCACCACCTTCAATACTATTTTCTGCTTGAACTATATGATCACTTTACTGGCACACATTCTGAACTTCCACAGAGGATTGATAACAAACACAAACCATACTCTAATTCATGCATAGAATAGCCATGGTTCCAATAGTAAATTGGGATTAAAACTCCATAAGTGGAATGAAATGGAATTAATGAACTTTTATAATTATTAATGGTATCATATATCATTTTGGTTTCTAACCTAAGGATGATTCATTTGATAAAATGTTTTTGATAACTGATTAGTTTATTTTGGCGGTTTTTCCAAACATCACGAACTAGTTTCATTTTATTTACTATTATGATTATATATTAGCTAAAGAACATGAAATAGGTTATAATATACATATTAAAACCTTATTTAACCATAACAATAGTTTTATGAACATTAATGAAGGTGGTAATGGAAAAATAATAAAATCATTATTCACGTAGATGATTAACTAGCATAATTTGTACTATAGTTTCATTTCTTTGAATAAGAGGAAGTAATAAAATGTATGGATATAAGATATTACATTAGAAACATAAAATTGAATTATGTAAATTATTATTGAATTATTATTCCTTTATGGATAAAATGGATGAGGATAAAGTATAAGAATAAAAGAAAATAAGTGAGGTGTTTTGAGATGATTACCTCTTGAATATCACCTCCTTGGAAGACCCTATAAGGGCCTCGGATTTGGTATTTTAGTGATAAAAGAAGAACATGGACATAGGGAGAGTGAGTAGAAGAGTTTTGGGTATATATTTTAGTATATTAAAGGCTTTTTAGTCAAAATGGAGTGGTCGGGGTGGTATTTATACTTTATGAGGGGTGGGTTTAAGTGATTACATAATGAATATTTTATAATAAAGTCATCCACATTGAGGTGGAATTAATTTCAAAAAATTATATTGTTAATTAATGTTTTTTAAGATGGTTAGGTTTGATAAATATCTCAACCACCCATTAAAATTTTTATTTTTTAGGTAGTTTAAGCTTTTATGTTTTAACATTAACCATTCTCGTTATTTTACCTATATTGCGGTAAATGATTTTTTTACCAAGGTATCCTTTTTATGTCTAAAAATGAAAATAAAATTATAAACTAATTTGTACTTAATTATTCCAAATATGGAATCCATTTTACCAAATTTAATCCACATAATTGACAAAATTATATTTAAAATAATCTCTTAGGCACAACAGGAAAGCATATTTTTAAAGTGTAAAAGTTCAAAAGTTTAAAATGTTTTTATATAAATTTTCAATGTGAAATTTATTTCAATGACCCAAATTAGATTTATTGATATATAATATAACTAATTATACTTTAAAACCAATTTAAAATATTTTTTAACAATTTATATGAAAAATTATTTTTTAATTAAAATTCAATATTTTTCACTATTTATCCAAAAAGTAAAACTTCTTTGAAAAATACCAAAATTTCACCCAAAGATAATTTTTATATTATTATTTCAAAAATGAACTTTATTTTTTCAAATAAAACATATAAAAGTTCCAAAATTTAAATTTAAAATAGATATGTCATCAAAAGTTGGCAAAACTATCTTTAGAAATATATAGATTTTTTGCTTAAAATTGGATTTATTTCTTATCTTAAGCCTATAAAACTTATTAGATGAAATTAAAAACACTTTATTGAATATATAACATAAAAATTTCATTAATATATTTCACTAATAGCTATTAATTTAATTTATTATGATAAAATGTCATTGTGGGCATAAAAATAGTTTTTTAATAAAAACGCATGCTTTATATTCAGTTGGTTTTCATTTATATTTCTAATTAATTGGGAACCAATAAATTAATTTTATAAAAATGTGTAAACTTTATTTAGTTAATCTCATTAATTCCCAAAATTCCAATGGCTATGTGATAACTATTATAATTAAATAATAATATTTAATTGTTTGTTTAAGCTTGGTGTTCTGTGTAATGTAAGATATTGAAGAAATTGAATTTATTTAAGAAGAGACAAACTGTAAAATCTTGTGGTTGTACATCAACCCTTTTCAAATAATTTACAAGGATCGTATCATGAATAAAATCCATGAAAAAACTCTTTTAAACCTGTGTGGAAAACACTTTCAGATATCATAATACTCATTTGTCTTAAAAACACTTAAAATATAAAAACGGCCCAAATAATAAAGAAATTGTTTTATTTGAAAAGAACAGTGAAAATTTATATAGGAAACTTTAAATCATTTAGTCATCATAATGGTGTAAAATATTCTAATGTCATATAAGTTAAAAAAACATCCCTTCTGTATTTTTGTTTTTTTGAAAAAGACACAAAATACCTCATTTAGAAAACAATAAAAAAATTCCTTTCAGACCAGTTTATAAAAAATAAAACTTGAGTAAAATGACTTTAAAAATCATATAATAATAATAATAATATGGATATGGAATAAAAAGATGGTTTTAAGGGAAATTTTTTGGAAAAATAATTTTTAAAATAAAGTCCCTTACCTCGAGTCTGAGTCGTCACGTATATCCTTTATCTTCCTGAATAATAAATTTTTTCAATTTTATAATTGATTAAGAAACTTTTTAAAGTTTATACTTCCTTTTATATCACTTATTACCATTTTATATACAATTACTTGATCATTTAAATTCACATTAGGTGTTTTGACAATATTTGGTACTTAAGTCCACAATATCTTCGGTAATTTGACTATGGTAATAGAGGAAATTATTCCACCATATCCAGAATAATAATCATGAAATAGTTATCATTTTTCATATAAATTATAATTTAAAATCTACCAATTAAATATGGTTATGAATAATTAATTATGTTACAATTCTAGAGATGAAATTCCATATGTACGCATGAGTAACATTTCCATTTTTTCAATGATAATTATGAAAATAAGGTAAGTATTATTTTATCTTTAAAAAATAAAAATAATATCATAAATATTATATTAATTCTTCATATATACTTATATATATCATCTATATTATTTTTTATGAAAAATGAATCATATCGCTATGTGGAGGTGGTAATCCACACATACACACAAACGACGTTATCATTTTTTGCATGGAAAGGTAAGAAATTAAATGATATATTATATTTTAACAATGATAAATATTTCATTAATATCATATATAAACATTAATTTTATCATTATAACTATTCTTTAGAGATAGTGATGGAAAATGAATTACATCGGTTCGCGAGGTGGTAGTCTATCATACACATGAATGATGAATTATTTTCCCATTTTATGGAAGTGGAGATTTATATAGGTAATTAAACTAAAATAATAACATATAATTATATTTATTATATTTTATTTAATATTTTTTCCTAATTGAATAATTTTTTTTGGGATTTTAAGAATAAACAAAATAGAAATTCATGATTAAAAATGATACATCTTCTTCAGACAATCTTCTTTTCTTAAAAACTTAAGACCACTAAGGTTAGTGTAATGCCTAAAAAAGGCCTATATAATTATGGTAGGTATTTTATTAAGGTATTTGGGTAGGTATTTTATGAAACAAATTGGTTTTAAAGTCTTAATAAATGAGAAAAGGAGGTTCCCTCTTATAAGAGAGGAGAGGGGTACTCTTGGAATTTATGAAAATATTAAATTAATAGAAATTATTTTTTAAATTAAAAAGGAACCAAAGTTATTTATTTAGGATATAATATGAATATTTGTTTAAATAACTTCATTTAATAAAAAAATATAAAATGTTTCACTTTATTTATACCCTTATCTTTTGGTTTTAACCCCAATTTAACCCCTTTAACTCTTATTGTGATAACTTGAATTTTTACTCTTTGAGGGTCAATATAGTTAATATAAAATGATAAAATACCAATAAATAGAACCTGGTTGATATTTCTATCCTTATACCAATCACTTGGACAAATTCTATATTTTTATTAACTTTATATGATTTAATAAAATATTGTTTACTATAAAATATGCATAATGTCAATTTTAAGAACTATTCTTTACTTTGACATTAATAATATCAATGTGACACTTATAATTTGAAATTTTTATTTTATTATATCCATAACATGTCAATTTAATATATAAAATTCATTTATTACATTAATTATCTGAAATTATATTCATTATAATATCTTTAATATTGTTTATTTGATTTTTCCATTAATTAAATAATTATTACATCATTGTTGTGCAAGAATTTAAGATAATTATTTATTTAATTAAATTTAAAAATAAATTTACATGATTAATATAAATATATTATATTTAAAAATTATATTTATATTCAAACATATCCTCTAGATAGCAGCATATTAAAAATATTTTACTTATTAAAAATAAGAGTGTGACATGTTTGAGTTTTCTTTAAATAAAATACTATAATGGTCATAATCTCATCCAAATGGCCTGAAAAGGTAATAAATTATAAAATTGGATGTTTATAGTTTATATATAACCATAAAATAATATTTAGGTAAGTTTTTGTGTCATTTTATAGTTCTTATTATTTTATTTTTAACCTAAATTACATGATTTACACTTTACCATGGTAAAAAGATTACTAAGTTTATTATTTATATTGACCAAAAAATAAAATAAACCTATTTAATAAATTAAGAAACACTATTTAAAAATATGAAATTTATTTATCAAAATTAAAATCACATAATTTGAAAATTTAAATTTAAAATTAAACTAGAAAAACGCAACGAAAAACAGTTTTTTTGGAAAAATGACCTTTTTAAATATTAAATGTTTTTATACTAAATTAAAGTATAAAATACATTTAAAAACCAATAATTGGGTTATTTTAAATAAAATTTAGATAATTATAATTTAAATTTAATCCAAATAATAATTTTACCTTGTAAAAACAATAAAATAAAATACAGTTTTTAATAAAATTTAGCATTTTTCACTATTCCTTAAAAAATCAATATTTTCATAAAATTCTAAAAAAATAGTCCTAAGATAATTTTTTACATTATAAATTTAAAAATTAAATTAATTTTTTCATATAAATTTTCAAAAATTTCTACAATTTAATTATAAAAATCATCCATGGAAAGCAATAAAATCATTTTTGAAGAAAAAATGTATTTTTTGAAGAATAAAATGACATTACTAAAAATCTTGAACATATTTAAAAAGCATTAATTGAGACATTATAAATGAGTAAAACTATTATATATTTCATAATTTGGTTAATTCTATTCATTCTCACTAATTTAACAGCTATTTTATAATGATCACATTTTATTTCTTTGTTCATTTAGGCTCGGTGTTGCATATCTTTTACACTATCAAACATTACCTTTCCTTTTAAAAATATTAGTATGTTACAAAAAGTATCCAACTTTAACTGATTAAAAGGGATTATAGGGCTCCAAGCCTAACCTAACTTGACTTTTAATACTCAGGTTTTAATTTATATTAAATAATTTATGTTCATAAATTGCATGTCGGACCAGGCTTGGGCATGGGTTTTATCCTATCCTATTAATAAAGAGAAAAGTTACATTTTTTTAGTTTTTTTTCGAATATTCTGAAAGAAAATTTTCACTATAATTTTCCACAAAAAATAAACTAAAAATAAATTAACTTTTCACATCAGTAAAAACTTCCAATGGAGAGGATAATGATATGTCTCAATAGGGAAAATTAGTCTCTCTAGTATCGGAGGATACAACGGGTTTTTTTAGTTCATTTTTTGGAATATTATAGTAAAACAATTTCAATGAATTTTTTTCAAAAAATCAATAGATAAAAACACTACTTAATCCCTAGAGTAAATAATGATCCATCTGAAACTACGGGTTTTAATTTTTATTAAAAAACAATTTCTTTTTAGAAATCAGCCGTCAGACTGAGTTTGGGCATACCACTAGAATTTCTCAAAAACATAAACAAAAAAATACAACTTTTTTATCCTATAAAAACTTCCACTGTAGAGGATAATGGTATGAGCATGTAGAGAAAAGTATCATCTCTAGTGCTGGAGGATAAAATTGTTTTTTAGTTCATTTTTTGGAAAATTTTAAGTGAAATAATTTCATTGGAATTCTTTTTAAAATTTGAATTTAAAAAACATCACTTAATCGGATAAATTCTCGATTGTATTATTTTAAAAATATATTTATTTAACATGGTTAATTTAAAATATATTAACCAATATGGGTTTCACTTTTTAGGTTTTTTTTCTATAGTGTAAATTATTAAAGGTAATATATATAAAAAACATTGAGCTTCATATTGTATATCAGTACTTTAAATTAATATATCATATTACTTTATATCATACAGAAAAATTGAATTTTAAAAAAATTAACACATTGAACTAATATATTGGAAAATTAATATTGAATACTTTTTGAAAAAAATAGTTTTTTCTATTATTTTATTAAACTAATTATACTAAAAATAAGTATAATAATGTATTATAAATATGTTTGTTTATAAATATAGTTAATTTAAAAGATCTATAATATATTATAACTATTTTTATATATAAATATGATTGATATGTTAATTTATAATATAATATTTATTTATGAATATAATTGATAAAATTGGTTTATAATATATTTAGTTATAAATATGAATGATATAATTGGTTTATAATATATTATTATTATTATTATTATTATTATTTAAATATAATTGATGCATGATAATATTTTATAAATCAATTATAATTGATATAATATAATGTATAAATATAATTGATTATAGATTATTTATAATAAATACATATTTTATAAAATAATTAATATAGTTTATTTATAATATATTATAAATATATTTTTAATACATTATAAATCAATAATATCAATTTTATTTATAAAGAGATATTATATTGATATATTAATATATCATACATGAATTATATAAGTCATGTTTTCAAATAAATATATTTATAATATTATAATATATTATATTATAAATCATTTATATTAGTTTAAATCAATTATGAATGATTTAATATAAAGTGTAAATATAATTGATAATACATTATACATTTTTATATAGATCAATCACAAAATTGGTGGGGGGGAGGTCTCGGGTTCGAGCCTCCTCGAGTGCATGTATGATTTCCTTTATATTTATCTCTTACCCCTGACCAGTTTTAATACATTGCACATTATACAATTTTATTATAATTAAATATTATCACTGACTTAATGAATATAACTGGTTTATAATTAATTATATTTATATTATAAAACAATTTTACGTATTTAAGTCAATTAAAATTGATTTAATATAATGTATAGATTTAACAGATTATGTATTATCTATTTATATTCAAATCAATTATAATGTTCATTTATATAATACTTCTAATTTATAACCTAAATATAAATACATTTATTAAATATAAATATAAATTTTATTTTTAATGTAAATATAATATATTACAAATCAATAATATTTGTTTATTTATAATATAAGATTCACTCCCTACCTACCACACTGCGCCATCAGCTCGGTCCCGCCATGCTATATGTTGTCTGCTTATGTGCATTTCCACCATATCTTATTCAACTCTTTACCCAACAAGGCTTTTGATGTGGGATGGAGTGGTGACCTTCCACATGATGATCAAAACAGTGGAATAAGATGGACGGTGCAACGTGACTTGGCAGGCGGGGGGGCGGGGTGCCATGTAAGCATCTTTTGACATCCCAATCCAAAGTCCACTTTACTGTTTCCCTAGACTAGAGCACCATAAGACATTAGGAATGCCTCCCCATATGTCTAAGGTTTTCAACTAACAAGTACTTTCTATGGTTATACCATGGGGATACTATACCCCCTATATCAAAGTTGTAACGACCCAATGTTTTTAATGGAAATTCCCTTCTTATATTTATGTCATAAAATCACATAATAATGAACTACTAAGTGATAAGTGACCTTTAAACATAAGTTTGTCACTTTTGTGTTTGGAATTTTGAAAATCCAACATACACGGTTGTGTTCAAGATGTTTTTTGGAGTCTAATAAAAAAATTAGTGAATAGTAACATACCCTAATGAATAGTAACATACCCTTATGAATAGTGATATACCCTAATGAATAGTAACATTACCTATGGTGGTATAAAAATAATATTCATGTTGGAAGTTCGATATACCTATAGTTTAGAATGAGTTAATGAATGCTTTAAAGATGGTTTTGATAATAAATTATCATTTTATTTAAATATTAAAATAATCATATTTAGAAAATTATTTTTGAAAAATGGACTTCATTTTTGGATTCTACATGTCGAAAAATGGTTGGGGTAAATTTTTGGGATTTTTCTGAAATACTTGAATTTTTTATGAATAGTGAAATACCGTAATTTACAAAAATAAGCTAAATAAGCTAATTATAGAGTCATGTGTGATGTTCTACTGATGTAAGCCCACTGGGTTCGAGATTACATTATAAAATTAATATACTTGGTCATGCAAAACTCACTATTCCTTGTCTTGTGGGGAAATAATAAACTAATGAATTTTATATTAAGGAAACCCCTCTCTCCTCCACTATAAATACCCTCTCTCCTTACCTCTTTCACTCACACCTCTCAAGACTTGTAGCTAGCCAAATTTCTGACCAAATACCCTCCCAATCCCCTTACCCACGTCCAAGTATTTCTGGTCTTTCCAAAAGACCAAAAAAAAATCCCCTAAGAGGAGTCTCAAAGAGAGGAGATCAAAGGGTAAGAACCCTCTTTTGTTTTAAAGTGTTTTTCTTTCATTTTCTTTATTTCCTTATACCCTCTTCCCCTTCCCTTATACAAAAGGCATGAAAGCTTCATAATCTTATATATTCTGGATGCTAATCATGTTTATGGAAAATTTCAAGCATCATGATTCCCTTCCTCTCCCTCACGTTCTAGAATTAAAACATCGCATGTGATGTGTCAAATTACCAACATCATGGATAATGTGTTTTCAAATTCTTTTATCATTTTGATTCTGGTCATGAAACCATTTATGTTATGGTTGAACCAGATTATTATATATGTTATATTTCCTATTTAAGGTTTTTTAATCCTTATACACTCATTATTTAAAACATTAATACAAAACAAGTCAATTATGGGCAAAATCGTTAAAATTGATTCAAGTGTTTATCTTTAATGTTCAATGTAAAGGTTCTCTTTCACTATAATTAACCAAATTAATTTTAAAAATGTAACCTAATGTATATCCACTAATGTTATATAACTTCAATTCTGGACAAACGCTTTCATCTTACAATTTTTTTTGAACCTAAATACAATTGAACCGATCTTTAAAACAAATGAATCAAACGGACCCAAACAATGAAATTAAACCTTGTAATCAATCAAAATGGGTATAAATGAACTTAAAAAGGTTATACTGAATATTTTACAATTATATAAGGTTATGGAACTATTTATTAACAAACCTAATTTGACTATTCAGGTCACTAATATCAATTGGAGAACACCAATGGACCTAAGGTAAGGGATCCTCTCAATTTCACTCTTATTCAAGATTATTCACTATGTTAAGACATGTTGTGTGTAATTATTAATTATGGGGTATGATTTATCACCTCCCCCATACTGCCCTATTTATGTATAAGTGATTATAATTCCCTTTCCTCTCTCACTAATCCCCCTCAAGTACTCGCGATACCATGCCGACAATCCGTAAAGAATTCTACCCGAACCTATTTTATTCCTTCGGGTTGTCTTATCTACCTTTCTACCAAAATTATGTTATCTTATCTTTTCTTGTGAATACTTTAAATGTTGTTTACATGTTCCAATTATATTTATCAAGACTCTTTCATCACTTTCTTTCGGGGATATGCATGATTTTAAGTTATTCTCTCCTCATTACTTCCTGATAAGTGAACCTGTTTTAAGGGAACTTTCTGAATTCTTTCCTATTATCAAGTGTACTCTATCCTATGTTTTAAGTCACCTTTGTCCTTATAAAATCAGTCTTTTTATTATTAAAACCCTCCTGGTTTACTTCTGGTTTTATAAAAAAATATTATACCACTTTCCGTTTTAAGAGATATTTGATGTTTTCGTAAACCGTACTAAAATGTTTTGACTCAAAGATTCCTAAAAACTATTTTTACATGTTATCACTTCATTTTGTTATCTCTTGTCACGATTTATGACTTTATACATTATTAATTTCTATTTATGATTTAATTCCTTTCTTTAATGGACGCTTGTATGTTACGCCCCTTTTTATTATGCTTCATAACGTGATTGTGTGCCCATTTATTTCCTTGGGTACTCTTATGTTTATATATGATTGAGTTTATTTATGTGGAAAGAATATACATGAATAATATTATATGGGTGTTCCTAGATAGCACTCCAATTCATTGGGTAAAGTTAATGTCTCATGAGAAGATTATGGGCAAACGGTCTAGGCGGTTAGCCTTGGCTTATGCTACTATGGGAAACAAGATTGGCGGTTAGACTTGACTCATACTAAAGTCTCATTTAAAGTTGATGCCACCTCTCTATGAAACTATGATTATATAATCTCATGCTTATATGATCCCATGATTATTTTATCCCATGTTTTTATGATCCCATGTTTATATGTTATGATTCCATATGTTCTATGCTTCCAATATCATTATTTCAAGCCTCCTAACTCATGTGCTTAAAGTTTATTCTTATGTTCTTTCCCTTAATGGGCTTTTTAGCTCATCCCTTTGTTCATGTGTTCCCCAGGGTACCCTATGCAGATGTAAGGGCTCAAAGTAAGTTAGGATCTCATTATGAATATTAAATAAAGAAGTTTTTTTTTAGCCCATGTTTTATGTTATATGTACCTAGTCTTCCAAGACACTAGACTTAACAATCCTTGGCTTGAACTTTGATGATGAATTATGTTTAAAATCATGAAATGTTATGTGTAAAAGTCTATGGTTTCTATATTTGGTATCATAGGATGGTCTAGTTATTTTTTAGAGATTAGGAATAGAGCACCTTAGTGAGAACCTTAAGGATGAGACTAAGTATTAGAAAACATTCCAAAATTTTGGTGAGTATTGATTAAGTGGTTTATCAAGAAAATACATCCCTATCTGGATATGAGCTGGCAGAGGCAGCTCTGGCACAGATTTATCCTAGGGGTAAAACCCAAAAACACCTCTTTGAGCTAGACTCGAATGGGAACTGGTGCACGACAACGGGCCTTGCTGCACTCTTGGTTATGACACTCCTAGGGGATATGCTTTGGTATATTCACAAGCTTTGTACAACCCATTATTAGGGGGGAAAAGAAGAAAATACCATAAGAATACATGTTAAGAAGTAGATTGAGGATAACCTAGATTTAACCTGAGGAATCATAAGTTAGGATATACTTCTTCTTTATAATTTTATCCTTTTATGTTCAAAGTTTCTTTTTTTTTGATAAGTATTCAATACCTTTAATTATATGTTATTTCTCTTAGTTAATGGCGGGAAATAGAAGAACACGTACCAACATCCAACGTGATAGGCAATGTGATGATTTCCCTAATGATATGCCTGAGGTGATGGAATCAGGTGCTCAAAACTTCATGGCAGTACTTGCTCAGTTGGCTCAAGTTATGAAAAATAACTTGAATCAGGTGGAACGTCCTCCTCCTCCAAGGAAGGATCAAGTTTTCATGGAATCCTTCATGTGGAAAAGGCCTCCCATGTTTAGCGGATCTTCTGATCAGCACCTCGTGGAACAATGGATTAACTCCATTGAAAAGATATTCACCGTCCTCTAGTGCTCGGAAGAATAGAAGGTGGTACTGGCAGTCTATCGTTTTGATGGGGAAGCTGATCAGTGTTGGACACTGATCAAGAATAAAAAGTCCCAAGAGGAAATTGATTCCATAGATTGGGAGGAATTCAAGAGGATGTTTTTCAACAAATATTTTCCTTGAACCCTTCATCTCAAGATGGAAAGGGAATTCCTAGGACTCAAGCATAAGGAATATGAGTTCATCAGGGCATATGAAGCAAACTTTACAAGGCTTTCAAGGTACGCCTCTGGATTTTTCATGAACACCGAAAGCAAGGTGGATCGCTTCTTTATCAGACTAAATCCGAGTCTACGAAAAGCGTTGGTGATTTGAGACTTTGAAAATTATGAGGACATTTTCTGTTGTTCCCTCAAGGTGGAAATGGAGATTGGAGACTCTCAGTGGTCTCATGGGCCTAGTGACAAGAAGTGGAAGATGGAAAACAACATGGTTGGTCCATCAAAAAAATCCCATGATGGAAAGAATCCCAACTTTCCCCTTTACAAAAATTGTGGGAAGAAGCATTTGGTAACTGTCTGAAGGGAACCAAGAATTGCTTCAAATGCGGAAAGTTTGGTCATCTAGCCAAGAACTGCCTAAGGGGTATGAAAAATCCCGCTAATGTTGAAGAAGAAAAGAAGGTTCAAATAAACACTCAGCCTATAGTGCAGTGTTATAACTACAAGGAGCTTGGTCATTATGAAAACAATTTCCCTAAGCCAAGGGTTGTCGGAGGCAATCAGCAAAAACCTCCAAGGCAACAAGGAAGGGCTTATGTTATCACTACTACTGAGGTGGAGCTGGAAAACGATGTGGTGACAGGTACACTTGTTATTCATTCAAGAATAGCGAATGTACTATTTGATTCTGGTTCTACGCATTCTTTTATATCTTGCAAGTTTAGTAGAACTATTCAAACACCACCTCAAAATTTGGAGGAAAAGTTATCTGGGAGAACAGCAAATGGGGAAATTATTGCATCCATGGTTTATAACTCATCCTCGGTTAATCTTTATGGGATGAACCTCTCAGCAAATCTTGTCATACTTCCTTTAGTGGAATTTGACGCTATCTTGGGCATGAATTGTCTATCTTTGTATAAGGCCAACATCAACTGTCGGGAAAGGGAGATTACTCTCCACATCTCGAAGCATCCTCTAGTTCTTTACAAGTGAAAGGAGGAAGATTAATATCCTTTAGAATCTTCATATCAAGTGTGGATATTGCTTCCTTATGAGCATGCATACCTTGCTCAAATGATTAATATAAAGGAGAGAATCATGCTTGAGGACATTCCCATCGTGAGGGATTACACTGATGTATTCCCCGAAGAGTTTCCTAGTCTTCCTCCAGACTGAGAGGTTGAGTTCTCAATTGAACTCATCCCTGGATCTCTGCCAATCTCAAAGACACCTTACAGAATGGCCATCATAGATCTAGAAGAGTTGAAGAAGCAGTTACAAGAGAATATAGAGAAGGGTTTTATACGCCCAAGTGCTTCACCGTGGGGTGATCCAGTCCTCTTTATCAAGAAGAAGGATGGATCAACGTTCCTCTGCATTGATTATCGTGAGCTCAATAAAATCACTATAAAGAACAAGTATCCCCTTCCACGGATAGATGACTTGTTCGATCAGCTATGTGGGGCCAGTTATTTCTCTAAGGTGGACCTTCGGTCAGGATATCACAAGGTGAGGAAGGAAGATATTCCCAAGACTACCTTTCGAACGAGGTATGGACACTATGATTTCATAGTGATGCCCTTCGGACTCACTAATGCTCCATCAATTTTCATGGATTTAATGAATAGAGTCTTTAGATATTACCTAGACAAATTTGTGGTAGTCTTTATTGATGATATTATGATATACTCCAAGAGCAAGGAGGAACATGAGGAGCATTTTAAAACTGTGTTAAATAATTTGCGAAGGGAGAAGTTGTGTGCAAAGTACAGTAAATGTGAGTTCTGGATAGAGGAAGTGTCATTCCTGGGGCATGTTATCACTAGCAAAGAGATATCTGTGGACCCTTTCAAGACAAAGGCAATTGAAGAGTGGCCCAGGACAACTTCTGTAACGGAGATCTGTAGCTTTTTGGGTCTAGCTGGATATTATCAACAATTCGTGAAGAACTTTTCACAACTATCAAACCCAATGACCAAGCTGAAGTGGAAGGGATTAAAGTTTGTCTGGACACCGGAATGTGAAGACTGTTTCAAGTAGTTGAAAAAGAGGCTTATCACTACGCTGGTACTCACACTCCCTACTAGTGGGTAACTCTTTTTGGTGTATAGTGATGCTTCTAAGAACGGATTAGGCTATGTGCTGATGCAAAATGATAAAGTGATAGCCTATTCCTCAAGGCAGCTGAAAATCCATGAGCAAAACTATTCAACGCATGATCTGGAGTTAGTGGCTGTGATCTTTTCCTTGAAAATCTGGCGGCATTATCTCTATGGGGAGAAATGTGAGATATATACTGACCACAAGAGTCTCAAGTATATATTCACATAGAAAGAGCTTAATATGCACCAGTGAAGATGGATAGAGCTCATCAAGTATTACGACTTCTCAATCCACTACCATTCCAGTAAGGCAAACAAGGTGACAGATGCTCTAAGTTGAAAGGATCTAGCATCTTTATCAATGATGAGAATTTAAAAGGATCCAATCTTCTTAGATTTACAAAGGATGGACATGGGAATCATTAAGGTAGGAACATCATCAATTGTTTATCAAATGATTGCTCAACCATCCCTCTTGGAGAAAATAAAGGTTGCTCAAAGAAAGGATGTGGAAATTCAGAAAAGGGTGGAAGCTGTTAAAAATGGGAAATCCTCTTATTTCAAAATTGATGAGGAAGGATTTGTAAGATTTGGGACATGATTGTGTGTACCATCCGATCTAGAGATAAATAAGGAGCTATTGAATGATGCACATAGCTTGACCTTCTCTATCCATACTGGGAGTACCAAAATGTATCGTGATCTCCGAGAACACTTCTGGTGGGATAACATGAAGAAGGAGATTGTGGAATATATATCAAGGTGCTTGGTATGTCATCAAGTTAAAGCTGAGTGACAAAAGTCCAAAGGTATGATGCAGCCATTGCCTATACCCATGTGGAAATGGGAAAATGTTACTATGGACTTTTTCATGGGTCTCCCGAAGACATCGAAGGGAAATAATGCGATATGGGTTGTGGTTGACCGACTCACCAAGACATCCCATTTCATCTCTATTCGGGAAGATCTCTCGCTTGAAAAAATTGCAAGGATATATTTGAAGGAAGTGGTGAGACTACACGGTGTTCCACTCTCAATTGTCTCTGACCACAATCCAAGGTTCACATCTAAATGCTGGAAGAGTCTTCAACATGCTTTGGGTACTGAATTAAATTTTAGCATGGCCTATCACTCCCAAACTGGTAGTCAATCTGAAAGAACTATTTAGACACTTGAAGATATGCTTAGAGCCTGCTCTCTAGAATTCAAAGGTGGATGGTATCAGCATCTCCCATTGGTTGAGTTCTCATACAACAATAGCTTCCACTCGAGTATTCAGATAGCTCCACATGAAGCTCTGTATGGAAAGTGATGTAGAACTCCAGCCTGTTGGGATGAAGTTGGAGAAAGAAATCTACTTGGACCCAATCTTGTTCAAGAAATGACATAGAAGGTTCAAGTCATCTAGAAACACATCAAAGTTGCTCAAAGTCGGCAAAAGAGCTATGCTGACAACCGTCGAATGGATTTGGAGTTCGACATTGGAGATAAAGTCTTCCTTCGAATATCTCCATAGAAGAGAGTCATGAGATTCAGGAAGAAATGAAAGCTAAGCCCAAGGTATATTGGTCCCTTTGAGATCCTTGACCGTATAGGAGTCGTGGCCTATCGGCTTTCACTTACACCGAATATGGGTCGAGTTCATGATGTTTTTCATGTATCACTCTTGAGGAAGTACATACTTGATCCCTCACATGTACTAAACTCATAGGTGGTGCAGTTGCAAGATGATCTCTCCTATGAGGAGCAGCTAGTAAAGATTCTGGATCGGAGAGATAAGGTTTTATGCAACAAGAAAACCCATCTTGTCAAAGTGTTGTGGAGGAACCATAAGTTTGAGGAAGCAACATGGAAATTGGAGGAAGCAATGAAGGAAAAGTACCCACATCTGTTTTTGGCCTAGAATGTAAAATGAAATTCCGAGGGTGAAATTTCTTAAGGTGGGAAGAATGTAACGACCCAATGTTTTTAATGGAAATTACGTTCTTATATTTATGTCATAAAATCACATAATAATGAACTACTAAGTGATAAGTGACCTTTAAACATAATTTTTTCACTTCTATGTTTGGAATTTCGAAAATCCAGCATACACGGTTGTGTTCAAGATGTTTTTTGGAGTCTAATAAAAATAATAATTTTTGGTGAATAGTAACCTACCCTAATGAATAGTAACATACCCTTATGAATAGTTATATACCCTAATGAATAGTATCCTTACCTATGGTGGTATAAAAATAATATTCTTGTTGGAAGTTCGATATACCTATAGTTTAGAATGAGTTAATGAATGCTTTAAAGCTGGTTTTGATAATAAATTATCATTTTATTTAAATATTAAAATAATCATATTTAGAAAATTATTTTTGAAAAATGGAATTAATTTTTGGATTCTACATGTCAAAAAAAATTTGGGGTAAATTTTTGGGATTTTTCTGAAATACTTGAATTTTTATGAATAGTGAAATATCGTAATTTACAAAAATAAGCTAAATAAGCTAATTATAGAGTCATGTGTGATGTTCTGCTGATGTAATCTTACTTGGTTCGGGATTACATTATAAAATTAATGTACTTGGTCATGCAAGAATCACTATTCCTTGTCTTGTGGGGAAATAATAAACTAATTAATTTTATATTAAGGAAACCCCTCTCTCCTCAACTATAAATACCCTCTCTCCTTACCTCTTTCCCTCACACCTCTCAAGCCTTGTGCCTAGCCAAATTTCTACCCAAATACCCTCCCAAGATCCTTCCCCACGTCCAAGGCTTTCTGGTCTTTCCAAAATACCAAAACCAAAGCCCTTAAGAGGAGTCTCAAAGAGAGAAGATCAAAGGGTAAGAACCCTCTTTTATTTTCAAGTGTTTTGTTTTAATTTTCTTTCTTTCCTTATACCCTCTTCCCCTTCTCTTATCCAAAAGGCATGAAAGCTCCAGAATCTCATATATTATGGATGCTAATCATGTTTATGGAAAATTTCAAGCAACATTCTTCCCCTCCTCTCCCCCACGTTCTTGAATTAAAACATCACTCGTGATGTGTCAAATTACCAACATCATGGATAATGTGTTTTCAAATTATTTGATCGTTTTGATTATGGTCATGAAACCATTTATGTTATGGTTGAACCAGATTATTATATATTTTATATTTCCTTTTTAAGTTTCTGTAATCCTCATACACTCATGATATAAAACAATAATACAAAACAAGTCAATTATGGGAAAATCGTTAAAATTGATTCAAGTGTTTATCTTTAATGTTTAATGTAAAGGTTCTCTTTCACTCTAATTAACCAAATTAATTTTAAACATGTAACATACTAGATGTTCAATAATGTTATATAACTTCAATTCTGGACAACCACTTTTATCTTACAATTTTTTTTTTGAACCTAAATACAATTGAACCGATCATTAAAACAAATGAAACAAACGGACCCTAACAATGAAATTGAACCTTGTAATCAATCAAAATGGGTATAAATGAACTTAAAAAGTTTATACTGAATATTTTAAAATTAGATAAGGTTCTATAATTATTTATTAAAAAACCTAATTTTACTATTCAGGTCACTAATATCAAGTGGAGAACACCAACGGACCTAAGGTAAGGGATCCTCTCAATTTCACTCTTATTCAAGATTGTTCACTATGTTAAGACATGTTGTGTGTAATTATTAATTATGGGGTATGATTTATCACCTCCCCCATACTTCCCTATTTATGTATAAGTGATTATAATTCCCTTTCCTCTCTCACTAGTCCCCCTCAAGTACTCCTGATACCATGCTGACAATCTGTAAATAATTCTACCTGAACCTCTTTTATTCCTTCGGGT
Source organism: Viscum album (assembly GCA_963277665.1). Lineage (NCBI taxonomy): Eukaryota > Viridiplantae > Streptophyta > Magnoliopsida > Santalales > Viscaceae > Viscum > Viscum album. The sequence continues at coordinate 94,586,708 of OY728139.1, read as the reverse complement.
TGTCTTATCTCCCTTTCTACCAAAATGATGTTATATTATCTTTTCCTGTGAATACTTTAAATGTTGTTTAAATGTTCCAAGTCTATTTATCAAGACTCTTTCATCACTTTTTTTTGGGGATATGAATGATTTTAAGTGATTCTCTCCTCATTACTTCCCGATAAGTGAACCCGTTTTAAGGGAACTTCCCAAATTATTTCCTATTATCAAGTGTACCATATCCTATGTTTTAAGTCACCTTTGTCTTTATAAAATCAGTCTTTTTATTATGAAAACCATCCTGGTTTACTTCTTGTTTTATAAAAAAATTTATGCCGCTTTCCGTTTTAAGAGATATTTGATGTTTTCTTAAACCGCACTAAAATGTTTTGATTCAAAGATTCCTAAAAACTATTTTTACATGTTATCACTTCAGTTTGTTATCTCTTGTCATGATTTGTGCCTTTATACATTATTAATGTCTATTTATGATTTAATTCCTTCTTTTCATGGATGCTTGTATGTTACGCCCCTTTTTATTATGCTTCATAACGTGATTGTGTGCCCATTTCTTTCCTTAGGTACTCTTATGTTTATATATGATTGAGGTTCTTTATGTGGAAAGCATATACATGAATAAGCTTATATGGGTGCGCCCAGATAGCGCTCCAATGCATTGGGTAAAGTTAATGTCTCATGAGAAGATTATGGGAAAACGGTCCGGGCGGTTAGCCTTGGCTTGTACTACTATGGGAAACGAGATTGGAGGTTAGCCTTGACTCGTACTAAAGTCTCGTTTAAAGTTTCTACCACCTCTATATGAAACTATGCTTATATAATCTCATGCTTATATGATCCCATGATTATTTTATCCCATGTTTTTATGATCCCATGTTTATATGTTATGATTCCATTTGTTCCATGCTTCCAATATCATTATGTCAAGCCTCCTAACTCATGTGCTTAAAGTTTATTCTTATGTTCTTTCCCTTACTGGGATTTTTAGATCATCACTTTGTTCATGTGTTCCCCAAGGTACCCTATGTAGATGTAAGGGCTCAAATGAAGTTAAGATCTCATTATAAATATTAAATAAAGAAGTGTTTTTTAGCCCATGTTTTATGTTATATGTACCTAGTCTTCCAAGACACTAGACTTAACGATCCTTGGATTGTACTCTGATGATGAATTATGTTTAAAATCATGAAATGTTATGTGTAAAAGGATAGGGTCACTATAAAAGTGCACAATAAAAAATAATAAACAAAACTCAACCATTAGTAAAACATCAATCTGAGTATACAGATTAAATAAATAGAATTAATAATTAAATGAAATGAAATATAAAAGTCAAATGGTCATTCTCACATAAAATACTGATTATCCACTTGGTCAATCAGATATATAGAATAAATAAACAAAATATTAAGGACATGAGGGTTTGTTACTACCCCAAGCCATACCTCATCTATAACTTGTGAGTTCAATTTATCCTACTTGAGAATCAATTCCCGAGCCTCTACCCAACATGTACCTATAACCAATGAGAGTTTTCTCGAGTACCCCAGTTTAATGGAGGCCCAAGTAAAGTGTGAGTACATAACCCAGTAGCGAACTACCAATGTAGTTTCATACATACCAGTAATGTAGTGATATGTGCATGTGACATTATCAACTAATAATAATAAATAAACTGTAGAAAATAAATAAATAAACCACCATTGATCCTCTGGTTCATGAACTCGGTCGACCTTACCTACTTTGGCCAGTGTCAAAGTGACTATGAGCATGTCACAATATTATGCCAAACATAATAGAACCAAGGTTAATTCTCAAGTTCAGGTCTTAGGAAATCCTATACATATGGCTCAATGGACAAATATCTCATCATGAAAGGATTAATAGCTAGATCCCAGGTGTCTCGAGCATCTCTCCAAACTCCAATAAAATTAATGACCCGAAGTTGATTACCAGGTATCCTAGGAAATCCCTAATCAAGTATAATCTTCATATCACCATGCCAATTAGCTGGATCCAAGGTATTCCAAATAGATACGTGTAATGTCATTAGGCTCAACTAGTTTGATCCAAGAGGTGACCTAGAAATCTCACAATAATAATGGCAATAAAAATAATTCTGCAAGCCAACATGGTTTGATCCTATACATGTTAGGCCTCCTAGGGAACCTTGGAATCCAAGGAATCCCATATAGACCTGAGTTCAAATCATGACATTCTGAGAATTATTATGTGGCTCAACATATGGATCCTAGGAATCACTTTTGGAAATCGATAAGGATACCATCTCATTAGTCACATCACACCAATATCACATGAGGCTCAAAAGTTGGATATGAGGACACCCCTCTAGGAATCCACATCACCACGTTTACATCACATCTATCCCATAGGTTGGGCCCCAGGTTGTACATATAGGTACCCATTTCTGCATAAAAAATAAACAAGTTAAATCATAAATAAATTATAGGGTATGGTCGAATGCCTAAACCCATCATTATTGTCTACAGCCCCTCAAGATCACATGTTCGGTACAGGTTCTAAGGTGACACCTTCTGCCATCTCTACCCAAGTCTAAACACACCTGGTCAGGGTCAGTCTAATACTTGGGCACCCACTAGGGTCCCTTAGGTCACATCAAGGGAGAGGCACCCTACTAGGGATCTTTAGTCCCAGTCTCAAGTCCTGTTTCAATAGCCATCATGAGAGGGTATCACATTCCATGTACGTGTCGTAAATGGTAAGTCCTCATAATCCTCAAGGTTTAGCCATATTTTTAATTATATAGGGGTAGATTATTGCCCACATTAATTTCTAGGGTCATCTAGGTTGGTCCTCTCATTCAACCTATTCATCCTACCCATAGTCAAACTACCTAGGAAAACACATCTCAAGGGAAAGGGGCACACGCTCCATAATCAAGCTCACTGATCCTCAATGGATCTTAGGTATCACAAAGTTCTTCACATGGCCTACTAAAGTTTTTCATATCAAGTCACCCCACACCCCCTCCCCCTTAGAGATATCCAAGGGCTCATATGTAATGGACACTACGTCATAATCATTTAATTTTTAACTAGGGAACACTCTTCAAGGGGGGCCAAGCATCAAGGGGGAAATTTAAGTCATGACCTTGGTCATCAACAACTGAGGCCAATAAGATGGTGAACAAGGGCCCACATGGCCTTGGTACTTTATCTAGTTCACTTAAGGCATGAAATCTAAATTAAACATTTAATTTAAATTAAACATTCAATTTAAATTAAATAATTCATTCAATTAAACAAAATAGATTAATGTATTTAGTGGTGTGACTTAATATATCATGAATCATAATTAGAATTCTTAAATTTCATAGGGTGAGTACTAAGACTACCTACCTCATGGTGAATCCAATTCCATTTTTAAATTCTCATTCTAGTAGCTTTGTTTAAGGTCGTTGAGACCCGTTTAAGCTCATATGAACTCATCCGAACTCATTTGGTCATAGCCACTCCAAGTGAGGATATAACCCATTCTGAACAAACCATAACAATTAATTAAAACATTTATAACTAATTTAACAATTTAATTTAAAATTTTCATATTCTATGAAACTCACTGGAAGTCCTTATCATGTTGAAACTGAAACCAACAACCTGTAGGAGGTCTACGGCAGACCCTAGACATCATCCTGGGAAAAATCCCTATGATGCATCACTGATTACATAAATATTTAATTTTAATTTTAAATAAAAACCTAATAAAATTCACCACGATTACATGTATCATTGAAACAACATGTGATGGAATCTGGATATCATCTCAGGACATCCTCTATGAGGGCTGAATGAAATCCCCATCCATATCATGTAATTCCACCAGGTTTTGTGGAATCATAATCAAAACCCTAAACCATGGAAGATAAAATTAGAGGAGAATATAGGTGAAAGGAAAGTGGTGACCAATGGAGGTGGAGGCATATTGAAAATATCTGAGAAACACCTCAAAAATATCACCCAAAACATTGGTATAAAAGGAGGAAGAGGGAAGGGAGACCCCTGACCACATGTGAAAATAGGTGATGGAGAGGGGGCTTTCCACCTAGCAAACCTAAGGGGGGAAATGTGTAATTTATCTTGAATTCTATATGATCCTCCTTTCACATCTAAAAAACCTCTTTTGAAGTGTTCCAACTCTCAAAATCTCATTCTAAAGCCCAGTTAAAAATCTAACTCATCCACTAATTGAAAATTTCATATTCCTTATTGAATTTTCAACCATTAAAGGAAAAGGATATTACACATTTTTGGGTGGTCATCTTGAAATAGTGATGAGTTCATTGACACTTACCAATAGCCCCCCCCCCCCCCCCCCCGCATAAATTTTTGATGCGGGATGAAGGGTGTCTCACCTTCTTGGAAAGAGGGGTGCACTAGTGAAAAAAAGGGATTAAACACTGGTTTTTTGTGTTCTTAGCATTATTTACCTCATGAAGTTATTTCATGGGATGTTTTAAATAATTTTTTCACATCATTTATAAGAAAACTAAAGTTATAAATGCATTATCACATCATTTTTAAAATAATTGACATGATAATTTTTCTAAAAATCACCCTAGAAACCATCCTAGGTATGCATATTTGGAGGTGGTTTTACACACAAGTTTTCATATAACTGACATGAAAAACCATTTAACATGTCAGTTTTTTAAAATCGATATGATAATGTATTTATCACATCAATTATTAAAAACCTTATGTGATAAATTGTATTTTTAAAATTTTCACATCGATTATAAAATAAATGACATGAAATATATATTTTTTTAATTAAAACCAATTAAATGATCATACCAATAGTAAAATAGTATACCAAAAATAGATAAACAGTGGCAGCATTCCAGAAAAAAAATCATCACAAAATCAATACATTTTAACTTTATAGTTTGAAATTTAATCTTTACAATGTATATTACAATTAAACTAAACCCCAATTATACCTGTGAACTAATCTTACCATTATCTTTTTAAGTGTCTTAAAACTTATCTAGTATAATTTGAGGGTCATAAAAAATTAAATATTAAAAATAAATCTTTAAACATGTATTCTGAGTATAATGAATAAAAAATTAAATGAAAGTTTTATAACAAAATCTAACCATCTGGAATTTTGTAACTATCCCAATTGTAGTTATTTCAAACATAAATCTTAGGAAATAGTATCTATAATACTTTAATACTTGAAGATAAAACTTATGTTTAAAAATAATTTTTTAATTCAAAATAAAATTTTAAGTACTTACTGCCAAAATATAGTAATTATAGATGAGAATTCACCTTTTCTTTTACATTTCTGATTATTGTGCCCTGCTAACCTATTGTCTCTATAATGTAATATCATGCCTTGTTTGAAAATAATATGTATGAAATAAATTTAAATTTCATTATAATATATATATATATATAATTATTCAAATATTCAAACTTATGTGTTCAATACATTCTTAAAATTATATCGTGTGTCACTATAGATAGAGCATATCCAGTAAAGTGTCTTCTCTCTTAGAAAAAAACACCCAACATCCAATGGAATCTAATATTCAAAAAAATTATAATGTCAATGGTTATTCAGTTAATATATATAATACTTTATGAAATATATGTTCCATACCTTTGAAGATAAGGAAGCATCCAACACTGAATTGCATTATTTTGAAATATTTTGGAAATATAAGCTATTCTTTCTGTATCACTCATTATCCTCTCTATAGGTGAAATAAATTTTTGGTTCATAAATCCATATAATTGTTTCATATCATGCTGCAAACAAATTATATAAAGTTATCTGATACAAAACTAATATAATAATTAAGTTTCAATAAATTAAAATAACTAAAAGATATATGAAAATCAATGTACATTGAAATTACTTGCATCATTTTAATGCCCAAAACATATCCAGTTACAAGCTCCATGATATCTTTCTTTAAAAGATTCATAGTCATTGCATGCCCACAAATGTTAGGATACACTAGAATGTCATAAACCTCCAATAACAGATTTGAATATTTTTATAATCTATCAAGTCCAAAGAAAGTTATATCTGAAGTCATAATATCCTATAATTGTTATTTCTATACATTATTTCTTTTCCTTTAAAGTATTACTATAAAAAATAAATAAATATATAAATTTTAAAATGATAAAATGAATTTAACAACAATATGAAATAAAGAATATAATCTACACATACCTCAATAGTGATTTTTCAATTAAGTCTAGATGTCTAAACTAAAAAATGGTTGATAATTTGTCCAACTATAGTAACCTCATATGTAGGAAATGGTATTCTTGTTTATCTATCTATAATATCTTGTACAGTGACCCTAATCTTCTCTATATCTATTTTTTGATGATTAAAAATATCCCTAATATGATATATAATCTCATATGTAACAATATGATACTAGGGATCCTTAACATGTAACTCATAATAAATTTGAATCTGTGAAGGAGGAGGTGTGAGAGTTTGATAAGTAGGAAGAGTTAGAGGAGTGGGATTTATAAATGTAGGAGGAGGAGTGGGATCAAAAACTTGAAACTATATTTTTATTTTTGGAAACATTGACTGTATCGAATCTCTGAACATGTCCTCTATTATCTCACCAAAATCCTAAACTTTATCTTTTAATGATTCTATTTTTATTTTATAAAAATCCTCCATTAAAGAAGATTCAGAACTGTCAAACACTTTTTTTTACCGATACACCTTACGGGTATCCTCATATATGAACTAGGTGTTCAGGATTTCCCAATGAGGTAGCTAAAATATCCTTCATATCCTCAGCTATGAAGTTCCCCTATGTTCTCTACTCCTCAAGTGATTCCTACATAGAATATTTAAAAAATCAGTAGGGAATCACAATATGTGAAGAATTTATTTAACTCCAATAACATAAATAAATTAAATAACTTCTTATAATCATATCATCTAAAACCCCTGACTCTTCTATAAGATATTGTCCCTTTTTCTCATCTAGACCCTCTTCTATTTTTCATGTCTAGCAAGGAAGGAAGGATGATCAACCTATGTAGAGATGAAAGACTCGACTCTTAGTTTTTGTAAATTTCTAGCTATCAATATTTCTTCCAATAACATATACCCTCCATGAGATAAAGTATGATGATATACATTTTTTGGTTTGGGATTCCTGATGATATCTCCTCATCTATTATAAATTAAGAAAAAAAATATCATTAATATGATCATTAATATAAAAAAATTCTAAAATCTAACATTGTACTTAACAAAAACACTTCTTATCATTTACTTTAAATAAATTTATTACATGTATCTTAATCTAGAAATGGATATATATCACATGTATTTTGATGTTAACTATCCCCAAAAATGAAATCTGATGTGAGAATTAATATAAAATCCCTTTATCTCCTAACAACTAATCCTAAACATTTCCTCCCGACTCCTCTGGTATCAGTTATATCATATGTCATCTAATAAGAAGGGGAAAACTCAATATTAGTAAAAACATTTCATGATAAGAAAAATAATAACAAATGATATTACTAAAATTTTCACTCATAATTGAGATAGCTTCACTTTATCAAAAGTTCCCCAATCAAAAATCAAAATATTAACTTTACCTTTTTCTTTCACTGCAATAAAAGTCTTAAATTGCTTTGAATTTGGACCCATAGGAATATCATTATCATTAAATTCAATTAGTATCCTCTTGTCTCAGCTATGAGCAAGTGATAATTTTGGTAAATGTTTTTCTCCATGGTTACCAACCCTCGATGTCTTCTCTCCCCTTTTGTAAGTAGATGACTCCTGTGCAAAAGGATTATGAGGCTCCTCAATAAGAGTATGTGTATGGTCCTCCCAAGATGTATGTGTACAGTCCTCCCCAGAAGCTCATGGTTAATCAAATGTTTCATCTGGCATATCCTACCAATCAAAGTAACAAACAATTAGTGCACAAATATATAATTCAAACTATTACATTTAAAATTAAATAAGAAATGAAAAATGATCCAATAAAAATTAAAATAAACTAAACACATTTTTATTCATAATTGTTAAATTATTTAATTAAAATTACAACAACGTTGATGAGAGATGAAATGAAATAAATGAATGAAAAAAATCCAAATTTTATATAAAAATTTGATCAAAAGTTTTAAAATGATACAGAAAAAACAATACAATACTAAACAATACACTCTTGGTTATATTTGTTACAGAATCTCTAATGTAATACACCACTATGGAGTAGAGTTACTCCAAAAATGGTGCATAAATAGTTAAAATGCTTCAACATGTTGCACTATTTTTTACAAAAGAAAATATTCTTTTAATATACTCTATTATACATATTTTAATTTTTAAACATATTAAATTAAAATTAATTTTTTTCCATAAAATCAACAAATAAAAATGTTATATAAGGGTAAACATAAGTTAAGTAAGGATAAAATAAACAAATCTAAACTAATTTAATCAAACAATTTAACTTATTAGTTATAATATATGTTTTAATATAAAACAAGACTAATATATCAAACATTTCATGAAATTTAAAAAATTAAATAGTAAATAAATATGTGTTTTCTATAATATTAGGAAATTACTAAAGGATTTTTTTCTTAAATTCCTTCCTCATGATTGTTCAGTATGGTAAAAACCATGTATACGACATGGTCATCAATATTCACTATTAAATATCTCCATGTAAGTAAGGATCTCACATAAATAAGAATCTTATTCAATTTTTGCATCACCAATATACTATTTTTTTCTTGTAAAATGATAGACCAATGCATATCAGATGGATCAAGAACATAGAAATATTTTCTTATGTGTCTCCATGATAAAAGGATCTGCTATAAATTTCAATCTATTCAAATTAACTAGTGTCATACCAAATTCATTATGTATGGCACTCTTCTTAGTAATAACCCATTTGTAGTTAAACACTAGAACTCTAAATTTAATGTAATCAACCTATCATATATCTTCAATGACTTCATAATATTCACCTGATGTAAAGATTGGGTTTTTGTCTTTGGAACTCAAAAAATGAATTTCTTCTACAAACACTAATACACTACTATTCTAAACTACACTTTTGTTATCTTGATATTTTATAGGAAATCTATATCCATTAATGTCATACTCAAACCATGTCATAAAATTTATACTTAGACCATATCAATTTTTATGATTCATTTGATTTACCATGCATGATATCTTTAAACCACAAAAAAAATTATTATGATCATTAAAAATCCACATATCTTTATTCATTATTTAACATTGTTTTAATATATTAATATGAAATGATATATATGGATGAGCATCATCTATTTTATTCAAAATATATAGATGTATCAATTTTATGTATTCTCCTATCAATTATTATACTTTCAATCCATGGATCCTATTTCCCTCATAATTGACTCGTTCATGATAAAGTATTGGCATACCAAAGAATGAGGAGTTAGGGTTTGTCATGTGAGAGAAAAGTGATTATTGTCATAAGAGAGAATGACCCAAAAATTAGTCCACCTGACATTTTATAAAAAATTAAAAGTTATATCACACCAATTATTTAATAACAATTTTGAAAAAATAGTTTTCACATCGGTTATTTAATAACTGGTGTGATAAACCACATTTTCAACATCATCTATTATATAATCAACATTGAAAATAAAGGCCACATGGTTTTTACATAGATTATAAAAAACTAACATTAAAAAAAATTATTACTTTGATTATAAATAACCAATGTGAAAAACACATCTCCATAAATATATTTTGTACTAATGGTGATGCGACCTTCAAATGGGTGATATAATGAAATTATTACTGACTGGGAGGAAGTGTGACAGAATACTAGTCACTTGGTGTGATGCATGATGATATTTATGGCCTTCAATTAATCTTCTTCAAAGGTCCTCTAGGCCATAATGGTTAGGCTTTCAAACCAATTAGATCTTGAGCCTTTAGGTCACTCTATATAATAAAATAGGTTCATTAGTTGATTGTCATTCCTTGTGAGGATGGATGAGGCTAGGTTCACTGAGGTGTCTATGTATATGTGTTGTTTACGGATTTTAATCCTCTCTACCTACCTACTCTCTATATATATATATTATAAATGTATAAATATGATATAAAAAATATTATACTAAAAATGTATAATTTACAATGTAATTAAACATTTTGATTGATTTAAATAAAAATGTATAATGTATAATCAGGTATATTTATACATTATATTAAAATGATTATAATTGATTTGAATAAATATAAATGATTTATAATATAATGTACTGTGTTATTATAAATATATTTATTTGAAAACATAATATGTATAATTGATGTATGATGTATTAATATTTATTTATAAATACAATTGATATAATTGATTTATAATGTATTATAAATCAATTCTATCAATTAATTTGAAAATATATATATTTATTATAAATAAGTTATAATAAATTATATTTATACATTATATTATATCAGTTATAATATATTTAAATAAATACAATTGATTTATATTATATTATCATAATAATATTATATTTTAAATATATTTAAAAAATCCACTACATTAGTATATTTTCAATATATTATAAATCAATTATATCAACTATATTTATAACCAATTATTATAATATAATATTAATATGATAAAAAATAATTATATCAATTATATTTAAATATATATATAAGAGAATGAGAGCTTTCCCAAAAAGAACAAGTTACCATTATTTAATAAAATAAATCTTACAGAAGTCTGAAAAAAGGAATTTTACAAAAGTCTCTATGAAATAAGGAAGAGGAATCATCAGGTACATCATTTATCCAAGTCAAATTCGGAGCATCTAACCCTTTATTTTCTATCCCATCAGCCAAATAATTTTTATCACGATATGTATGTGAAATGACATAATTCATAGACAAAAGAGAGTCCATGAATTTCATCCATTTAGCAGAAAGCTTTCATGAGAGATGAATAATGTCGTTTATGATAGCTTGCACCATAATGGTAGAGTCACATTCAAGACACCAGTTGAGCCATCCTCACTGCTTTTCCATTTCAAATGCATGGATAATAGCAAGCATTGTAGTATCAAGAGACGTCATGATCCCACTTGAACCATATAGGAATCTCATTGCATCATTATTATGATTTCTAAAAATTTCACCATATCCAGAAGGACCTAGATTCCCTCTAGAAGATCCATCTGTATTAGATTTGAGCCAACCCTAGAATGGTGGTATCCACATGACTAATAATATTCAAAAATGAGGATGATAATTACCTATAATTTCAAGATGCTTAATCATGGTAATATCATTAATAGATTTATCATAATAACCATTTTGAAGTTCATTTTCATTTTTCACGGCAAGAATGATTTGATAGAGGGCCATATTTAAACAGAAAAAAACATTGACATGAATCCTCTTATTTTTTATGTTCTATAGAACATGCATAATTTTAGAGAAATTCACCAAAAATAGATTTGGTAGTTGGTTTGAGAGAGGTAGCATGATGTAGTCCATGAGGTGCTCTTGTATACTAGTTATGTATGGGACTTCCACTTTAAACGAGATAGCAGTGAATTTCCATAGAGAAGTAGTAGTGAAGAAAATGAGGAAAAAATGATCAATATCATCCCTATGTTCATTACATAAGTCACATATCGAACACAAGCTAATGCCAAAATATTGAAGAAAGTCATAATTGGGAAGTTTGTAATACATCACCCTCCAAATAAGAGAATCTAGATGGAATAATCCATATTATACTCAATTTCATAGGCCAATTTGTCTTTTTCCCCTATAAATCCTCCTAGTATAAATATTTAGAGGGAATCCTTCCATTTCATGAAGGTTCCCAAACTATAAAATCATCACCATTTAAAAAATTATAATTCGTAATCATCTCCTTAATTTTATCAGCAAGAATTTCCAACGATTTATCTATCTTCTCTTTGATTGACAAATTTATGTCAATTGGTGGATTATGATAGTTTAGAAAATTAATAAGAGGTGTGCTTATGCAGTTTTTTGACCAGAAATTCCAAGATGATTTGATATTGGCAAGCCAGTGAGAGTTCACTAGAATACTAACATAGGAAGACTTGAGGGCAGGGTATATAGAAGAATCCATATAATTTAAATTTATATATTTTATCATACTCAATAATATATACCTCAAAAAGGTAAGTCCTTCCGACTTCACAATGATAAGCCTCGACATGATATTGGCCTATAAAGATTGACTAAATTTGTAGAGATTTTTATACCAAGACCTCTATAATCAATAGGTTGAAAAAATTTATTCCATTAAATAGTATCATGTTTTCACTAAAGGATGATTCCACTCCAAAAAAAATATAGGTGTTGATATTCTTGAGGATGGAAGCATGATATTTATAAACCATGAAGGAATAAACAAATTTTGACACAATAATAGCTTTCACAAGGATAATCCTACCTACCATCAAAAGAGTCATGCCTTTTTAAGAATCCAATTTATTTCTAATCTAGCTCACAATGTCAGAAAAAGGATCATTGCATGGAATTACCCAAAACATAGGAACACCAATATAAATAAAAGGGGTAACTCCTTTCCTAATTCCCAACTCATTAAAGATATCCACTTATCTAGATGCATGAATATTTTTTCCAAAATAAACATATAATTTATTCCAGCTGATCTCCTACCCTGAGACTTTATCATAATGAAGGAGAACATTTTTAATGCTCTTAAAAATTATTTTATCACCCTGAGTAAAGAGGATAATATCATCAACATACAATAAATTAGTGGGAGTAGCAAGAACTCTGGAAGATCTGGTGGATTTGAGTTTCTTGGTGTCAATCATGTTCAGAAAAATCCTTCTTATATAATCTTCAACAATAAATAAAATAATGGATGAAAGAAGGTCACCGTGTATAACACCTTCAAAACATGTGAAGTATCCCTTAGGAGATTCATTGATGAGCACAGACATATGTGTTGAGACTAGAAGTATTTTGACACATTTAATAAATTCCTCATCAAAGCTAAAACTAGTTAAAACCTAGAAAATGAATCCCCAGTCAAGCGTATCAAAATATTTTTTTCACATCAAACTTGAGAGAAATATAACCTCCTCTAGTGAATTTCTTTAGAATATTGACACGTTCAAAAGTAGTGAGAAGAAAATATTGAATATTTTTTCCTTTTATGAAACCAAACTGATTTGAGGATACAATCCTATTAGAAATATTATCCAACCTATTAGAAAGTATTTTCCCAATGATTTTATAAATGGTGTTAAAATAGAAACAAGCCTAGAAATATGAATCTCATTCACATTATCCACTTTTTTAATGAGTGTAAGAAATTGAGAATCGATTCCTTATATCAGATGAACACATTAGAAAAAATGACTAACAAGTCAACAAATCACACAATGTATAATTTCCCAAAAGTTTTGGAAGAAAATTTTTTTGAACCCATCTGGTCCAGGAGAGATTCCAAAATTTATCCCAAAGATTGTTGCTTTAATCTCAAAATCCGGGGGAATTGTAGTAAGACTTAAGTTATCTTCCTAGTTAACAAGATTGGGAATGATTTCTTCCATTATATCAATTCAAGTATTCATCCCAACAAATAGGTTTGAGTAATAAGAGATAATATGAGTATCCATATCCACTCTATTCTCAAAAAACACCCCACTATCATTGAGAATAACCAATGGTCTATTGATTTTCCTAACCTTTTGAAGAGAATTGAAAAATTCAGTATTCTTATCACCCTTTGTAATCCATTTAACTTTCTAATCCTCCCTTTGTAAACCCTCATTTATATATAGAAGAGTATTGAGGTCATGTGTGATCAAATTTTCCAAATCAAGACCTATATAAAAATTACATCTAGTGTTATTTTCTTATATGGTGTTAATTAAAGATTCTATCTGAGTAACATTTTCATTAATATAGATGAAGTGATCTCAACTTGAAACTTTTATCTTTGCTTAAGCACTTTATGTTTAAGAACACAAGCAAGAGAATCATTCTTGTAATTAAAATAACTACATGTTTCTTCCACCAATTTCTTACACTCTAGATGTAAGGTCCAAGAATTATTAAATTTGAATGGGAATAGAGATTTAACCTCTCTCATGATAATATTTTAAAAAATTTGGTGATGTTTGAGTTAAGTTTCACAAGAGTAGTGCAAGAAATGGAGTCCCAAGCATCCAGGGTAGGATCTTTGACAAAAATTCTATCCAATTTACATGCCACCATTTTATTTAGATGTTTCCTATACCAAGTGAATTTGGAACCCACTAGGTTAACCTCATGAAGGCTACAATTCTCTATTCAAGCCCTAAATTATCTGGATGAAGTGGAACCATTGACCATGTCAAACCTCTCATCTAGATTAATAATTTCATAGAAGTATCCAAGGAGAGTGCATGTGTTTCTCATTAAGATGCTCATATACTTTATATTTTTTCATAATCCCCTCCTCACGTGATATCCATTTTAAGAATTGATTATATAAAAAGATATTTTTATCACATTATTATCATTATTCTATTTTTTAGGTATAAATAATTTCACAAAATAAAAATAAGAAGGTAACTTTTAAAAAAAACTAGTACTTCACCCGTGAAAATACATGGGCCTATTCAACTTTGTGTTTATAGTAAATGGAATTTACATAATTATCTATATATTACATGCTACGAATATGGATATTTTGTAAATTAATTTGAGTTTAAATACATGATTACATCATATAAAAGTAATTTAATATTGCTAGTTGACCCATACCTGGGTGATTCGTACCTAGTCGACCCATACCTGGGTGAAACGCCTGGGCAACCTACCTAGGTAATCCCACTAGTCCATACCATGGGGGTTGTTCCCTTGCTCAAGATCACTGATAGACTATTATCCTGATCCTCCAAGTTGGTCCCTTCACTACCATCACTGACCCCCATAAAAAATGGAGAGTCGCGCTATAAAATTTTCATCCTCCATCACATTTTGGGTTACAACACATACAACCCCATATCTCATTCCAAAACACAATGAGTCGAGACACTCCTCATGGTTCCTCTAATGGGAATCCTTTTTAGGAATAATCCCAAACCAAACCTTAAATGGACATCCTCCTTAAGAATAATCCCCAACCAATCCTTGAAGGGAATCCTACTTATGAGTAATCCCCTATCCTTTCTTGTGGGAGATTGAACTCCTGCTCCTCTTCACCTCCTATCTACCAAGTCAGAGAGGGGATGGGCATCAAAGTGCTCTCCCTCGTAGGTCCATCTTCTTCCACCAATGGAGGAGGAGAAGTGTGTGGTTTTTCAAATATTCCACTTCCTCTTGTATTTAACATTCAATCATGACTCATCCTGACTCATGTGGACATAGAGGTTAGTCATAATCATGGAATCCACATAGTCGGATTCATGTTTTGGTAGAGAACCTTCTTTAAAATCTTTCTCTTTCCTTCCTTTAAAGTGCCCCCATAGGTTTGGGTCCTCAAGACCATGTATCTAGCCTCAGGGAAAAGCATATTGTTTGGTTTCTCAAACCTTCGGTTTCCTCGTTTTTATCACACCAATCATTAATCATGTGGGATTAGAGGTTAATGATGGTCATGACATCCACATGATCCCAAACCAAATATGGGTATCCTACTTGGTATAATCCCCAGCACCTCATCCTTGGGCATCATCCTCAAGATTAATCCCCAATCATACTCATCCCTAGGAATCATCCTCAAGAGTAAGCCCCAAACCAAACTGATCTATGGGAATCATTCCAAGTGTAATCCCCAACCAATCACCAGGGAATCCCCATTATGAGTAAGCCCAAATTTAATCCTCTCAAAGGGTTATACTCTCCTACGAGAAAAATATGAGGTCCTCCATAGGTGTAGGTCCTTGTAACCGAATTACATGGGTTTTGATTCTTATCCAAATGGGATATGTAGGAAGCCTCCCTAAGATTCAAACTCAACACCCCAAATCAACCATGTTCTCACTAGGAAACATTCCTAGTTGGGTATAATTCAACTTGGGAGTTCATATCCCTTATGGATTCTTGAGTCCACTTTGGAATAAATCCCACACCAAACTTTGACTAGTCACATTTCTCCTGGACGTCCTCACCATATAAAGTTAAACTACATGGTTTGGTCCTTATCACATGACCTTAAAAGGTATGATGTACCCTATTAAGTGGAACCAAACTATGTGGGTTATGATTCCTTTCACAAGGATATGTAGGAGTCCCATTACATGGGTTTGATCCCAATATCAAAACAAATCTCATCACCCTAGATGATTAGACACTCCAGATCACCCCACTATGTGGCTAGAAAATCATCATCATCATAATAACAACCAAAGAATCTCTAATTTGTACATAAGGGGATAACATTTATGGAGAACCTAAAATACGTACATATATCTCCATTGATGAAGAACCATAGATACATATAGATGATTCTAAGTTCTATACAGGTTAATAATTGATTATTAATTCAAGGCTAACCTATATCATACTTGGGAATTAATGAAGGATTCATGAACATATCTTGAATCTATAAGAGAGTCCTCGAGTAGGAAACAATTCCCCCCAAAAGGGTGTGATGAGCATGACCTCCCATCCTCTTAACCAACATGAGTTCTTAAGCATCATTTCCCAAATCTCCTAATGAACGCCTGCCTTTGGAAAGCAGGTCCCTATGGATACAGAATTGTTGGGTGTTTCCTATTCCATGAACAAACTCTTTGGAAACTATTTGGAGATAGTGAACCAGACATTAATTACTTAAATTCATCATGTCCTTTACAAGATAAAAAAGGATATATTTCCCAGTCCTTGTCGTACCATTTCATTCCTGACACATAAACATATTTTCATCAAAAACAGTCACCTATGGATTTTCATTTTTTTGAAAATAACTGAGACTAAAATATGGTGTGATATTTTGATATAATTTCACAATAATTTAGTAAATATAAAATAATTATGTTTCTTTTCAATAAATATATAATCCAAAAAAAGAATATTAGTTCGATTACATCTGCCAATGTGGAACACAATGCAAGGAAGAAAATTGTAGTAAATCACAGGCCTAGGGACTTGACCCTGCGACCTGCCCCTCATCCCACCCAAACCCTTACAAATCCACCACCAAAGGTGAGGATAATCCAAAAAATAATGAGTAGGTAAAATCTAATATACTAGTTTAGACCAATAATATGATTAGACCTAGTCATTGGATATGGAATGGAATATTTTAATTTATTATAGCAATTGATGCAATTATTCAGCTAAAGATTGATAGATATTTCTCTATAGAATTTCTTTGAGTATTTATGGTGAAAAAATTAATAATTTTAGATGATCAAAGAACCTAAAAATTAAGATATACTATAGATATTGAACTAATTTTTCCCTAGAATCTTACAAGTCATTTTTAGTGCTCTTTCATATTTGATTAAAGAAATGAAGCCGGTATTGTGAATGTTTCACATGCCTTTACTAGGTGAGAGTTTATGAACTACCATATTGAGGTTGGTTTAAATCTGAAAGGACTTTCACCATATGCATTGTCACATTTAGTAAACATTCTGATCAATTTTTTCTTCTTGAACAATTCATGTGGCATCTCCTTCACAACCATTGGATCTAAAGCTTCCTCTGCACAAAATAATAATCAATGAAGAAAATGTACTAGAAGTATAGAAACATCATGAAAATAATCTTCAATGTTCCTTAATATTTCAAAATAAATCATAAAACATTGAATATTTCAAGAGCAATGTGTTCATCTATTTGCTTTACAGAAGAGTAAATAAAAAAATTGAATAAAATATTAAGATTAAATTTGTATAAGCTAGTTTATAGAATTAAAAAATTAATTATTAATTATTGTTATAATAAATAAAGGTATAATGATACTACATGAATAGACTAAAAAATTTCTAGAATAATATTATTTAGTGATCAATGGTCAAAAAATCCAAAATAGTATGAACAATTCTGGTGATGCTGATTACTAATCACAACAACTAAATCAAGATAAAGAATTATTAGTCAAAGGACACTCAAAGAATTTTTATTCAGTATAGTTCCATATTGAACCAATACCAATCTAATAGCTTTATTTCAAGGAATTTTCATCACTTGTGAAGTTCACTATAGTTGCAGCTAAAAAAACTACTTCAAATGACAACCATCATAATCTATCTAACTTTACGCTGCTCACATAGCAGTGCAATCTCTATTGTAAGCACAATAGTCCATTGACCACAAGAATCTAGTATAATGAAGGAAACATACAATAAAAGTTATTTTATAACCATCACAGAACATTGTTCTATCCAAATAAAAAATAAATAGTCAATTATGGATCTTTTAATAGAAAAAAAACAAGAACTTGACATCAATGCAAATAGAATCAACATTGTTTTGAAAATAAAATCAATAGATCTAAAATATGAGCATAATGGATAAAAATCATTGACATATCAATATAAATTTGAGAATCATGAAATGTAAAAAAGGAATAAAATTATTAAATGATAATAACAAATAAAATTAAAAAAATAGTTTTCACAATAAAAAGTATCATCCCTTATTATCTCAGATTATATCAATAGAAAGGAATGAAAATAAATTTTTTAATAACAAAGAAAGAAATTATAGAATCAAAATTACATAAGTTAAAAAATGAAGAGAGTGGGGGAAATAATAAAAACCAAAATGATAACTAGAAATAAAAATATTAAGGGAAGATCTTTCTTCATACATGCAACCAAATAAAATTAGTTTCCCATCTTTTAAACATAATGGAAAAATGGTCACCTTTCGGAACTACCTAAAGGAATTATTTAGTTAGAAAAACTTGTACAAAAGAAAATAATATCAAAGGAAACATGACTACTATATTAATTTATATAATGAAAACATTGTCCAAACTCTTTCTAAAATGATAAGCAATTAAATGTCAGAATCAAGTGGGTAGGTAATCATAAGTAGAAAATACAACATGAAAAATGAATTCATTGGAAAAGAAATTCATTACAAATGTGAAAATATATAATTTAGGGAATAATAAGCAATTGAATTACATGCAATTAAGAAAAGAAGGAAAGAAACAATAATAGTATCATTAATATCATTGATGTTTGCAATATCTAATCTTGTTAGCATAAAAACTACACATATGAAACATGGTTTAATTAAAATTAAATTGAGGAAGGTAAAAACAGTGAATTTAATACATTTACCTAGATTGAAAACTAAAAGTGAAAAAAGGGGAGAAGATGGGTGTATGGGTGAGAAGTAGGCAATGAGAACATTGAAATCAGAAAAACACAGTTGAAATGTTTGGCCCGGGGGTTTAATTATGTATAATTCAAGCATGAAAATATAATAAAATGAAAAAAATACATCAGATTAATAGTCATATGTGTGATACATTAGATAAAATGTCTTCAAATAAAATCTAAGGTTTTTTAATTTGGGATATATGGTGTGTGAGGTTAGAATAGGGATAATAAGCGGAAAAATTTCATACATAGGATGTAGAAAAGAAAGAGGTGGAATTATCAGGAGCCATGACATAAAATAAGGGATGAATAAAAATAATCAGGTGCTTGGGGGTGCGAGGGAGGCAGCTAAGTTTGGAATATGGGAGGAACCTAAAAATGAATCAGCCCATTGGGAAATGCGATGAAATCAATAGGGAGAAATATGATGATATCTGAATGAGTGATCACATGGGTGGAGTATAGGTTAATGTGAAGGAAACAATTCTATAGAGGAGGTACTAAGAAGGAAACCCTAGGATTGATAGGGGAAAATAATTCAAAAGGAGAAGAGGATGGAAGTGTGGGAATGAAGGTAGTGATGGGAATAAAGGGAAGATGAGAATGAAGGCAGTGTGGAATGAGATTTACTCAATAGAGAACGTGCCTCATGCACCTTTCATTCTTCTTCCTTCTCTGCTAGTTTCTTCAAAGGACCCTCCAGTGGAGAAACCTCATTCATTATTGTTAGGAAGTTTCATCACTTATCTACTTCTATCATCATCTGTAGGATCCCCCTCCGGTGGGGTATGGTCTTTGGGAGAGTGATCCTTCAAAGAGGTGCTTGCTCATCCACTTTTATCCTCTCTTAGGACCTAATTTCCAAGCATTTTGGCAAGTTTTTTTATATGTTTTCTGAAAAAAAAATTAAATATGTGTAGGTTAAAAATATTTTTAAAAATATGTATGAAAGTCGGCAGAACCCTATCGCATTTTAGCCAAAAAACAAAAAATATATATATTTTTAAATATAGTTTTTTGTATATTTAAAGTTTTATTTTTATTTTTGTTTTGTTTTGTTTTGTTTTGTTTATAAATATATAACACATAATTTTAAGAAGAATTTATCTACTATTTAATATCCAGTATTACTACCATTATAGTGGTCTGGAATTCTAACAGAAACCTCACCCATGGCTTCATTTTATAAGAGGGTTTTCCCTAGAAATGATTTTTCATTTCTGATGAGGGATCCAGGTTCTCCTTTTCCTATGTATAATTGCTAATATATTATTATTAATCATTTTTAATCAATTAATTAATATTATTAATTACTATTTAATAATATTATTAAATAAACGATTAATTTCTAAATAGTTAATAATATATAATATGTATAGATTAATTAGAAAATAAATAATATATAATTAATAAAAAATAATCTTAATAATAACTAAATAATATTTCTTAATTATATAATTAATAATTATATTAATAATTAATAATTATATTACTAATTAATAATTATATTACAAATTAATAATTATATTACTAATTAACTAATTAATTATTATATAATTAAGAATTATATAATTAATAATTATATAATTAATAATTATATAATTAATTATTATATTACTAATTAATTATAATATAATTAATAATTATATTACTGATTAACTATTTTATTATTATATTAATAATCAATTATAATAAAATTAATAATTATATTACCGAATAACTAATTAATTATTATACAATTAATAATTATATTAATAATTAACTATTTAATTATTATATAATTAATTATTATTAATGATCTTACTAATTAAATAATTAATTATTATATAATTAATAGTTATATTACTACCTAAATAATCAATAATTATATAATTATTAATTCTATTACTAATTAACTAATTAATTATTACATAATTAATAATTAATAATTATATTACTAATTAACTAATTAATTATTATATAATTAATAATTATATTACTAATTAACTAATTAATTATTATATAATTAATAAGTATATTACTAATTAACTAATTAATTATTATATAATTAATAATTGTATAATTAATAATTCTATTACTAATTCATAATTATATAATTAATAATTATATTACTAATTAATTATTATATAATTAATAATTATATTACTAATTAATTAATTATTTAATTAATAATTAATAATTAATTATTATATTGATAATTAGTTGATTAATTATTATATAATTAATAATTATATTACTAATTAACTAATTAGTTATTGTATAATTAATAATTAATAATTACATTACTAATAAACTACATAATTATTAACTAATTAATTATTAAGTAATTAATAATTATATTACTAATTAACTAAGTAATTATTAACTAATTAATTTAATAAGTAATTAAATATTTCTTAATTACTAATTAATTGATAATTAATAATTATATTATTATTTATTAATAATTATAAATTATAAATTTATTATTTATTATTTATTATTTAGTTCTTATTAAAATTATTTTTTATTAATTATATATTATTTAATTTCTAATTAATTAAGACAATTTTTATATTATTAACTATTTATAAATTAATTAGTTGTTTGATAATAATATTATATAGTAATTAATAGAATTAATTAATTAATTAAAAATGATTAATAATAATATATTAGTAATTCTATATTGGAAAGTGAGAACCTGAATCCAACATCAAAAATGCCGAATGATTTCCAAAGCAAGCCCTCTTATAAAAGGTGTCATGACCCGTTCCCCGGGGCTCGTGGTATGATTACCCCAAGCCCGCCTTCCATAGGTCAGGGGTTGGCGACTAACACCAGAAAGGCATATTCCTAAAATGGGAAGACATTGACATTAAACCTGTACTAACACACAGTCCAAGAACACAACAAGATGTAACCACGAAGTAAAACTGCAGTAGTAAAAGTGTGTACTTAAAATAAAAGGGACCAAAATACAAGCCCAACTGAAAGATACAATACAACAGAAAATAGAAAAAAAGCTCCATTGATCGTCCGCCAGGGATCCTACCTGAAGGGTAGGTACAAATCATCTCCACGGCTCTCCATGTCAACCGTCACTGTCATCCACCGTCAGGTCCTGGCTCCCCGAGTCTCAATCAAGGTTGTCCGTCATTTTCAAAAGACGCAACAAGGTGCGGGTGAAGCCCATGCAGGGGTGAGTATAACAACACCCAGTAGGGACCCCAAGACCCCTGAAGGTCTCTCAAATTTCCACAAAGGAAAACCACAAACATGATCTCAATCACAAAGCACAAAGTAATGGACACAGCTCAAACCAGGTATAACTAAAGTATAGAAGTACAGATGATTAGGGGTAAGGCTGGATCATCTTACTCTGTCAAGAGGCACTGCTATTGAGCCACACAAGATCGATAGGTACTAACCCCCGAAAGACCCACACAGGATCGATATGTGTTGATTTACATAGAATCGTTGGGTGTTGATTCACACAGAATTGCTCAGTGCTGATTCACACAGAATCGATAGGTACTGATTCACACAGAATCACTAGGTGCAGATTCACACAGAATCGTTCGGCGTTGATTCACATAGAATCGGTGGGTGCTGATTCACACAGAATCGATGGGTGATAATTCACACAAAATCATTGGGTGAAAATTCACATAGAATCACTGGGTGCTGATTAACACATAGTCACTTGGTGCTGGTTCACACAGAATCGCTCTTCATTCTTCACGTCTCAGCCAGACACAGGATTCCTGCTTGTAGTGCGCTTTTTTCTAGGATAAATCTCTCCTCAATCCATTGGTATTATTTTAACTTACATGAAGTCTCATGTAAAAGTTACCCAATGATCTGTCTTTTCATTAGGGTTCTAACACAATAGATGACGTGTCAACCAAATGCCCTATCTATAAGCTATTGGTATTTTAGTACTGCACAACCGGTTAGATTCAAAGTTGATCCAACCCAGCCATACTCCAAATTTCTCGAAAACTCTCTTGGAGCATCATAAAATAATCTTCTTTCTCAAAGGATCTCAGTGCCGTAGACGTTTCATCAAACAGACACCGGGTTCACAAGATACAGCCTTCTAAGCATTTCTGGGCCCGAGAGGGGTCTGGGTCTGGTTCGACCCGGACCAACCGACCTGGTCTGGGTCTAACCCAGCCCTACCCAAACTCGCTTGGGCTGCAGACCATCCCAGGCCTCCTTAGCTAGGCTAGGATGCGGCGGCTCGGCCCACCGGCTGACGCAACGCACGCGGGAGTCACACGGTCCGCCTCCCAAATGGCTCAAAGAGCTGTTCAGCTCTTTAAATGGTGGTGCCAAGTGGCGTTATCTCGTCACCCATAAGGATTGGGTCCCCTTCCTTCTTCACAGTCTGTCTCACCGCACCGCACAATGGCGCGCCACCTCCTACCTCCACAGCTGGCCATTGTCGGCCGCCTGTTCGACCGCCATGGTGCCGAGCGGCACCTCCCTCCTCTATGGCCGGTGAGCGTCTATCACCGGTGTCGTGCCGATGGATCTTTCGCAGGCCACCGGGTGATCTCTTGTGCTCCTTTCTTCCTTCAGGACGTGCCTATGACCCTCCCGAGATGTTTTCGTCATTGCATGCCTCCCGGTTTCCGCTTTCCATTGAGTTGAAAATTGTCCCACGAAGAACGCATAAAGAAACGAAGCAGCGGAGGGTATGAGGCTTGTTCTTTTGGCCCAAACCCTCCACGTTAAAATCATAACAAGAAAAATCAATTTTTAATTCATCAAAGATAACTTTAATAATAAACCCCCTAACTCAAATATTGTTGGTGACTTCTGCAGACGGTGGTGCTTCCACGTTTGAGGGTATTACGAACGAAGGAGAAGGTTCAAGAGCATTGATGTTCGTCATCCGTCGACCTCCAGAGTGATTTCGCAACAGGCATCATCAAATCCTTCATTCTCCATCGGTGGAAGGTTTTATGGTACTTTTCCAGAGTTTCCACACAGTTGTATTAAAAACCCATGTCCAAGATTCCATTAAATAGACGGGAGATTCGACCATGTCGCATGACATTAATGCGGTTCATTTATGAACCACATTTAACGTTGTAACATTGAGGTTAAATATATAAAGGGTCAAGCCATTAAATGGATTGAAAAGTCATTTTTCCCACCACCACCGCTCAACTATTACAGAAAAAAATAAAATAACTTTGTTAAGTTATTTTATTATTTTTTTTGTAAAGTCCAAAATTTATCTTTTTCACCCGACCTACTGCGATCGAAGTAAAGTTTCCCTTAAGAGAATCCTGGCACTGTGGATTCAACAGTACCCTTGTATTTTTAATCCAATCACTGGTTCAAAAGATATAAAATTTTGTCCGTACGTTTACTGAATGTACTATAAAAAAAGTTCAAAAATTTTTTACGGGCACATCGAGCCTCAGAATCACGCGCCATTAATTTTCACAGACTCGTATAAATCCCAAATAATTAAAAAAATTACATGGAGTTTCTGGGTCTTTACATTCTTCCCACATTATAGATTTTCTTCCTCGATAGCTACAACAAAACTAGGGGAACAAATGGAGGTACTGAGCATGCATCTGAGCCTCCTGCTCCCATGTGCTCTCCTGGAGATTTCTATGCTACCAACAAACACACACCAGAGGAATCGACTGCCCATGAAGGACCTGATTCTATCGATCCTCTATATCTACTAAGAACTATACAAATGTCTCCCCATCATCGATGTCCATCTCACCCCAATCGATAAAGTGTGATGGATCATGCATGTATCTTTTCAACTGCGACACTTGGAAAACATTATTCACCCAATGCATCTGTGGGGGGAGAGATAGATGGTATTCCACCTCTCCTACTCTGCTGAGGATCTGTAAAGGTCCAATGAACATCGGAGATAGCTTGTCACCCCGGCCAAACCTTCATAATCCTCTACAGGGTGAGACCCATAGGAAGACATGGTCTCCCTCTTCAAACTCCAAGGGTCTCCATCTCCTGTCGGTATAAGACTTATGCTAGCTCTGTGCAGTCTCCATCTTCTCTTAGATGATATGCACCTTCTCTTTGGTTTCTTGTACCAACTATGGACCCATATGTTTTGACTCCCCTAGGTCTGTCCAGAAAAGAGGTGATCTTCATGGTCATCCTTACAAGGCCTCAAACGGATCCATGCATATGGTGGAGTGATAACTTTTGTTGTATGCGAACTCCACCAGGGGAAGGTGGTCCTCCCAACTATGGCCAAAATTGAGGACACAAGTATAAAGCATGTCCTTGAGTGTCTGTATGGTCTGCTCCATCTGACCATCTGTCTGAGGATGGAAGGTAGTACTCAAGCATAGTTGTGTCCCAAACACCTCCTGTAATCCCTTACAAAAGTGGGATGTAAAACGAGTATCGTGATATGAGATGATTGTCGATGTCACTCCATGTAGTCACACAATATTGTGCACATAGAGACGTCACAATCCCTCTATTGATCCATGCTCTTGGATGGGTAGGAAATGGGATGACTTGGTGAGTCGGTCAATGATCACCCAGATGGAATTGTGGCCCCTATATGTACATGGTAGCCCCATCATGAAGTCCATGGATATACCATCCCACTTCCACTCCAGTAACTCAAGTGGTTGGGCTAATAATATTGGTACATGAAGCTCGACCTTCACTTTCTAACAAGAGAGGCATCATGATACAAACTTTGTTATTTCTTTCTTCATCCTTGGCCACCAAAACCGATGCCGTAGGTCCTGGTACATCTTTTCCACTCCAGGATGTACCGCTAAAGGGGAAGTGTGGAACTCCCTTAACACCTCCTCTCGTAGAGTCACTGGTACCATGGTGCATCCTCTGGAGAGGATGACGTGCTCCCCACCTTCAGAAATTCCATCACGAGCTTTTCCTAAGGATTTCTAAGCACGTCGAGCCTCATAGTCCACATCCCCAAGCTAAGCCTCCTGAACTCACTGAAGAAGTGGGGGAGTGAAAGTTATAGATTGGAGATAAGCTGCTCTATCTCTATCCACAAAGGATATCTGTAACGTGGCTAGCTACTCTGTCACCTCACTCAGCAGCTATAGACCATACCTCCTGCTGAGTGCATCTACTACTATGTTCCCCTTCCTATAAGTATAGACTATCTCAAATTCATGGTCCTAGAGGAACTCTATCCATCGTCGTTGTCTCAGGTTTAGGTCCTTCTGTGAGAACATATACCTGAGACTCTTTTGATCAGAGTAAATAGTAAACCATTCACCCATCAAGTAGTTCTGCCACATCTTTAGTGCAAAGACCACTGCTACTAAATCCAGTTCATGGGTATCGTAGTTCTTCTCATGTCGTCTCAACTGTCATGAGCCATAGGCGATCACCACTCTCTCCTGCATCAGGACGCAACCAAGTCTGTTCTCTGATGCGTCAAAGTATACTACATACCCAACGTCCTCTTCTAGTAGCCTCAAGATGGGGGAACTCATTAGTCTCTGCCTCAACTCCTGAAAACACTGTTTTCACTTCTCCGTCCATAATAAAGGTTGACCATTCTTCATCAAGGTTGAAAAGGGTGACGCAACTCTGGAAAAGTTGGGTACGGATCTCTGGTAGTACCCATCCAATCCTGTAATGCCCCGACCCCACTTACCCAGAGTCGGTGCATTATTTAAATACATTGGCATGGTAACAAGGAATCAAGTCCCGAAGGACCGATCGGTTTAGCAGTCTTGGAAAATAGATTACATACATGAATGATACATTACACTTTATAATAACATAAATAATCCTTTATGAATGCCATTATTCCCTTGGATTAACCCTACATATCAATCACAATACACTTCTTGAAATCCTGGGAAAAATAGGACATTGAAAGGGGTGAGCTCAGATGCTCTGTAATGATAACAATATAGCAGAATCTTTCATAGATAAGCATAAACATTTAAGGAAATGTATAACTAAAACAAAAGCCTTTTAAACTTGAACTTCAGCATAATATGGCAAAGATAAAATGAAATAATTCCATTTACATATTCACATGGATATTATACTAGTAGAATAATCACATGAAATATCAATAACCACTTTTATAATGATGGAATGCATAATTCCGAACTTTAATTTCTGTATTAAGGCCTCATGCCAAGACCTAAGGGAAAACTATAACCGGAACCCAAACCGGAGAGCCTCTGTAACCGGACTCCATCCCAGAGAGCCTCTATCACTGGACTCCAACCTGGAGTGCCTCTAATAACCAGACACCAACCCAGAGTGCCTCTAATAACCAGCCACCAACCCGGAGTGCCTCTAATAACCGGACACCAACCCGTAGTGCCTCTAATAACCGGACACCAACCTAGAAGGTCTGCTGTAACTGAACCCCAACCCGTAACATACTAGTCCAACACATTCATCTTAAGAACAGGATGAAATATAACATAAACATTCATATTAAAACTAGCATAAGAAATGCCAAAACATTAATCATAAACCATTAATGGTATAAAAATAACTCATCCATAGTCAAACATATCACAAAACCTTAAATACAATATGGATGATTTGTATCATAATAAATCAACTTCTAACAAGTGTAAAATTTATCAACGGATGTTGACATAGACGAATATGATTTGTAAAACTCTTTGAGAGAAATACCCATTTTTCATGAAAACATTTCAAAGTCACACAATTTAGAAAATAATTCATTTAAATACATTTTTGAATCAAAGTGTCTCATACCACTTTGAAACTTTTGAAAGGAATTAACATTTTAACAACATTCATGTCCATATAAATAAATCCTTAAAAACTATTTTGAAGACATAGACATTAATGTGAAAGATAAATATTTAAAACATTTCAAATTATGTATTAGTAAAAAGTCCCTTAAAATAATCCGTTTTAAAACTCTTTCATAAAACATGGACATGGATAATAAACATGTCCCAGTAGATACTTACGTAAAAACAACCTCGGATAATAAAGAGATTGTGAAATTAACCCTTACCAATTTGGTAACTTACGAAACATACACCACATGAAAGAGGTATCATAAAATTAATATGTAAATACACATAAATTAAAGTGTATTACACAAAGAATACAATTATGGGCAGTACCTACACCACACAAAATGTAATAGTGGCAATATGGCATGAATCTCACGGGAATAAAAAGTGAGATGAAAACCCCTTACCATGTACTTTTCCTTGGTTAAGGGTAGGTTAACCTCTAGTATAATGGTGAAATAATTGTTATTAAATTATACAAGAATCATTTAAATTAATATGATATCATATATGATCTTTTAACATTGCTTTGTTAATAATATCTTAGTATTATCGTTGTTTCGGGTGTTAACTTACTCGTCTTCTTTTATATGTTTTGTTACATAAGTTGTATTTTTTATGGATAGGTTGTATCTTATTCATATCCAGAATTATATCAATTCCTTAAACATTATTTTTAATCATTAAATGATAATTAGTCTTGAATGGATACGATGGGGAATGAATCTCATCGCGTTCGTGGAGACGGTAGTCCGTATGTACGCACGAGCGACAATATCATTATTTTGATATTAAAATAATATATAATTGGATGTTATATCATATATAAAGAATCATTATCATGTTATATTTATTATTTACATGAATTACACATCATTATTTTACCCATCCAAATAATAATATTTGGAATAACAATTACAGCACGACGTGGAGACGGTAAGCCATACGTACGCACGTATGGTGACATGTCATTCAAAGGATGGATAGAATACTGAATATGGTTGTACCATATTTATAATAACATCATAGTATATAGGAGATACTGGAGTTATTATTTTAGAATGGAAATAACAAAGAAATAAGAAGTTGAAGAAGAAAGGAACTTGAAAGAGGGTGGTGAAAACATTACCTCTTCTTCGGGTTCTTCCTTTTGATTTGATCAAAAGGGCTCCTTAGGTTGGATTTCTGATCAAACTAAGGCCTATAAGTTTAAGGGAGGATATTTTATATGGTATTTGGGTAGGTTTTGTCCAATCAAAATGGCTTAGAAGGTGTGAATTAGAGAGAAGGGGGAGTGCCCTTTTATAAGAGGGGTGAGGGGCACCTTAGGAAAAACTTAAAATATTATTTTATAATAAATTCATATTCGGTTTCTAATGGCTCCAAAGTTTATTATTTAAAGTATAAGGTGGGGATATGTAGAAAAAAACTCAACCAATATGTTTTAGACAAGTTTAGGTTACCATTTTAACCTTATCATTTAGATTTAACTCTAAGTTAAATAATTTAACTTTTACCGTGTCTTCTTGTATTCTTACACTATATGGTTAATAAACTTACTATATACTGATAATAAAACCCCAATTGGTTCATTAATGTCATATATATTATTATATAAGTATTTTGGAAGAACCTAAGATTTTTAGGACCATTATATCAATTAATAATATAATATTTGTTTTAAACACTATTTTATGTCAATTTTGACACTATTTGGTATTTGTTCTTAGTTAAAATAATAACAACATTATTACTTCAAAAAAAATACATTGAATATATACTAACATGTCATATTAACCTATAAATTTTGTGGATGTCATAAAAGCTTTGAAATTATATTTATTTTAATATTTATAATACCATTTATTTGATTCTTTCATGAATAAGGTAATTGCTGCAGCATCATTGTGTCATAAATAAATTTATTTCTTTAATGTCTAAAAATTATAAATAAAATAAAATTATGTAGGAAATGATTTTATATTTCTAATTAATATTTATAATCAAATTTATCTTATGTATAACCCTATATTAAAAAACATTTAGTTATTAAACTTTGATTTTAACTCTTTTAACTCTTCTTTGAATTAAATAATAATAAATGTCCTAATCTAATCCAAGTAAAACTAAATGATAATATTTTATTCCTAAGGTTGTTTTTTGTTGAGATAAACTTTTCCAATATAATTAGGACATGTGTTAGGGTAATATTAATATCATTTTTACCCTTAATTACCCTATTTACTTTTAACCGTGGTAAATAAAAGTAAAAATTTACTATTCACCAAAAATTATTTTCATCTCATTGAACCACATTTTACTCCTTGATATTAACTGTGTCTCTCGGATTTTCGAAATTCAACTCACAGAAATGGTAAAATTAAGTTTTATGGGAATTTTCAAATTCTCCTAGGAGGTGGGTAAAAGACGGTGAAAAGTTCAAAAAAATTATATATCTAAAATTATTATAAACTAACTCTAATGAATTACAATGATATTATATAAGTATTATGTATCTATTTTGACATAAATTAATTTAAATAAAATAAATAATTATTTAAATAAAAAATCAGTTTTAACCAATAACTCAGTGTTTTTCACTATTCATCAAAAATTGATGTTTCTCAGATTAATACCAAAAATCGGCCTAAGCTAAATTTGATATTATGAATTCAAAAATGATTTCTATTTTACCAAATTCAAAACATATAAGTTGAATTAATTAATTTAAATTAATTCCCGTTTTCAAAACAAATAGTGTGTTTTTAAGAAATAATAACTATCAAAAGATTGACACTTACTTATGTCCAGTTTAAATGTGAAATTTTGTTCAATGACCAATATTGTGTTAAATGGTAAAAATATATTCTAAATATACTTTAAAACCACTCAAATTCATAATTTATCACTGTTAATTATTTTGATTAAAAAAGTTGTTTTTAATTAAAATTTAGTAATTTTCACTATTCATCAAAATATGAAAGTTATCCGAAAAGTACCAAAATTTCACCCTAAGCTAATTTTGATATTATGAATCCAAAAATGATGTTAATTTTGAAATATAAAATGTATAAAATTTCAAAAATTGGTTATTACTATTCTTAACGGCTAGTATGATTGGTTGTAGTATGTTAGAACTCGATGTTGTGTATAACACACGCTATTATATTATTCAAAGAGAAGCATACCGTGAAATATTTGGGTGTTACATTCTCCCCTCCTTCAATAAATTGTGTCCTCGTAATTTTTGTTCGTTATTGGAAACTTGGGGTTGAAATTTAAAAATATCATAGTTGAAATCCCACATCAAAAAATTGTCTAATGAGGCCTCTATTTAAAATAAAGAGTGGTAAGTATGAAGGTTACCGAAAATAACACATAATAGGGTTCCATGTAAGAAAATATGGATATGGAAGAGAAATCTAACCATCAATATCTGATGGAGAGTGGTAGAGAACATGGCTATGAAAAGGCCAACAATCCTAAAGCCATAAATTTGTGGTGATCTAAGGTACCATCTAGGACAACATTTTTTTTCTATGTTCCTTTTCTTAATGTTGAAGAATTTATTTACGAGATTGGATAATATCATAAGGAGATATACTTACTTTATAATTAGAGCTTTATCCATTAATAAATTTCTACCACAAACTCATTTTTCACCCCAAAACATAATACAACTCAAAAATACTCTATTTATCCTAATCGTATAGGGTTCCAAATATAATGAATTTATAATTCACATATCAGACCATTTAAAAAAACTACATTATACCATACAGGAACTTTATGTAGTCTAGTGGTAGGCAATAAATCCCAATTACACTATGGTTGTGGGTTCGATTCCCATAGCTTTGTCCGACGCGACGGGTCGTCACACAGTCTGCGTGTTGTCCTTTTATAAAAATCCAAAAATAACCTTTCAAAATTAATCAATTCCAACCTTTAGACTTATCCAAAATACTCTTGTAAACTATCAATCCAAAATTTATATGAAAGTTAAACATAATGTAGATCCTTTTTACCCCATAAAAGCATGTGAATACCTTCATCATGTATTCTTTTAAAACACTGAAACATCATTAATTACCATAAAACCTTATTGGTTACATTCATGCTCCCTTATTCCTTATAGAATACTGGATATACTTCATCCACCCAAAAATGTTGTAAACTCCAACAATGATGGAATATACAAATCTTTAATCAGTTTCAAGGCATTCAATAATATACAATATAATTTACCCAAATCAACCATATCTTATTCCAAAATCAGTACCTCAATATTAGGACCATATTAAGGTTTATCTTTCCTTCAACCATGTAATTTCCAAAAAAGTTTAACTCTCTATAGAGTCACTTTTCTTAGTACCATAAAATCTCAAATCCTCAATGAAATAGTACTGCAGTACAATCATTATTTATTTCCAGTACATCATTGACACAACACTTCAATGAAATAATTCCAAAATAACAACATAAGAACACAAGTCATTCCTCTTCATCTGTGGTAGTATCATAACTTGATTATTATCCAATAGTATCATTTGGGGAATACTTTGATGATTTGAACACTGGTTTTCATAGTGTCCCAACTTCTTATAGATGAAGCATTGTATATTTGAAACCTTTTTCTTATCCTTGCAGTCACGTACTTAGTGTCCTTTTTCTCCACACTTATAACATACTCCCATTCCCTTTAAGCATTTTCTAATTTGATTCTTTCCACATTTATCACATATGGGAAAATCCTTCTTTACCTTATTCCCTTTAAATATCCTTCTCTCTACCATCCTTTCCTTCTCTGGTTTCCCTTCAAAGCCATAGGACTCTGAGAATTATTTACTTATCTCATCAACACATGATACTATTTCTTCATATGATGATAATACATGGGAGACTATTTCCCTTCTAAATTCTGTCTTAAGACCATGAAAGATATGATCTTTCTTACTCTTTGGATCATGCGTATTGCTGGAGTTCTCATTCCTTCTAGTGGGTGTCATTTCTAAACAATGGCATACACTAGATTAGTTTATGAATATCAATACCTAATCCCAAACTTGTAAAACACTTAACTTAAATTAAACAGTTTATGGATATAATCCATAATCATAAAAATGTCTTCTTTGAGGAAGTATATACTCATAAACCCTTCATAATGGTTTTTAAAGAAAATGAGAATTATCCTAAGCATATCCCTGGGAGTGTCGTAACCAAGAGTGCAGCAAGGCCCGTTGTCATGCACTAGTTCCTATTCGAGTCTAGCTCAAAGCAGTGTTTCTGGGTTTTACCCCTAGGTACATCTGTGCCAGAGCCGCCTCTACCTGCTCGTATCCAGACAGGGATGTATTGCTCGGAAAACTCACAAAATATCTACAATATCAAAATTCTAGAAAGTTCTTCTCTACTAATCCTCAAAGTCTATCTTAGGGCTATGTTCTCTAATCAGAGTTTATCTAAATATAGCTTCCAAGTTTATTGCTAAACTTTATCTGATACCAACTGTAACGCCCCAACCCCAGTTACCCAGAGTCGGTGCATTATTTAAATACTTTGGCATGATTACAAGGAATCAAGTCCCGAAGGACCAATTGGTTTATCATTCTTGGAAAATAGATTACATACATAAATGATACATTACATTTTATAACAACATAAATAATCCTTTATGAATGCCATTATTCCCTTGGCTTAACCCTGCATATCAATCACAATACACTTCTTGAAATCCTGGGAAAAATAAAAAATTGAAAGGGGTGATCTCAGATGCTCAGTAAGGATAACAATATAGCGGAAGCTTTCATAGATAAGCATAAACATTTAAGGCAATGTATAAATAAAACAAAATCCTTTTAAACTTTAACTTTAGTATAATATGGAAAATATAAAATGAAATAATTCCATTTACTTATTCACATGGATGTTCTAATAGTCAAATAATCACATTCAATATCAATAACCACTTTTATAATGATGGAATGCATAATGCTGAACTTTAATTTCTGTGTCAAGGCCTTATGCCAAGACCTAAGGGATAACTGGAACTGGAACCCAAACCGGAGAGCCTCTATAACCGAACTTCATCTCGGAGAGCCTCTGTAACCGGACTCCAACCCAGAGTTCCTCTAATAACCGAAAACCAACCCGAAGTGCCTATAATAACCGGACACCAACCCGGAGTGCCTCTAATAACAGGACACCAACCCGGAGTGCCTCTAATAACCGGACACCAACCCGGAGGGTCTGCTGTAACTGGACCCCAACCCGGAACATACTAGTCCAACACATTCATCTTAAGAATAGGATGAAATATAACATAAACATTCATATTAAAACTAGCATATGAAATTCCAAAACATTAATCATAAACCATTAATGGTATAAATATAACTCATCCATAGTCAAACATATCACAAAACCTTAAATACAATATGGATGATTTGTATCATAATAAATCAACTTATAACAATTGTAAAATTTATCAAAGGATGTTGACATAGATGAATATGATTTGTAAAACTCTTTGAGAGAAATACCCCTTTTTCATGAAAACATTTAAAAGTCACACAATTTAGAAAAGAAGTCATTTAAATACATTTTTGAATCAAAGTGTCTCATACCACTTTGAAACTTTTGAAAGGAATTAACATTTTAACAACATTCATGTCCATATAAATAAATCCTTAAAATCCATTTTGAAGACATGGACATTAATGTGAAAGATAAATATTTAAAACATTTGAAATGATGTTTTAGTAAAAATTCCCTTAAAATAATCCCTTTGAAAACTCTTTCATAAAACATGTACATGGATAATAAATATGTCCCAGTAGATACTTACGTAAAAACAACCTCGGATAATAAAGAGATTGTGAAACTAACCCTTACCAATTTGGTAAATTACAAAACATACACCCCATGAAAGAGGTATCATACAATTAATATGTAAATACACATAAATTAAAGTGTATTACACAAACAATACAATTATGGGCAGTACATACACTAGAAAAAAGGTAATAGTGGCAATATGGCATGAATCTCACGGGAATAAGGAGTGAGATGAAAACCCCTTACCTTGTAATTTTACTTGGTTGAGGGTAGGTTAACCTCCTGTATAATGGTGAAATAATTGTTATTAAATTATACAAGAATAATTAAAATTAATATGATATCATATATGATCTTTTAACATTGCTTTGTTAATAATATCTTAGTATTGTCATTGTTTCGGGTGTTAACTTACTTGTTTTCTTTTATATTTTTTGTTACATAAGACGTGTTTGTTATGGATAGGTTGTATATTATTCATATCCAGAATTATATAAAGTCCTTAAACATTATTTTTAATCATTAAATTATAATTAGTCTTGAATGGATACGATGAGGAATGAATCTCATCGCGTTCGTGGAGACGGTAGTCCGTACGTACGCACGAGCGACAATATCATTCTTTTGATATTAAAATAATATATAATTGGATGGTATATCATATATAAAGAATAATTATAATGTTATATTTATTATTTACATGAATTACACATCATTATTATACCCATCCAAATAATAATATTTGGAATAACAATTACACCACGACATGGAGACGGTAAGCCATAAGTACGCACGTATGGTGACATGTCATTCAAAGGATGGATAGAATACTGAATATGGCTATAACATATTTATAATAACATCACATTATATATGAGATACTAGATTTATTATTTTAGAATGGAAATAACAAAGAAAGAAGAAGTTGAAGAAGAAAGGAACTTGAAAGATGGTGGTGAAAACATTACCTCTTCTTCGGGTTCTTCTTTTTGATTTGATCACAATGGCTCCTTAGTTTGGCTTTCTGATCAAACTAAGGCCTCTAGGTTTAATATAGGATAGTTCATAGGGTATTTGGGTAGGTTTTGGCCGAGCCAAATGGCTTATAAGGTGTGAATTAGAGAGAAGTGGGAGTTCCCTTTTATAAGAGGGGTGAGGGGACCTTAGGAAAAACTTAAAATATTATTTTATAATAAATTCATATTCGGTTTCTAATGGCTCCAAAGTTGATTATGTAAAGTCTAAGGTGGTTATAGGTCAAAAAAACTCAAAAAATAGGTTTTATACAACTTTAGGTTACCATTTTAACCTTATCATTTAGATTTAACTCTAAGTAAAATAATTTAACTTTTACCGTGTCTTCTTGTATTCTTACACTATATGGTTAATAAACTTACTATATACTACAAATAGAACCCCAATTGGTTCCTTAATGTAATATATATTATTATATAAGTCTTTTGGAAGAACCTTATATTTTTAGGACCATTATATCAATTAATAATATAATATTTGTTTTAAAAACTATTTTATTTCAATTTTGACACTATTTGGTATTTGTTTTGTTAAAATAATAAAAACATGATTACTTCAAAAAAATACATTTAATCTATACTAACATGTCATATTAACCTAGAAAATTATTTTATGTCATAAAAACTTTGAAATTATATTTATTTTAATATTTATAATACCATTTATCTGATTCTTTCATAAATAAGGTATTTATTGTATCATCATTGTGTCATAAATAAATTTATTTATTTAATGTCTAAAAATTATAAATAAAATACCATTATGTAGGAAATATTTTTATTTTTCTAATTAATATTTATAATCGAATTTATCTTTTGTATAACCCTATATTAAAAATGTTTTAGTTATTAAACTTAGATTTTAACTCTTTTAACTCTTCTTTGAATTAAATAATAATAAATGTCCTAATCTAATCCAAGTGGACCTAAATGATAATGTTTTATTCCTAAGGTTTTTTTGGTTGAGATAAACTTTCCCAATAGAATTAGGACATGTGTTATGGTAATATTAATATCATTTTTACCCTTAATTACCCTATTTACTTTTAACTGTGGTAAATAAAAGTAAAAAGTTACTATTCATAAAAAATTATTTTCATCTCATTGAACCACATTTTACTCCTTGATATTAACCGTGTCTCTCGGATTTTCGAAATTCAACTCACAAAAGCGGTAAAATTAAGTTTTATGGGAATTTTCAAATTCTCCTAGGAGGTGGGTAAAAGACTGTGAAAAGTTCAAAAAACATATATATCTAAAATTATTATAAACTGACTCCAATGAATTAAAATGATCTTATATAAGTATTATGTATCTATTTTTACATAAATTAATTTAAATAAAATAAATAATTATTTAAATAAAAAAATCGGTTTTAACCAATAACTCAGTGTTTTTCACTATTCATCAAAAATTGATGTTTCTCAGAAAAATACCAAAAATTCAGCCTAAGCTATATTTGAT
Organism: Viscum album; assembly: GCA_963277665.1. NCBI lineage: Eukaryota > Viridiplantae > Streptophyta > Magnoliopsida > Santalales > Viscaceae > Viscum > Viscum album. The sequence continues at coordinate 94,549,220 of OY728139.1, read as the reverse complement.
ATTATAAATTCAAAAATGATGTCTATTTTACAAAATTCAAAACATATAAGTTGCATTAATTAATTTAAATTAATTCCCGTTGTCAAAACAAATATCGTGTTTTTAAGAAATAATAACTATCAAAAGATTGACACTTACTTATGTGCAGTTTAAATGTGAAATTATGTCCAATGACCAACATTGTGTTAAATGGTAAAAATATATTCTAAATATACTTTAAAACCACTCAAATTCATAATTTATCACTGTTAATTATTTTGATTAAAAAATTTGTTTTTAATTAAAATTTAGTAATTTTCACTATTCATCAAAATATGAAAGTTATCCAAAAAGTACCAAAATTTCACCCTAAGCTAATTTTGATATTCTGAATCCAAAAATAAAGTTCATTTTGAAAGATAAAATTTATAAAATTTCAAAAAGTGGGTATTTCTATTCTTAACGGCTAGTATGATTAGTTGTGGTGTGTTAGAACTCGAAGTTGCATATAACACACGCTATTGTATTATTCAAAGAGAAGTGTACCATGAAAGCTTGGGGTGTTACAAATCCCAGGAAACTCTGCATCTTGGTCACACTCCTAGGTGGCTCCCAAGAAATCATTGCCTCTATCTTCACTGGATGCACTACAACTCCAACCTCTGAGATAATGTTCCCTAGGAGGTGTACTTCCCGTATCCAGAGCTGGCACTTTGAGAGCTTGACATAAAGATGTTGCTCTCAGAGTGTATGTTTCTCCTCCTCCGACATCGATTATATCAAGATGTCATCAATTAAGACCACCACGAAGTGATTGAGGTATGGCTGGAAGATCCTGTTCATGAGCCTCATGAACACTTTTGGAATGTTAGTCACACTGAAAGGCATCACCAATAACTTTTAATGGCCATACCGACATCTGAAGGTTGTCTTCTGTACGTCCTCATCTCATAACCTGAGCTGATGATAACCTTATCTGAGGTCTATCTTCAAAATCCATCGAGCTCTCTTCAGCTAGTCAAAGAGATCATTGATCCTCAGTAGAGGATACTTGTTCTTCATGGTCACTTAGTCTAGGAACCGATAGTCCACACAAATCCTTAAACTTCCATCAGCCTTCTTGGCAAACAAGATTAGGGTTTCCCATGGAGAAACACAAGGCCTTATGAACCCCTTTCTCTACAAGTCCTCCAATTGTACCCTCAACTCACGAAGCTCCATGGGATCCATTCGATATACTGGTGTAGATATCGGTGTCGTCCCGGGGTACAGGTCGATGTGAAAGTCTACCTCTCTGTGAGGATATAGTCCTGGAACATCATCAGGGAAGACATCAGCATACTAGTCCACCACTATAGGATAACTTAGACTCCTCACATCAACTGCTCCGAGGGTGAGGCTATCTAACTGATGTGTGATTGGTTGCACCCTCCTTTGAGAAAGTCCATCTTGTGCGGTAAAGGTTTTCTTCTCACTGGTGAAGGAAAACATGATCCCATCCTCATGGACACACTGCACTTTGCACCTAAAATAGTCAATCTGAGCATGGACTATAGATAGTCAGTCCATCCCTAAGACGACGTCGTAAGGCCTCAACGCTACTACTAGGAGATCTTAGCCAAAGATCTTTCCTCCTAGAGTGAGCACACACTGTCTGCACTAGGGCGTAATCATCAAATCCTATCCTGTAGGATTATTTAATCATAAGGATCGAGGCAACGACTCCATCAGAATCTCTGAGCTCCAAAAAAGTGATGTGGTAATGAAAGAGTGATTGGAACCTTTGTCTATAAGTATTGTATCTAGGGTGGAGTAGACACAGATCGTACCTTTAATCATCTCTGGAGCACCGTGGTTATAGGCCTCTACCGCCTATAGTTGAGCTCACCCCTGTCCACCTGTTCCCTGTGGTCGGGGTGGACCACCGGGGGGTGGTGGTGGTGGAATCTCAAACCATCGTCCACCACCTACTACATGACCTACTCCTCTGCCACATATTATGCCCTACAGACCTACTCACTTCAATCTCATCTGCTTCCTTAGCGGTTCCTCGACCGTCTTCTGATCCTCAGTACGGCGGTTTGGGTAGTCGTGAGTCATGTGGCCCTGCCCGTCGCACGTGAAGCACAATCTTCTTCTCTGCTGACCCCCTCTTCCATGCGAGCTTCGCACCTCTGACCCTACATCCTGGGATCACCCTTCAGAAGGTCTGGTCCACTTGGACCTCTATATCATCTGCCTACTCCCTACTACAGATGACTCGGCTACCTATCGGTCGGTGGTGTCTCTCACCATTGGTGCTTGCTCAGCTATGAAGATCTCCACAAATAATGCTCGCTCGACCACTCCATCCTGCGTTGGGATATTGAGAGATATCATCGATGCTTTTATATCACGCTGGAGACCCCGATCGAAGGTTCAGGCCTAAAAGAAGGGGTCATACACCATGTCAGTGGAGTAGTATGAGTGGTCAATGAATCTCACTGAGTATTGGGACACTGATAAGCTGCCCTTCTATAAGTGCAGAAGATCCTAGATACGCACAGATCATAGTGTCACTGGGGAGAACTCTACCCTGAAGAGGCTCTCAAAGTTTATCCAGGTGAGGGTCGCCTCATCATGTAACTGGAGCGCCAGGATCCACCATCTTCCAATCGTGCCCAAAAAAATACTAGCATCTTGGATCACTATCTACTCCGTTGGTGTCCCAACTAGGTAGAAAACTCTAGCCACAGCCTCCAGCTAGTCCTCAGCTACCTGGGGATCTGTCTCACCTCGAAAACATGGAGTTCTCTACCACTAGAACTCACGAAACATGCATAGTAGGCGTGCACCATCCACCAGTGGGGATGGTGGAAACAGTTTCCCAACATGTGGTGGTGCTGTCAGGGCACCACCCGAAGGTGATAACACAGTAAGGGGGCCCTACACCGAAGCCTCATCGCTCGGTGTTCCTTCATCGTGTACTCTATCGGGAATCCTGGCTGGCTGTCTACATGGAGGAATCCTGAAAAGAAATAGGTGTATCACTGTCAATAATTTATACCTAGTGAGCTGACTCAAAAGAGATCAAGTAAAAACATTTACAAAACACACGCAATCATTATTTTCATGTACCGAGTTGGAAATCAGAATTCAAGGTCTTGGTGTATGGATATGTCGGCCGCCGCACCAACACTAGACTCCCTGAACTAAAAACCACACTCAAAACACTTAACATTATTTCTCCATTAAAAAGATCAGAGGCTAAGTTCTTTGGTAGAACCGACTCCTCTGATAACACTTTGTCATGACCCATCCCCTGAGGCCCATGTCGTGACTACCCCAATCCCACCTTCCATGGGCTAGGGGTTGGCGACTAGCACTAGAAAGGCATATCCCTAAAATGTTAAGGCATTGTCTTTAAACCTATACAAACACACAGTCCAAGAACACAACAAGATATAACCACAAAGTAAAACTACAGTAGTAAAAGTGTGTAATGAAAGTAAAAGGGGTTGGAATATGAGCCCAACTAAAATATACAATACAATAGAAAATAGAAAATAGCTCATGAGATCATCCACCATGGATCCTACCTAAAGGGTGGGTACAGATCGTCTCCACAACTCTCCATGTCAACCATCACCACCATCCACCATCAGGTCCTGGCTCCCTGAGTCTCAGTCAAGTTTTCCCATCATCTGCACAAGACACAACAAGGTACGGGTGAAGTCCGTGCAGGGGTTAGTATAACATGTTAGGGTTGGTGTTTTGAGAACCAACTTTTTATACTTTGATTACATTAATGTACACTTATTATATATTGTTCATTTTTCTACATGACTATAATATAATAATGTCCTGGAATATTTGTTGCATTAATATGGTCATGGAAGATCCCCGCTATGATGAGAACCTTGAAATTCTATAACAATATTCTTAAATAAAGTTCTATGGTTGGATGACATACTATGATAGGACACATGGTATACAGACCGTCATGTGTGAGTACTCATAAGAAGACGAGACTCACTCTCGTGGATTTCGCACTTGGTAATCTCCAAAATGGGAGATTATGAGAACAGACTCACCAGTAGAAATTCTAAATGTCTTGGTGTCATCAGACATTACTATCTACGAGCATGTTTAATGGTCCTTATACTGGAAGATTATTATTAACTCGTGTCATGACTCACGCACATAGATTTGCTGACGAAAACCATCACGAAGATAGTTGGTGGGAAGTAGGGTACGTTGGGTGTGTCACGAATGACAGGTTGTTAATGGATAAGTTGAGGAAGGATTTTTCCCTTCCATATTTATGGAAGTAGATATCTCAGGCCCTTTGATTGAAATAGAACTGTCGCCCAAATTCCATGGTCATGGTGTAACGATGAGTTTATTTCTGGAAGTCAAAGAATGACATATCAATCATATAGGTTTATGACACTTCCATGAAACCTACTTGATGTGATATTGATACAAAGGGATTAAATTACATGGTAAGCATTCGTATGAGGTGACACATTAATGCGGCGTCAACTTCTTTCTTTTGGGTACCTTGACCCGTTTCTAGGCAGTAATCTTAGACTTTAAGCAAGTCAGCCTAATGCCAATGAGAAAGAGGCCTAGAGGGTCACACACTAAGTGTATCCAAGTATCTCAAGTAGAATAAAGATTATTCCCATAAGTGGTTTAATAATTATTCAAGGAATCCAAAATAATTTTAATAATGGAGGAAGAAAAAAATGAAAACAAGATATACACGCCGTGTATTAATGATTACACACTGTGTAGTTTTCATTTTGGAAAGGAAATGAAAAACAAGTATAGGTCGTGTATTAATGATTACATGTCATGTAGTTTTATGAAAAACAAGTACACGATGTGTATTAATGATTACACACCATGTAGTTTTTCCAGTTGGTATTTTGAGGAAATAATATTGTTTTATTAAATTATATTTATTATAATCAGCATGGGCACATGTCAAGGAATTAATGATTCGACATGGGGGGTTTTCAATAAGAGTTAATGAAATAAATAAAATGTGTAATATGTTTATTTATTGTCATAACTCTATAACCTCAAAGTCGATTATAAATATCCACACAACCCCAACATTTTTCCTTAATTGTTGTGCACAATAATTCTAGATAATTCTCTCAAGGCCGAAAGAATTTCTTCCTCCAAGAACACTCTCAAGACCAAGAGAGGTCCTCCTCCATCGGATCAACGCAATCTAAGGCAAACAATGCAAGCAAAGGTTTCTCCATGCTAGCACCCGGAGACTCCTTTGGCGACGTCCAGAGATACGGGGTGCGTATGTAGATCACCGCTAGAGGAAGTCTACACTTGGCTTCTGCGATGCAATGACGAATCACATCAGAACGTGATCATAAATATCAACAAAGAAAGAAAGTTGTAAAATGTACTTCTTGTCAATTAATTAAATTATTTATAATCAACCTATGACGATCCTCATTTGTGGTTCCAGGACTATTCTTCTTTTTTTTCTATTTCTATGATTTGATCCGTGGAGTCTGGAATTTATCGTCGTATTAATCCTAGATTGATCATTGCTAATAAAAAAAAGCCAAGTGGGTACATCCACCCACGAGATTCTGTTGCGCTTAGAACCTTTAATTGTTATCAGAGAAAGGTTACAACATTGATTATAGTTATTTAATTTTCATTGATAATTTACGCATTTATATTTGATTCAATTAAAGATAAATTGTTCTATAAAAATGAATGAATGAGATATATTCTTCCTCATTAGTTTCTTGATTCACATCATAGAAATGAACTTTTAATTTTAATTTTGATTAAAATAAAAATGGGGAACTCATCTGGAAGAGCTTCTCTTTCTGTCTGTACAACACAAGAATACACGGCGTGTAGTGAAAACTACACGTCGTGTACTTAGGTTCTACAAACCGGTATTGGTCCACCAAACCACGTCATGTGAATTGAGTATACCTAAGTATTTATTACACTGTGTTGACCAGAACTAAATGGCGTGTAGAAACTGGAATACACGGTGTGTATGTTAAATCAACATGTCGTGTATTCTGATCTAGCCTAGGTGAAACCGTGTACAAGGAGAAGCCGTGTACCGCGTACATGGGATTGCCAGGCCGGTAACCGTGTAACAAGGAAGTACACACCGTGTTAGATTAATCTACACGCCATGTACTCCAAAATTTCCAAATTACTGAAAACATGCCAAAGCCCCCGACGTGTACTTTAGATAAAGGGTGAAAACAAATACACGTCGTGTAATATAGCCTACACGCCGTGTACTTTCCAGAAATGGAATTTCACTGAGTTTCCTCCAAAGTAGAAAGACTCGTACAAGGAATATGGATGAGAAGAATCTCAAGGACATTCAGAAAGTAATTTAAGATAAAAAATTTATTAATTATAAGATCATAATTAATTGAATTCAAGTGCGACTTATCTTAAATAAAAGAACGATTAAAAGAATTTGAATACTAAATATGCGTAAATGTCATTGCATGATATGGATGATCATGAGCTAGACCAAAGACCCTTTTTATGTGTATGGTTTCATTTAAATTTATTTAATTTAAATTTTTTGTCCTGCGATCCTTATTCCAATAAAATGTAGGGCCTACATGCCCATGGTTTCTTTAATGTAAACCCCGTGTGATGGAGGATCTCCCAAGATAGAGGAGACAATTAATAATCCGAAGCTGAGGCGAAACCAACATAAGAATATACAAAGGTGGACATGTGGGAGCTGCAAAACATGAACCATCAGGTTCAAGATGTTTTTCCCTAGGTCAGCTTTAGCTTATCAAAACTGCTAGATAATCTAACCAATAGAATCTCATGATCATGCCATATTATTTTATTTCAGTCTGATTTCATGGTTTGTTTATTATGTATGTGTTTTCGTGATCACATAGTTAATGAAATAAACAAGAATGCAAGGATGGAATAAAATAAAAACCAAACTATGTTTAAACATTATCAGAACATGGTTAATCACTTAAGAAATCATCACTTAATAATAACAAGCATGTAATAATGAGAAACTATGCATAAAGAATAAAATCCCTCAAATACCATATTAAGTCAGACCAAGCCTTCTTTTATTTGATTAAGGTCAAGACTCAATAAAAATATGTGTTTGACCAACCCTTGTTAGGACACTTACTTTTATAAAGGAATCTTTTATAAAAGTTTCGGGTTGACTTAAACATTTTACATCAAGAGGAGTAGCCCTTGATAGACTTGTTGTAAATTGGAGTCAAGTGTTGAGGAAATCTATGTCAGGATTTCAGGATTGGGGAGTCCACTCAACAGATCAAGGAATTGTAAGCTCACAGTTGGAAAAGACCTGCCTACCTAAATACCTTCAAATAGCTTGACCAACCCTTATTGGGGTTATGTGAAGGGGAACATGGATCCTTTCCACTAGAATGCCATGGAAACTGGACATTCCGAGTTCAATGGTGAGGGTCATTGGGACTTGATAAAATAGTGGTAGACTTAATAAAATTTTATTATTTATCATAAAATGTAATCAATAAAGTACTGATAAAACTGCTCTTTTAATTTGTAGAATCAATATGACAAACTCGTCAACCACATTTTCTCTACGACCAATTCTGGATAAAGACAATATCCTCACTAGCAGTAACTTTCAAAAATGGTTTAGAAACCTTCGGGTTATCCTATTCCATGAAGGAAAGTTTTACATGATGGAGTCCTCACTTCTTGATTCGCCTACCCAAGGGGTGAGTGATGAAGATTTTCTGGTCTATGATCAACATTTGAGAAAAGCACTCGACGTTCAATGTTTGATGTTGTCATCAATGTATAGTGAACTCATGAAGTCTAATGAAGATATGGATGCCTATAGCATGATCTAGCACCTCCATGGTCTATACCAGGAGAGAGAAATATAGGAAGGGTTTGAGATCTCTAAGGCTCTATTTCAGAGCAAGCTTAGAGAGGGTGCCTCATCTGGGCCTCGTGTAGTCAATATCATTGGCTACATTGAGCACTTGGAGGTTCTAGGGTTTAAAATCCCTGAAGAACTAGGTACTGGTCTCATTATTGCATCACTCCCCTAGATCTTCTCTAACTTTGTTGTAAATTTCAACATGAAAAACATTGAGAAGTCTCTATCTGATCTTCTTATCCTCATTCACCAAGTGGACAATGATATAAAGCGTGAAAAGCCTTTTGTCCTTATGGTGAATAAAAGGAAAGGGAAGGAAAAGAGAATTAAGCCCAAATCTTCTTCAAGGCCTTCCAAGAAAAGGAAGATCAAAGGGGAGGCAAGATAATAGGAGGTTTTTTGTTTCGCATGTGGTAAGAAGGGCCACTGGAAGAAAAACTACACCCAACCAAGGAAGCAAGGGGAAGCTTTAAGTGCATTTTTTATCGAATGCAATCTATCTGTTTCTACCAATTGGGTATTAGATACTATTTTTGGTGCTCACATTTGTATCCAAATACAGGAACCAAGTAGATTCAGAAAGATTGACCGAGTTGAAGTGGATCTGTGAGTAGCCAACGGAGCCGAACTCGCTGTTGTAGCTGTCGGAGACTACCACCTCACATTGCCTACTGGGGTGGTCTTAGTATTAAAAGGATATTATTATGTACCCTCTGTAACCAAAAACATTATTTCAGTATCCAGATTAGATATTTATGGATTCATCTTCAAAATTGGAAATGAATGTTGCTACTTTTATAAAGATAGAATTTGTTTTGGTAGGGCACATTTATATAACAGTCTTTATGTGTTAGACTACACAAACCAAGTAATGGAAATTGATGACAAAGTTAATTCACATGACTCATACCACACCCAAATTTGGTATCACTAGATAGGTCATGTCAATGAGAAACATTTGAAAAAATTACATCAAGATGGGTGTTTAGATTCTTTCTAACTAAAACCACTTGGTGTATGTCATGCGTGTCTATGAGGAAAAATGACCAAAGCCCCATTTAGTGGGAAAGGTGAAAGTGATAAAGAAATTCTAGAATTAGTTTACACAGATTTGTGTAGACCATTTCTATTTGAAGAAAGGGGTGTGTTCTTGTAATTCATAACTTTTACTGATGATTTTAGTAGATATGGATATATTTACTTAATGATGTATAAGTCAGATTCTTTTAATTGGTTCAAAGAATACAAGAAAAAAGTTGAGAACCAGCTTGGTAAGAAGATTAAGAAACTCCACTCAGACAGAGGAGGAGAATATCTTAATCAGGATTTCATTGATTTATTACGGGAGTTTGGAATTCTATATCAACTCACTCCTCCTTACACGCCTCAGTGGAATGGTGTAAGTGAAAGGAGGAACCGCACCATGTTGGACATGGTGAGATCAATGATGAGTCATGCGAGTATTCTAATTTCCTTTTCGGGATATGCATTACAAATAGCAGCACACATACTAAACCAAATACCAACTAAATCTATAAATGGTATTCCAAATGAGTTATGGATTGGACACAAAGCCATGTTATCAAATTTACATGTGTGGGGTAGAGAAGCATTTTTTAAGGCCTCTTCAAGTAACAAACTTGCACCCCGAGGCACAAATTGTATTGTTATAGGATATCCCAAGAAAACAAGGGGATATTACCTATACAACCCCTCAGATAAAAAGGTTACAGTGGAAAGACATTCCATATTCCTTGAGAGGGAGCACATCTCCAAAAGAGATAGTGGGAGCGAGATAGACTTCGTTGAAGTTGAGGCTCAAGATACACAGGAGTTGGTACAAGAACAGATTCCACAAAGCCCCGTGGAAGAAAAATTTGTTCCAGAGACACAAGAACTACATAGGAGCATGAGAGAGGTGAGAGAACCAGAAAAATATAGTTTTCTTGTCACCAAGGATGGTGAATCATTATTGGTTGACAATGATGATCCTTTTACCTACAAGGAAGCAGTTGAAGGCTCAGATGTTTCCAAGTGGCAAGAAGCCATGAATTCTGAAATGGATTCCATGTACCAAAACCAAGTATGGATTTTGGTATATAATCCATTTGATGTAAATCCTATTGGTAATAAATGGGTATTCAAGAAGAAACTAGACATGGATGGACAAGTCAGCACCTATAAGGAACGACTGGTTACAAAAGGTTTTAGACAGCGTCAAGGAATTTACTATGATGGAACCTTTTTATCGGTTTCAAAGTTGAAATCCATCAGAATCCTATTGTCTATTGTTGCTTACCATGACTATAAAATTTGGAAAATATATGTCAAAACATAATTCCTTAATGGGAACCTCCATGAAGATGTCTACATAACACAGCCTGAAGGGTTATTGACTCCAAAGGATGTCAACAAGGTATGCAAGTTGTAGAAATCCATTTATGGATTAAAGCAAGCATCAAGGTCATGGAACATTCATTTTCATGAATCCGTAATGGAATTTGGATTTGTTAAGAATGAATGTGATCCTTGTGTCTACAAAAGGTTTATTGGAAGTTCAGTCATTTTCCTAATAGTATATGTTGATGACGTATTACTACTTGGAAACGAAGTACCTATCTTACAGTCAGTTAAGGCATGGTTGGATAAATGATTCTCTATGAATGACTTGGGTGAGGCAGCATATATTCTTGGGATCAAGATCCATCATGATAGATTAAATAGAATGTTGTGCCTGAGTCAAAGTACATACATTGACAAGATACTGAAGAGATTCAGTATGGAACAGTCCAAGAGGGGATTGTTACCAGTGTCACATAGAATTCATCTTTCTAAGAAAATGTGTCCTCAGACACATGAGGAAATAAATAAAATGGAAAGGATCCCTTACACATCTGTGATTGGGTCAGTCATGTATTCTATACTATGTAAAAAGCTAGATGTTACTTATGCATTAAGTGTGGTAGGCAGATATCAAGCTGATCCAGGAGACTGTCATTGGATGGCAGTCAAGACTATCCTTAAGTATCTAAGACGTACTAAGCATATGTTCCTGTTTTATGGAGGAGATGAGGAAATAGTCATCAAAGGACATGTAGATGCTAGTTTATAGACTGGATACATCTTCAGTTTGAATGGAGGTGTAGTGAGCTGGAAGAGCTCAAAGCAAGGTATGGTGGTAGATTCTACAGCAGAGTCTGAGTATATCGTAGCTTCTGAGGCAGCATAAGAAGCAGTATAGATGCAAAGTTTCATCCAAGAGATGCATGTATTACCTAGTAGTAAAGATCCTATCACACTCTATTGTGGTAATACTGCAGCGGTGGAACTTGCAAAAGAGCTAAGGTCACATCAGCAGACAAAGCACATACTTCGGAAGTATCATCTCTTGAGGGATTTTTCTCAGAGAGGTGAAGTTGGAATGAGCAGTATTTCCACGGAATACAACATGAAGGACCCCTTGACTAAATCCTTGACTCAATAGAAACATGATCATCATGTGAGTTCTATCGAACTAAAAGTCGTAGTCAGTTGGCTCTAGTCCAAGTGGGAGTTTGTTAGGGTTAGTGTCCTGAGAACCAACTATTTATACTTTGATTACATGAATGTACACTTATTATATATTTTTTATTGTTCTGCATGACTATAATATAATAATGTCCTGGAATATTTGTAGCATTAATAAGGTCAAGGAAGATCCCCGCTATGATGAGAACCTTGAAATGCTATAACAATATTCTTAAATAAAGTTCTACAGTTGGATGACATACTATGATAGGACACATGGTATAAAGACCCTCATGTGAGATTACTCATAAGAATACGAGACTCACACTCATGGAGTTTGCACTCGGTAATCTCCAAGATGGGATATTATGAGAATAGACCCGCCGGTAGCAATTCTGCATGTCTTGGTTTCATCATACATTGCTATCTATGATCATGTGTAATGGTCCTTAGACTATAAGATTATCATTAACTTATGTCATTACTCGCACACTTAGATTTGCTGACGAAAACTGTCATGAAGACAGTTGACAGGAAGTAGGGTACGTTGGGTGCATCACGAATGACATGTTGTTAATGGATAAGTCGTGGAAGGATTTGTCCCTTCTATATTTATGGAAGTAGATATCTTGGTCCCTTTGATTGAAATAGAATTGTCGCCCAAATTCCATGGCCATGGTGTAATGACGAGTTTATTTCTGGAAGTCAAAGAATGACAGATCAAGCATATAGGTTTATAACACTGCCATGAAACCTTCTTGATGAGATATTGAGACAAAGGGATTAAATTACATGGTAAGCGTTCATATGAGGTGACATGTCAATGTGGTGTCAACTTCTTTCTGTTGGGTGCCTTGACCCATTGCTAGACAGTAATCTTGGACTTTAGGCAAGCCTACGTAATGCCAATGAGAAAGAGTCCTAGAGGGTCACACACTAAGTGTATCCAAGTATCTCATGTAGGATAAAGATTATTCCCATACGTGGTTTAATAATGATTCAAGGAAGCCTAAATAGTTTTAATGATGGAGGAATAATAAAATGAAAACAAGATATACACTTTGTGTATTAATTATTACATGTCGTGTAGTTTTCATTTTAGAAAAGAAATGGAAAACAAGTACACACCATGTATTAATGATTACACGCCATGTAGTTTTATGAAAAACAAGTACACATCGTGTATTAATGAATACACGCCATGTTTTTTTTCCAGTCAGGATTTTGAAGAAATAATATTATTTTATTAAATGATATTTATTATAATCTTCATGGGCTCATGTCAAGGAATTAATGATTCGACATGGGGGGTTTCTTAATAAGAGTTAATGAAATAAATAAAATGCGTAACACGTTTATTTATTGTCATAACTCTATAACCTCAAACCTGATTATAAATATCCTCACAACCCCAACACTTTTCCTTAATCATTGTGCACAACAATTCTGGAGAATTCTCTCAAGGCCGAAAGAATTCCATCCTCCAAGAATGCTCTTAAGACCGAGAGAGATCCTCCTCCATCGAATCAACACGATCTAAGGCGGACAACGCAAGAAAAGGTTTCTCCATGATAGCACCTGAAGACTCCTTTGGTGACATCCAGAGATACATGGTGCACATGTGGATCACCATTAGAGGAAGTCTACACTTGGATTCTGTGACACAATGACAAATCACATCGAAACGTGATTAGAAATATCAAAAAAGAAAGAACGTCGTAAAAGGTGCTTCTTTTCAATTAATTAAATTGATTATAATCAACCTGTGATGATCCTTGTTTGTGGTTTCAGAACTATTCTTCTTCTTTGTCTATTTTTGTGATTCGATCTATGGATTCTGGCGTTTATCCTCGTATTGATTCTGGATTGATCATTGCTAATAAAAAAACACCAAGTGGGCATATCCACCTGTGTCACGACTACCCCGAGCCCACCTTCCATGGACTAGGGGTTGGAGACTAGCACCAAAAAGGCATATCCATAAAATGGGAAGGCATTTCTTTTAAACCTGTACAAACACATAGTCCAAGAACACAACAAGATGTAACCACAAAGTAAAACTACAGTAGTAAAAGTGTGTACTAAAAGTAAAAGGGGTCAGAATATGAGCCCAACTAAAAGATACAATACAACATAAAATAGAAAATAGATCATGAGATCATCCACCATGGATCCTACCTAAAGGGTAGGTACAGATCATCTCCACAACTTTCCATGTCAACTGTCACTGCCATCCATTGTCAGGTCCTAGCTCCCCGAGTCTTAGTCAAGGTTGCCCGTCGTCTGCACAAGACACAACAATGTTCATGTGAAGTTTGTGTAGGGGTGAGTATAACAATACCCAGTAGGGACCCTAAGACCCTCAAAGGTATCTCAGGTTTCCACAATGGAAAACCACAAGCATGATCTCAATCACAAAGCACAAAGAAATAGACATAGCTCAAACCAGGTATAACTAAAGTAAAAAAGTACATATGATTAGTCATAAGGATAGATCATCTTACTCTATCAAGAGGCACTAGTAATGACCCACATAGGATCGATAGGTACTAACCCCTGCAAGAATCATATAGGATCGATAGGTGCTAATTCACACAGAATTGTTGGGTACTAATTCACACAGAATCACTCGGTGATGATTCACATAGAATCGCTGGGTGGTAATTCACACAGAATCTCTATGTGTTAATTCACACAGAATCGCTAGTTGCTGATTCACATAGAATCGTTGGGTGCTGATTCACACAGAATCATTGGGTGGTGATTCACACAAAATCGATGGGTGGTGATTCACACAGAATCATTGGGTGCTGATTCACATAGAATCACTAGGTGTTGATTCACACAGAATTGTTTGGTGCTGATTCATATAGAATCTCTCTTCATTCTTCATGTCTCAGCCAGACACAGGATTCCCACTCATAGTATGCTTGTTTCTGGGAGAAACTGCTCCTCAAGCCATCGACCATATTTCAACCAGTACAAAGTCCCACATAGAAGTTACCCAATGATATGTCATATCATAAGGGTTCCAACACAACAGACGGTGCATCAACCGGATGCTCGTTCTGTCAGTTATTGGCATTTTAGTGTCGAGGGCCCAGTTGGATTCGGAGTCGATCCAACCTGCTCCTACTCCAACTTTCTCTAAAACTCTTTTGGAGTATATTAAATGTATCGACTCACTCCAAGGATCTCAGCAATGTAGACAGTTCATCAAATGGATGCATGGTTCGCAAGATACGACCTTCTAATCATTTCTGGGCCCGAGAGGGGTCTGAGTTCAATCTGACCCGGTCGAACCGACCCGGTTGGGTTGGGCCACGGCGAGCTCGACCCACTGGACCATAGTGGCTCATCCCACCGGCTTGCGAGACCCGCGCAGGGGTCGCACAGTCTACCTCCCGAATGGCTCAAAGAGCCATTCAGCTCTTTAAATGTCGATGTCAGGTGGCACCGCCTCGTCACCCACAAGACACACAGGGAGTGGGTCCCCTGCCATCTCCACAGCTTCGAGCTACATCCTGTCTCACCGCGGTGCATGATGGCGTGCCGCCTCCCACCTCCACGGTCAGCCGTTTCCAACCACTGCAGCATCGAGCGGCACCGCCCTCCTCCACAGTCGGCGAGCGCTAGCCACCGGCACCATTCACCGATGTTGTGGTGATGGATCTTTTGCGGGCCACTGGGTGAGCTCTGGTGGTTCTTTCTTCCTTCCAAACTCACCTACGACCCTACCAGGATTCCTCCATCAATGTGTGACTCCCGGTTTCCACTTTTCGTCGAGTTGAAAATCATCCCTTGAATAACACATCAAGAAACAAAGCAGCAGAGGGTTCGGGCCTTGTTCGTTTGGCCCACGCCCTCCACGTTAACATTATAACAAGGGGGAGAAATTTTTAATTCATCAAAGATAACTTTAATAATAAACCCCCTACCTCGAAGATCATTGGTGACCATTGAGGATGGCGGTTCTTCCACGTTCGAGGGTATTGCGGACGAAGGAGAAGGTTCGCGAGCGTTGATGTTTGTCGTCCGTCGACCTCCAAAGAGATTCTGCAATGGGCATCGTCAAATACTCCATTTTCCATCAGTGGAAGGTATCACAATACTTTTCCAGAGGTTCCTCATAGCCTTGTCAAAAAACTACACCCAAGATTCCATTAAATAGATGAAATATTCGACTGTGTTGCGTGACATTAATGTGGTTCATTTATGAACCACGTTTAATGTTGCAACATTTAGGTTACAAAGATGAAGGGTCAATCCATTAAATGGCTTGAAAAGTCATCGGTCCCACCCCCACCACTCAACTATTACAGAAAAGAAATAAAATAACTTTGTTAAGTTATTTTATTATTATTTTTTGTAAAGTCCAAAATGTATCTTTTTCTCCCAACCTACTACAGTCGAAGTGAAGATTCCCTTAAGAGAATCTCAGCGTTGCGGATTCAATGGTGCCCTCATATTTTTAATCTGAGAACCAGTTCAAAATATAGAAAATACCACCTATACATTTACTAAACATACCTTAAAAAAGTTCAAAAAATAATTTTGGGAACACCAGGCCTTGTAATCACATGCCATCAATTTTTGCATACTCGTATAAATCCCAAATAATTAAAAAAATACATGGAATTTCCGAGTCTTTACAAAAGGAAGTCATGGGTGAGGGTTTCTGTTAGAATTCCAAACTGCTGTAATGGAAGTAATACTGAATATTAAAAAGAATATTAATTTTATTGAAAAATTGTGTTTTATTTATATATAAATAAACAAAACAAAACAAAATAAAAATGAAAAAATTAAATATAAAAAAATGTATATTTAAATATATTTTTTTCTGAAAGGTGGTAGGCCCTCTTCCACCTTTTATACATATTTTTTAAAATACTTTTGACCAAGACATTTAAAAAAATCCAGAAAAAACATAAAATTAACTCCATTTTGGCCATATCAATTGTGCCTTGGTTTGTGGATTGGGTGGATGGGTGTTCGGTAGTAGACCTTTGGGTGGTGGATATCGGCGAAGCCTTTGCGTATTATACCTTATCTCTGGTGGTGAGATTTGGTTGTGACAAACCCTATCTTTCTTTCTTCAGTTCATTCATGGGTTCATGGGGTCTCGAACAATCGGTGGTGGTGTCAGCCCTTTTAAGGTCCACCTTCTACATTTATTTTTTTTCAGGGAAAAATTCATTGAGGCATTATCTAGGGAGGCTTGACATTATAGGGCTAGGAGATTTTCTCTATCTTTGTGGTCCTAGGATGTGCACTATGGGAATAAATCTTGCTCTATAACTATGTGGGTCAGATTGCTAGGACTTTTTCTCATGCTTCATAATCCTTCGATTTTATAATCTATCGGCAATTCTTTAAGGTGATTTCATTGATCGGATGATGATATGCAAATCTTGCTGTCGGTTTCAGGTCCCCACATTTGTGTTGAGTTAGATTTTATGGTGTCACTTTCATCATGTGTTCTTATCAAGGATGGACATGGTTTTTCATGGTGGCAAAGAGTTTTCTATCAGGCCTTACCTAGGTTCTATGTGAAGTTCTGCCTTTAGGATCACTCTGTGGACTTGTGCAGATGTAGGAAGTTGGGATTATTTGTGGTCAATCCAATGGATTACCCCAACCCTATTGCGTCCTCATCTATTTCAGTTGAACCTTTGGTGGTGGTTCTTAAGCCTAAACTAATAGTATGTACTTCATCAGACCCTCAAGTATCTTATCCAAGTATCGGGAGCACGTTGTTGAAAGAGGCTGGATTTTCAAATTTAGTGAGCGTGCCTCACACACCCATCTTTTCTTGGTGCATCCGACCATTGATACATATATGAATCCTATATCATTTTCAAATACTAGACATACATCTTCTATTGATCTCGATAATGGTTCCCTTTACATTGTGGATTCCCTATAACCTCTTATCTTGCTTTCGTCTTCATTAGAGTTTCCAATAGGATCTACCATTTAAAAAATGTGGCCACCTCCTATATCAAATTTTGATCCTCTCAAAATTATTATACTGGATAGTAAGGATTATATGGTGTGTTCTTCCTTCTCTTCCCCTGTTTCGCATGAAAATTTTATCATTCACACGGAGGGAATGGTGAAGTAAGTCCTTACGACGTGAAACTTGCCAAAGAGAATGGCGTTGGCCTCTATTTTTAGGGAGGGGGATTTTTTCACACCCCAAAAAAACTTTTTTGTTCTCACCCAAGGAGGAGGAAACCTATAAACTTTCCAAATCAGCTCTCTCAGAGGGGGGCTCTTTCTATCTGGTGTTTCTTTGGTTGTGGAGGATCTGGTTCTCCTACTCTAGGTGTTGGGTGAATCAAATCATTTTTCTACTTTGGGAGATACTGGGTATGATGGGGTATGCATGATCTCTCTAGTGACTAAGAAGGGTGGTCTCAGCTTTCGACCTTATCAGTAGATAGTGGTCGAATTACTCATCAAAAATATAGAGTTTTAGAGCTCGATTTGTTTAGGATTCAATTACAGGACCCTAGAGAAGGTGGATTTTCTTGTTGGAAGTTCTTGAATCTAAACAATATGGGAAGATAATATAAATATTTTCTAGGAGAATGGGTTTCTCGGAAGCTATGCCTGGAAGCCTGTGCAATAATAGTATTTGGATTTTCTAGAAAAGAATCCTCTCAGTGGAGAGAATTTGGATCTTCACTCAAAGTATATCTACCAAAGTTTCTACTGGTGGTTCTAGTTTTTTTTCACATTTTTTTTATGAAAAATGTGATCCTACATAAAGAGTTGATCTATGGGATCATATTTCTAATTATAAAATGTGGATTTTCATGGTTTTTTATAGGATCCTTCAACACAATAGCTGATAGTTTGAAGAAGATAGGAAGGGTTTTTTACACAAATAGTTCCGTAAATGTCTTCATAGGATTTATGATGAAACACAGAATATTAGACATGGGATTTGTCAAGGATTTGTTCCTCTGGTGCAATAATCAAAAAGGCAGTGGTATAATATGGAGTAGCTTGGACCATGGTCTTTCTAACTTACAAGGTATTAATTCCTTCCCTTGATCCACGGTCTTATATTTGAATAATTCTATATTTGATCATTCCCCATTATTAGTTCAACTCAAGGATGAAGGTAGGATAGGTGGGAATCAGATCTTTTATTCTTCTAGCTAGTCATGGGAAGAGGACTTCATGTAGACTGTGAAGCACTCTTGGGAGCAGCCAGTGCAAGGTTCCTCTTGTATGGGCCTAAATGGTCGAACTAAAATTCTTAAGAAGGATATTTAGGAGTCAAACTCAAAGAAGGAAAATAATTAATTCAGTTTGGAATAGACCAAGTTGGACATCAATAATTTAGAGGTGAGGCTTTAGGAAGGTTAGAGTGAAAAAATATTTATAATCTTGGTGTGAAAACAAAATATATTGTCTAAGAATATACTAGAAATTGATAGGGTTTCTAGGGAAATAATGAGATCCCTATAGATTTGATAGGGAGAAAAAATACCACATACTTATAGGATTTATTGAAGGAGAATAAGGTTTCTAGAATAATTAACCTTTTGCTCAAGAATGGATCATTCACCAAGGGTGTGGAGGTTGTAGGGAGGTTGGAGAAGAATCATTTTGAAGGCATCCTCTCAGGGACTTCTATAATGAAAGAAGGGGACATCCAAGGGTGTTAAATGAGGGATATTTTCAGAAAATAATACCTAGGTTGGTGGAGGATAGGGAAAATGTGAAATTAAAGGCTATTGCAGATTAGAAATAGATTAAAGAATACCTATCTAGTGTGAATATAAAGAGCGCTCCAGGTCCTGATAGTTTTGGAGTTCATTTTTTGTAACTGTATGAAACATTATTAAGGAACATGTGGTTGAGGTTATTTATGATTTCTTCATAGGTGGGGTGTTCACAAGGGAAACTAGTTCTCCTATTTTGGTGTTGATTTTCAAGGTTAAGGAACCCATCTCTATGAACCAGTACATACCAATCTACCAGTGTAACTTTTTGTATAAAATCCTTGATATCCTTAAAAAAAGGAGACTTGGAAGGGTATTTCCAAAAATTATTTCAGAGGAACAACATAGTTTCATGAGGGGTCAGAACATTCATGGGGTAAATTATAATTTCTAATGAGATAGTGGATGAAATTAATAAAAAGACTATGGGTTTTAACATCATGATCATGGTTGACATGGAAAATGCTTATGACCAGATGGAGTGGGGCTTTATTATCAAGTTCATGAGAGATATTGGATTCAAGGAATGAGTTTGTGATTTATTCTTTAAATTATATACTTCTTCATGGACTTTTGTTTCAATAATGGGGAGGCTATTTGGTTTTTTCAAGACTATACATGTTTTGAGACAGGGTGATCTATTGTCTCCTAGCCTCTTTATCATTTCCTAGGAGGTTCTCACCAAAAACATTGAATAATACTTGTAAGAGAGGAAGATATTACCATATGTTAATTGATATGGGTCCATAATTGTTTCCCATCTCATGTTCTCTGGTGACATGTTGTTTTTTATCAATGGTGGGTAAAGATTGATTTATAGATTTAATAGGTTGATGGAAACTTATAGTGGGTGGAGAGGGAAGTATATCAACTGGACAAAGAGTTGTGTTTATATTTCAAATCATTGTGCCCATAGGTGGGGTACTCGCATATAGTAAAAACTAGGAATACAAAAGTGGAACATCCTGATGGATTATCCAGGAGTGCCCATTTCATATGGTAGGATCAAGAAAATATTTTTTGAAAACATCATTAATTATATCACTGCTCGCATATGCAACTAGAAGAATATTTTATTTTTTAAGGGAGGATCACACTGGTGAACTATATTCTTGTTAGAGTTGGTATCCTAGGACCAACTTTTTTGTACTTTGATTACATGTATATTCAATAATATGGATATTAATAAAATATATTATTACCTATTGTACATTATTTTACATGGATTTGATGTAATAATTTCCAAGAGAATTTATCGCATTGATAAGGTCATAGTGGTTCCTTGCTATGATGAGAACCTTGAAGTGCTATGATGATATTATTAAATATAGTTCTGTAGTTGGAAAATGCTCTCTAAAAGGGAACATAGTATGTAGATTTTTAGTTGTAAGTACTCATAAGTGGATGAAGATTTTTTCCATGAAGTTCACACTTGGTAATCTCTGATATAGTAGATTATGAGAACAGGCCAACCAGTAAGAATTTCGATGTTTTGGTTTCATTCCAATCTACGGGTGTGTGTAATGGTCCTTAGACATTAAGATTATCATTAATGCATGTCTCATTCCAATCTACGGGTGTGTGTAATGGTCCTTAGACATTAAGATTATCATTAATGCATGTCATGACTTGAACACTTATATTTGTTAATGAAAAATATAATGTTCTATGTTCATAGCGAGGTAGGGTATGTTGGGTGTGTCATGATTTACATGTCATTAATGGATAAGTCGATGAAGGATTTGTCCCTTATATCTTAATGGCAGTTGATATCTCAATCCTTTGATTGGAATATAACCATCTCATTAAATTCCATAGCTATAGTGTAATGGCATGTATATTTTAAATAATCAAAGAAATGTGTATCGATCATATAGTTTGGTGACACATATGTGCAACCTGATTGATGAGATATTATGAAAAAGGGATTATATTACACAGTAAGCATTTGTATGTGGTTGTCGTCATTGTGATATTAAGTTTTTTCTCTTGGATTCCTTGAACCATTGCTACACAGTATTATTAGACTTTAAGAAAACCTGTTTAATACCAACAAGAAATAATCTTAAAGGGTTACACACTAAGTGTTTCCATTAATATTGATTAAATTATAATTGAATTTAATTAATGGAATAGATATTATTATCAACACCAAGAAATAATTTTATTCAATCTTTATTAATCTCATAAATTAAATGAATATTTATTCACCAGATCATGAATAAAATTTATTTATTTATTTTATTAAATATTTAATAAATATTTGATTGTGATTATGTGGAAAAATATTTATTTATGAATAAAATATTTATTCGTGTATTCAATAAATACTGAGGAGTTTGAATGGACCAAGACCGTGCCTATTTATGAATATTTATTTACAAGAAGGTAATTATTATTTATTGTTAGATAGGTTAGTGCATGCCACAAAATAAAAATATTATTATTATTATATGAAATGAGGTTTATTAAAGATTATAATATTATTTAAGGTCCAATATAAAATTAAATAATATTTTAACCTAAACCCTAGCTCTATAAATAGATGATTATGTCTATTGTGTAGGGTGGTATAGAAATAGAGAATCTTTTCTCACAATAAAATTCTCTCTCGAATCCTTATCTCTCCATCTCAAGAACTATAAATTAAAGAGAGATTCTTTCAAGACCAAAGGATGAGCGATCAACATGAATAACGAAAAACAACCAATTCACCGTGCTAGCACTCATAAATCAGTTGGCATTGCTCGAAGATCAATGGACCATGTGTGGAACACCACTAGAGAGATTCTACCCTTGGATCCTCACATTGAAATGAATATAATCTAAAAAGGGTCTTTTGTAAGATCAACATGATCAGTGAAGTGAGGATCTTAAGTTGGGGTATTTATTTTCTTCATGATCTAAATAAATTAAATATAAATTTAACATGAAAGATCCTTGCTTAGGGTCTTGGGCAATGAAATATTAAAAGAAATTTAAATATATCTCCCACCACTGCACACTTCCATAGTGCCCAGAACCTACAAGTGGTATCAAAGTAGTTAGGTTTCATTACTACAAAACAGACATTAATAGTGCTGGTATTTATCAGCGCTAGAAAAAATGCTGATAAATTTAACCCTTTACCAGTACTTTTTTAAGCACTAATAAAGTGCCCCTTTATCAGTGCTTTATTTTTAGCACAGATAAAGAGTATCCTTTATTAGCGCTTTATTTTTAGCAATCATCAAGGTTGCCCTTTATTAGCACTATATTTTTAGCGCTCATAAAGGAATCCTTTATTAGTTCTTTTTTAGCAATGATAAATGTCCGAATAAATAAAAGGAAATAATTAAATAAATAAAAAATAATTTTATTAAAAATAATTTTACAAATTTTATTAATTAAATAATTATTGATAAAAATGAATAATTTGGTTATACTATATATAAATTATAAATACTAATAAATAGTATGTATTAAATATATAGATATATGAAAAATGAAAATTAAACAAATTAAAATTAAAAATAAGTAAATTGAGAAAAATATTAAACATTTTATTAATTAGAAGATTATTAATAATGTTAATAAATAGTATATATTAAATATATAGATATATATTAATGTATATAAATATGATTTATATATTAAAAAATATTATTTTATGCTTTACATTAAATAGTAATGTATTTAGTGAATAATGGTTTGGAATTAAAAATTAATATGAATTAAAAATACTAACTAATTGCATCGAGTAATGGATATAATTTAATGTCGTTTGATTTTTTAATTTATAACATAGATCAAACGTATTATATTTAATTCACATATATGTATTATATACATATGCACACACACAAATATTTTTTTTGGAATTTAATTAATTTATATTTTTTATTTTATATATATTTAATTATTATGTTTTAATATTTTCAATATGTATTCATCTTTATTTCAATATATATCCATTTTTTTAATGATTTATATTAATCAAACTTATCCAAAATTTCAATATATTGTACTCATTTTTAATTAATCATTTTTAACATGCATGAACTTAAGATTAAATATTCATTAATAAATTTAAAAATACATTTATAAAAAATATTTATAAATAAATATATTTATAAATGTATATTTATTGTTTTTATATATTTATAATTATAAATAAATAAATAATATTTGTTTAAAAATTATTTATATAATTATAAATAAATAATTATAAAATTATAAAAAAATTATTTAAGTAATGAATATATTTACTATGTTTTTATATATATATAAATATATAAATATATATAATGATATAAATATTATTATTTTTTAAAGTATTTATATAATTATAAATAAATAATTATACATTCAAAGAATTATAAAATTATTGTTTTATAAAAAGTATTATTATAAGTATTATAATTATATATAATAATTATACTTTTTTAAAAAATTATTCTTTTAAAAAAAGTATTATAAGTATTTATCAGCACTTTTTTAGTACTAATAAAAATATATATTTATTAGCACTAAAAAATCATTGGTAAAGATTAATTTTATCAATGCTTATTAACTTAGCACTGATAAAATGAATCTTTATTTGCACTTTTTTTGAAGTGCTGATAAAAGTGTCATGGTCTATTTTAAGAACCCTAACCATTATGAACTAGTTCATGGTTTCTGAAGCTCTCTGCGGAAGTGACCTCCTGTCGACGCTCCTTTTTGTTGAATCCAAGCTCAAATTTAGGCTAGAATCAAGGCTCTAACTATACCAAGGCTCGAATCCAAGTCTTGAGCGATTCAAGTGTTGAACGCAACCACAACTTGAATGAAATCTAGGTTTTTTAATATCTATAATTTCCCTCAGTTATCCATTGAAACTTCTCATCCCACTTTAGTGTATACCAACAAGTCTAGTTGCACTATCCTATAATAAAACAACCCAAAATTCATTATTTTTTAGATATATTGAAGTATTATCTTCCTCAATATCATGTGGGTATCCTTGGGACAACATTGGTACTGTGAAACTTGAAATATGTCAAACCCAATGTTGGGTCATGTTGTTGTGAGGTATAATAGGCTCCCAATACCTATATTCCATGATATCTACCTTTTGCAATCATCAAATTTTGAAAACTTCATCCATATAGTGATTAGCATTGTCATTGGTTTTGAATATTACATTGAAAATCACTTGGATGATGAAATATTTGACATCATTGGGGTCTTATATTATGTCATTCAATAATTTGAATGGATAGGGTTGAGTGAGTAGGAAATGAAATATAGGGTTATCCCCTTCTATTTTAAAGGTAATTCTAGAAGTTTTTTCCCAAAAAATGGATGGTGAAATATCTGACAGTACATGTGAACAATAATATAATGATTTTTTCATGAAATGTTTTCCTAGGATAATGAGAACTGAAATATGGTGTAAAATTAATGGATTTATTTAGGATAATTAAGAATTATTTCATGAGTATTAGGATAGATTTATGGGTCACTTATGAAATGTAACAATCAAATGATTCTGATGAATCTATAAAATCATATGAGAAAAAATATTATATATGTTTGATTTGTTGTATTATTTATTTAACTACTTCTTGAAAAAATATAATGTTTTCAGTTTTTATTTTTGAAATATTTCAATTTGAATTTAAATAATATGACTTAAATGCTATAAAAAGAAAAATAAAATAGGTTTAAAGTTTGTTTCGCTTCCAAGGCGGTGTGGGTGCATGGTTGAGAAAAAATGAAAAATGGTCTGATAGGTGACAAGAATTTTTCCATTATTTTAGAAACATTCACGTCGTCATATTTGTTTCAGCCCAGTCTATGACATCATCCTTTAAAGGAGTATTTAATTATCCCCATGGGGACTAGGCAGTTTATTCCTTCTGTATTTCAAAGGAGGTGCCACAGTCAAATGGTCCCAGCGGGCAATTTCATGGGGTCAGGTATTTGTGCAATCAGTCCTCTCAGGATATAACTTCCTCGGATGGTCTCCAACAGGTTTATTTGTGGGGCCATAAACACCCAATGGACCTGGTATCCATGATTCATGGACCTGATTTACAAAGGCAGGTGCTCTTTGGATGATGATTTGGACAACGACACTTAAGGACTCCATTGGTCGAGAGGATGGGAGGTTAGGCTCACCACACCCTTTTGGGGGGGGGGATTGTTGCCTATTTCGGGACTCTCTTATAGATTTAATCCATGCTCATATGTTCGTGAATCCTTGGTTCATTCATGAAGATTGTATCCAAGGGATACCCCTGGTTTGCAGGATCTTCATAGGCATGCATGGATTTTATGCTATAGAGGTAACACTAACTTAATCCATGCAATAAGGCACTCCGGAGTTTATCATCATCCATGGGGACGGAAGGTGACTTGATGTTGGGATTGGACCCATAATATGGGCTTACTATGTATCCTTGAGATAGGAATCAAATCTCATGTAGTTCAGGAAACTTGGGGCTTATACATGAGATCTACCCATTTGAGGGGACATAATTGGGAAAACCCATTTGGAAGGGCACCCCTTTTGAGCTCGGCCCTTCAAGAAGGCATCCTACGTATCCTGGTTTGATCAGGAATCAGATTTCTCATAGTTTAGAATTGTGTGGATGTTTTAATCACCACAAATATATAAGCCCACGTGATTCATGCTCGGTATAAGAAATAAGAGTATGTGAGAGATCCAACAAACCACATACCTCCTCTTTTGTTGATGGGAGAGGGAAGGACTACAGTGGAATATGATGGGGCGACCGTGGGTGAGGGCATAGAGCGATGAACCTTTTAATGTGGGATTACATTAGAGGTCATGTGGCTCGGCCCTCAGAAGATTGGGGACTTACCTTAGTGGGAGTGCCTCGAAACACAATCTGGGAAAGGGGAGAAAAGTTGACTCTTGTCCAAAGGAGGAGAGAACATGATTCCTTTGACTGATCATCATTCATCATTGAATGGAAAATAAAGTGATAACCCTTAATCCCTAGAATGGGGAGGTTCATGTCAGCATATTAAGGTTGGAATCTGAGTTACCATGGGAATGTAGACTTACAAAAATCCCTGGAGTCTGAACCATTGTGGGGAGAGCCTTCAGGACTCCAATTACTATGGGTATGTAAACTCAAAGGGGCACGCTGATGGGCACGATGATCTGATCATACGGGTTTGGTGGCTTTGGAGGAGGCTTTGGCCTGATGTCGGGGGACTAGTTTGTGGAGGGGCTATGGAGGACTGGACGGTAATGGAGGGGCGATATTGGAGTCGGAGGAAGGAATACCTGAAGACACCCTATTCCACGTATTGTTTTCTTATGCAGGATGGGGGGAGCTCTGCATACCATAGTGGTATGCGGGTAGAGGGGTCATCCATGTACCAATGTAGTATGTAGTCTTGGGCATGGACCACCATGCACCACAATGGTACACAATCCAGAATGTGGTATGTCACGCCGCTTCAGGTTTCGTCCACATACTGATGCAGTACACAGTGTCGGATTATATCTGCATAGTGTTACACTATGAAGAACATCGTATCGAAGGAGGGTCCTGGGGACTATCATTCATGGGGAGTTCATCTATGAGGAATATGTGGTTTTTTATTTCACCAATTAGGTTTGCGGTTCTCTAATTATTATTAAGTTCTTTCATTTTATGGTTCATGGATGGTTATACCTACAGAAACATGGTTTGCAATTTGGGCTTTGCTGATGATTCGAGACTAAAGTTGGAATCCTCTCTGAATTCTTACTTCCAACCTTTGGGGTCTCCTCCATACTTTCTTCATTCGTCCTTTCTCAATTCCTTCTATGCTCTTTTTATAGAGAAATGTGGCAATCGTATCTATGGGAGGTGGAAAAAACATGTTCACGAGTTGCCTCGTATGTTCCATGAACTAAAATTTTCACCATTGCTTCTGCCCGAAAACCGTATTTTGGGTTTCATGAAATGCTTTGTGGAATTTAAAACTAAAATCCGGACCTCTGTGTAGGATAATGATACATAGTTTTTGTGTCCTGCACACCAAGCTTCAACCGATGAACTGAACTTTAAGCCTTAATAATCTGAACTTAACTTTTAAAGAGTAACTTTGAATATGGACTTGGTGAGGCCTTGGTTCGTGGTATTCGTCTTCCATGAACCCTTTTTTTCACTGGCCAATGCTCCACAGGCCAATTCCTCACAGATGTTTCATATACCATGGTTGTACATAGTATAATGCTTCAGCATACTATATCAATATGCAGGGATTATCTCCATGTATCATGTAGCACATGGGGATTGCTTTTTTGTATCATGTAGAACACGGGAAATGGCTACTGCATATCATGTAGCATATAGGGAATGGCTACCATGTACTATTTCTAAGAATAGTACGCGAACCCCATGAAAACACTTTTAAGACCTTAATACATTTTTTTGGCCTTTATCCAACAATTTTTGTCGAACTAACTTTTTATGGGCTTTTGGATATTTCTATTCAAGCTGCAATGGCTATTTCACAGACTATGATGAAATCAAAGAATATGAGGGAAACCGTGGTGGGGGACAATGAGGACCATCTTTGATCCTACATTATTCCTCATGATAGCTTCTTAAAATATATCCTTACGCCAGAGCTCCTAGCTTTCACATTGTCCATACAACTACCACTTTATGTCTTTGGTCTTCCTGATGACTTTCCTCTGCTGTTGGTTAACCCCAATACTCATTTTATTCTATTAGAAGCACCGCAAGGACATGATCGGGCCAATATTTCCCCAAAAGGAGAAGTCACATCTACTCTGATTCAAGAAAATGTGTTCATATTAGAAGTATCAGTGTGAACTCAGGGCGATTGCAGGTTTTGCAACACTGCCTCGAGAATAGTAGCCCAAGAGTGCTATTTTATTATCAACATTTCCCAAGAAAACCCTAATGGTGGGTTGAGAACCAAGTGGGACCTATGAGTCAGAGGATATTTCTCTGATGAATGGGGATGGGAATTCTGGGTATATCAAACATGTTTAGAATCCCCTAACTAGTTATAGGTGGTGAACTTATATCAGGTAGCCTGGGTTTCTCAGTTCGTAGCCTTCTCCCTAGGTGAAATCCTTCCTGAGTTGTTGAGCTGTTGATGTTCAAGCACCAACACCTTCCATTTGTCACATGAGTAGGTGGGGATAAACTTATGTGACATCCACCAACTTGGATAACTCCATGTCCTTGGAGATATGTATAATGAGTTTCACTCGGTAGCCACTACTTGGGACAATACTGACCATCTATCCCCATTAACAAGGAGCCTACTGGCTATGGCAGAGGGATTACTTGATCATCCCCCTCCAGGTTCGCTCTCTTATCCCATTAAAGGTGTGTATATGGTTATTTATATAGTAAAACAGACCTAAGAAGAGAGCTCTCTATAGTCGAACTCATCCATCCTGCCAATCTCGAAAAATTCTAGGGTCATATTGTGCTACCCTCGAAGAGGGATGATATACCACCTGGGGATATGAGCTTCAACCGGACGTTCCAATTGTGCTTAGATTAGCAGGTTTCTTTTCAATGTTTTTGAGTGGATGGATCTTCCCATCCCAAGATGTATATACCAGGGTCTGGGCCTACACTTTGATGATGGTAGCTATGTTGGCAGAGGGTCGACCAATTAATTTGGCCACTCCTACTCTCTCCCAAATTTATGAGCTATTGGGACAGATACAAGAAGGTAGACCTCCACATTGTCTTACCAGACCATTTCAATTCCTGTATGGGTGGATGGAAGAACACTTCCCTTGATATTAATATTGACACACTATAAAGGTTCCTCGCTCTGAATTTAAACCTTCCCTTCTCAACATTTCTGCTATTCGACCCAAGACTTTAAGCATTAGTGATGCAGTCAGGCTACTTAATGACTCTTTATGCTTCTCATTTTCACCGCATCCTACCCCTCATGGTTCATTAAGAGGTTAAAGGGGTGGTTCTTTAGAGGAACGCTCATACATTATCATGCTTCATGGCAGGATTATCACTACTCACATAGATCAAGTGGCCATTTGTGAGCCATAACTCCCTTACCGATTTTCCAAGAAATTTTGGTGGATTCAAAAAACTATGCTTCTTCCTACTATTCAATTAAGGGGAGAATATAAACCTTTAATTATTCACCAGTTATGGCTTATGATGTTGTAGTAAAGTGCCGCTATGGATTTTATCATCCCCAATACGACGGGATCCACTTTTTGTCACTGAAATATGCCCAACTGTGGGTGGGATGTTACCATGATGGGGTGCTGAGAAGACCAGTTAGACGAGTCTAGAAGCCTCTAACCATCCTCTGACTCATCTTGACCCTAATGACCATTCCATGCATTCCTTATTCTGTGATAAGTTTGATGGATACGTCTCTTATTCCTATCCTTGTAGCAGCCACGATGGCTACACCATCTATTCCTACCCTTGTGGTAAGAAGACGCTTGATTCTCCACCAAAAGCATCTGGAAGGGGCTTCATCAGTGTGTCCTATCTCAGTGGGGAGTGATTTAGATGGATCCTATCCTGTGGATAATACCAGTGATCCTAAAGAGACTGGCCTCAGTAGAGTATCACCGAACACCCCGGAAGTCACGACTACTCCTCCGTGTCTGGCTCCACCGATCGAACCATCTGAGGGTAATAAGATCCCCCAATCTTGGGTAACCTATCTTAGGTCCATTTACACTCCCATAATGACACTTCCTGCCTATAGAACCATTGCAGCTGGGGTGGATCAAGGTACTGGTGTCGTAGGGAGGCACCAGGTAGTATAAAAACAAGCATGGTGACAATTATGTATCCTTGATTAGGAAACATCTATGGCTAGATTTACTGACAACACTGACAAATTCCAGCAGTTATTCACCGAGTTGGGTTCTGGTGGCTTTGATTATTGGCACATACATATCCTTATCTACCATATCGTCATAGATCGGGAAGAACTTGCTTCTTGTGAGGATAATCCTTTCAAGTTCAATTCTTCCTATAATTAGGTGACAAACTTCCAAGAAGTTTTAGAGGAACTTGATCACCTAACAGATGAAGAGGTGAAGGATCTTGATTTGGTGATCATCCAAAAGGAAGAGATATGGGAGTGTTAGGCCCACTTATCAAGGTTGAAGGCTCAACTGGTCTCTTCATGTGCCAATTAAAAATTTATCCAAAATAAAGGGCATTACCTAAAAGTTATTATGGAAGGTGTGTGCCCAATAGTCAAGGCTAAAGTAGATGAGAGAGCTTCTTTAGAACAAACTCTTGATGGACCACGACAGTCACATGCCATTTTTCTAGAAATGGTGAGCTGGGTCTTATTGTAACTCTCCCCAAATCATGATGTGTACTTATTTTCCTTTTGATACTTTGGAGAGACTCTGAACTGGGGATGTTCCTCCATTTTTTTGTTGAACTCAATGAAACTAATTTCTCATCAACTTCTTCTTCTTTTCATTTTCCTATCATGTTATTTGATCACAATAAATCATATAAAAATCATTTCGATCAGGTATTAATTTTAAACCATGATTCGAAACCAATAAATTGAAATAATCAAATCAGGCTCTAATTTTTGCCAGAGGTGCGGGACTCGGTGAGCATAGTTAGACTATTATTAAGGTTTTATGGAAAACCACACAAAATTTGGTGCCTTTTTCATTATCACCCTCATTTTTTTCCTAATCCTACTTGACACGGGCTTAGCGGGTATAACTTGACTTTTTCTTAGGCCGCCATTTCTGGTTTTTCAACCCAAAAAGATTTGTGTATCTTTTGATAGCTCGAATCATTTTTTTAAACCATACACGAGATAGGTTTAACGAATTGAGACTCAACTTTTATCTAGAGGTTCCCTTTGTGGATTTTCACTCGGGTGAGTATGGTTTCTTTTTCACTGGTAGTTCACAGTCCTACCAATCAAACTTATTAATGATGTTTTAGTTCAAACAAATTTGAACAAACATGATGGGGTAGGGGCCCTAATTTAGGATTCATCAGCTAAGAATGTCCTAATAACTTTCATATATGAAGGAGGGATTTTTATTGACCTTAAATTTGTGAGTTTTGGAAATGTATGAGGCTTGGGAGTCATTTCAGGCATACATAGGTAGTGGAGGACTCTCTTGAGGATGAATTTTCCTTTGATTGATGGACATTTGATAGGCAACATATGCATAGCCACTGGGTCATGATGTGAATAGTCAAACAAAGGTTTTTACGGGACACTAGCCTTTAATCTGTGATGCCCTGAGAGGATTTACAACACTTTGAATTTGTTTTGATGTTGGGATCCACGATGGGTGTCTTTACTGAGTGATGATTTCTTAAAGTATTAGGGACATTTGTATTGACTTTGAGTGTGCAACTGCTCCCACATGATTCTTACTCATGTAAGGGAGATCCAGTGAATGGTCAATTCAATTAGAAATCTTTTTCATGTCAGAGAATTTAAAAAATGTAGGATATGTGGGCTGTTATCCAGAGGGATTTTCCAAATCTAAGGGGTGATATAGGACATGAATGTCATCTGAGCATACAGAAACTATAATGGACTCTCCTGAGGGATAATTTTCCTTTGATTGATGGTTGTTTTGTAGGCGACATATGCAGATCCCCCAAGGCATGATGTGCATAGTCAAAAAAAGGTGTATGCAGAACACTGTCCTTCCATCTCTAATGGCTATGAAGGATTATGGAGATTGGGACCTTTCTTAACACATTCTATGACCTTTGACAAGGGGTACGCCTAAGCATGAAAAGGGATACTTCGTTCAGCTGAACTTCCTCGGGAAACCCAAAAATAAGTGGGGGTATATATTTTTTTTATATTCGGATCAACTTCACACATATGGATGGGGTATCTTTATTTTTCAAAAACCTCAGGAGAGACCATAGGTAAATCATGCCAACATATTCTGATATATCCAGGATATGGGTAGGAAGGAGAATGTAAACCATGACTTTGAGGTCCCTTGAATCAATAGGGAGGTCACGAGGCTTGGAATCCATCACTACTAAAAATATTCCTTTTATCAGCGCTAAAAGTGGCCTTTAACAGCGCTATAAAAGCACTGTTAAAGCCGGAGAAGATAAAGGGGGGGTCCCCTTTATTAGCGCTCCAAAAAGCACTGATAAAGACCT
The DNA here is from genome assembly GCA_963277665.1 of Viscum album. Lineage (NCBI taxonomy): Eukaryota > Viridiplantae > Streptophyta > Magnoliopsida > Santalales > Viscaceae > Viscum > Viscum album. The sequence goes on along the minus strand of OY728139.1, from coordinate 94,516,923 downwards.
CTTTTATCAGTACATTTTCTTAGCGCTGATAAAAGTAAAAAAATTAAAAAAAAATTAAAAAAAATCCTTCCAATCGGGGGGGCTTTTATAGCACTTGAGACCCCCTTTTTACAGTGCTTTCCAGCCCCTCCAGCACTCAAATGCACCCCCTCCATCCTTTATCAGTGCTACCCCCCCAAATCCATCCCCATGCGCGCGCCCCTGCCTCCACTTGGTTTTGAACTCGAGACCTCCCCCTTGCGCGCCTAAGCCCTTACCACTCCTCTATTTTGATTTGTTTTCCATTTCATGATATCTTTATATATATATATATATATAGTTATATTTATTCATATAGTAATATATATTTATATTAATATATATATATATATAGTTATATTAATATATATATATATATAGTTATATTAATATATATATTTATAGTGATATTAATATATATATTTATAGTTATATGAATATATATATGTATTTATATTAATATATATATTTATAGTGATATTAATATATATATTTATAGTTATATGAATATATATATGTAGTTATATTAATATATATATATATATAGTTAGATTAATATATAGGTATATAAATATTCCTATATTTTTATTTTAAATAAAATGGATATTAGTTATTATTTAGATAAATCCAATATATTTTATATGTAAATATATTTTATTATTTATATTTATAATTAAATTTTTATGTGTGAATATATAAAAAATATGTATATATTGTTATATATTTTATTATAAATAGCAGTGAATTATAAAAAACGATAAAATTTCAAAGACATGATATCAATATTAATGTAATACCTTGGAATAAATTCATTCCCCACCCAAAAAAACCCAATAATACCCCCTTAAATGAGGCTGAAAATCCACAAAATGTTAAAAAATTAGGGTATCCTGACTAAAAAATCAGTTTTAGAGGCCTTTTGGGCCTTTTTTGGCCTTGAAAAATGTGAAAAAGGCTTTTCCTAGGTCACAAGCGCGTAGATCTTGTCACAGGCTTTGATTTGATAGGTTGTAGAGCTCAAACGGACACCCGGATCAAAAGTTATCGTCGTTTGAAGTTCGAGTTGCGTTTTCAATATATTTTGGATCTTTTTTTATTTTTTTTATTTTTTTAATCTTCAAATTGTTATTAAATTACTACTACTCTATAATAATTATCAAATTATTAATTAAAAATATTTTTTTAATTTTTTTATAAGCCATTTTCACTAAATATCTTATATATTAAGTATATTAAGTGTAAATGTATATTTATACTTATCTAAAATATATTTAAAATTTATATATTATATTTATATCAATATAACTATATCTATATATTTAAATATTAATATATATTTTTAATGAATTTTTTTTTGAAAGTAGACCCTTTATCAGCGCTTTTAAAAAAAGCATTGATAAAGACCCCCCCCCTTTATCAGCGCTACTAAAAAAGCACTCATAAAGGGGTACCCTTTAATAGCGCTAAAAAAAGCGCTGTTAAAGGGGGTACCTTTATCAGTGCTAAAAAAAGAACTGATAAAGGGGTACTTTTATCAGCGCTTTTTTTAGCGCTGATAAAGGTACCCCCCCCCCTTATCAGTGCTTTTTCGTTAGTGCTGATAATGGTTGGTGCTGGCCTTGCCCAGTTTTGTGGTAGTGCATTGGGAGTACTGAGATATGAGAGGACTCTCTTGGGGATGAATTTTCCTTTAATTGATCGTCGTCTTGTAGGAATCATATACAGATCCACTGGGGCATGATGTGCATAGTCAAACAGAGGTGTCCATAGGAGATTGTCCTTCCATCTCTGATGGCCATGGAAGATTATAGGGATTCAAGATCGCTCAGATCACGGAGTTTGAGGTATGGTAGGAGTGTATCCAGATACATTAGATACATTTAGGTTATGATTCACTTGTGGAATCAAGTATCCCTTAATTAGATCTAAATCATATATTGGGTGAGGAATTCGTCCCATCTTTGGGGTACCCTGTAGTTTAACATCGTACGCCATGATGTGGGGTTCCTTACAGGGAATGAAATTGTGACATGCCTTTTAAGGTTGTGCAGCTAAGTCCAAATTCCTGGATTAATTTTCCAAGATGTAATGGTGGATCTCTTGTTGAGATCCCTAATCTTGCATGAGCTGTGCTTGGTGTGAGAAACAAGGTATTACAATGATTCTGGATCACCACTTAAGAATAGAAAAAACAATAATAGGGAGAACTTTAGGCTTAAACCAAGGCTATGCAATTTAACATCATATAATAAGGATGATTTTGGCCTTGCAGTTTTAACGTCGTGTGGTGAGTACATTATGTCGTGTAGTTTAGATTCATTCTGTGAGGACGTTATGTTGTGCAGTTTAAAGTCATGCAGTGTGGATGTTATGTTGTGTTGTTTAAATTCATGTATCAAGGATGTTATAATGTCACAAATATCATTAATATCTTTGAGTTAATCGTGATCGGGATGTTTTGGAATTCCATATACATGAGTGATGATTGAAGGTGTAAACCATAGTCCCAGGGGGGAACTTGGATTTGGAGGAATGACATGGGGGTTGGAAGACATTGGGAATACTGAGGTAGGATAGGACTCTCCTGGGGATGAATTTTCCTTTGATCGACGGCCGGTTTGTAGGTGATATATACAGATCCACCTGGGCATGATGTGCACAGTCAAACAAAGGTGCCCACAGGACACTGGCCTTCCGCCTTATATAGCCATGAATGTTTATGGGGATCTAAGTTTCCTCGAAGTATGGATTTTGATAAATGGGAAAGATGTGTCTGGGAACATAATAAATACTCAAACCCTGATTATTCATGAACTACTAGAGATTCCACATAGATCTGACTCATATGTAAGGGTGGAAGCAAGATCTTTTGACTTCTTATGAGTGGGGGAATGTGAAGGATCTCGTAACATTGATAATCAGGCGGCACATGACTCTTGAAGAATCTAGAAGTTTATTGTAATATGGTTAGGACCATTCATGGACTCCCTGTATGAGTCTGACCTATGCACAGAGGAAGGGGAATTTTTTTAATGGTGTTTAGGCCAAGATTCTAGATTCATACATCACAACATATCTTGAAAAGGTAGGAATCAATCCACATGTTGTTCTTAATGCTCCCTACAAAGGTTTGGTCCATGTGTAGGGACATGAGAGGTAATTTTTTTGTTGGTGGCTGGTCCAGGATGCCAAATATGGGCGTCACTACATATCTTATAAGGGTAGGAATCAAGCCGCACATAGTTATGAATGTTCCCTACAAAGGTTTGGTCCATGCGTAGGGACATGAGAGGTCATTTTTTATTGGTGGTTGGGCTAGGATGCCTAATTTGGGCATCACTACGTATCTTGCAAGAGTAGAAATCAATCCGAACGTAGTTCTGAATATTACCTACAAAGGTTTGGTCCATGTGTAGGGACATGAGAGGGCATTTTTTTATTGATGGTTGGGTAGGGATGCCAAATTCAGGAATCACTATGTATCCTTCAAGGGTAGTAATCAAGCTGCACATAGTTTTGAATGTTCCCTGTACTGATCTGGATCGAACATAAGAGTAGGGGAATTTTGGTTTCATCTGCTACAGATGTCAGTTCTACCAGTTTCTCTATAGTTTTTTTATGTTAGGGAATCCTTAACACCAATCCTAAGCTCGTGTGAGTTATACTTGATGTGAGTAACATGGAGTCACAAGGGTTTACCTTGTAAATATGGGGAGATAGAGGACATGATAGAGGCGTTTTTGATGGTGGGGGATGGGTCAAGATTGAGGATTGAGGCATCGCTGCATATCACACTAATGGATGGGAATCAATTCATATGTATCTCTCTGAGGGATCATGCAGTTTATCATCATACGATTAGGATGATTTATGTTATGCAGTTTAACTTCTTACAGCTTGGATGCTATTTTGTGTAGTTTAGATTCATGCGGCAAGGAAACTAGTATCCCAGTTTAATTTCATGTTATAGGGACTAATACCATATAGTTTAACATCGTGTGGTTAGTATGATAACTCATAGTTAAGGGTCATATAGTTTGGACCATGAATGGGTGTTGTTGTTACATGAAGTACTTCTTCAAAAACCTTGTATTTGTGGGAGCTGTGATGAGTTTTCCACCCATTGATATCAAGGCATATGCTCCATTGGAATAGACCCTATGTATGAAATATGTTCCCTACCACTTTGGTTCAAGATTTGGGGGCTTCTTCCTGAGTATCATCAGGGTTCTAAGGACCAATTCCATCTCTCCTTTGAGGAAAGATTGAAGGCGAACCTTTTTATTAAAGGATTATATGATTCAATTTTGGTAGACTTCCAAATAGTGAAAAGTGTGTAGCCTTTTCTCATCTAATTTCTCCAAATCATAAAATTGTCTCTGGGATTTCTCATCCATGGATAGTTAAATGCAAATGGCCACATGGAGTGATGGAACTTGAATTTATATAGGCAAAACCACCTCTACCATATATACTAGTTAGTATGGGGTTGCATGGGTGGCAGTGCGGGTCATGGTCTGTTAAGACCATAAAGCATGAAGGATCTTGTCAGGCCACAATTTCTTATCCTTATCTACCATCTTTTGGAGCTTGTTGGACAGAGTTTTGTTAAAAGCATATATTTTCCTATTGGACGCCGCATAGTAGAGGGATGAATGTTTGGCTTTGATTCCATACTCTTGGTATAACGTTTCCAACTCAGGATAGTAGAAGTTAGTGTCGTTATCCATGAGTATTGTGTAAGGGACACCAAATCTGGTAATGATGTTACCCTTCACAAAGCTAACAATTCTTTTCACCCCAAATTCATTAAGGGGTATGGATTTTTCTCATTTGGAAAATATTTCGTCTGTTGTGAGTATGAACTTGAATTTTCTGGCTATGGTAGGGGGATATAATCCCACAACATCCATCCCCCAGGCAAGAAATAGCTAGGAGTACTTAGCTATGTGAAGTAATTTTGGGAGTAGATGAATAAAATTGGCATGAACTTGGAAGGAATGGCACTTCTTGTAAAATATGGAACAATCATGTATCATAGTGTTCCAACAGTATCCAAGACTTAGAATTTGAAGATAGAGCTTGGTTGATGATTGGTGAACTCCAGAAGCTCCAGCGTGAACTTATTTCATGACGGACGCAATTTCTTCTCCATCAATGCACTTGAGAAGGGCTCTGTCAAGGCCTCATTTGTAGAGAAACTTTTCTTGGTTTACCCCATTGTAAAAGGAAAATTTAAGTTCACGTATCTAGACCTATTCTCTTCCCACCCTATCTGGTAGGAGTTCCACCTTCTTGAGGTAATTTGCAATGGGATTCATCTAGCTGGTGGTGTGACCATAAGGCTCAGAAATAGGGCTAACCTCGTTGATCTTCTCTGTATTTTTCTGAATAAATGGAAAGATCATCTGGTGGTGGGAAATGTTAATAACTATTTCATCCCAGTCTAAATCATCTAAGGATTTGGCTACATTTTCCAATGCATCGTCTTGAGAATTTTGTGACCGAGGGACATAGGTCAGCGTTGGTTTTGATGGGAATTCTACCATCAATTCTCGAACATGGTTCATCAAGGGGGCCAAATAATTATTTCTTAATGGAATAATCACCATTTATCTGCTTGATGACTATCTCTGAATCATCTTTTATCTTTAGGTGTTTGGATTGTACATGAAGTTCCAGCTCTTAGCTCGCAATGTGGGCCTGGTATTCTGCTTCATTATTTGTACTTCCATATAAAATTAGGAATGAGTAGGGAAAGATGGCCTTTTAGGGGGATATGAGTATAACTCCCAGGCCCACTTTGTTGAGCTTGGGATCCTCCATCCTTTTCCTTGTCGAGCTTCTTAAAGCATCGTCTAAGTACATTTCCCATGCCTGGGGGTCCTCTTGGATTGAGAACACTTCTTCATCCGGAAGTTCGACATCCAATGGGGTTATTTATTCTAAGGGGTACTCTACCAGGAAGTCTATTAACACCTAGACTTTGATGGATTTTTGGGGCACGTATTGTATGTCAAACTATTTTAGGATGACTTCCCACTATGATTAGTGTCCAGTTAGCATGGGACGGTTGAGAATATATTTGAGTGGGTTACAGCGGGAGACTTGGTGGACCTTGTGGTGCTGTAGGTAATTATTGAGTTTCTGAACTGCAAAGATTAGGGCTATGAAATTATTTTCTATTCTTGAATATCGAATCTCATCATCAATCATTTTTTGGCTGAGATAATAGAGGTTGTTCTCATTGTCAGCATCATTCTTATGTGCGAGGAAGGCATCTAATGACTGTTCCAAGGCGGTTATGTACAAAATGAGTAGTTTCCCCTCAACTGGAAGTATCAGCATCAGTGGGCTTAGGATATATCTTTTTATATTGTTGAATTATTCTTGAAAATCATTATCCCACTCATATGTAACCCCTTTTTCATAAACCTAGTAAATGGTAAACATTTACCCACAAGGTTGGCTATGAATCACTGAATATAGGATAGGTTCCCCTGGAGACCTCTAAAATTGGTGAGGTTGTGAGGTGGGGACATGACACTTATGGATTTTGTCTTCTCAAGGTCAACTTTGATGCTTAGATGTCATATGATGAATCCATGGAATTTCCCAGAGGTAACCCTAAAGGCACACTTTAGGGGATTCATATTTAAACTATGTTGTCACAGTTTGTTAAAGACAGTTTTAAGATCGATCTGGTGGTTTGAGTTTTTTCATTATTTAACCACCAGATCATCAACATAACACTCAACGAACATTCCCAAGAATGTATTGAAGATGTGGTGCATGGCGTTTTGATATGTAGCACCGACATTTTTTAGACCAAAGGGAATCACCTTATAACAGAACACTCCCTGAGGGGCCCTAAAAGTAGTAGATTATTTATCTCCCTAGGCCATTCGAATTTGGTTGTATCTATAATAGCCATCCATGAAAGAGAGGGCCTAATATACAGTGGTTTCATCGATCAAAAATTCTGTGATCGGGACCGGGAAATCATCTTTCGAGCAGTGCCGATTAAGGTCCCTAAAGTTGATGTAGATTCTAATATGTCTATTCTTATTTTTGACAAGGACTATGTTTTCTATCTAGATTAGATATTGGAATTTTTTTATGAAGTTGGGTTTGATCATCTTGTCAACTTTAGCCTCTATTTTTGGCAGCATGTGTCGGGTGGGTCCTTCTGGATGCCAGTTTATAGATCTGGTGATCTTCTGGAAAACCCATATGATGAGTGGAGACCTCAGGATAGAGGCCTGGAATTTCTTGTGTAGTTCTAGGAAAAAACATCTTGATTATTTTTCAGGAAGAAGGTATATGAATCTTATTCCTCAATAGGCATAGCCACACTAATCAGAGTGGGTTGCGGGTTATCTTTGGTGCCCAGGTTTATCTCCCTAAGTTCATCGATTGTAGTGGAGACACCTTCTTAGAATGCAGGAGGGGAATATTTGAGGTCTTCTTCTTATTCTTCTTCTTTATCATCCTCTTCGTCATAATTTTCCTCTTCTGATATAGAGAGGATTTTCGAGACAAACTCTCTGACATTGGGAGAGAAATCATTTTCTGCCTTATTGAGTAAGGCGAGGATGGCTTGGGGTCCTAAGGATGGATTAGGAGCATCTTTGTTAGGGCCTTCCCCAACATCGTAGGAGTCATCCCACTCTTTCGTGTCTTTGGACTTGGCGTACATAACAGAAATCATGCAGAAAATTTATCCTATCTCCAGGCTTGAACTTATGCACTCAACTTGGTTGATGGGTAGTACATACTTCTCTTTAAGTTGTTGAAGGGGGTCGGCGGGAGCCACTTCCAATCCATTCGGGGCAGTGATCCATTCAAAGTCATCATCCAAAGGCTACTTATCTATCAGTTCATAGAACCCTGCATCGATGTAATGTGAATCATAGGATTCTAACAAGTATTTATCGGTGTGCAATGTCCTGTTTTTTCCATTATCACAGTATTTGACGCACTGATAGTATGACGACAGAATTACATCATGCTGATGCAGCCAGGGCCTCCCTAACAGGACGTTGAAGTCCATAGTTTTCCACACTACCAGGAACTCAAAATCCGACATGAGGTCCCCAAGCCAAGTTTTAATCTTGATTCAACCCAATAGATTATTCTCACTTTGGTGTCGCGTATGTACCACAAACCAAAATTTTCACCATTTATTCTACCCGCAAACTAAATTTTGGGTTTCACGAAAAGCATTGTGGAATTTAAAACTAAAATCCAGACCACTTTGTAGGAGAATTCTATGTGGTTTTCATGTCTCGCACACCAAGATTCAACTGGAGAATTGAACTTTAATCCTTAATAATCTGAACTAAAACTTTGAAATAGTAACTTTGAATATGGACATGGCAGGGCCTTGGTTCACGGTATCCATCTTCCATGAACCCTTTTTTTCATTGGCTAATGCTCAACGGGCCAGCAACTCACAGGTGTTTCACATACCATGGTTTTACGTGGTATAATGATTTTGTGTACCATATCAGTATGTGGGGATTATCTCTACAAAACGTGTAGCACGTGGGGATTGCTTCTTCTTATCATGTAGCATGCAGGAAATGGCTACCACGTGTCATGCAGCACGTGGGAAATGGATATCATGTACCATTTCTGAGAATAGTATACGGACCCCATGTGAACACTTTTAAGTCCTTTAGCCATTTTTTGTGTCCTTTATCCAACAAGTTTTGTCAGACTAACTTTTTGTGGGCTTTTGGATATTTATGTGCAGGCTGCAATGACTCTTTCACAGACTACAAAGAAATCAATGAATTTGAGGGTGACCATAGTGGGGGACAGTGAGGACCATATTCAATCCTACATTATTCCTCATGACATCTTCTTAAAATATTTCCTCACACCAGAGCTCGTAGCTTTCTCGTTGTCCATACAACTTCCACTTTATGGATTTGGTCTTCCTGATGATGTTCCTCTACCATTGGCTAACCCCAATACTCCTTTAATTCTATTAGAAGCACCGAAAGGACATGATCAGGCCAATATTTTCCTATCATAAGAATTTTTATCTACTTTGATTCAAGAAAATGTGGTCATATTAGAAGGCTAAGTGTGGAATCAGGGCGATCGCAGGTGTCGCAACATTACCTCGAGACTAGTCTCCTGAGAGTACCCATCTATTATCAATATTTCCCGAGAAAACCCTAACAACAAGTGGAGAACCAAGTGGGACCTATTAGTTGGAGGATTTTTCTCCGACAAATGGGCCAAGGAATTTTGGGTACATCAAACCTATTTAGAGTCCCCTGGCTAGTTAGATGTGGTGAACTTATTTCGGGCAACCTGGGTTTCTTAGTTCGCATCCTTCTCCTTAGGAGAAATCCTTCCTAAGCTGCTGATCCGATGGTGTTCAAGCACCAACACCTTCCATTTGTCACATGGGGAGGTGGGGATTAACTTATGGGACATCCACTAACTTGGAGGACTCCCCATCCTTGGAGAGGTCTATAATGAGTTTCTATCAGCAGACACTACTTGGGAGAATACTGACCATGTATCCCCATTTACAAGAAGACTAATAGTTATGGAAGAGGGATTATGAAAGTACGGATGATTTTCACCTATCGACTAGTCAAAGTTCAGATGCTCTGCTAATGTGTATGGTAGCACTCAGGTCGAATCCTCGACGATGATACTTTTTTATAGTCAGTTGTTTTTAGTTAATTGTATTATGATTGGGGGGTTTGTTTGCAGAGATTATGAAATAATTTATGGATGATATTTGATTTAACAAATTGGTAAATATTAGGGTGAGTTCATTATTGGGGATTTAAGATTATGATATCCTTGATCTTTGCTTTATATTGCATTAAATTAATACCCACTTCACAAGATGATTTTGATCGGAATTCCTAAGTGTTAAAGATTTAATCCAAGTCATAACTTAACTTAGGGTTATAATAATTACCATTACTTGTTTATGGTAGTTCATTTGTGGTTCCAATAATCCATGGAATCTACATATTAAATGAAACATGTCATTAACCCATGACATATAAAATTCAACATACACAATATTAACTCAAAGAATACTCATCGAGCAAAGGCTATCAATCACATAATATCCCCAAATTATAACTCACCCCAATGGTAGATTTACTCATCCATTTAAATGATTAGTAATATGGTTATAATTATTATGATGATAAATTAATAATATAAGAAAAATAAATGGATAAGAAAATAGTGGTGCGTCAAACACACACGCAAACGATAATGAGAATTAAAAACAAACTTTCAATTGAATGAGGAAGAAAAATAAGGAAAGGGGATTCAACTATATTTAAAATATTTTAAGAACATTAATATTAAACTATAGAAGGTGAATGAGAATAAGAGATATTGAATAATAAACTTTCATTAAAACAGAATTACAAAGAAAGAGACTTACAAGATTACAATAATGAAGAACACAAAAGTAAATGAAAACAAAGAGAGGAGGAAAGGTCTCTAAAGTGAAAATTTGAGTATGTAAGGTCCTCCCAATCCCTTGTAAATGTTTTTTGCGTACCAATATATGCTCACATCTTCTGAAATGTCAACCCTTTGAAAAGAGAGTAGGGGAATGTATTTATAGCCCAATGTTGTGGGCTGTTTGCATTCCAAAACTTCCCCTCCACTTTCATCGCCAATTTGATAAATTAGAAAGTCGAATATCGAGATATGATATTCTTAAAAGTTATAGATAAACATATCCTCTGTATACTATGAAAATTTGGTGGCCATTGGACTTAAGGATCCAAATTTATGTCTGGGTTATTAAACAAAGTTAATTTTTCAATTTCAATCCAAACTTTTTGAAATCCAAAATGTGAATGGGTTTTTTAATAGGAATATGTCTTCAAATATGAATGATTTATTCAAAAAAGTCGGACAACTATATCTCTTATTTTATGCTGAAAAATATAAGCATGATTTGATGATTACATCATGAGATATGTCATGAATAGTGTTCGGATTTTAATTACCATCCAGAATGGTGGGCTGGACTTCAAAGCATTATTTGGGTCCCTTGTTCTTAGAGTTGGGCCCTGAAATATTAATCCATTACTCTGTGCATTTTTATCTGAATTTTTTAGGATAATTAATGAATTTTATCTTCTGGATTGAATCTAGTAATTCAATCTTTATGGATGGTCTAGTTTCCTCACAGATTCTATGGGCCTTCTTGTGTGGTCCATATGAGCCTTCAAATGGAAGAATTGGTCCATGATACCTTCTAATGAAATGTTGGATATGGAATTATAAATCTTAAAAAACAATAACCACACAATTTGGATCAGTAGGGTGATAGTTATAAATAAAATATAAATTTAATCAATTAGACTACTTCTAAAAATGCTCAAAAATTATACTTAGTATTAAAACATTAATATTTCACAGAAATTGTGCACATTTCATATAAAATAAGTAAATAGAGTATATAATAAGTCATGAAAATATTAATAACATCAAATTACTTGATCATCCCCTCTAGGCTCTCTCTCTTAACCCATTCAAGGTGTGAATATGGTTGTTTTTTCAGGCAAACAGACCTAAGACAAGAGCTCACCATAGTCGAACTCATCAATCTCTCTAGTCTCAACATATTCTAGGGTCATATTGTGATACCCTAAAAACAGAATGATATACCACCTGGGGATATGAGCTTCAACCAGACGTGACACCTGTGCTTAGATTAGCAGGTTTCTTTTCCATGTTTTTGAGAGGATGGCTCTTCCCATCCCGCGATGTATATACCAGGGTCTGGGCCTACACTTTGATGATAACGGATATGCTGGCATAGGGTCAACCAATTAATTTGGCCACTCCTACTCTCTCCTGACTTTATGATCAATTCGGATAGATACAATAAGGTAGACCTCCACATCATCTCAGTGGACCGTTTCAATTCCTGTATGGGTGGATGGAAGAACACTTCCTTTGCTATGAGTATCAACACACTGTAAAGGTTACTCACTCTGAATTTCAACCTTCCCTTCTCAACATTTTTTTTGTTCATCCCAAGACTTTAAGCATTATTGATGTAGTCAGGATGCTGAATGACACTTCTTGTTTCCCATTTGCACCACATCCTACCCCTCATGGGTCATTAATAGGTGAAAGGGGTGTTTATTTAGAGGAACTCTCATACATTATCGCACTTTAGGATGGGATTATCAGTGCTTGCATAGATCTAATAGCTATTTGTGAGCCATACCTACCTTACCGGTTTTCCAGAAAATTTGGGTACCTTTAAAAATTGTTCTTCTTCTTGTTGTTTAGTTAAGGGGAGAATATCATCCCGTAATTATTCGCCAGTTATGGATTATGATGATGCGATAAGGTTCCTCTATGTAGGTTATCATCCCCAATATGACGGGATCCACTTTTTTGTCACTATAATATGCCCAATTGTGGGTGGGATGTTACACTGACGGGGTACTGAGAAGACCATTTCAATGGGTCCATAAGCCTCTAACCATCTTCTTCCTCATCTTGACCCTGATGACAATGCCATAAATTCCTTATTTTTTGATAAGTGTGATAGATACGTCTCCTATTCCTGTCCCTATAACAGCCATGATGTCCACGCCATCTATTCTTGCCCTTATGGTAAGAAGATGCTTAAATTTCCACCAGAAGTGTCTAGAAGGGGATTCATCGGTGTGGCCTATCTTAGTGAGGAGTGATTAAGACTGCTCCTCTCCTATAGATACTACCCATGACCCTAATGAGATAGGGCCCAACAGAGTATCACCAAACACCTTGGAAGTCACGGCTATTCCTCCACGTCTGGCTCCAGCGGTCGAACCATCTGAGGGTAAGGAGAGCCCCCCATATTGGGTAACATATCTTAGGTCCTTTCCCACTCCCGTAATGACACTTCCTACCTATAGACCCATTGCGAAAGGGGAGTATCAAGGTATTGGTGTCTCAGGGAGGCACCAGGAATGACTTCAGTTATGTATCCTTGCTGCAAAAACACCAATGGCTAGTTTTACTGATGATATTGATAACTTGTGGTAGTTATTCACTAAGCTGGGTTCTAGTGGATTTGATTATCAGTACATACATCTTCTTATCTACCAGATCATCGTAGACTGAGAAGACCTCTCTTCTTGTGAGGATAAGTCTATCAAGTTCAATTCTTACCATCATCAGGTGATGAGATTCTAAGATGTTTCGGAGGAACTCGATCACCTAACAGCTGAAGAGGAGAAGGCTCATGATTTGGTGATCACCCAAAAGGAAGAGTTGGGGGAGTTTGAGGCCTGCGTAGCAAGGTTGAAGGCTCAACTGACCTCTTCATGTGCCAATTACAATGTCGTCTAGAAGAAAGGGCAGGACCTTAAAGTCTTTATAGAATGTGCGCACCCAACAGTCAAGGCTGAAGCGGATGAGAGAACTTCTTTAGAATAAACTCTTCATGGCCCACGGTATTCACTTGCCATTTTTATAGAAATGGAGAGTTGGGACTTATTGTAACTTTCCCCAAATCATGATGTGTACTCATTTTCTTTTTGATACTTTATAGAGACTCCGAACTGGGGATGTTCCTCCATTTATTGTTGAACTCAATGAAACTAATTTGCCTTTAAATGATTCTTCTTTACCTTTTACTATCATGTCAATTGATCACAATCAATCATATAAACATCATTTTGATCAGGTATTAATTTTAAACCATGATTTGAAATCATTAAATTGAAATAATCAAATCGAGCTCTAATTTTTTCCTGAGGTGTGGGACTCAGCGATCATAGTTCAACTATTACTGAGGTTTTATGGATAACCTCATGAAGTTTTGTGTATTTTTCATTATAACCCTCATTTTTTACCTAATCCTACTTAACACAGGCTTAGTGGGTATAACTTGACTTTTTATTAGGTCTCCCTTTGTGGTTTTTTTACCCAATAATATTTTCATCTCCTTTGATATCTCAACACATTTTTTTAAACCATACATGGTATAGGTTTAAAGAACTAACACTCAACTATTATCCAGAGGTTCCCTTTGTGGATTTTCACCCGGGAAAGTATGGAGTCTTTTTTACTAGTAATTAACAGTCCTACCAATCAAACTTATTACTGATGTTTTAGGTCGAACATATTTGACCAAACTTGATGGGGTAGGGGGGCCAATTTCGAATTCATGAGTCAGTAATGTCCTAATAACTTTCAGACATGAATGAGGGTTTTTTCTTGACCATAAATTTGTGAGTTTTTGATATGTATGAGGCTCAGGATTTGTTTTAGGCATAAAGAGGTAAGAGTGGACTCTCCTGAGGATGAATTTGCCTTTTATTGAGGGCCATTTCATTGGTGACATATGCAGAGCCACCAGGGCATGATGTTCATAGTCAAACAAAGATTTCTGCAGGACACTGGCCTTTCATCTCCGATGGCCTGGGAGGATTTACAACACATTAAATTTGTTTTGATGTTTGGAGCCACAGTGGGTGGCATGTCTGGGTGATGATGTCCTAAAGTATTAGGGATATTTGTATTGGATTTGAGCAGGAAACTGCTCCCACATGATTCTTACTCGTGTAAGGGAGATTCGATGAATGGTCAGTTCAATTAGAAATATTTTTCATGTCGGGGAAGTTAAAAAAGTGAGGATATATGGGCCATTATCTAGAGGGGTTTTCCAAATACAAAGGGTGATATGGGACATGAATTTCATCTGAGCATACAGAAACTCGAAAGGACTCTCCTGAGGGAAAATTTTCCTTTGATTAATGGTCATTTTGTAGGAAACATATGCAGAGCCACCAGGACATGATTTTCATAGTCAAAAAAAGGTTTACATAGGACAGTAGCCGTCCATATCTGATGGATATGAAGTATTATAGAGATTGGGACCTTTATTAACATGTTATATAACCTTTGACAAGGGGTGAACCTGAGCATGAAAAGGGATATTTCGTTCAGCTGAACTTCCTTGGGAAACTCGAAAATAAGTGGGGTATATTTTTTTTCTTATATGCAGATCAAATTTACACATATGGATGGGGTATCTTTATTTTTCAAAAACCTCAGTAGAGACCATAGGTGAATTGTTCCAGCATATTCTGATATATTCAGGATATGGGTAGGAAGGAGAATGTAAACCATGACTTTGAGGGCCCATGAATCAGGAGGGAGGTCATGAGGCTTGGAAGCCATTAGGCATACTGAGATAAGATAGGACTCTCATGGGGATGAATTTTCCTTTAATTGATGGTCTTCTTGTAGGAATCATATGCAGATCCACTGGGGCATGATGTGCATAGTCAAACAGAGGTGTCCAGAGGACACTGGCCTTCCATCTCTGATGGCCATGGAAGATTATGGGGATTCAAGATCACTCAGATCACGGAGTTTGAGGTATGGTAGGAGTGTATACAGATACATTAGAGACATTTGGGATATGATTCACTCATGAAATCAGGTATCCCTTAATTAGATCTGAATCGTATATTGAGTGAGGAATTCGTCCCATATTTGGGGTACCCTGTAGTTTAACATCGTACGCCCATGACGTGGGGTTCCTTATGGGGAATGGAACTGTGACATGCCTTTTAAGTTTGTGCTGCTAAGACCAAATTCCTAGATTAATTTTCCATGATTTCATGGTGGATATCTCACTGATATACCTAAGCTCGCGTGAGCTATATTCGGTGTGAGAAACAAAGGATTATGAGGATTCTGGATCACCACTTAAGAATAGAAAAATAAATAGCATGGAACACTTTAGGCTTAAACCAATGCAATGAAGTTTAATGTCATACAACAAGGATGATTATGGCCTTGCAGTTTTAACGTCATGTGGTGAGGACATTATGTTGTGCAGTTTAGAGTCATGTCGTGAGGATGTTATGTTGTTAAGTTTAAATTCATCCAGTCAGGATGTTATATTGTGTTGTTTAATGTCTTGTAGTGATGATGATATATTGTCAAAAATATCATTAATAGATTTGAATTAATCATGATCAGGATGTTCCATCATTCCTTATACAGAGTGATCATTGAAGGTTTAAACCATAGTCTCAGGGGGAAACTTGGATCATGAGTAATGACATGGGGCTTGGAATCCATTGGGTATACCGAAGTAGAAGGGTACTCTCCTAAGGATGAATATTCCTTTGATCGATGGCTGTTTTGTAGAAGATATATACAAATCCACTGGGGCATGATGTACACATTCAAACAAAGGAGTCCACAGGACATTGGCCTTCCACCTCAGATGGCCATGAATGTTTATGGGGATCCAATATTTCCCGAAGTATGAAGTTTGAAAAATGGGAAATATGTGTCTGGGAACCTAATAAATACCCAGACCATGATTATCTGTGAACTAATAGATCTTCTACATAAATATGACTCATATGTATGGGGGAAATCATGATCTTTTGACTTCTAATTAGTGGGGGGCATGTGCAGGATCTCATAACATTGAGAATCGGGTGGCACATGACTCTTGAAAAATATCGTAGTTTATTTTCATGCGGTTAGGACCTTTCATGGACTCCCTGTATGAGTCTAACCTACACACAGAGGAAAGATCATTTTTTTAATGGTGTTTGGACCAGGATGCTAGATCTGGGTGTCACTACGTATCTTATAAGGGCAGGAATCAAGCCACATGTAGTTATGAATGCTCCCTACAAATGTTTGGTCCATGTGTAGGGACATGAGAGGGAATTTTTTTGTTGGTGGATGGGTCAGGATTCCAAATATAAGTGTCACTATGTATACTGAAAGCATAGGAATCAAGCTTCACGTTATTCTGAACGTTCCCTACAAAGGTTTGTTTTATGCGTAGGGACATGAGAAGGAATTTCTTTTTGGTGGCTAGGCTAGGATTCCAAATCCAAGCATCACTACGTATCTTTCAAGGGCAAGAATCAAGCCGCATGTAGTTCTGAATGTTTCCTACAAAGTTTTGGTCCATGCATAGAGACATGAGAGGGATTTTTTGTTGGTATCTTGTACGGGATGCCAAATCTGGGAATCACTACATATCCTTCATGGGTAGGAATCAAGCCACATGTAGTTCTGAATGTTCCCTATACTGATCTGGCTCGGACATAGGAGTAGGGGCATTTTGGTTTCATCTACAATGGATGTCAGGTCTACCATGTTTCTCTATAATTTTTTTATGTTAGGAAATCCTTACCACTGATCCTGAGCTCACATGAATTATACTCGATGTGAGAAACAAGGAGTGACAAGGGTTTCCCTCATAAATATAGGGAGATAGAGGACATGATAGAGGCATTTTTTATGGTGGGTGTTGGGTCAAGATCGAGGATCTAGGCATTGCTACATATCCCACTAATGAATGAGAATCAAGTTGTATGTAGCTATCTGAGTGATCGTGCAGTTTATCATCATGTGATTAAGACGATTTATGCTATATGGTTTAACGTATTACAGCTTAGAAGCTATGTTGTGTAGTTTAGAGTCATGTAGTGAGGAAACTAGCGTCCCAGTTTAATGTCGTGTTGAAGGGACTAATATCGTATAGTTTAACGTCATGTGGTCAGGATGTTAACTCATAGTTTAGGGTCATAGAGTTTGGACCGTGAATGGGCGTTACTGTTACGCAGATTACTTCTTCCAAAACCTTGAATTTGTGGGATTTGTGATGAGTTTTTCGTCTGTTGATATCAAGGTGTATTCTCCATTGGAATTGACCCTATGTATGACATATGGTCCCTCCCACTTTGGTTCAAGATTTTAGGGATTCTTTACAAGTATCATTAGGGTTCTAAGGACCAACACCATCTCTCATTTTAGGAAAGATCGAAGTTGAACCTTTTTATTAAAGGCTCGTAAGATTCGGTTTTGGTAGGCTTCCAAATAGTGAAAAGTGTGCAGCCTTTTCTCATATAGATACTCCAACTCATCAAACCGTCTCTTTGATTTATCATCCATGGAAAATTGATCGCAAATGACCACACAGAGTGATGGTACTTTAATTTAGATAGGAAAAACTGCCTCTGCCCCGTATACTAGTGAGTATGGGGTTTCCTGGGTGGCAGTGCAGGTCATGGTATAATAAGTCCATAAAGATTGAAGGATCTTGTCTGGCCACAATTTCTTACCCTTATATACCATATTTCGGAGTATGTTGGATAAAGTCTTGTAAAAAGCCTTTATATTCCTATTGTCCGTTGCATGGTAGAGGGATGAACGTTAGGATTTGATTCCATACTCCTGGTATAACTTGTCCAACTCAATAGAGCCAAAGTTGGTGTCGTTATCCATCAGTATTGTGCGAGGGACACCAAATATGGTAATGATGTTGGCCTTCAAAAGGCTAACAATTCTTTTCATCCCGAATTCTTTAAGGGGTATGGTGTCAGCCCATTTGGAAAATAATTTGGTTTTTTTGAGTATGAACTTGAATTGTCTGGTTGTGGTAGGGGTATATGGTCCCACAACATCCATCCCCCAGGTGTAAAATGTCCAGGAGTACTTAACTGTGTGGAGTAACTCTAGGTATTGGTGAATAAAATTGGCAGGAATTTGGCAGGAATGGCACTTCTTAGCGAATATGGTGCAATCATGTATCATAGTGGTCCAATAGTATCCAAGACTTCGAAATTGATGAGATAGCTTGGTCTTTAATTGGTGCACTCCACAAGATCCGACTTGCACTTCTTTCATAATGGATGCAATTTCTTCTCTATCAATACACATGAGAAGGACTTTGTCAAGGCCTCGTTTATAGAGAACCTTTTCTTGGTTTACCCCATTGTACAAGAAAAAGTTGATTGCTTGTATCTGGACCTGTTCTCTTCTAGCCCTATTGGGTGGGAGTTCCCCCTTTTGGAGTTAATTTAAAATGGGAGTCATTCAACTAGTGGTGTGACCATAAGGCTCAGAAACAGATCTAACCTCGTCGATCTTCTTTGTATTGTTCTGAATAAATGGAAAGACCATCTGGTGGTGGAAAATGATAATAATTGTTTCATAATGCTCTGTATCATCCAAGGTTGTTGTTGCATTTTCCAATGTATCGGCTTAAGCATTTTGTAACTGGGGGACATAGGTCAGCGTTGGATCTGGTGGGAATTCTTCCATCAGTTCTCGAATGTGGTTCATCAAGGGGACAACACTTCTTTCTTAATGGAATAGTCACCATTGAACTACTTGATGACTAGCTCTGAATCACCTTTTATCTTCAGGTGTTTGGCTCATGCATGAAGTGCCAGCTCTAGGCCCGTAATGGGGGTCTGGTATTCTACTTCATTATTTGTACATCCCTCCAAAAGTAAGAAGGAGTAGGGAAAGATGACCTTTTCAGGGGATATGAGTATAACTCCCAGCCCCACTTTTTTGAGCTTGGGATCCTCCATCCTTTTCCTTATCAGGATTATGGAAGCACCATCGAAGTACATTTCCCATTCCTAGGGGTCTTCTTGGACAGACAACACTTCTTTATCTGGATGTTCGAAATCCAATGGGGTTGTTTCTTTCGAGGGGTGCTCTACTAGTAATTCTACTAACGCATAGCCTTTGATGGCCTTTTGGGGAACGTACCATATTTTAAACTATTGTAGGATGACTGTCAACCATGATTAGTGTCCAGTTATCATGGGACAGTTTAGAATATATTTGAGAGGGTTGCAGTAGAAGACCAGGTGGACCTCATGGTGCTATAGGTAATGCCTAAGTTTATGAATCGTGAAGATTAGGGCTAGGCAGTTCATTTCGATTCTTGAATATCAAGTCTCAGCATCAATCATTTTCGACTGAGGTAATAGAGGTTGTTCTTGCTGCTGGCATCATTATTCTATATGAGGAAGGTACCTAATGAAAATTTAAAGTTGGTTACGTACAAAATGAGTATTCTCCCCTCAACTAGTGGAATTATCACTGGTGGGATTAGGAGATATATTTTGAGATTTTCGAACTCTTCTTGACAATCATTATCCCACTCATACGTAACCCCTTTCTTCATTAACCTGGTGAAAGGTAAACATTTACCCACAAGGTTGGATATGAAGTGCCGAATGTAGGCTAGGTACCCCTAGAGACCTCTCAACTTGGTGAGGTTGCGAGGTGGGGACATGCCAAGGATGGATTTTTTCTTCTCAAGGTCGTATTAGATGTCGCGGTGGCATATGATGAAGCCAAATAATTTGCAAGAGGTAATGCCAAAGGCACACTTTAGGGGGTTCATCTCTAAATTGTGTTGTTGTAGTTTGTTAAAGACAATTTCAAGATCGGTCTGGTGATTTGAGAATTGTTTTGATTTAACCACCAGATCATCGATATATCACTCAAAGAACTTTCCCAAGAAGGGCTTGAAGATACGGTGCACAAAAAGCTGATATGCAGCGCCGAAATTTTTTAGACCAAATGGCATCACCTTATAACATAACACTCCCTGAGGGACCCTAAAACCAATAGTTTATTCATCTCCTTGGGACATTCGGATCTGTTTGTATCTAGAATAGTTGTCTATTAAAGAGAGGTCCTCGTATCTAGTGGTTGCATCGATCAACAATTCTATGATCGGGACCGAGAAATAATTTTTTAGGAAGTGTCGATTAAGGTCCCTGAAATCGATGT
This sequence comes from Viscum album, assembly GCA_963277665.1. Lineage (NCBI taxonomy): Eukaryota > Viridiplantae > Streptophyta > Magnoliopsida > Santalales > Viscaceae > Viscum > Viscum album. The sequence continues at coordinate 94,496,310 of OY728139.1, read as the reverse complement.
ATATTATAATATATCTGTTCTTATTTTTTATAGGGATTATGTTTTCTAGTCAGATCAGATAATGGACTTCTTTTATAAAGTTGTCTTTGATCATCTTGTCAACTTTAGCCTCTATTTTGGAAGCATGCATCGGGTGGGTCCTTCTGGATGTCTGCTTATAGCTCTGATGATCTTCTGGCAGACCCAAATGATGAGTGGAAACCTCAAGATTGAGTCCTGGAATTTCTGTGTAGTTTCAGGTAAACACATCTTGATTATTTTTCAGGAAGGAGGTATATGACTCTCGTTCCTCGACAAGCATAAACACACTAATCAGAGTGGGTTGTGGGTCATCTTCAGTGCCCAGGTTTATCTCCCTAAGATCATCGATTGTGGTGGATACACCTTCTTAGAATGCGGAAGGGGGATATTTTAGATATTCTTCTTCTTATTTATCATCCTCTTCATCATCTTATTCCTCTTTTAATAGAGAGAGGATTTTTGAGACAAACTCTCTGGCATTGGGAGAGAAATCATTTTATGCCTTAGTGAGTAAGGTGAGAATGGATTGGTGTCTTGAGGATGGGTCAGGAGCATCTTTGTTAGGGCCTTCCCTAACATTGTAGGAGTCAGCCCACTCTTCCATGTATTTGGAGTTGGTAGCCAAAACAAAAAACATGCAGACATTTTATCCTATCTCTAGGCTTGAACTTATGCACTCAACTTGGTTGATGGGTAGTACATACTCCTCCCAAAGCTATTGAAGGGGGTCGAAGGGAGCCATTTTCAATCCATCTAAGGAAGTGATCCATTCAAAGTCATCATCCAAAGGCTTATTCTCTATCAGTTCATAGAACCCTACATCGATGTAGTGTGACTCACAGGATTCGAACAGGGATTTATCAGCATGCAATGTCCCATTTTTTCCATTAAATCAATATTTGACACACTGATGGTATGATGATAGAATTGTAGCATGTTGATATAGCCAAGGCCTCCCTAAAAAGACGTTGAAGTCCATACTTTGCCACACTACCAAGAACTCAGAATCCAACATGAGGTCTCCAAGCCAAGTTTTAAGCTTGATTCGTCCCAATGGATTCTGATTGATTTTTTCATATCTCAACAGAGTTTTGGTGTAGGGTGTCAAACTATCCTCATCATAGCCTAACCAATAAAGTGTTCATATCGGTAGGAGGTGGAGTCCATAGCTATTTTCAATGAAAATCCTCCAAACATCAATGCCATTTATCTTACTGGACATATATAAGGGTTTGATGTGCCCTTGCATGATGGTGTCTTCATCCTTATTAGTGAAGGAGATAATGGTGTGAAATTCTTCAAGATTTGTCTTCATCTGATAGACTTCGGTCACTAATACTTCAACCATGAATTCATGGGGACTTAGTAAGGCTTCGATGATCACCTCCCTAAGGTCTACGGATAGACTCAAATCATCCAGGATTGATAGCTAGTAATGAATCTAGTTGCATTAAAATATCATATTTCTTCCTTAAATGTCGGCACTTCCTGACTCGAGGTTTCCCTTTCATAGGTGCTTTAGTAGCTTTATCTTTGGACGTAAATGCTCCAGATTCTATGATAGGAGCTGGTGGCACTATGGTCCTTTCTGGGTTCGGCTGAACTGGTTCGCCCGCATGCCTTAGGAGATTTGATATTTGTTCTTCCTTCAACGGATACTCTAAGATAACTGGTCACGAATTTCTTCTGTCAGGGGTAGAAGAACATTCTGGTTCTCATTGTGTCAGTCAGAGGGTCCTTCTGCGAGTTTCCTCAATGTTAATGGTTTGAGATAAGGCGTGGCCAAGAATTTGACTCCTACCACAATCATGCCTTCTAGGAAACCCCCGGCCTCTATGGTCTCTTCATATAACTCTCCATTTGGGCTCGAGGAATTTGGGTTCATGGCCATAGTCTCCATCAGAGAAGGGGTCCATCAAGTGAATGACATTGATGGATCCAAAGATTAGTTCTTGATCTGACAATGTTTCTATTTGATTGTATCTTTCCGATGGTGTCATTTGGAAGGGCGGTGCCCGTTGTACTGTTTGGCGGGTCGGCACTCGTTCTACCAAGTATACTGGCATGAAGTCCAAAAGTGTCAACACTATATTCGGCTTTAGTGTTGGCCCATCTTCTTGCTCCTACTTTCTTCCCTTCTGTCCCTTAGAGGACTCTAGGGATGAGGATGATGGTTGTGTTACATCAGGAGCTATTGGGGGCACAATTGGTTGTTTCAACTGCACCTGGAGGATGCCATAAACTCAGTTGACTATTTTTTGGGTCATCCAATTGTTAAATTTTTTCTTCTTTTTACTGGAGACTATTTTCCATTCCCCTTCCTCTCTTGATTCTAAGGTGGAAACATATGCCAATTGTGATGGCGGTGGACCCAACTTTACTTTCCCAGAATCCACTATCTTTTGTAGGAGATACTTGAAGATGAATCATTCCTGGATGGTGTGTCCAAGTATCTGGTGATAGGGACAATAATTTTAATGGTAATTGAGACCCACTTCATTGGCTCTCTTTGGCTCTGGTAGCCAAACCAAGTTGCAATTCATGGAAGCTATGAAGTAGCCGCAGACCTGGTCATCTTGGAATGAGTAGACTTTATTTCTTCATTCCTCAAATTGATTTCTTTTAACACCCCTTCACACATCTTGCCAAGGTGGGTGGTTTTTGGAATCCAGGGGCCCCCACAAGGTTCAGTGGAGGCCTCGCGATTGGATCTGGTGTTGGGGGTGGATTAAGTGTAACAGAAGATGCCTCAGCTTTTCCTACTCTTTTTCCTGGGGCTGATGGGGCCACTCGGGACTTGATATTGGTCCACTGCAAGGAATATTCTATCCTTTGGGAAATGGTAGAGAAATATCAGAACCCAATTGTGTACTTAATCAGGATAAGTGGTGTTTGTAATTCATCATGAAGATTATCGATGCACATAATAAGCATTTCATCTTGGGGTAACGGCTAGTTTAGGGAATAATTTTGGCCTTTCCATCTAGTAATGAAGTCTGAAACTCTTTCATTCTCTCGCTACTTGCAGTTCATGAGATCACTGACCATTGTCTTAGGAAATTTCGAACTGAACTGGAAGAGAAACTATCATTGGAGTTCCTCCCAACCTATGATTGAGTTAGCTGGAAAGATAGTATACCATACAAAGGTCGAACCCTATAGGGTTCACACAAAGCATTTGAGTTTTACTACTTCTTGCTGCTCCAAAGTGCCCATCATGGGGTCACAGTAAGAGGCGTAGTGCATTAGATATTGTTTTGGGTCTCCCAAGCCATTGAACACTAGGAATGGGGGGTTTCTGAAGTTTGGAGGTGGCATTTTTCACCCAATCAGGGTAGGTTTTACACTTTAGTTGTATTGGAGTGTGTCACCCCTCCATGGATTCTAGTCGATCTATTAGTTTCTTGACGGTATTCAAGAGCCCTTGATGCATTTCCTACAAGGTTTGAGCTTGGGCGGGTGTAGTAGTGTCCAAAGCTGGATGTGTCGGTGCTGCTAGAATTTGGGGTGGTTACCTAGCCGGGGTATCCTTTGTGGGTTCACTTGAATATAATCTGACTACCTTCCTAGTGGGGGAAGTCTTGATGTCCTTCTGGGGTTGTATTTAAGTAGGTTGACGATCTTGGTGCTGGGTTGGACAGGCCTTTGAGATTGACTTCATTCACCGGGATGAGTGTCTGTGGAAATGGCACCTCATCTGGGAATACATGTTGATGTTTCGCAGGGGGAACACATCTAGAAAGATAGCTCCCTCGATGTAGCTCATCATTAATTTGCCTGAGCTCTTTCATTTCTTCCTCTTTCTTTGCCTCAAGAGTGAGGGACACATTCTCAAGGAGAGGAGGTGGTGGGTCATAGATGACCTGGGATTTATTCTTCTCCTTATTGGGGTTTTTTAAGTGAGGTAATAATGGATTAACTGAGGGGTACCTAAATTTAAGGCTGCTCTCTAGTTTCGGGTATGCATTCCATCTGGCTCGGTGTGGGATGCCTTTAGGAGGGAACCATCTTCTCTTGCATCCTCTCCCTTTGTATCATTTCTGGTGAGATCTGTGGGGTTGAAGTTCACCACATTCACTAATGCATACTGAATTGGGGTGGTGTACCTGGTTCCAAATGGTAGGAAGGCTTTCTGCATCCTTTTTTGGACTTTCTCCTTCCATTCTGTGGTATTTTTTCAGGTTTCTTAGTGAATATTAACCTAAAGGGAGCCCTAATCTAACTGTGTAATGCGCCTTCATCTCAGAGGGTTTGAACCGTGAGACAGGGTGGAATAGGTGACTTCTCTACTCATCGTCCTTCCCAGATGAGAGAAGACAAATGTCCATTGTGTGGGAACTTGAGGTAAAAATTCCCCTAGCCCTGTAGGCTGGGGTTTCTCCCATTCTTCTGTTGATGCGCTATGACCTATATTTGTTGGTCTTATGAGGGAATTTTGAGTTAAAAATTCCCCCATCCCTACGGGCTGGGGTTGTTCCCGTATTATAATGGTAGCCACCACTATTTCCACCTTTTTGATTTCACACACTCCCTTGCAGGTGTGAGATGGTTATGGCATTGGACCTATATGGGATTTATGGACTTTTGAATACATGATCACTACTTACTAGTTGAATTCCCTTAGGTGGGAATCCTACTGGATGTTCTCAGTTTCCTAGCTTAGAATCTTTTCTATGGATTGATCTCTTTTGTCCTGACACTTTTGAGACTTACTCCAGGCCAATTTTTATTGAGTATCCCATATTTCGTGAGAATGGATTTCATTTTATTGATACCTTTGGATAATGACATTGCAATATGTCATTCCCAATGGGGTTTTCTAGATGGGATGCGGGGTGAAGTGTAGAGATCCATGTTCTCCCCATCCTCGAATATGAAATCCAGTCATGGCGTCACCGATGAGGCAACACAACTAGTGTAGTGCATTGAGGCAAGCCAGTTCAAGGTTTTTCTTTTTCCAATCTGATCATGGATTCCATGCGAATGGGAGGGATTCCAGGTTGATTAGGTGGTGAATCTCCCCTAATATGTTGACATGGTCTGAATACCCTTCATAGGGAAAGAACTTTTCTTTTATCTGGTGAAGAGTCGTCCATATATTGAGGCGAATTCCATGCATACATTCCCTATACAACTCCCCTAGTATGTTGAAGTGAGAAGTGGTCATAGTCCAATACATCACTGGTATATTATCCTTAGCTATTTGTCTTCTCAAGATCAAAATATCCTGATGTTGTTCTTCCAGGGACTCCTCTACTTAATATTACTAGTTTGATTGCTTCTTAATAATTTTGTTCCAAGAAGTTAGGCTGGTGGGAGCCTCATTGATATGTGAATGGTGTGGGGGTGGCTTAGAAGATGAGTGTGGTCCAGGTCCATCCTTTGGTTGAGAAAGGATATCACTCATCATAGATAGAGTTCCTAATATGTTTGAATTCATCTTTCTAAGCACCTCAGAATATGATGGCTTTATCACATTTTTTCCAGCAAGGGGAGGGCTTTCTTTCTGGTATGAATTTTGATTTCGGGGAGGACCTCTACAATTGATGTCGCAATGGTGAGGGCTACCATTTCAACTTGATGTCTAACTGCGGGGAGTGTCCCTATGGCTTATACCCTGGGGAGGACCTTCAGGGTGGGCTACAGTGAGGGGAGGACCTTTTTCCTGCTTGATGTCACTAAGGGGAGGACCTTCTTGATGACTGCTATGATGGTGAGGACTACTATCACAGCTTGATATCTGGATATAGGGAGAATCTCTATAGTGTACATCATGAGGAGGGCCTTCAGGATGTACTCTAATGAGGGGAGTACCTTCTCATTGCTTGATGTTACTATGGGGAGGGCCTTCACAGCAACCACCATTATGGGTAGGGCCTTCTCAATGACTATCATCATGGCGAGGACTATCATCATGACTCAACGTCCAACTACAAGGAGAAGTATATCTACAGCGTATACCCTAGAGAGGACCATCAGGGTGGATGAGATCAAGGGGATGACCTTATTTCTATCTTATCTTCATGTCAAGTAGAGGGATACCCTGACACGCATCAGGAGATAAGCTCTCATGATCAATTATTTATGGACCATGGAGTAAGCCCTCATGGGTGCTCTAGGGACCACCTTAAAAGCTTCTAGTAGCGACATTTCGGGGAGGGCCTTCACAACTGCTACTGTCTCTTCCATAATTCGGTAATAAACTGACAGGGTCTTGATAATTTATTGATATATGTTCAAGGTCGTCAAGAACCCCAGCTTCCAGCAGAGCAGGATCATGTATGTGCTCTTCATTTTCCAGTTTTATTTGGTGCATTTCATTTTTGGTCACTCTCTTTTGTATAACTGGGGCTTCATACTATTGGTAACAGCCTTCATATATGATTCCCTATCTTTTTGGGTTCCGTGACGCCGTCGGGATACGCTGACGGGCATCTTGAGTTTTAGTAGGTATGTATGCCTACCCTGGAGCGGCCACCAAGTTGGACCGGCATCCCCTAGTTGGAGCGGGTATTTGTTCCCGATTCATTTGTCCATGTATCGTGGGATATTTTCGTCGACCCTCTTGGACTGGAGTAGGGATGCATAACTGCTCTGGAGTGATTAATCCATTTTGCGAGTAAGTCATTCCATTTGAGGAAACTAGGAAGTGGGCCTAGTTTCTTGCCTTTTTCGTCGATGCAATGATATCTTGGCATGTTTGGAGGATATGGTATGGAATCGACATCTGATCTTCCATCATTTCCAGGATGTTCTGAGATACATCTTTGGCTGGAATGGGTATGAAGGCTCATTTCGATGTCGGGGTAGGAGTTTGTGCCTGCTCTGGTCCCCCATGGGTTGTGAGTAGATATTGGCAGTTCTCCTATATCAGGAAAGAGGAATGAGTATTCCACCAGTTGTATTCTTTGGTTTCCATCGTATTTGATTAGTGGGCTTCATATTCATGAGTAGGAATTTTCATCTACTCGCTTGCCACTGTATTTTCCTTACAGGATTTGTATTCATCCGCATGAATTTGAATCTACTCATATTTTCTTGTTTCCCTATTTAGGTGACAGTATTGATATGCATCATCAGGTATTTTTTTCCTGTGTGTAGCTAGTTTCCATCCTATCTGGATTATGAGATTCTTAGGCATTGGTAGATATATGCATCTGCCAGTAATTTGTCGCTCTGTCTGCACAGTGGAATCAGCGAGCACTAGAAGAAATGTACAAGTGCTCGTATTATGTCACCTTATTTCTATGGTGGGATTGAGTAGAGGGGTGGAGTTTTATTTCTATCTATTGAATGTCACTGCGTTTGTAAGGAATATTTTCTCCCCAGGAACCAGGGTGATGGCATGTTCCTGATTATATATGTACCGCCCTTGGAGGGTAGCCCGAGGGCCTCAGATCTTCTGGACTTTAGCGGGTGCCCTCAGCATAAGGTCCTCCTCAGTGTGAGGAGACTTGGTCTCCTGGTGTCGGTGGAAATGCTCTTTGGAAGGGGCCCGTGAGTAGGACCCCTGTGCGACTGATATGAATGCATCAGCATCGACTTCAGCTACCTCCCTAAGATAAGGGAGGTACTCATTGTCACGCTCTAGGGATAGGCTTCTGAAATGATTTGATACAACCCCTAGGGCTACCTTGTGTTGGGGTACCGGTCGCGGCTGAGGAGGTGGCTGGAGAGATTTCACAGACTGGAGGGCTTGTCTTGTGGCCTCCACTATGGGGAGAGTACCAATTCGATGGTACTATTTGACCAGCATGTTGGATACCCAACATTGAAGATGTTGTGTAGGCGAGGGGCCCTACTCTTAATTTGGGCCTTTTCCACCTATAGGATCATTGAGGCGCATGTCTGCATTGGTCTTCGGGATGATAGTTGGATCAAAAGTTGCTATGCGGGAACTTTCAATATACATATATGACATATACAGACCACAAAACCCCATCAAAGTAGCATTCTCTTGATCATATGCATATTTGATGATTCATATTGGCCTCCTTCCCCATTTTTTTATTGTGAGGTGAAAGGGATTGAGTTGGGTAAGACCACCACCTTGGTTAAGGATTCACATTGGGTTCACCATTTTTTTTCTTCTGAGGTGGCGTGGGTGTGTGGTCGAGAAAAAATGAAAAACGTTCTGATGAGTGAAATGAATTTGTCCATTATTATAGAAAATTTCACGTCACCATATTTTTTTAACCCGATCCACATCATCATCCTTTAAATAATGATTGGATTATCCCCATGGGGACTGGGCAGTTTATTCCTTCTATATTACAAAGGAGGTGCCACAGTCAAATGGTCCCAGTGGATGATTTCATGGGGTCGATTATTTGTGAAATCGTTCCTCTCAGGATATATCTTCCTTAGATTGTCTCCAATGGGTTGATTTGTGGATCCAAAAACACCCAATATCCCTGGTATCCATGATTCTTGGAACTTCATTCCAAAGGCAGGTACTTGTTGGATGATGATTTTTCCAATGACACTTAAGGACTCTATTGGTTAAGAGGATGGGAGGTCGGGCTCACTACACCCTTTTTGGGGAATATTATTTCCTATTCTAGGACTCTCTTATAGATTTAAGTCATTCTCATATGTTCATGAATCCTTGGTTCATTCCCAAAGAGCATGTCCACGGGCTACCCCTGGTTTTCATGATCGTCATAGGCATGCATGGATTTAATGCTATAGACATAATACTGACTTAAGCCATGTAATAAGGCACTCTAGATTTATCTTCATCTATGGGGGATGAAAGGTGACTTGATGTTGGGATCGGACCCATAATATGGGCTTCCTATGTATCCTCAAGAGAGGAATCAGATCCCATATAGTTTGGGAAACTTGGGGTTTATGCATGAGAGATTTCCATTTGAGGGGACATGGTTGGGAAAACCCTTTTGGAAGGGCACCCCTTTTGAGCTTGGGTCTTCAAGAAGGCATCCTACATATCCTGGTTTGATCAGAAATAAGAGTTCTCATAGTTCAGAATTGTGTGGATGTTGTAATCACCACAAATCTCTAAGCCAGCATGATTCATGCTTGGTGTGAGAAACAAGAGGATGTGAGAGATCCAACCAACCACATACCTCCTCTTCTGCTGATGGGGGGTGGCCTATGGTGGAAGAGGTTGGGGAGACCGTGGGTTAGGGCGTGGAGTGATCAACCATTTAATGTAGGATGACATTAGAGGTCATGTGGCTCGACCCTCAGAAGATTGGGGACTTACCTTAGTGGGAGTGCCTCAGAACACATTCTGGAAAAGGGGAGTAATGTAAACTCTTGTCCAAAGGAGGACTGAACATGATTCCTTTGACTGATCACCATTCCTCGTTGAATGGGAAAGAAAGTGATCACCCTTAATCACTAGAATGGAGAGGTTCACATCAGCGTCCCAAGGTTGGACTCCGGGTTACCATGGGAATGTAGACTTACATACATCCCTGGAGTTTGAACTGTTGTGGGTAGAGCCTTTGTGACTTCACTTACCATGGGTATGTAGAGTCAAAGTTTCACGTGGATGTTCTTGATGATCTGATCATATGGGTCTGGTGTCTTTTTAGGAGGCTTTGGATTGATGTTGGGGGACTAGTTTGAAGAGGGGCTATGGAGGACTGGACGGTAATGGAGGGGTGAGATTGGAGTCTAAGGAATAAGTACCTGAAGATTCCCCATTCCACATATTGTTTTCTTATACGGGATGGGGGGAGCTCTGCATACCATAGTGGTATGAGGGTAGAGGGGTCTTCTGGATACCAATGCAGTATGCGGGCTTGGGCATGGACCATCGCACACCACAGTGGTACATGGTCCTGAATGTAGTCTGTTACGCCACTTCAGGTTCCATCTATATACTGATATAGTATGCGGCACTAAGTTAAATCCACATACCAATACACTATTTGGAACACCATATCGAAGGAGGATATTGGGTACTATTGTTCGCGAGGAGTTCATCCGCGAGGAGTATGTGGTTCACGATTTCACCAATTAGGTTCACACTTCCCCCATTAATATTAAGTTCCTTCATTTTATGGTTCTCGGCTACTTATACCTACAAAAACATGGTTTTCAATTTGGGCTTCGCCAATGATTCGAGACTGAAGCTAGAATCCTCTCTGAGTTCTTACTTCCAACCTCTGGGGTCTCCTCCATTATTTCTTCGTCCATACTTTCTCAATTCTTTTGTGCTCCTTTTATAGATCAATGGTTCAATTGTATATGTGGGCATGTGGCACCATTTTTGTAATCCCGTGAAGTGATATCTTAATCTGTGGAAGACTCGATCAACTAAGGTTTGTGGAGGTTGTGGTTCACGAGTCATGGTTCGCCGAACCTTGCCAATTTGCTTCGTCCGCAAACTACTAAGTTCACGAGACGGTATGTGGATGGCCTTCACGTGATTGATTTCTCTAGTGATTTGGTTTGTGGTCACCTAGGTTCAATGGCCATCAATCCATAGGCCTACACCTCATGGTTCATCCTACATATTAGTGGTTTGTAGTTCATGCGCTCCGTGAACCCTTCCCGGTGATGGTATGTAGGCCACTTAAAACTTTTTGAGAAGTTTAATTCCTTCAAGTTTCTTCTGATGTTTGCAACTCAATTTGAGTCCATTCTCTTTGCTAGACTTGTAGTAATTCTTTCTTCCTTCTGAAAATTGATTGTGGGAGTATTTTCTTCCATTGGTGAAGTTTTCAGGACCCTACAAGGTTATATAATCCTTGGACTATATTATAAAGGAAAAACTGATTTTGAGATAAAATGTAATTGTTATTTTGATTTTGGTTGTTGAAATATAGTTAGAAAATAAATAATTGAAATGATTCATTTTCTAGGAAAAACCTCAGCATCATGTTGTTTTAAGAAACAAAATATTGTTTCATTACATGGTGTAGAAGAAGAGCACATTTTTTATAGAATTTATTATTCTCAATCCTTTAGGATTGATCAAAATTTTTATAAATTTGATATTTTCTTTGAAAAGTAACTTATTTAATGAGAAAAGTTTTTGATTATTTAAATTTTAAAGTATATTTTAAATCATTCAAGAATAAATATTATACCACTAGATTCAACTAATTTTGATAAAATAAAATATTAACATTGATTGATGTAAATTTAATAAATAAGTTTTAATGGAATCTATTTTGTTGAAATAAAAATCATTTTTCATGGATAAAATCATTACACCTTTTGAATCCCACTTCAAGTAAAATTTATTAGTTTGGATTTAATAATTTAATGACATTCTATGTTCACTGTATATTTTTAATTCTATTAAATTTTATGTTTAACTAACATAAACTTAAATCCATTTTTTATGTCCTTATAGTGGTAATATGATGCCTCACAGATGTGACCATCTCAATTACATGACATAAAAATGTTTAATTACAATACATTACCACGACCTTTTATGTTAAGAGTTTTACAGAATTAGGAAAAAAAATTAACTAAAAAACTCATTTATTTTTAAATTAATGGACATTTTTTGGAACAATATATGCAACAACTTGATCCATAAGAAGCCTTTATTGTTCTTATTTGGATCAAGCTTCTCATGTCACATTTTTCTTGTTCAAATCAAGCTTCTCATGCATAGATTTGATCCAATTATCATCCTTTTCAACTTCTCTAAATGATTTAGGATTTACTTGGAGAAAATGAGGTTTTTGTAGAGTCTTACCCCTTCGAGTTTTCATCGAAACTTTCTGATCACCAATGATATTTTATTCATTGATTTTATCCATTCTTATATTTCTTGCAATTGATAAAAATATAACCATATTTGAAATGATAACCCACTCATTAATACTTCTTAAAAATCACTTCATTTCTTTCATCACACATCTAATAAACACTATATATGTTTTTCTTTAATCCATCTAAAAACATATCATTCTTTAACATTTCCTTTAGGTTCCACCCTTATTTTATCCTCATCCTCTTCACTTTTTGATTGATTTTTTGGTGAGAACTATTTTTATTTTTTTATCATCATTATTGTTTTACCATCGACATATCCTTATGGTCAACAATTTTTTCATAGTAACATCATTATCCATATAATTAATGTATTGTTTCATGTTTATATTTAATTTTTTTCTTTTAAGTATTACTCATATAACAATTATTTTCTTATACAAGTGGATTCTTTTGTTCTAGTTGGAGTGGTTTGTTCGAAGATTTTTCTGCTCGGGGGGGATGGAACTTCAAGACTACAAATAATATAATAAAAATAATAAAATTCATCAATAATTCATACAACCATTAGGAAAAGGTGAATTCCTACTACTTATTTAATTAATTTTGTCATCATTTTATCTACTATTTGTAAGTTAATTTCCTTATAATTTTTATCTAATACTTATTTAGTTTTTTCACAGATCCTTTGGGAAGTCATATTTTTCATTCAATTATCTACAACAATCCATAAAATAGATAAAATGGTTATTTCTACCAATGTAACCATGTTTTCCATATTCATGTCCTTTCTTTGTGGAGATGTCAACACTACATATTGATTTGATGTTTTTAGCCAAAAAAAAATTCTCATTGTTGAAAACTTGGATATTATAGGAATCATATGTGCCCATTGTGGATAATTCTCATGATATAATGGGCACATGATCTTCTTCTGCTCTTCTGATGTTCAACAATGATAAAAAAAATTCCGCTAAGATCATCGAGTCAATATGTAGTGTTGGTAGTTTGACATATAAATACAATGGAAACATAGTTATATTGGTAGTTATGATTATTTTGAGACTTTGGGATGTTTAAGAATTAACTAAAGCTCAATCCGACATATGGTGTGACAGGTATGACTCCAAGTGCTTATTTTTATTTAAAGTTGACATGAATTTTCATAAAAAGGAAAAGTGACATACTCAAAACTGAGAATTTTTTTTTTTTTGATTATTTTGATACTTTAAGATAATGATATATAAGTAATTTGGGACATATAAGAATCAGTCTCACCTAAATCTGACACACGGCATGACCGATATGACTCAATGTGTTCATTATCAGTTTAAAATCGACAGTTTAGTTCAAAATATTTCACACACTGAAAGCAAAACAAATGCACTCATATTTTCTTAAAAATTTAAGACATAGATTTATAAGACATTTTTTATTTATAGGAATTGGTTTCAATTCAAAATGATACATAGTTTGATCAGTATAGGTTAAAGTGTGTGTTTCCAATTTAAAATGACATTTTAGTAAAAATATAAGTGATGTACTCAAAACCAAGAAAACGCATTAGGATTGTTTTGATACATTAGGAAATAATAAATACGTCATTTAAGATGTGTATAAATATTCCACACCTCAATATGACGCACAGTGTAACCAGTATGACTCAAAGTATGTCTTTTTATTTAAAAATGACATCAATTTTAATAAAAAGGAAAAATAACCTACTCAAAACTGAAAAAACACATTTATATTATTTTTATAATTTCGTAAAATGATCCATAAGCCATTTGGGATTTGTAGGAACTATCCGCACCTCAATCCGACACACGGTGTGACTGATATGACTCTAAGTTTGTCTTTTTATTTAAAATTGACATTAATTTTATTAAAAAGGAAAACTAACCTACTCAAAACTAAGAAAATGCATTCAAATTATTTTGATACTTTAGAGAAACGATCCAAAAGTCATTTTTTATGTGAAGTAATTAGATACACCTCAATATGATACATGATGTGTCTGGTATGACTCAATGTGTCTGTTATTAGTTTAAAATCAACAGTTTAGTTCAAAAAATGTCACTCATTGAAAACCAATCAAACGCACTCATATTTTCTTGATAATTTAGAAAATTGATTCATAATTAATTTTTGATGTGTATAAATTTTTCTCATGTAAAACTAATACACAATGTGATTGGTATGAGTCAAAGTGCGTGTTTCCATTTTAAAATGACATTTTAGTAAAAAAGAAAAGTAACATACTCAAAACCGAGTAAATGCATTCGGATTGTTTTGATACTTTATGAAAATGATACATAAGACATTTGGGACATTTAATATTAATATTCACCTCAATCCAACACACAGTGTGACCAATATGACTCCAAGTGCATCTTTTTATTTAAAATTGACATCAATTTTAGTAAAAAGGACAACTCACCTACTCAAAACTAAGTAAACACATTCATATTGTTTTGATACTTTAGTACAATGATACATAAGTAGTTTTTGACATATAGGAATTATTCTCACCTCAATCCGATGCACGATGTTTTTGGTATGACTCAATGTGTCTGTTAACAGTTTAAAATTAACATTTTAGTTTAAAAATTATCACTCATTAAAAACTGAGCAAATGCACTTATATTGTCTTTATAATTTAGGAAAATGATTCATAAGTCATTTTTTATGTGTATTAATAGGTATCACATTAACCCGCCATAAAATGTGACCGTTATGATTCAAATTTCATGTTTCTAGTTTAAAATGACATTTTAGTAAAAAAGATAAGCGACGTACACAAAACCAAGAAAACACATTCAGATTGTTTTGATACATTAGGAAAATGATCCATAAGTAATTTGTGACATGTAAGAATCAGAAACACCTCAATACAATTCATGGTGTTACCGGTATGACTCCAAGTGAATTTGTTCAATATATATGTGTCATTTTAGTTTAAAACGCGCATCACATCGCTAAAACCGAGAAAACAAGCCAAGATTGTTTTCTCTTCATTTAAATTTTGTATTTGTACTTGATTTTGCTAATTTTTTGGTATTTTTGGAGTTTAAGTTTGTTGTTACATAACACTACATTGGTGTTTTAGTGTGTTTTAATAGCACACTATAGTATGCCCATTTATCAGTGTTGATAAAAGACTTGGGATTTTAATCTCTCTCCAGTAGTCAATGCTTCTCTAGTGCTGATAAAGGCCATTAGCGCTGTTAAAGGTCAATTTTGTAGTAGTGTTTTAAATTTATAATTATTTATTTGATTGTTGATCTATACACAATTGTGGTTAAATATTTCATTTCATATTATTCATTCATTAATCTAATTTGAATCAATATGTTATCGGTATATTAACCATGTTCATTTAGAGTTTCATTTTTTAAATGGTCTAATAAGATATAAATAATGAATAGAGATACCATCAAAAAGTGCAAAAAAAATTATCCGAAAAAATTCAATTACATGGCATGTATCCAGAGTACACATTGTGTACCCCATGTGCACTGCACCTGGATGTGTCGCTGGATACATGACACGCTGATCAATTAATTACACATGGTGCATTTATTGCACACCGCATGTAGACCGACCCAACCTAGAACATAGGATGTTGGTGTACATGGAATCTATCTAGTGTACACATTGTGTAGTCTATATGGGTTATCGGTGTAAATCACACAATTTATGTGGTCATTATACACAATCAAAACACAGAAGACCGATAGCCTAGAAAATTTATGATATACACGGCATTTATTTGATGTACATTCCATATAATTCCCCATTTATTACGTATGAAATACACATTGATACATTCAGAGAGAATAATGTACACACACCATAAGGGATACATGGCATGTAGCTAGATTGTACATGCGTGTAGTCCAGTCAAGATACATACCTAAGCTCAGGCATTTATCTCGAGCACACAACAAGAGAATGCATAACATGTATCTAGTATGTACATGTTGTATAGTATGACCAAGTTAACACACCAAAGCCTCAATCATATAACCCAAATACATGACAATGAGTTATACGACATGTAGCTAGATAGTACACACCGTGTAGTCTCCCAATTAATGGTAGGATTAAATTACATTAAATTGACAATTGCATCATTAAAACCTTATTTTATTGATTGGAACCTAATGTGTTTGACAATTTAACAATTTTTTTAAAGAATTTTAAATGAAAAATTAATTTTATTATAATAAATATATAATAATTAGTTCTAATATTTATTTTTAATTAATTCCTTAATGATTGTTATCTCCAAGAGGATTCAGATGGTCATTAAGATAAAAGATAATTAATTAATTAATCAATGCAAGAGTGTTTATCTTAATAATAAAAAACTAATAAGAAATGAATGTTAACCAGCTTAGTTTTGTGTATACATTGCATGTATGACCATTCCTCAACTTGACCAAGACCGGTGTATGTGTTAGTTTTATTTAATTTAATTTATTTCATGGGTTTTCAATTATTTAATATTAAATTAAATGATGTTCTGCATGTCATCCCTCCCTCCATTATTATGTATGACCTACATGTCCAAGGTTATTTATGTAATTCCCCTTTAACCAATCCTTTTGTTCCCCTCACCCATGTGTGGGTTATAATTGATGTAATTAATATAGTTTCCCAATATGTATGGAGGCAGTTCAATACGAAAACATAATGATATCAACCCTAGTGATATATAGGTGGATAGGTGGAATGTTATAACTCATGTAAATATCGAAAATAGAAGTTATTTCCCCTAGTTCATAGGTTGATTTAATGTCCACTCATTAAATTAGCCATTGGATAAGATCATGAACATGTCATTTGATTATTTATTTATTTATATCTATACATTATTTATTTTATTTATGCAAGACCACAATCACATAAATAAATGAATTAATCTACAAAGATAGAATTTCAATAAATGGATTATGCGTAAAAGTTTTATCCAATATGGTTAATCAATTAAGTAAAATTCACTTAATATTAACAAGAAATGTAAAGGATAAAACAAGATAAGATTTATTCATAATAAATTAAAATCCCTCAACTTAATATTAAGACAAAATAAGACTTCTATTACTTAATTATGAATAAAATCCTTAGAACTAAGTGTTTAACCAACCCTCATTGGGAAACTTACTTTTAACATGGAGTTCTTATGAAGGTTTTGGGTTGAATTAACCATATTACATCAAGATAAGTATCCCTCACTAGACTTGATGTAACTTGGAGGAAAGCATTGAGGAAATCCAAGTCATAATTTCAAGATTGGGGAGTCCACTCAATGGATCAAGGAGCTGAAATCCCATAATTAGAAAAGACTTGTCTACCTAAATACCTTCAAACATCTTGATCAACCCCTATTGGGGTTATGCTGAGGGGAATATGGATCCTTCCCACTAGATTTTCCTAGCAACTAGACATTATGAGTTCAATGGTGAAGGTTATTGGGACTTGATAAAATAGTGGGATATTTAATAAAAACAATTAATTTATTATTTATCACATGATTTATAATCAAGAAAATTATTAATAATATTCTCTTTTATAATTTTATAAGATGAAAAGTTCCTCATGCATGTTATTCCGACAATCTATATTGGATAAAGACAATCTCCTCACTATAAGTAACTTCCATGAATGGTTTAGACATCTTCGAGTTGTGTTGAGACATGAATGGAAATCTTACATGATAGAATTATCACTTCCTAATCCACCTACTAAGGAGGGGAGTGATAAATAGTTCCTTGTATATAAAAAATATTTGAGCTATGTAGTTGACTTTAAATATTTGATGCTTTCATATATGTCTAGTGAACTCATGAAGTCTCGTGAAAACATAAATTTGTATAGCATGATTTATCACCTATAAGTTTTATACCAAGAGAGAGATAAATAAGAACAATTTGAGATTTCCAAATCACTCTTTCAAAGTAATATTATAGAGGGTACACTAGCTGTGACTCACATAGTCAATCTCATTGGCTACATTGATCACCTAGAGGTTCTAGGGTTTAAAATTTCCTATAAAATATGAAAAGATATCATTATAGAATTAATCCCTTAGAGATTCTCCAATTTTTTTGTTAATTTTAATATGAAAAACATTGAGAAGACTCTGGTGATCTTCTCACTCTTCTTTTCCAAGTGAATAAGTAAACAAAGCATGAAAATCCTTCTGTCCTTATAGTGACTAAAAGGAAGCGGGAAGTGAAGATATTTAATCCCAAATCTTCTTCACACCCTTCCAAGAATAGGAATATCAAGGGTAAATTAAGGTAATATGATGTTGTTTGTTTCTCATGTGGCAAGAAGGGCCACTGGAAGAAAACCTACACCCAACCAAATAAGCAAGGGGAAGCTTCTTGTGTGTTTGTTATCGAGTGAAATTTATCTGTTTCTACAAATTGGGTATTAGATATAGGTTGTTGTTTTGACATATGTATTCAAATATAGGAACCAATTAGATTAAAAATAATTTATTAAGGGGTGATATATCTATGAGCAGACAATGGAGCTAAACTTTCTATTGTAGATATGAGGGACTATCATGTCATATTGCCAACCAAAATGATCCTGGTTTTGAATGATTTTTATTTTGTGCTATTTATCACCAAAAAAATTATTTCTATATCTAGACTTGATAAAAATGGTTTTATTTTCAATTTCAAAAATAAATGTTGCTACTTTTATCAAGATAGAATCTGTTATGGTAAGGCACATTTAAATTATGGTCATTATGTGTTAGATTACACAAACCAAGTAATGGAAATAAATAATAAAACAGCTTCACATGATTCATACCACATCTAACTTTGGTATCACTAGCTAGTTAATGTAAATGAAAATCACTAGATTAAATTACACAAAGATGGATATTTAGGTTCTTTTTAACTAAAAATACTTGGTATGTGTCATGCATGTTTACAAGGAAAAATGACCAAAACCATATTTAGTGGAAAAGGTGAAAGGGTAAAAAAGATTCTTGAATTAGTTAATATCGATGTGTTTGGACCATTTATTATTGAATCAATGTGTGGTTACTCATACTTCATAACTTTTGATAATGACTTTAGTAGATATAGATGTGTTTACTTGATAAGGTATAAGTCAAATTATTTTGATAAATTCAAATAATACAAGAATGAAGTTGAGAACCATCTTAGTAAAAAGATTAGAAAACTCTACTAAGATTGTGGTTGAGAATATCTTAATCAAGACTTTATTTATTACCTATATAAGTTTGGAATCCTACCTATGGCATCTCGCCTTTTATTACATAACTTTTCATTACATTTTACAAACAGATGATCTTTAAAGTCTAATGTCTTGGAAATCAGGAACAATATACATGAAAGCATTAAAAATTATTCTAATCCACTTGTAAGTATTTATCAATGGTTCGTCATAAGTAAAATTATTGCATCTCATAACTTTGAGACATACATCAAAGGAAAGGGTGAGCATAAGGCCCATTAAGGAAAGCTAGGGAATCATTTTACTTGTGATATCAATAAGAACTTGATGAAAAACATAAAGACATGAGCAATGGAAGTAGAGGAATATCATAATGAAAAGAACTCGAATAATAACTTGAATATTTGGATACAACATTTAATTTAGACATTCATGAACATATCACCAAGGTTCATCCCTTAGGTGTCAAAAACATTACTAAGGTTGTTCACCAAGGTATCGTAAAACTTGTCATTTCTAGAGATTAAATTCTTTACCCAATGCATTAGAGCTCTATCAGGGAACACCCTTAATATTTCTTTATTTTAATGTGATACACATATATCATAAATAATAATTTCATAAATAACCCAAAAATAATAGAATAAATGGGGTTCATTTCAAAATCGTGACATTTTAAAAGTGCTTAAAAAACTTGATCGTTATGTCATTTATAACCCATGGAAAAGGAATGAGGGTTTCAAGTATGTAAATTATAGAATAAAATATATCATTTTTATGTCTTTATTAATACCCTTATAAATGAAATGGTTTTTCGTATTCATATAAATAAAATAATAGAATTTCTTGAGAAAAAGACAGAGAGGTTTTGAGACGAAATTTCTGCAGCATAACGGTTATATAACATGGTTTTAGAAAACATTAAAAAGAAAGGGGAAAAGGGTCAAACAATCATAAATAACTCATAATACAGTATAGGGATAGAATAAAATTTAAATAAGATCATGGTATGGATTTTTTAATGACATACCACATGAAAAGGAAACTTGAAAGAAAAGAGAAGATGTGACTTCTTTTACGAAAATTTAGCATCCTAACGACATCAATTAAAAATTCAGAAAATCAGTTGATGAGAGCGGAAATGGTATATCATAAATTGGACATGAAATTTACAGTAATAAGGATATATAAGAACATACCCCAACACAAGAATATGGAAACTAGAAGACATAACATAAAGGAAGTCATGACTTAAAAGAGGAGGGTGAAAGGTTCCCTTATCTTGAAGAGTAACTTCAAAAGAATGAAGGTTGGGACCTTGGGGGGATTGAGGTCACATTAGAAGGAATTATTTGGATGTAAAAAGACCATAGCTTCATTGATGATGAATTTTTAATGAAATTAATGAAGGAATGGGTTGGTATTTATAGCAAAATTGAGGGAATATTTTATTAATTTCCAAGGGACACCTCATCGGTGGTATTTGAAAAACCATGGGTTGGCCCATGGTATTTTCCCATGGTATTGGCCAATTGGGACACCTCATAAAATATATTACTATTCACAATTTTACCATAATTATTAAATCATTATTATATCATTAATTATGTCACTAATCACACTGAAACTCAAAATTGTATTTTTTACTATTCACCAAAAAACAAAGCATTTTATAAAAATCTCATAAATTCACCCTAACCTAATATTGATGCTATAAATTCAAAAATTAACTTCATTTTATGAAAATAATTTTATAATTATGAGATATTTAATTTTTAAGTAAAAACACTATTTACCAAAAAAAATACTAATACTTAACTAATAATTTCCGAAATAGTTATTTATTTATGCTATTATATCACTTCACCATTCAAAATGCCTAAATTATATTTATACTTTATTAAGTGATTTTACTATTCAATTGGTCACATTACTATTCATAAGGGTAATATTACTATTCATATTTTACTATTCACTAAAAGTTAAGTTTATCTTATTCGATTCTAAATTTATTACTAATCATAATTGTAAAAGACCATTTTTTGAAAATCATTTTACATTACTAATTATTTAAAGTATACAAAAATATTTTAAAATACCCTTTTTCCAAAATTTCAACAATAATATGGAACTTCTATAAATTCATCCCATATTTATCTAGACATTTTAAATACACAAATTTTACCATAAGAATAAATAACAATTTTATTTATTCAAAAGGATTACACAAAGTAATTAAGGCCTTGTTACATAGCCCCTTATGACACCTGCATAGGACCTAAGTATAGTGACCCAGCCTTTTCATTCATTACTATTACATCATTTCAAAGATAAAAAACATAATAGTATTACACATATAGGATCCAAAGGTTTAATGTCTTGGGAAAACTAGGACCACACATAACAAATACAACATCAACCATAAACATTTATTTAATTTCTTCTTCACTAGCTTCTTAGTGGCACTTGTCCTCTCCTTAGTACATGTAGACACCTGAGGATATACATAAAAAGGGGTGAGATAGAAGCCCAATAATAGTATAGATAAGAACAATATATCATGGGTTGAGCATAATCATGACATAGGAAAATGGTCATGAACATGAGAGGAGCATAAATAAAAGACTTGAAATGTGGCAGTGCATAAAAATGAAACATCATGTCTTAGTGGTTAACTACCACACATATTTGTGAACCAAGCTATAATCTTGTTCACACATCATTTCACATTTACTAATGAGATTCATCACTTTACCCAATGCATTGGAGCGCTGTATAATTTTGGGCACACCCGTCACATTTAAACATTCATATTGCGCTATATAATTCCGGGCGCACCCGTCACATCATAACATTATCATTTATCATGCATGACAAAATGAACATATAACATAAATTAAAATAACTAAACCATGAAAAGGAATTGGTTTCATATCATAATAACATATTCATAAAATTTGGGTTCCCAAAATAAAGAGGGGACAACATACTTGATACAAGAATCATCAACCTTGAATGAGAGGTAAAAGTTGAGTTCTTAAGAGAAGAGTTCTTTCAGAAAACACTTGGATTGACATAAACTTCAGTATAAAACATTTATATCCCATAAAATGAAATATAAAGATGAACAAATGATCTTTAAGGAGTGACCATATCAAAAATGGAGTGAAAGAGGTAGAACCCGAAGGATGAAAGTTGGGTTTGAGAATTTCCCCTTACCTTGTACTCGAATGACTCCTTCTATTTAATGTCATGTATAATGACATTATATTCATTAATTAGAAATTCCAGAACCTTTTATACATTAATAGGGTTCATTATGGTTTCATTATTTCATATTATGTTCCTTTGGATGACTTATAGAGTTTAAAAACATTGATTGGGGATGTTCGTTTTCATGGTTTTCTTGAGTGGTTCACTTGTATTCTTAAATTGATGTTTGGGTAGATCATGGGTAAACATACAGAAATGATATTACATGTTATTAATTATATTACAGGATATTCAATTATTTTATAATGAATTATATTATATCCATGTGGATGAGTCATTAGATAAGAATTTAATGATGGTTATTTGGGTTAATTTGAGCGGTTTTTGGATCACAATGAACTTGTTTTAACTTTTCACTTAGTAATATGGCCATAGATTAATTCCATAACTTAAAATAGAACATAATACATATAAAATATTCTATTTCAACCATAAAAATGGTTTCATGACCAGATCTGAAGTTATAAATGGAAGAAGAGAGCATGTCATTTTTGAAGGTGATAAATTAACACATCATGAACAACGTTCTCTTTAATAAAATAAAAGAAAGAGGGAAAGGGAGTGGGGTGATATAATATCCCCTTAGAATCATAAAATTACATTATATGTATAATACTGAAGTTACAAAACAATTTGGATGAATATAGGTGAGGAGAGATCAAGAAAGGAACTTGAACTTGAAAGGAAATTAAAGGAGAAGAGGGAGAGAAATTACCTCTAGAATCTTCCTCTTGAGAACCTCCTTAAGGGCCTAAGCTTGGTATTTTTATGAGACCAGAAGCTTTTGAACGTGGGGGAGGGGATAGGGAAGGTGTTTGGGTAGAGTTTAGAGAAGACTTGGAGCTTGAGAGGTGTGAGGAAAAGAGGGAGTGAAGGGTGGCTTTTATAGTGGAGGGGAGAGGGGTTTCCTTAATATAAAATTGATTAGTTTATTAATTTCAACTAAGACAAGGAATAGTGAGTCTTGAACAACCAAGAATATTAATTTTATAATGTAATTCAGAACCAATTGGTCCTACATCAGTATAACATCATCGATGACTCAATTAATACATTATTTAGCTTTTATTGTGAATTATCGGATTCTACTATTCATCAAAAATTCAAGTATCAGAAAAATCCCAAAAAATTTACCCCAACCATTTTTCGATGTGTAGAATCCAAAAATGAAGTCTATTTTTCAAAAATAATTTTCTAAATATTATTAATTTAATATTTAATTAAAATCATAATTTAATTAAAAAACAGTTTTTAAGATTAAAACAGATTTTATTGTTCTTTCAAAAATTACGAAGGGTCTTATAAAATTATCTAAAAACTATTATACATTGATTCAATAATTTATGAATACATTTCAGGGAGATAAATATTCTTTTAAATTAATTAATTATTTATAATTATTTATTTATGACTTATAAAATACCAAAACGTTTACCAAGGTCAAATTGTCACTTTCTAAGATGTCTAAATTTTATTCTATTATTCATAGGTAATGTTACTCTTATTTAATATTCATAAGGGTCATATTACTATTCATAAGGGTAGGTTACTATTCATAAGGGTAGTTTACTATTCACTAAAAATTATTTTTGTTTCATTAGACTCCAAAAACTATCTTGAACACAACCGTGTATGTCGGATTTTCAAAATTCCAATCATAGGGTGAAAAAATTATTTTTAAAGGTCACTTATCACTTAGTAGTTCATTGTTTTGTGTTTTCATGATATTTTATGACATAAATATAAGAAGGGAATTTTCCATTGAAAAAATTTGGGTTGTTACATTCTTCCCCCCTTAAGAAATGTCACCCCCGAAATTTCACTTTACACAAAAAGGTGAGGGTACTTCTCCTTCATTGCCTCTTCTGGTTCCCAAGTTGCTTCCTCAAACTTATGGTTCCTCCACAACACTTTGAAAATACGGGTTGTCTTGTTGCGTAGAACCTTATCACTTTGGTCTAGAATCTTTACTAGCTGCTCCTCGTAGGAGAGATCATCTTCCAGCTGCACCACCTCTGAGTTTAGTACATGTGAGGGGTCTGGTATGTACTTCCTCAGTAGTGATACATGAAACACATCATGAACTTGAGCCATATTCGGTGGAAGTGCTAGAAGATAGGCCACGACTCCTATGCATTCAAGGATCTCAAAGGGGCCAATATACCTAGGGCTTAACTTCCCTTTCTTCCCGAATCGCATGAATCGCTTCCATGGAGATATTCGAAGGAAGACTTTATCTCCAACGTCGAACTCCAAGTCCCTTTGACGGTTGTCAGCATAGATCTTTTGCCAACTTTGAGCAGCTTTGATGTGTTTTTGGATGACTTGAACCTTATCTATCATCTCTTGAACAAGATCGGGCCCAAGTAGCTTTCTTTCTCCAACTTCATCCCAACAGGTTGGAGTTCTACACCGTTTCCCATAAAGAGCTTCATACGGAGCCATCTGAATACTCGAGTGGAAGCTATTGTTGTATGAGAACTCAACCAATGGGAGATACTGATCCCAACCACCTTTGAATTTAAGAGATAAGGATCTTAGCATATCTTCAAGCGTCTGAATAGTCCTTTTAGATTGGCCATCAGTTTGGGGGTGATAGGCCATGCTGAAATTTAATTCAGTACTCAAAGCATGTTGAAGGCTCCTCTAGAATTTAGATGTGAACCTTGGATCACGGTCAGAGACAATTGAGAGTGAAACACCGTGCAGTCTCACCACTTCCTTCACATATATCCTTGCAAGTTGATCAAGCGAGAGATCTTCCTAAATAGCGATAAAATGGGCAGTCTTGGTTAGTCAGTCAACCACAACCCATATCACATTATTTACTTTTGACGTCTTCGGGAGGCATGTGACAAAGTCCATTGTAACATTTTCCCATTTCCACATGGGTATGGAAATGGTTGCATCATACCTTTGGACTTTTGTCGCTCAGCTTTAACTTGCTGATATACCAATCACCTTGATATATATTCCAGAATCTCCTTCTTCATGTTATCCCACCAGAAGTGTTCTCGGAGATCACAGTACATATTGGTACTCCCAGGATGGATAGAGAAAGTTGAGCTATGTGCATTATCCAATAGCTCCTTCTTTATCCCGGGTGATGAAGGCACACAAAGTCGTGTTCCAAACCAAATCACACCATCATTGTCGATATGAAACTCTTGCAGCTTCCCTTTCTTTACTGTATTCACCCTATTTTGTATCTCCACATCATCCCTTTGTGCTTCCTTAATATTCTCTTGGATGGATGGTTGTGCAATCATTTGGGCAAGGTAGGATGTATCCCCTGCCCTTATGATTTCCAAATCCATCCTTTGTATATCCAAGAAGATAGGGTCTTTCTCAATCCATAGCATGGAAAGAGTAGCAGGTTCTTTTCTGCTTAGAGCATCAGTTACCTTGTTCGCCTTTCCAGGATGATAGTGAATAGAGCAATCATAATCCTTGATTAGCTCTAACCATCTCCTTTGATGCATGTTGAGCTCCTTTTGTGTGAATATATAATTTAGTCTCTTGTGGTCGGTGTATATGTCACACTTCTCACCATAAAGGTAGTGCCGCCATATTTTCAAGGAAAAAATCACGGCTGCCAGCTCTAGATCATGTGTTGGGTAGTTCTGCTCATGGATCTTCAACTGTCGTGAGGCGTAGGCTATCACATTATCATTTTTCATGAGTGTACAACCCAAGACTTTCTTTGAAGAATCACTGTATATCACAAAACTTTCTCTACTTTTCGGTAGTGTGAGTACAGGTGTAGTGATCAGCCTTCTCTTTAGCTCCTTGAAACTTCCCTCACATTCTTCTGTTCATACATACTTTACCCCTTTCCTTGTTAAATTAGTTAGTGGGCTTGACAATCATGAGAATTTTCTCAAAAAACGTCGGTAGTACCCAGCTAATCCAAGAAAACTACATATTTCTGTGACACTAGAGGGCCTAGGCCATTCCTCAATCGCCTTTGTCTTTGAAGGGTCCATAGAAATTCCCTCACTTATGATCACATTTCCCAAGAACGTGACTTGATTCATCCAAAATTCAAACTTTCTAAACTTGTCGTACAACTTCTCCTTTCTCAATGTCGCCAACACAAGTCTTAGATGTTCTTCATGTTCCTCCTTTCTCTTGGAGTAGATGAGAATATCATTGATAAACACTACCACAAATTTGTTGAGGTAATGTCTAAAGACTCTATTCATAAAATCCATGAAGATTGCAGGGGCATAGTAAGTCCAAAGGGCATCACCAAAAACTCATAGTGCCCATACCTTGTATGGAAGGTGGTCTTCTGAATATCTTCCTTCTTCACCTTTACTTGATGATATCCAGAATGAAGATCCACCTTTGAGAAGTATTGAGCTCCTCTTAACTGATCGAACAAGTCATCAATCCTTGGGAGAGGATACTTGTTATTTATGGTGATCTTGTTGAGTTCCCGATAATCGATACACAGCCACATGGTTCCATCCTTCTTCTTCACAAAGAGCACTGGCGCACCCTAATTTGATGCACTAGGGAGTATGAAACCTTTGTCCAGATGCTCTTGCAGCTACTTCTTTAACTCCTCCAGTTCGATAGGAGCCATCCTATATGGACATTTCAAGATAGGAGTAGCTCCAGGTATGAGTTCAATTGAGAACTCTACCTCACGATCTGGGGGAATTTCAGGTAACTCTTTGGGAAATACATTGTTGTATTCCCTCACGATGTGCATTTCCTCAAGGTTGGAATTTTCCTTCGACTCAACCATTTGGGCGACGTATGCTTCTTCATAGGGAATCAACACCCACACCATTGAAGGATTTTTTAAAGGATATTCATGATCTTCCTTGAATTTGTAGAGGAGCATGGTATGGTTTGGAATATGAAAAGATATTTCCTTTTCCCGACAGTTGATATGTGGTCTATATAATGAGAGCCAGTCCATTCCCATTATAGCGTTGAATTCCACCAAGGGAAGTATTACGATATTTTCTGGAAGAATATTCCCACATACGCCAACAGGAGAAGAGTTAAACACTTGGGTTGCAATGATTGCACCACTTGGTGTTTTTATAGATATCTCTACTTCAAGGTTTTGGGGCTTTGATTCTATAGTTCTAGAAAACTTGCAAGATATAAAGGAATGCGTAGAACCAGAATCAAATAAGACTTTTGCCATTCTTAAGTGAATAGGAAGTGTACCTTGTATGACTTCATTATCATGATCCACCTCCGCAGTAGTGATGGCATAATCCTTCCCTTGTTCCTTTGGCTTTGGTGGCTGGTGATGCTGATTACCCTCGAGAGCTCGAGGTTTAGTGCACTGGTTTGCATAGTGCCCTAGCTCCCTACAGTTGTAGAATTGAACCATGAGTGGTTCTACCCTTTCATTGGCTACATTATCCTTCCTCTTCATGTATTTTTGATACTCTTGAGCTTGGTGTCCTTCTTTCCCACACATAAAGCATTTCCTCATACCTTTGAGGTAGTTCCCATGGTGCAACTTCCCATATTTTTGGCATGTGGGGCATTGTGTTTTCTTCCCACCTTTATCACTAGATCCACCAGCTTGAAACTCCATCTTTCTTTTCTTATCACCATAGCCATGGGACCATTCTCTAAACTCAATCTCCACTTTTATATCACACCGAACAACTTCTTAATAACTCCCAAAGTCTCTAATTTCAAGAGCCTTTCAAAGATGTGGTTTTAATCCAATAAAGAATCTATCAATTTTGCTATCATTATTGATAACAAAACCTGAAGCATACCTTGCGAGCCTTGTGAAATTTTCTTCATAGGTTGTGACAGATTCTACTTCTTTTTACTTGAGCTCTATTAATTCTCTCTCCATCTTTGTGCGAAGAGTTCGTGGGAAGTACTTATTAAGAAACATTATCTTAAAGTCTTCCCATTCCATCTCTTCAATTTCCTCCCTTGGCTTGGTGTTCTTAATCAAAGACCACCATTGATCGTCTTCTCCATATAGATGATAAATGGCTAGGGTCACCTTCTCCATCTCAGAACAGTGAAGAACAGAAAATATCTTCTCCATGGAGTTAACCCACTGTTCCACAACTAGTGGACCGGAAGATCCACAAAACGTCAGTGGTCGTTGCCGCATAAAACATTCAATTGCCAGTTTCTCCCTCTTTGGTGAAGGAGGATGTTCCCCATTATTATGGTTATTATTCATAACCTGAGATAATTGGGTAATCATTTCCATAAATTTTTTAACTCCACCTCCCTAATCATTGGGGATGTCGTTCGGGCAATCGTTGCATTGGCCCTCGTACGAGTTGTTGGCCTGATTTCTCCTAGTTCCCACCATTTTCTAAAATAGAAAAGGTTAGAACAAAACATAAGTAAACAAGTCATGAATAACTTATTAATTTAAACAATTATACCAAAAACATAACATATGGGATCCCTAGGTAAATATTCTTGTGTGCATTTTTGTACTTAGTCTCATGCTAGAGGTTTTCTTTAGGGTTCACTAATCCTAATTCCCAAATTAACTAAACCTTTCCTCTGATACCAACTATAGAGACCCAGACTTTTCTTTCATTACTATTAAATCATTTCAAAGATAAACAACATAATAGTATTACAAATAGAGGATCCAAAGGTTTAGTGTCTTGGGAAACTAGGACCACACATAACAAATACAACATCAACTATAAACATTTATTTAATTTATTCTTCACTAGCTTCTTAGTGGCACTTGTCCTCTCCTTAGTACATGTATCCACCTGAGGATATACATAGAAAGGGGTGAGATAGAATCCCAGTAATAGGATAGATAAGAACAATATAGCATGGGGTGAGCATAATCATGACATAGGAAAATGGTCATGAACATGAGAGGAGCATAAATAAAAGACTTGAAATGTGGCAATGCATAAAAATGAAACATCATGTCTTAGTGGTTAACTACCACACATATTTGTGAACCAAGATAGAATCCTTTTCACACATAATTTCACATTTACTCATGAGATTCATCACTTTACCAAATTCATTGGAGCGCTATATAATTCTGGGCGCACCTGTCACATTTAAACATTCATATTGCGCTATATAATTCCGGGCGCACCTGTCACATCATAACATTATAATTTATCATGCATGCCACAATGAACATATAACATAAATTAACATAACTAACCCCTGAAAAGGAATGGGTTTCATATCATAATAACACATTCATAAACTTTGGGTTCCCAAAATAAAGAGGGAACAACATACTTGATACAAGAATCATCAACCTTGAATGAGAGGTAAAAGTTGAGTTCTTAAGAGAAGAGTTCTTTCAGAAAACACTTGGATTGACATAAACTTCAGTATAAAACATGTATATCCCAGAAAAGTAAAGACAAATATGAACAAATGATCTTTAATGAGTGACCATATCAAAAATGGAGTGAAATCGGTAGAACCCGAAGGATGAAAGTTGGGTTCGAGAATTTCCCCTTACCTTGTACTCGAATGCCTAATTCTCTTTAATGTCCTATATAATGACATTATATTCATTAATTATAAATTCCAAAAACTTTTATCCATTAATAGGGTTCATTCTGGTTTCATTATTTCATATTATGTTCCTTTGGATGACTTATAGAGTTTAAAAACATTGATCAGGGATGTTCGTTTTCATGGTTTTCTTGAGTGGTTCACTTGTATTATTAAATTGATGTTTGGGTAGATCATGGGTAAAAATCCAGAACTGATATTACATGTTATTAATGATATTATAGGAGCTTTAATTATTTTATAATGAATTATATTAGATCCATGTGGACGAGTCATTAGATAAGAATTTAATGATGGTTATTTGGGTTAATTTGAGCGGTTTTTGGATCACAACGAACTTGTTTTAACTTTTCACTTAGTAATATGGAAATAGGTTATTTCCAGAACTTAAAATAGAACATAATACATATAAAAAATTCTGGTTCAATCACAAAAATGGTTTCATGACCAGATCTGAAGGTAGAAATGGAATAAGAGAGCATGTCATTTTTGAAGGTGATAAATTAACACCTCATGAACAACGTTCTCTTTAATAAAATAAAAGGAAGAGGGAAAGTGGGTGGGGTGATATAATATCCCCTTAGAATCATAAAATTACATTATATTTATAATACTGGAGTTAAAAAACAATTTGGATGAATATAAGTGATGAGATATCAAGAAAGGAACTTGAACTTGAAATGAAATTAAAGGAGAAGAGGGAGAGAAATTACCTCTAGAATCTTCCTACTGAGAACCTCCTTAAGGGCCTAAGATTGGTCTTTTGATGAGACTATAAGCTTTTGGACGTGGGGGAGGGGCTATAGAAGGTGTTTGGGCAGAGTTTAGAGAAGGCTTGGAGCTTGAGAGGTGTGAGGAAAAGAGGGAGTGAAGGGTGACTTTTATAGTGGAGGGGAGAGGGGTTTCCTTAATATAAAATTGATTAGTTTATTAATTTCACCTAAGACAAGGAATAGTGAGTCTTGAATGACCAATAATAGTAATTTTATAATTTAATCCTGAACCAAGTGAGATTACATCAGCAGAACATCATCGATGACTCAATTAATACATTATTTAGCTTTTATTGTGAATTATTGGATTCTACTATTCATCAAAAATTCAAGTATCTTAGAAAAATCCCAAAAATTTACCCCAACCATTTTTCAATGTTTAGAATCCAAAAATGAAGTCCATTTTTCAAAAATGATTTTCTAAATATTATTAATTTAATATTTAATTAAAATCATAATTTTCTTAAAAAACAGTTTTTAAGATTAAAACTAATTTTATTGTTCTTTAAAAAATTATGAAGGGTTTTATAAAATTATCTAAAAACTATTAGACATTGATTCAATAATTTATGAATACATTTCAGGGAGATAAATATTCTTTTAAATTAATTAATTAATTAATTATAATTAATTATTTATGACTTATAAAATACCAAAACGTTTACCAAGGTCAAATTGTCACTTTCTAAGATGTCTAAATTTTATTTTATTATTCATAGGTAATGTTACTCTTATTTACTATTCATAAGGGTCATATTACTATTCATAAGGGTAGGTTACTATTCACCAAAAATTATTTTTGTTTCACTAGACTCCAAAAACCGTCTTGAACACAACCGTGTATGTCGGATTTTCAAAATTCCAATCATAGGGTGACAAAATTATGTTTAAAGGTCACTTATCAGTTAGTAGTTCATTGTTTTGTGTTTTCATGATATTTTATGACATAAATATAATAAGGGAATTTTCCATTGAAAAACTTTGGGTTGTTACACTAAGTGTAAGGTGTGTCATGGTGATAGAATCTTAGGGTGGGTCAGACAACCTTGGCCGAGTGGTGATTTCTATCAGCTTGAACTTCTCCCTTAGTCAATTCCATTCAAGATTCACATGTTGAAGCTCAGTTTGGGCTTGGTCCAGAGCAAAGTCTAGTGATGCAACCTCCTTCCCAAGCTCTAATAGATGGGATTCATATGTCCTGAGTCTACTGGATGAGACTATCTTCTCTTATTTCTGTATTAATTAACCATGATCACTTGTATTTATAAACAATAATCATAATGTTAAGAATTTAGTTTCCAACTATCATATTGACCCATGGTCATATAACAGTCAAAACCCAGTGGTATTATTTTAATTATAATCACTTCATTAATTAAAGGATATAGTTTAGTTGAGTATAAAATAAAATAATACACAAATTCAAGAAACAAATATTATTCAAAAGTTTGGGTCGTTACATTCTTCCCCCCTTAAGAAATTTTGTCCCTGGAATTTCAAACCATACCCTCATAAGAGAAAAGGTGTGGGTACTTCTATGTCATAAAGTCCTCTGGTTCCCACATGACTTCTTTATATTTTTAGTTCTTCCATAACACCTTAACAAGGTGGGTAGTTTGGTTGTGTAGAACCTTGTCTCTACGATCCAAGATCTCCATTGGCTTTTCCTCAAAAGAGAGGTCATGTGTCAGTTGTACCACCTCTGGATTTAGTACATGTGAAGGGTCAGGTATGTACTTCTTCAAGAGAGATACATGAAAGACATCATTAATTTTTGCTAGAATTAGAGGAAGTGCAAGCTGATAGGCCATTGCTCCTACACGATCAAGGATTTCATAGGGACCAATGTACCTAGGTATGAGCTTCCCATTCTTCCCAAACCTCATTAATCTTTTCCAAGGTGAAATTCAAATAAATAATTTCTCACCAACATCAAACTCTAAGTCCCTTCGATGGTTTTCAGCATATCTTTTTTCTAAATTCGAGCAGCCTTAATGTGTTGCTGGATGGCATGGACTTTTTTTGTCATCTCTTTCACAAGATCAGGCCCAAGAATCTTTTTCTCACCAATTTTATCCCAAAAAGTATGAGTTCTACATTGCTTCCCATATAGAGCTTCATAGGGTTCCATTTGAATGCTCGAGTGGAAGCTGTTGTTGTAAGAGAACTCAACTAATGGGAGATGTTGATCCCATCCACCTTTAAATTCCATTGAGCATATTTTCAGCATGTCCTTGAGTGTTTGAATAGTACTTTTAGATTGGTTATCATTTTGGGGGTGATAGGCCATACTAAAATTCAATTTGGTACTTAGATCATGTTGAATACTTCTCTAAAATTTTGATGTGAACCTTGGATCATGATCAGATATGATAGAAAGTGTAACTCTATACAGCCTTACCACTTTCTTTACGTAAATCCTGGCAAGTTGATCAAGATATAAATCTTCCTGAATAGATATAAAATGGGAATTCTTGGTGATATGGTCCATAATAACCCATATCGCATTGTTTCATTTGGAAGTTCTTGGGAGACCAATGACAAAGTCCATTGTGATATTGTACCACTTCCATGCTGGTATGGGTAGTGGTTGTAATACCCTTTTAGGAATTTATCGCTCTACCTTCACTTACTGACATACCAGACACCTTGAAGTGTAGTCAATAATCTCCATTTTCATATTATCCCACCAATAATAATCACAAAGGTATCTATACATTTTTTTCACTTCCTGGATGTATAGAGAAAGTATATCTATGAGCTTCATCCATCAACTCCTTCTTTATTTCTAGAAAAGATAGAACACATAGTCTTGTATAAAATTTCAATACACCTTCTTGATCAATATTTAAATTAGGAAACTTCTCATCCTTCACAGCCTCATACTTCTTCTGTAACAAAGGATCTTCTTTCTGAGTTTTCTTGATCTTATCTAGTAATGACAGTTGAGAAATCATTTGGGTTAGGGTTGATAATTTTCATTCCCTTATAATTCACATATCCATCTTTACTAGGTCATTGATCAAAGGAAATCTTTGAATCCTTATCATGGAAAGAACAATTGGGTCTTTCCTGCTTAATGCATTAGCGACTTTGTTTGATCTTCCAGGATGATAATAAATTGAATAATCACAGTCTTTAAGAAGTTCCAACCTTATCCTTTGTCTCATGTTCAATTACTTTTGTGTGAAAATATACTTGAAACTTTGATGTTCTGTGTATATATTACATTTCTCCCCATAAAGATAGTGCCTCTATATCTTTAAAGCAAAAATGACCACAGCCAGCTCCAGATCATGCGTAAGATAGTTTTTCTCATGAGTCTTCAACTATCAATATGCATAAGCAATGACTTTTTCATTTTTCATGAGGACGCACCCAAGACCTTTTAGAGATGCATCACTAAAAATAATGAATCCTTCTCCACTTGAGGGAAGAGTTAACACGGGTGCAGTAACCAATCACTTCTTCAGCTCTTGGAAACTTTCCTCACACTCCTTTGTCCAAATGAACTTGACCCCTTTTCAAGTTAACTTGGTTAATGGATTAGAAAGTTGTGAAAAGTTTTTCACAAACCTCCTATAATATCCCGCTAATCTAAGGAAACTATGAATCTTAGTTATTTTTGTTGGCTGAGTCTACTCCTCTACAACCTTTTCTTTGTAGGATCAACTGTGATTCCTTCATTAGTTACAATGTTCCCCAAGAAAGCAACTTGTTGTAACAAAAATTCACATTTTCTAAACTTTCCAAAAAGCCACTCCCTCCACAAAGTTTGAAAAATAACCCTTAGATGATTCTCATGCTCTGCGTGACTTTTGGAATATATCATAATATCATCAATAAAAACTACCACAAAGTTATCAAGGTAGTCCTTAAAGACTATATTCATAAAATCCATAAAAATAGTAGGTGCATTAGTCAGTCCAAAGGGCATAACAACAAACTCATAATGCCCATATCTTGATCAGAAGGCAGTTTTTGGAATATCTTCTTTCTTCACCCTCAATTGATGATAACCAAATAGAAGATCAATCTTAGAGAAGAATTGAGCCCCACGAATTTAGTCAAATAAGTCATCAATTCTTGGAAGAGGGTATTTTTTCTTCACTGTGATCCCATTTAGTTCTCTATAATCAATGCATAACTGCATTGATCCATCCTTCTTATTCACAAATAGAACAGGTTCTCCCCAAGGAGACACACTTGGACTAATAAACCCCTTATCCAAAAGATCTTAGAGTTGCTTCTTTAATTCCTCCAGCACCATATTTTCCATTCTATATGGGGTCTTTGATATCGGATGAGATCTAGGTATGATTTCAATGGATAACTCTACCTCTCTTTCTGGGGGAGGTCTGAGTAACTCCTCGGGAAATACATCAATGTATTCCTGGATGATGGGGACATTTTCTATCCTTATACTCTCATTTTCTTCTTATTATTCATTGATTAACTCCATAAAGAAGGATATAGGAGGTTCTTCTAGACAAAGTTCAAGTTGAGATATCTCTCCTTGGAATATAACTGTAGGTTTTCCATTCAATACTATTGATATTTCCTTACTTATACATTTGATCTTAGCATTATAATTTGAGAGCCAGTCCATCCCTAGTATAATGTCGAATTCAAGCATGTGAATGACTACTAGATTTGAAATAATATTGTGCTCACTAAATTAAATACTAGATTTTCTAAACACTGATGATGCTTTGATAATCCCACTAAGAGTCTTGACTGATAACCAAATTTTTAGTAATTTAGGGGTTGATTTTAAATTCTTTACAAACTTGGAGGAAATAAAGGAATTCGTAGAACCAGAATCAAACAATGTACTTGCTAGCTTTGAGAGAACAACAATAGTACCTGTTGCCACATAATTCTAAGCCTCAACATCAACTGTCGTGATATCAAAAGCATGCCCTTTTTCCCTGGTCCTTTTCTGAGGCTGATGGTTATTCCCCTCTACTACCCTTGGATTTGGAAAGTGAATGGAAAAGTGCCCAATTTGTCAACACTTATAGAATTAAACATAAGGTAGGGCTTTTACCATCTTCCCTTTGTCGTTAGTGTTGGGAAGTTGTGGCTTCACCTCACTACGATAATTCTGCGCAATATGACCATCTCTTATACACTTGTATCACTTCCCACTCCCGAGCAGGTAGTTCCCTGAATACTTATTCCCACATTTATTACACATGGGATGTTGCACTTTATTGTCTCCTCTTCCCTGATTGAATCTTCTCTCTGGGATTGTCTCTATTGATCTCTTATTGTCATTGGATATATGATACCATTATGTCTCACCAAACTCCAGTTCGACCTTCATTGCACTCTGTATGATCTTCTCATAGCTATCATAGTCTCGGTTGGCTAGATTCTTCCACAGATGAGGTCTCAGTCCACCAAAGAGTCTATCAACCTTCCCATTAGGATCCATGACAAAGATTGAGGTGTAACAGGAAAGTCTAGTGAATTTCATCTCATAGCTTCCAACAGATTCATTATTCTTCTACTTCAGCTCAAGAAACTCCTTCTCCATTTTTGTTCTCATCAAATGAGGGAAATACTTATTGAATAAGATCCCTCTGAACTATTCCCACTCTATATATTCAACCTCCAATCTTGGCCTTGTTTTTTTATTATCTCCCACTACTGATCAGCTTCTCCCTCTAAGCGGTAAATAGCCAGGGTGACCTTCTCTTTTTCTGAACAGTGAATTACAGAAAATATCTTCTCGATAGTGCTGATCCACTAAAGTTTGGTGGTCATTGATGCATAAAGGACTCAAAATAATGTTTTTACCTTCACGATGAGATCACTCTTATCTTGATTCAAGTTATTTTCCATAACTTGAGTCAATTGGTTCATCATTCTCATTAAAGTTTCCATTCCGTCTTCCATCGGAGGGCTGTTAGTGCATGGTCCATTATGGTCACCATTTTCATGGTTCCTCCTATTTCCCACCATTTTCTAAAAGAATAAAACCTTAGTTAGAATCTTATTTAATTTACGAATCTTTTAACTATAAAGGATTTTATGTCTTAAAACTTCATGCTTAAATAATTACATTTCCCTATAAATCCTTCATAATGATTCATAAAAATCTTGTGATTAACCAAAAATATACCTCGGGAGTGTCAAACCAGGAGTGCGGCAAGGCCCGTTGTTGTGTACTAGGATACCCCGGGTCAAGACTAAAACTCCTTGTCATAGTTTTCACTCCTAGGTACATCTGTTCCAGAGACACATCCACTTGTTTGTATCTAGACAAGAATTTATTTGTTCGGAAACCACTTACTTAATATTTCACCAAAATACTAGGAAGTTTTCCTATATTTAAACTTTTCTATAGGGTTCTTCCTAAAGTTTTAATATCATAATTTCTATAAATAAAAAAACTATCCTTTTATACCAACTATGGAATCCCGCCTTTTATTACATAACTTTTCATTACATTTTACAAACAGAGGATCTTTAAAGTCTAGTGTCTTGGAAATAAAGAAAAATATACATGAAAACATTAAAAATTATTCTAATCCACTTGTAAGGCTTCATAAAATATTCATCCTAAGTACAATTACTGCATCTCATAACCTAGAGACATACATCAAAGGAAAGGGTGAGTAGAAGGCCCAGTAAGGAAAGCCAGGGAATCAGTTTACTTGTGATATCAATAAGAACTTGATGAAAAACATAAAGACATGAGAAATGGAAGTAGAGTTATATCACAATTAAAATAACTTGAATCATAACTTGAATATGTGGCTAAAATATTTAATTTATACATTCATGAACATATCACCAAGGTTCATCCCCAAGGTGTCATAAAAATTACCAAGGTTATTCACTAAGGTATTGTGAAACTTGTCATCTCTAGAGATTAAATTCTTTACTCAGTGCATTTGAGCGTTATCAGAGCGCACCCTTAATATGTATTTATTTTCATTTGAGACACATAGATAATAAACAATAATTTCATAAATAACCCAAAAAGAATAAAATAAATGGGTTTCATTTCAAAATCGTGAGGTTTTAAAAGTGCTTAAAAAACTTAACCGTTATGTCATTTATGACCCATGGGAAATGAATGAGGGTTTCATGTATGTAAATTCTAGAATAAAATATATAATTTTTATATATTTATTAATACCCCTATAAACGAAATGGTTTTGGGTATTCATATAAATAAAATAAGAGAATTTCTTGAGAAAAAGAGAGAGAGATATTGTGAGATGAAATTTATGCAGCATAACAGCTATATAACATGGTTTTAGAAAACATTAAAAAGAGAGGGGGAAAAGGTCAAAAAATAATAAATAACTCAAAATATAGTATAGTTAAAGAATAAAATTTAAATAATATCATGGTATGGATGTTATAATGGCATACCACATGAAAAGAAAACTTGAAAGAAAAGAGAAGATGTGATTTCTTTTATGAAAATTCGGCATCCTAACGACGTCAATTAAAAATTCAGAAAATCAGTTGATGTGAGTGGAAAGGGTATCTAATAAATTGGACATTAAATGTACAGTAATAAGGATATATAATAACATACCCCAACATAAGAAGATAGAAACCATAAGACATAACATAAAGAAAGTCGTGACTTCAAAGAGGAGGGTGAAAGGTTCCCTTACCTTGAAGAGTAACTTCGAAAGCTTGAAGGTTGGGACCTTGTGAGGCTTAAGGGAACCTTGGGAGGACTCCTTGGGAGGTAAAAAGACCATATATTCATTGAATATTAATTTTTAATGAATGTAATGAAGGAATGGGTTGGTATTTTTAGCAAAATTGAGGGAATATTTTATTAATTTCCAAGGGACACCTCATCGGTGGTATTTGAAAAACCATGGGCTTGCCCATGGTATTTGCCCATAGTATTGGACACTTGGGACAAATCATAACATATATTACTATTAAAAATTATACCATAATTATTACATCATTATTACATCATTAATGATGTCATTAATCGCACTAAAACTCCAAACTGTATTTTTTATTATTCGCTGAAAAACAAAACATTTTATAAAAATCTCATAAATTCACCCTAACCAAATATCGATGCTCTGAATTCAAAAATGAACTCCATTTTATGAAAATAATTTTCTAATTATGAGATATTTAATTTTTAAGTAAAAACACTATTTACCCAAAAAAAATACTAATACTTAACTAATAATTTCCAAAACAGTTTTTTACTTGTGCTATTATATCACTTCACCATTCAAGATGCCTAAATTATATTTATACTTTCTTAAGTGAGATTATTATTCCATTGGTCACATTACTATTCATAAGGGTAATATTACTATTCATACTTTACTATTCACTAAATGTTAAGTTGATCTTATTAGACTCTAAATTTCTTACTGATCACAACTGTATAAGACCATTTTTTGAAAATCATTTTACATTATTAATTATTTAAAGTATAAAAAAATATTTTAAAATACCCTTTTTTCCAAAATTCCATCAATAATATGGAACTTATATAAATTCATCCCATATTTATCCGGACATTTTAAATACACAAATTTTACCATAAGAATAAATAAAAAAAATTATTTATAAAAAAGGATTACACAAAGTAACTAAGGCCTTGTTACATATCCCTTTATAAAACCTGCATAGGACCTAAGTGTAAGGTGTGATATGGTGATAGAATCTTGGGCGGCTTGGAAAACATTGCCCGAGTGGTGATTTCTATCATCTTGAACTTCTACCTTAGGAGATTTCATTCAAGCTTCACATGTTGAAGCTCCGCTTGGGCTTGGTATAGAGCAAAGCCTAGTTATGCAACCTCCTTAACAAGCTCTGACAGATGGGCTTTGTATGGCCTAATTCAAATTGATGAGGTCATCGACTCTTCTTTATATATTAATTAACCATGATCACTTTTATTTATAAACAATAATCATAAAATTAAGAATTTAGTTTCCAACGATCATATTAACCCATGATCATATAACTGCAAAAACCCAATGGTATTATTTTAATTATACTCACTTCATTAATTAAAGGATATAGTTTAGTTGAGTATAAAATAAAATAATACACAAATTCAAGAAAAAAATATTATTCAAAAGTTTGGGTCGTTACACTACCCCAACTCAATCCTCCATATACACCTCAGTGGAATGGTGTAAGTGAAAGGAAGAACCATAACTCGTTAGATATGGTGAGATCAATGATAAGTCATGTTGGTCTTCCATTATCCCTTTGGGGATATTCGTACATCAATTGAAATACCAAACCAAGTGCCAACTAAAGCGGTATATGGTATACCATACCAATTTCCCATGGGGTGTTAGCCAAGTGGTACCCTCTGGTTGTACCCCTCGCTCTCCATGGGAATTGGTGCAGGCTCGAGTCCTTCAAGACTCAAACACTATGTGTATTATGCATAGGTTGATTCAAATCCATTTCTTAGCTGGGGAATATGTCATGCACTTGGTCTTGTTAGAGCCCCCCATTGGGAGTTAGTGCTAGCAACCCACATTTTTTCAAAAGAGCCTCAGCCCAGTTGGTGAGGATTCAGTAAGTGCATCCAAGAGACCCGAGTTCAAAACCAGGCAGATACATATTTTCGGTACTATAGCAGTACTATATTAGGTACTGTTTGGTACTGTAGCAGCCAGAACTATTCATTTGTTTTGGATTTCGGGCCATCGTTTTGGTCCTCAGGTCCTTCAAGGCCTTCAGGCCACCCAAGGCCTTCGGGACAGTAAGTGTTTCATGCCACCTGAAGGCCTTGGAGCCACCTCAAGGCCTTTGGGCCACCTCAAGGCTTTTGGGCCACCTGAAATTGTGCTTAATGAACCAGGAAGACTCTACAAGGAGCAGACTCTAGACGAGGATTCAGATCAGGTGTATTTACCAGAGAAGAAGCTAACATATGTGGAAGAAATAAAGGGTATGGTGTTGTCATCGGGACCAGCCTGTGCATGCATGGGAAACTTAGACTAATATTCATGTGAAGGTGGAGAGCTGATATCATGATACAGATGTTGGGGAGGAGCAGTTCCATGTGGTTATAATTTGGATATTTCCTCTAAGACCTATGGGTCATGTAATCTCTAAGTCTAAGGGCCTTATAAGGGTTCCCCATAATCCATTAAAAGGGGGGTTATCAAAAATCAATAAAAAAGAAGGCTTTTGGGCCATTCAGGGGGGTATACCATACCAATTATAGAATGTAAATAAACTTGTGTTATCATACTTTTATGTGTGGGGCTGCACAACATTTTTTAAGTCCTCTTCAGGTAGCAAACTTACACCTCGAGGAAAAAAGTGTACCTTTATAGGATATCCCAAGGAAATAAGGGGATATTACCTATACAAACCCTCATACAAAAAGTTAATAGTGTCAAGACACACCATACTCCTTGAGAGGGAGAACATCTCTAAAATATATAGTGAGATCGAGATAGAATTCGATAAATTTGAGGCTCAAGGTACACAAGAGATGGAACGGGAATAGATTCTACAAAGCCCCGTGGAAGAAGAAACTATTCTAGAGATAGAAGTATTTTGTAGGAGTAGACGATAGGTTAAAGAACTATAATGGTATGGTTTTATAGTCACTGAGGATGATGACTTATTATTAGTTGATAATAATGATCTTCTAACCTAAAAGGAAGTAGTAAGTGTCATAGATGTTTCTAAATAGAAATAATCCATGAATTCTGAAATGGATTCCATGTACCAAAACCATGTTTGGATTTTGGTAAATCCTCTAATGGATGTAAATCCCATTGATTGTAAAGGGGTATTCAATAAGAAACTGGACATGGAAAGAAAATTTAGTACCTATAATTCATGAGTGTTTATGAAAGGTTCTAAACAACGTCAAGGCATTGACTACAATGAAACCATTTCACTAGTTTATATACTAAAATCCATTAAAATTCTGCTTACCATTATAGCCTTCCATGATTATGAAATTTTTAAAATGGATTTCAAAATAGCCTTCCTTAATAAGAACCTTTATAAAGATATCTATATGACACAACCCTAAGATTTTGTGACTCTAAAGGATTCCAAAAAATAATTAAAAACTAAAAAGCTCCATTTATGGATTAAATAAATCATCCAGGTCATGGAACATTTAGTTTTATAAGGCCATAACAAAATTTGGTTTCATAAAGAATGAATTTGAGACTTGTGTCTACAAATAATTAAGGAGTGCGGTCATTTTTTAATAGTATATATCGATGAAATATTACTTATTGGAAATGAAATACTAGTCTTACAGTCTGTTAAGGAATAGTTGAATAAATACTTCTATATAAAGGACTAGGTGAGACATAATATATTCTTGGGATCAAGATACATTGTGATAGATCCAAGAGGCTCCTTAGTCTAATTCAAAGTACAGATATTTAAAAGGTACTAAAGAGATTTAGTATCAAACAATCCAAGAGGGAATTATTTCTAATATCCCATGGAATTCATCTTTCTCGAAAAATGTGTCCTTATAAATACAAGTAAAGAAATATAATGGAAATAATTTCATACACTTCAGAGATTGGGTCAGTCATGTATCATATGCTGATGTTTCCTATGAATTAAGTGTGGTGTGAAGATATCAATTTAACCTAGGTGAATGTCATTAGATGTTAGTCAAGACAATACTTAAGTATATGAGGTGTACTAAGGATATGTTCCTGGTTTATGGATGAGATAAGGAATTAGTCATCAAAGGATATGCATATTCTAGTTTCCAAATAGATCAAGATGACATGAAGTCTCAAACTGGATACATCTTCATTTTAAATGGAGGTGTTGTGAGATAAAAGAGCTCAAATTAGGTTGTGGTCACATATTCTATAGCATAATCTGAGTATATTATGAATTATAAGATAGATAAAGGAGTATGGATGCATAACTTCATCCAAGAGCTTGATATTGTACCTAGTAGTAAAGATCCAATCACACTCTATTGTGATAATACTACAGTGATGGATTTGAAAAAAGATACAAGGTCACATCAGTGGAAGAAACACATACTTCAATATTATCATCTCTTGAGAGGTTTTTCTTAGAGAGGTGAAGTTTTAGTGGGAAATATTTCCTTGGAAGACAACATGGAAGACCCCGTGACTAAAGTCTTTACTCATTAGAAACAAGATTATCATGGGAGGTCTAACGAACTGAAAGTCTTAGGAAGTTAGATTTGGTCCAAGTGGGAGTTTATTGGAGTTGGTGTCCTAGAACTAACTATTTTTACGTTGATTAAATGTACATTTTATCATTTGAATATTAATAAAATACCTTATTACATATTTTATATTTTTATGCATGGATCATATTTAAAAAATTTCTAGAGTATTCATCAGATTGATAAGATCATAGCAGTTATCTACTATGATGATAACATTGAAGTGCTATAATAATATTCTTAAATATAGTTTTATGGTTGGATAAAGTACTATGAAAGAGCACATAGTAAATAGACTATTCGGTGTGAGTACTCATAAGTGGATGAGGTTTCTTCTCATGAAGTCCACACTTGTTAATCTCTAAGATGGGAGATTATGAGAACAAACCTGCTAGTAGGAATTCGGCATGTTTTGGTGTCATTGGTTGTTTCTATCCATGAGCGTGTTTAATGGTCCTTGGACTTTAATATTATCATTAATTATTTTCATGACTCGCACACTTAGATTTGCTGATAAAAACCATGATTCCATATATTCGCGGTGAGGTAGGGTATGGTGGGTGCATCAAGATTGACATGTTATTAATGGATAAATTGAGGAATTATTTGTCCCTTACACTTTAATGGAAGTTGATGTCTTGACCCTTTGATTGGAATATAATTTCCGCATTAAATGTCATGGTCATGGTGTAATGACGTGTTTATTTCATATAGTCAAAGAAAGACATATTGAGTATATAGGTTGGTGACACAAATGTGCAACCTGCTTGATGAGATATTATGACAAAAGGATTATATCACATAGTGAGCGATCTTATGTGGTTTTCATCATTGCAACATTATGTTCTTTCTCTTGGGTGCCTTGACTCGTTGCTAGATAGTAATCATGGACTTTAGGAAATCCCACCTAATGTCAACAAAAAATAATCCTAGAGGGTCACAAACTAAGTGTTTCTATTGATATTGATTAAATTATAATTCAATTTAATTAATGAACAATTATCTATTGTAAAGGGTGTTGCAAAAATAGAGAATCGTTGAGCACAACAAAATTCTCTCACTCCTCCTCCACTCTGCCTCTCAAGAATGAGAAATGCAAAAGAGATTCCTTCAAAATCAAAGGATGAGAAATCAACACAAATAATTAAATACAATTTATTCTCTATGATAACACCCAGATATCGATTGGTAACACTCAATGTGAGACTGATATAGAAATAACCAATCCATACCCACCCGAGCGGGATATTGAGTTCATGGTTGAGTTGGTGCTGGGAGTAGATCCAGATTATATCCCACCTAACAGGATGACACTAGAGGAGATTAA
Source organism: Viscum album (assembly GCA_963277665.1). Lineage (NCBI taxonomy): Eukaryota > Viridiplantae > Streptophyta > Magnoliopsida > Santalales > Viscaceae > Viscum > Viscum album. Next base: position 94,452,293 of record OY728139.1, on the reverse strand, counting down.
TGAATTGAAAGTTTAGTTGGAAGATCTGGAAGCTAAAGGTTTCACACAATCTAGTATTTCACCTTGGGGTTCTCCTGTGCTTTTCACCAAGAAGGGTTATGGGACTTTGTGCTTGTGTGTGGACTATTGGATATTGAACCGGATGAAGTTCAAGAACCAGTATCCCCTTCCAAACATTGATGATATCTTTGATCGGTTGAGAGGTGACTAGATTTTCTCTGAGATTGAATTGAGATTGGTGTATCATCAGTTGAGAGTGAGACCGTCAGACATACATCGGATTATTTTTAGGAGCAAGTATGGCTTGTACGAGTTCATGGTGATTTCATTCACTTTAAAAATGAACTTGAGATATTCATGGCCTTGATGAACTGATTTTCCATATTTTCCTGGATTAGTTCATGATAATTTTTGTCAATAAAATCTTATTATACTCCCATTCTGTAGACGATCATTCCCAATATCTTGAAATCATCTTGAGTACATTGATATAGAATTAGTTTTATTCCAAGCTAACCAAAATCAATTTTTAGATTGATAATGTGCACTTTATGGGTCATGTTATCTCATAGGTAGGAGTGGCAGTATACCTTGAGATGGTTGCAGATATATTATCTTGGAAGTGGCTCAAAAATATCTCTGATATGTGGAGTCCTCTTGGTCTGGAAGGGTATTATCGACATTTTATTTGGTACTTCTCCCATCTAGCAGCATTGTTGTCCAAGATAACCAAGAAAGGGGTGAAGTCTTTTTGGTTAGATGCTTTCGAGATAGTTTTTTTGGATCTAAAGAGAAGGATTACCTTAGCACCAATTCTCACATTCCTGTATTGAGAAAGAATTTTACTATGTACTATGACATGTCTAGAGTTGAATTAGGAGTAGTTATGATGCAGGAGGATCAATATGTTTCTTATAGATCCATAAATCTGAGACCACATGAGAGGAACCACCCTACCCATGATTTGTAGTTATCTATAGTAATGCGTACCTTGAGATACTGGAGACATTATCTTTTGGGTGAGAGGTTTGTGGTGTACACAGACCACAAGAGCCTCATTTATATCTTTTCTTAGTAGGACTTAAACCTTTGATGGAGGAGGTGGGTTAAGTACCTGTAGTATTTTAATTTTGATCTGGATTATACATTGGGTAAAGGAAACTTCTTTGTTGATGCCTTGTGCCAGAAGACGCAGACAGAGGCAGCGAAAGAGTCTTGCGATGACTGGCGAATGATGGTACTCTTTGTAGATATACATCAAGATGTCCAGGAGTTTCAGGTATGAGTAGCACTTACCTCGATATTTGTATTACCCATGCTTTTGGACTAGATCAATATTGAGTATATATCTAATATGGAGGGATTAACTCTGATGGATAACTTATATGATGGGGATCTACCATCAGGATGGTCTCTTGGCAGCGAAAATTCTCTTCTTTTCCATGGTTGAGTATGGGTTCCTACAGTATTACATAAGGAGCTGATGATGGAATTTCATACTTCTAGATGGGTGGTACACACAAGTTTAACAAATATGTATCATGATCTCCATATAGAGTACTAGTGACCAATAATAAATAAATAGATTGTGGGATTTGTGGCCAAATACTTGACCTGTTATCCTGTGAAGGCTGAGCATTAGAGGGCTACTGGGCTATTGTAGCCTTTTCCCACTCCTAAATGGAAATGGGATGATTTCTTTATGGACCTTGTAATAGGATTACCCAAGATACCTTGTAAGAATAATGCATTATGGGTGATTATAGATCGATTAATGAAGGTATCCTACTTTTTGCCCGTTAGAGATACCTTCACTATTTATGATCTAGGTAGTATCTATGTGCGAAAGATAGTTAGACTGTACAATGTTATGAGGAATAGAATTTCTGATAGATATACCAGTTTCACATATCAGTTCTAGAAAGGTCTTCAGAAGGCTCTGGGATTGCTGGTTATTCTGAGTACAGCCTATCATCCTCGGTCTGATGGCCAATCTAAACAGACGATTCAGATTCTAGAGGATATGTTATGAGCCTGTGTGTTGGATTTCATTGTTTTGTGGGAGAATCATATGGAACTTGTAGAGTTTTTGTATAATAATAGCATCCAAACATAGATCTAGATGACACCCTTCAAGTCTTTATATGATAGGCCATTTCATTAGTCTCTTTATTGGTTAGAGACAGGTGAGTTAGTGCTTGTTAGACCTAGTCTCATGCAAGATATGTTTGAGTAGGTTCAGTTGATTAGGAAGAAGTTGGTGACTGTGTAGAGAAAGATGAGATCTTACATTGGCCAATAAAGATGACCTATGGAGTTTGAGGTGGGTTATCATGTTTTCCTTTGGGAGTCACCTAGGTTGGGGCAACGCTGTATAAGGAAACAGGGAATGCTAATGCCCAATTTTGTTGGGTCATTTGAGATAGTGGGGAGGGTTGGTCCAATGGCATATCGATTGGCCCTTCCACCGTGCTACAATGACATGCACGGAATGTTTCACATATTGCACCTTTTTAGATTTCATCTTAACCCTTCTTATGCGATAGACATTGATGATGTTGTTCTTGGTGTAGATGTGTTCGTTGAGGATCATCTCATATAGATTTTGGACCATAGTGAGAAGTGTCTCTAGGGAAAGACCATACCTATATTGTGATTACAGTGGAAGTAGGGGCATGTTCAAGAGGAGACCTAGGAGAGGGAGACTAATGTGTGATCATAGTGGCCATACTTGTTCATTAATGACCCACAGTGAAGCATGGAGTAGCTTAGGGAAAATCTATGGTATGGTGATGAGGTTTTAAGATCTCATCTTTTCCAGGTACCCCCCATTTTGAGTTTTGGTTGAACCTATTTTAGTTGGGTTTTTCTTCTTTTAAACCTTGGTGGTTGGGCCTTTTCTTTGGGGATAGAGAGATTTTACTGAGGAAAATGACGTAAAGTTCGAGGATGTGTGTTTTTTTGAATTAATATAATTTGGGTATAAATTTTTCTAAGGTCGTAAAGGGATTCTCCTCGGGCTCAGGTGGAGTTGAAGGATTTCCAGGCTATTCTATAGGAATTGGTAGTGACTACTACCTGCAGGGCATATTCACGCCATATAAGTAATTCACGATGTGAATATGTCACTCAGAGGAAGACATGAAACAGTTTCAGGATTGAATGTTATACAATTTGTGGATTTGTTTCACACCGTGAAAATGTTTATTGATGTATTTTAACCTAAGGCGATGTATTTTTCAGCATATGTGGAATCCATGCCATGAAAGGGTTTTACAATGTGAATTTATCAGGACAATCAATTTTTCTTCACGTTTCATGCCTGAATCTTGCCTCATTTGTTGTGCATCCTCCTCTCTCAAACCCTAGGGTGACTCCAAACGGTTTTTGGGCAATTCCTTCCCTCCTAGACATATCAATCTATTGTTTTATCTTCAGTGAGTTCCTTCACTTTGGTTTTCTCCTTTCTTCCGCTATCCTTCATTATGGTAGTGTGATCTCCTAACTGCCATTGAATCTGGATTTGATCTTGATGCCTATGTGATCTAGGTTTTTCTTGTTTATCTCCTTCACCTTTTTTCTTCATTGGTGTTCCCTTTTGAGGGTGTTTCTTTGATCATCGGATAAAGGTAGGTGGTCTAGAACAAAGCCTTATGGTCTGTTTCTATTTGTTTAAGGGTGTGAAATATTATGCGATCATGTTGACACAACGTGTGTGTTAACTAACAGGATAATGGGTGATGATAATCATGTGTTTGGACCACTCATTAGATCCCTTTGGATCCAACGGTGTTGAGACCTAGCTTGCAGCCACCTATAGGGTGAGCCTACCCTTGAATGATAATGAACTGGATTTTGGATTGAAACATGAATTATCATAACATGAGATCTTAGGTGATTGGTTGTGATAGGATCACTTTGGAAAATGGATTACTTGTTTATTGAAATTATTGGTGATACTTTGATATGATATGGTTGTGTACGTGGGCATGATAACGACTTAAGAAATAACTTGATGAATGAAAGGGTAATTGAAAGATAAAATGTAATTGGTAGAATTGACCATTGTTGCTTATGATATTATATTGTGTTATTCTTTCCATTATGAATTGTGTTTTTTGTTATGCTTAAATGCTTACATAGAGGGCATGTCCTGGTTATGTTGAAATTATTATATAGAGGATTTGGACCGATTATGTTGAAATGCTTATATAGAGGGTTTGGACCGGTTATGCTGAAATGATTATATAGAGGTCTTGACCCGGTTATGCTAAATTGATTATATAGAGGGGTTGACTCAGTTATGCTAAAATGATTATATAGAGGTATTTTTCTGGTTATGTGTTTATGCCATAGACTTGTAGTTACAGTTGGCATGGTGATGCTATATGCTCAGAGATATTTCAGTATGGTGTCAAAGCAGGTTAACTGTTATATCATATTAATTGATTAATTAATACCCCTATTTATCACCTTATCTCATGCACTTACTATAAAAATAGTTTTTAAGATGCGGTGGTGTCGACCTACTAAGTTTTACTCACACCTTATTCGAGTTGTCATTTGGTACCCGAGCAAATTACATGGATGCAGGTTTGGACAAGGGCAAAAGATCTTATTGGTGATTTTTGTTTACTAGATGAGTTGGAGCTTGGATACAAAATTGATGTGGGGATCTAGACTAAGGTCTTTGGTGTCTTCTTTGAGTTGTTTTATTCATTCTTCTGTATTACAACTCATTTAACACTTAGCTATATTCTAGACCATCATTACATTATTTTTTTGTATTATTATATTAATCAGTTTCCTTCAATATTTGGTTTATCTGATGTTATTGTAATATTTATTCTATTTTCGTTACTCTGATATTTATTTTTTTTACTGTTATTATAGCCATATATTAGGGGGTTTAGTCTCCCCACTATGTTATTTACACCCCCATTGCTAGTCAGCATCCTCTAACATACGGGGAGGTATGTTTTAGGTATAGTAACCAAATCAGCTTGGCCACGTGAGACTGGGCCTCTTGGGGTAGGATGGTGTGGCTGATTGGGGGAGGAGGGGGTTAACTTACATTGTATTTCTGATACCATGCAAAACATGAAGGTGAGGCTTGCATGAGAAATTATTGAAGGGGGTTCTCTCTAGAAAAAGTGCATGAAAGAAGGGTATGTGGAGGATTGGTGTGGTTGGGAAGTTCGGTCTAGGAGAACTTCATGCCTCATGAGATGCATGATACAACAACTAGACATTTTGAAGGCTTAGGCGCGTTGGGTGGTTGGATGCAGAGATATTAGTTACCGGAAAGATAACTGGGTGGGAGATATTCTTTTCACCCGTGGGGCCCTTTTTAAGGAGCAACAGATCTTTCATTAGAACATTATCCTTATTAATGAGCCTAAAATGTGTGTTTTTTCGGGGAGTTTTCAATATTATTCAGTGTTAAGGCTTTCCACGCTTTGATTCAGGAAGTACATGGGTTTAATAAATGGGTGAGTACACTTTGGTGTCATGAGATTCTGACAAAGAATAATTTTTTGGTTTGGCAGATTAGGAATCATGTTCTTCCCATAGATGATAATTTGAAAAATAGAGGAGTTTACCTAGAATCGTGGTGCTGGTGTTGCAAGAATCCATGTTCAGAATCAGTCTGACACATTCTCTTCAAAGGTGATTAGGCCATAACCATTTGCGACTTCATTGGACAGCATATAGGGATTTTTATGCAGGGATATGTCGGCAGAATGGTTTCTCCATAGGTCGCCCCCCCCCCCAAATTTGTCAAAGGTGGTGGACTAGGATGGTGGTTGGTGGCCAAACCCCCACCAAACCCAGCAGCGGGAGAGGAGCAGTAGGGGGTAAGGATTGCCTATAAAAGGAAAGAGCCTCATCCCATATCAAATCATCCAACACCTTCTCATCATCTAGTATCATCTCATTCGAGTGGTATTTGTGAGGCGGTTTCCCCATTTATTCAAGAGATCTTTTACGAGGGTTTTCTCCTTATAATAAGTAATGGAGTGTGTACCCACTTTTACCCCATAATGATCATTCCATTTGCTCGTGGTTTTTTACCCCTTTCATTTTGGGGGGTTTTCCACGTTACATCTAGTGTCCTTTTTATTTCCGCATTTTGCACTTTATTTTATCTCTTAATTATCGCTGCACCGGTGGGCCAATCATTTACGGTCCCAATAAGTGGTATCAGAGGCAAGGTTCTAGCCTGGTGTTGTTCACATTTTCGGGTATTAATAATTCTTGTAAATTTGAGTGTGCTCTATGATTGAAACTATGGTTGATCTGTCACATTAGAAATAAATTATTGAGATTATTAAATACACCGTTGTGAAACGAAGGAGGTTCTGGAATGATAGCGTTTCCAGATGGTGGTGAAATTCAATATCAAAAAATTCAATGAGAATAATTTTTTTTTGTGGAAAATGAAGATGCAGGCAGTGTTGCAGAAGGATAATTGCCTACTGGCAATTATCAAAAATTCGGCGGGTGTGACGGAGGAGAAATGGAATGATATGGATGGGAATGCTATTTCCAAAATCCATTTGGCTTTGGCAGACGAGGTTCTATCAAGCATTGTGGAGAAAAAGACAGCAAAGGAAATATGGGATACTCTAACGAAGCTATACGAGGCCAAGTCATTACATAATAAAATTTTCTTGAAGAGAAAATTGTACACTCTTTGGATGGCGGAGTCATCATCGGTGACCGACCACATCAAAAACCTCAATACCTTATTTGCTCAGCTCATGGCGTTGGGCTATAAAATTGTGGATACTGAATGTGCAGAGATTCTACTCCAAAGTTTACTAGATTTGTATGACCAACTCATTATCAACCTCACCAACAGAATCCTGACGAATATGCTACTCATTAATGATGTTGCAGCCACTGTTCTAGAAGAATAAAGTTAGCACAAGAACAAGGAGGACAAACCGACAACTTCACACCAAGAAGAGCCTTTGTCAATAGAGAGAGGAAGGATGATGGAGTGTGGTTCCGGTGGGAGCCAAAATCATGGCAAGTCCAAATCAAGGAGTAAGAAGAAGAATGTCACATTTTTAAATTGTGGCAAGAAGGGGCACACCAAGAAGGATTGTTGGAATAATAAGATTGGTGAAAAAAACTCTTAGGAGAATGTGGTGAGTACTTTTGGAAAAGGATATATACTAGTCAGTGAAGTGGCAACGAATACTGGAAGTAGGAAGCATCTCGAAAATGCATGGATTATCGACTCAAGAGCAACATGGCACATGACGTCTCTCCAAGATTGGTTTGACCAGTATGAAACCATCCTGGAAGGACTTGTGTACATGGGGAATGATCACACTCTGAAGATCGTTAGAGTATGTACCATTAAACTGAAGATGCATGATAGTATTGTTCGAACCATCCAAGGAGTACATCATGTGAAGGGCTTGAAGAAGAACATGTTGTCTTTGGGACAATTTGATGACATCAGATACAAGACTTGCACTGAGAATGGAGTGATGATAATTATGAAGGGCGTGCTTGTGGTAATGAAGGCGGAGAAGATCTCAAAGAACCTTTACATGCTTATGGGTGAAATGTACAAGGAGGTGGAGATAGTTATTGCATCAACTACCTCGACGGAAGCATTGAAGATGTTATGGCATCAGAAGCTTGGTCATATGTCAGAATGAGGCCTGACGATTCTTGCGGATCAAAATTTGTTGTCTGGGCTAACAAAGGTATCCTTACCATTTTGTGAGCATTGTGTTTTGGGCAAGCAACATAGGTTAAAGTTCGGGACGTCAACAACATGAAGCAAAGAGATCTTAGAGTTGATCCATTCTGATGTTTGGAAAGCACCAGTTATATCCCTGGGAGGAGCAAGGTACTTTGTATCATTTATTGATGATTATTCCAGAAGATGTTGGGTGTACCCAATCAAGAGGAAGGCAGATGTTTTTGAAGTCTTCAAAACATTCAAAGCGCGGAAGAAGCTTGAATATGGAAAGAAGATCAAGTGTCTGAGGATTGAAAATGGTAGAGAATATACTTGCAAGGAGTTTGATACTTTTTTTCAACATGAAGGAATCAAGAGACAATTAACGGTGGCGTATACTCCTCAGCAGAATGGAGAGGCAGAGCGTATGAAAAAAACCCTATTGGATGGAACAAGGGCAATGTTGAAGGTTGCGGGAATTGCAAAAACTTTTTGGGTAGAAGCAGTGAATACTACCTGTTATGTGATCAATCGATCTCCTTCAAAGGCGATTGATCTGGAGACACCAATGGACATGTGGACCAGTAAACCCGCTGACTATTCTTAGTTACATACTTTTGGAAGTCCTGTATATGTAATGTTTAATGACCAGGAAAGATCGAAGTTGGATTCAAGATCCATGAAATGTATCTTCTTGGAATACGCTGATGGTGTGATGGGGTATCGTTTGTGGGACCCCACTGCCCACAAATTTATCATCAGCAGAGATGTCATTTTTGCGAATACAAGGTGAAAATGGCAGCTGATCAAGACATGGAGAAGGAGAATATGGAGACTACAACATTAAAAGTAGAGGACAAGTCCAAGGAAGAATCAGTTTCCTCTGAAGCATTACCAAAGCACGATGATCAAGTACCGGTTGATTTTGGACCACGATAGTCAACTCGGGAAAAAAGAGAACCAGTATGGCACTCAAACTATGTCACTGAGAGCAATATTGTGTACTGCTTATTGATGGAGGATGAAGAGACATATTCTTTTGGGGAGGTGACCCAGAGTCTAGATGTATCCACATGGATGGTGGTGATGCAGGAAGAACTTGAAGCCCTGCACAGGAACAAGACATGGGATCTTGTTCTATTACCTCGTGGAAAGAAGGTTGCCGAAAACAAATGGGTCTTTAAGATCAAGCAGGATGGAAAGGACCAGGTGGAAAGATTTCATGCAATATTGGTGGTCAAAATATTTTCTCAGAAGGAAGGTATTGATTTCAATGAATTATTTTATCTTGTTGTTAGACTGACGACTATTCGGTTAGTTCTGGAGATGTGTGCTACATACAGCTTACATTTAGAGCAACTAGATGTGAAGACTGATTTTCTCCATGGTGATCTTGATGAAGATATCTATATGCTCTAGCCAGAAGGTTTTGCAGAATAAGGTAAAGAGAACTTGGTTTACAAGTTGAAAAAATCTTTGTGCAGTCTCAAATAGGCACCGAGGTGTTGGTATAAGAGATTTGATTCCTATACCATGAGTCTTGGATACGACAGACATCATTCAGATCCTTGTGCATATTTCAGGGGTTCAGATGGTAATGATTTCATCATTCTTCTATTGTATGTGGATGACATGTTGGTTGCAGGCCCCAACAAAGATCAGATCTAGGAGACGAAGGTACAATTGGCTAGGGAGTTTGATATGAAGGACTTGGGACCACCAAACAAGATTCTTATGATGCAGATTTACCGAGATAGAAATAATGGGAAGATTTGGCTATCACAGAAGAGTTACTTATAGAGTGTCTTGAAACGCTTCAACATGCAAGACTGTAAGCCAATCTCTACCCCTCTTCCTATTAATTTCAAGTTATCCTGCACGATGAGTCCTAGCAGTGAAGCAGAGGGGATGGAAATGTCTCAAGTACCGTATGCATCAGTAGTGGATAGTCTAATGTTCACTATGGTTTGTACTAGACCAGACATTGCACATACAGTGGGAGTAGTTAGTCGGTACATGGCGAATCCAGGACGGGAGCATTGGAGCACAGTGAAGAGGATCTTGAGATATATTAAGGAGACCCCAAATGCTGCATTATGTTATGGAGGATCAGATTTTACTGTCAGAGGCTATGTTGATTTAGATTTTGTAGATGATTCCGATCGGAGGAAATCCACTATTGGTTATGTGTTTACTCTTGCAGGAGGAGTTGTGAGCTGGATTTCAAATATACAGTCAGTTGTGGCTTTATCCACTACAGAGGCGGAATACATGGCAGCTACATAGGCTTGCAAAGAGGCAATTTGGATGATAAAGTTGCTAGAAGAGCTCGGGCACAGACAGACGCAGATTCCATTGTTTTGTGACAGTCAGAGCACCTTGCACATTGCAAGGAATCCATCTTTTCATTCCAGGGCAAAGCACATTGGGGTACAGTATCATTTTGTCCGAGATGTGGTGGAGGAAGGAAGTGTGGATATGTAAAAAAATCATACTAAAGAAAATCTGACAGATTTCCTGACGAAGGCGATTAACACTGATAAGTTCAGATGGTGCAGATCCTTGAGCGGCCTTGTAGAGATTTGAGCAGCATGTTTGGCAGATAGAAAGGATGTGGAGATGTGATTGGTTCTCAATCAAATCTCCAAGTGAGAGATGTGTCGGTGGAATGGTTTCTCCACAGGTCGCCCCCCCCCCCCCCAATTTGTCAAAGGGGGTGGGTTGGGTTGGTGGTTGGTGGCCAAACCCCCACCAAACCCAGCAGTGGAAGAGGAGCAGCAGGGGGTAAGGCTTGTCTATAAAAGGCAAGAGCCTCCTCCCATCTCAAATCATCCAACACCTTCTCATCATCTAGTATCATCTCATTTGAGCGGTATTTGTGAGGCGGTTTCCCCATTTATTCAGGAGAGCTTTTACGAGGGTTTTTTCCTTGTAATAAGTGAGGGAGTGTGTACCCACTTTTACCTCATAGTGATCCTTCTATTTGTCTGTGAGTTTTTACCCATTTCATTTGGGGGGGGGTCCACGTTACATCTGGTGTCTTTTTTATTTCCGCATTTTGCATTTTATTTTATCTCATAATTATCGCTGCACCGATGAGCCAATCATTTACGGTCCCAATAGGAGAGATGATTCAGACATTTCTTTGTGCTTGATTCCGGGGGGTGGATCATCAAGGTAACAAAACCAAAGCTCGTGGCGTGGTTTTCATTGTGATGTGTTGGGTGCTTTGGGAGGCTAGGAACAAAGCAAGAGAGCCCACCTCCGTATCAAGGTTCAGGTGAAAGCACTGGTAGCTGAACTTGGCTTCCTCATTCATGAAGGGAGGTATACAGATTCTATTAGGAGCATCCTTTGGCAGCATGGTGTTTTTTCTGAGGATCACGGGTCATCTCTTCCTAAGCATTGGGTTAAGTGGAACCTCCTATTTTAGGACAGAAAATGAATGTTGATGGCTCTTGTGCTAATGGAGAGATGAGGAGGGGCGATCCTGTTCGTGATGGCTCTTCGATTTTAGCGCCTTCTACGGTCTGGGCAACTCTATTGGGGTAGAGATAGGGGCACTCCATAGCGGACTCTAATCGTGCAAGCTGTATAACATCCATCTCTCTGTGGCGGAGTTCAATTCTAAAATCTTGGTTAGATTTCTTAAGGGAAATGAGACCATTCCATGGGACCTGGCCTATTTCATCAGGAGATGCAAGATGCTCATCGAACAAGCCACGAAGGTTTGTCACACTTGGAGGGAAGAGAATTTTGTGGTCGACATCCTAGCCAGTAAAGGGAGCTAAAGTGATAATCTTATTCTTTATCAGTGTATTGGTTATTTACCTCTTGATTGCATGTCTGTTAACTGCAGTGATGCTCCTGGGGTGCACCACTTTTGCTTCCCTAAAGGTCAAAGTTTTTTTTGAATAAAAAGTTAAATTTGGATGAGTGAAGGTAGTGATAGAAAGGTAGAGTCGAAGGCGGGGTGGGGGGGAGGAAGTGGCGGAGACAAAGGCTGGGATGCGGTGAAAAGGACCAGCAAGAGGCCAAGGCGGAGAATCCAGATATGTAATGAGGAGAGAACATAGAGGGGGAGAGAATCGGGACAAGATGAACATTTTGGGCAAGCAATCGTGGCATGAGAAGACATGTGTAATGAAGATCACCAAGTTTAGTTGAATTAACTGATATACAATGTTATTTAAAAAAAATCAATTTTCATACATTAATTTACAAATAAATAATAATATAATAATATATTATAAACCAGTTATATTAGTTATATTTATAAATAAATATACTATAAATCAGTAATAATTAATTATATTCATAAATAAAGATTATGTTATAACATTATTATATTATAAATCAACCATATCAATTGTATTTATAAATAAAAATAGTTATAATATATTATAAATCTTTTATATCAATTATATTTATAAATAACCATATTTATAATACATTATTATAATTATTTTATTTTTAAGTATAATTAGTTTAATAAAATAATAGAAACAACTATTTTTTTTTTAAAAAAAAACTACGCAATATTATTTTTTCAATATATTAGTGATGCGTTTTATTACTAATATTATTTTTTAAATGAATTGCGCCACACCATGCAGCGCAATATGATGAAATGATTTAAAAATGTTTTTTTTCATTTTGTATATATTATGTTCCACAGTTTCCACCGCAGCGGGGAAAATCAAACCATATATTTGAAAGCAACCCTACGATTGGGTACGTGGTTCGGAACTTTGATCGGGGGCACCTGCAGCGCTTCTCGAAGCGAGGAGAAACGATGGGGAAGACGAAGCGCGTAGGTGAGACGGTGAACGGCGCCGATTATGATTCTGCCTATACTCCATCGATTTTCCAGTCTTTGTTTGGCGACCCATCAGAGCACGCTGCATCATCCACTTCGGTGTTCTCTGACAGTAATCCCTTTCGAAGAAAGCCCAGCGAACGTACCTCGCAAATCCCTGGTTCGGCTGTGACAACGGAAGAACCTGAGAAAGATAGTTCCGAGAACCGTGCTGTGGCGGAGACGAAGCTCGGCAAGAGAAAAAAGGACGGGAATGTTCGTCTTGATCCGGATTCAGTCGAACAAGGTTCCGAGAATAAAAAAGCTAAGAGGAAGAAGGAAGTTAGCCTTGATTTGGGATCTCAATCAAATGGGAGATCGGGGAAAGCTAAGGTAGGATTTCCTGGCTTGGATTCTGAATCTAACGGAATGTCGAATGGCGACGCTGGAAAGAACCCTAATTTAGGTTCTGCATTTAGAAAAATGGGGGATCTGGAGGTGAAGAAGGAGCGCAAAAGGGAAAAGAAAAGGAAGAGAGATGAGATTGAGAGGGAGTATGAGGAAAAACATTACGGAGCGGCGGGGCTCGACGCAGGGGAAGGAAAATCGGAAAGGCCAGTTGTAGGAGAGAAGCGAAAGACCGTGGATAACGCTGTTGATACGCTGGTCCCAGAAGAAGGATTCGACGATGAGGGAAAGCTTTTGCGGACAGTGTTTGTGGGAAATTTGCCATTGAAAGTGAAAAAGAAAGCTTTGTTGAAAGAGTTTAACCAGTTTGGAGAGATTGAATCGTTGAGGATTCGGTCAGTGCCACTAATAGACGTAGGTGCCTTCCTTAATTTTAGTTATTTCTTAACTATGCATTGCGTTAGCATAAATTCTTGTCCTTTATAACTGTTTTTCAGTGCAAAGTTCCAAGAAAGGGTGCAGTATTGAAGAAAAAATTCAACGATTCTATTGACAGGTTGGACATCTCTCTACTGATACATATGCCTTGTAATATGATTTATGTAATTTGTCTAGGGTTCTGAGTCTGAAAATGTGCTGCCAAGTGTATAAATTTCTTCCTAAGCGGTTTTTTTGGCATTTTATTAAGATTTGGTTTGAAGTGTTATTATCATTTATTTACCAATCTAAACTTTCATCATTGGTTGTCTACATGTTTTTGAGCTGCATTATGCTGATATTGTTTTTTGGACCATTCCATTGTTCACCTAAAAATAAAGTACCCCCTTTGATTTGGGAATCATTTGAAAAATGCAGCTTCTGTCAAATGAAAATTTCCCCAACCTTGAAGTTGCTGTCTTGGATAATGGTGTAGAAAACAATGCATATGTTGTTGCAATATTGCCCTTTTCTGAATGATGTTTATTTCTTCTCCGAGTATATTCTGACAATGAAACAATTGATATTGTTACAGTGTTCATGCTTATATTGTTTTTAAAACGGGGCAGTCTGCACAGGCATCATTGGACCATAATATGTCTTTGGTATGTGATTTCATCAGGACTTGGGAGCTATATTTTTCTTTGTGCAATTCAGAATTCATTATGATATTTGTTTGTCTGTTGTAGTTTGGTGGAAATCATATCCGTGTGGACAGAGCATGCCCACCGCGCAAGAAGCTTAAAGGGGAGAATGCTTCTCTTTATGATAACCGAAGAACCATTTTCCTGGGCAATCTACCTTTTGATGTGAAGGTGAGATTGCATTCATTGATAGTTCTTATTGTAGGAAACACTTTGCATATGTTGAGTTTCTTCAACTTTGATAAGTTTTTGCTTACAGGATGAAGAAATCTACCAGTTGTTTTGTGGCATCGACCAGCTGGGGTCCTGCATTGAAGCAGTCCGGGTTATTAGAGATCCCCATACAAGTGTTGGAAAGGGCATTGCCTATGCCCTGTTTAAAACAAGGGTAAGTACTTTTTATACTAGTTAAAAATATCTGCATTATGCTTATACGTGTTATAAAAAATATTTACAGGAAGCTGCAAATTTAGTCATGAAGAAGCGCCGCCTGAAGCTTCGGGACCGAGAGTTGAGGGTAACTCATGCCAGGTCGAGTTCCACACCATCCAAGAGAAAACATGAAGGGCACGGGGACACAAATGATTTCCCAAACAAGAAGGGTGCTGTGGATGGGAGCAGTCCTCAGGATGGTTATGAAAGGCGAAAGGCGAAGGCCGACCTCTCCTATCAGGGTTTGCGGGGATGCAAATCTGGCAATCTACAGAGAACTGTGCAGGCGGTGCAAGTGAGGTCCATGGCTACGGCGGAGGATAGAAGACCCAAGGAAAGGAGAGACAAGCGGCCGGCCGTGGCTGCTAGAAAAGCCAGGCAACTGGCTTTGAAGAATGATGGGGCTCCAAAGATTGCAGGGCATAAGCGAAAGGCGAGACAGACACCTGAGGGCCCTCGTCGAGGCAAGAAGCTCAGAAGGTAATTGTAACTTCTGGTTTACGGGCGGCGAGTACAGAAGGATGGATGGAACTTCTGGGTACCTGGCACTATTTGTTATGTTATCAGTACTTTTAAATGTGCTGTATTTGGTCATTGTGAATATTCAAAGCGAAGAATATTCCCTTGCAATGGTTGTACTGATTCAGCGCTGTTTTAGCCTATCTTGGATGAAGGGAAAGTGGTTAATGATGATGTGAAGGAGAAGTATATTCAATTTGCCCCTATCACTACAGAGTTCCATCCATATTTTAGATGATAATGAAGCTCATTTGATTTGTATTGATGAGCTGAAAGAAATTGAGTGTACTGATTTTAAAATTTTTGAAATTGAGAATGAGTGCTTTGTTCGTGTGGGAAATAGAGTTTGAATTACCCATTCCCACAAGCATAGCATTTCAAGAATTGGAGGATGAAGAGGACATGGCTTTAAATGATAACATAGGTGCTGAATTTAGATTAGAAGAACATTTGCACCTGATACTTTCAACAATATTATTTAAAAATGTAGTTGATTATGTTAAAGAAATAAATGATAATATGAGCACCTCATTTTTTAGACAAAATTGTTATATGGGTCTTATTTCTTGTCTTAAATTAAAAATTCTGCTCCTTGTGGGCAGCATTGTTGTGGGTGTCCACAAGAAGAACCAAGTTCCACTGATTTATAATTTGATGACTTAACGATTTGATTAGATAAACCTTTTTATTATTATGAAACAGTGAGATGAAATCAAATAACTAAAGAAGATGGGCGCACTTATAGAATCGAAAAACAGAAAGAAAGAACACAAGGTATAATGTGATTCGGTTTGCGTTGAATCTACGTGCACAATTAGAACACAATATCAACTATTTTTATTAACAAAAGAAAACATGAAGTATTGAAGGTTTCAAACGCAACGAAAGCATCTATTGGTATAACCAACTCGATTTTTTGTTGACGAATAGTCCAAGATGTACATGATGAAGAACGTTATAACCAATTGAATTAAATCGAAGATTAATTGACTTTAAGAACACTGGAACCAAGAAGACATGATCATCACATATAATTTATACTTAATTTATAGATAGTTTGTAAATTACCTTGTCTTATAATTCTTTCCCCGTTGATGAACTGGTAGACCACTCTCGTCATACCATCGTTGCATCACATGATCTAAGGGTATAATCCATTTAAAGGTGATCCACACGTGCTCCAAAATCTTAGTACGTCGCTGTAGAATCGTTGGGTGTTAACGCGGCTGATTCTGATCGCTTGCGTCATTCGTCGTTGATTGCAACCGGAATCACTTCGTGAACGAAAGATTCTTTGCGTTCTCTTGACGACTTGAGAGAAATGAGGAGGATGAACAACACTCTAGTTCTTGAGGTGTTCTTAAGAGGATTATTTCTTATGTTTGAGAGAATTCTCTATAGGTTTGTTGTGTACAACAAGCGGCTAACCCTGAAAAATGATATAATCAGGTATTTATAAAGCTAGATTAGAGTTGGTAATTGCACATAGGCTCTTACCCAATCCCTTATTGCGAACCACATGTTTAATAATAATATAATAATAATCATTTGATTGACACCCACAACGCACGCGAATAAATAAATATTGTTTGTTAAATGAATAAATTAATATTTATTTAAATGATATTTAATATATCATTTCCAGCCGAACCATTAAACTCGGTTCGTAACCCTCCTCAATATTTATTGGGCCTTAAATAATGACTATTAATTTAATAAATAAACACCACTGCATTATTTGCTGATAAATATAATAAATATTTTATTGATTAAATCTTACGAATAAATATTTATTATTATTTAATTCACTTATCTATTTTTCTGAATAACTTGTGATTAAATCTTATTGATCAACCAATCCTGAATAATTATTAAACCACCAAGCGAGAATAATATTTATTCCAACTTTATTAAATTTGACATCTTAATGTTACAAATAAAAATGTTTTTTTGATTTGTTGATGTCATGAATAATCTTATGGCGCATGTTATTTCATGTTTGTTTTTGTTTTATTTTTCTTAGAATTAGCTTGGTAGTATTTTGGTTATTTTTTACTTTACCCTTGCATAAGTTTTATCCTACCCTTACGTATGGTTTCCTTGACTCTTACGTTATCCTTACGTGGGTTTTGGTTTGTAGGGCTAACCCTACGTAAGTGGTTTTGTACCCCTATGCAAGCTTTGAGTTGCAGGGTTTACCTTTACGTAGGGACTGCAGTTACCTTTACGTTGCTATGAGCTAACCCTTACGTGAAGTGTGTAGCGGCCGCGCTACCCTTACGTGGGCTCGGGTTGACCCTTACGTAGCCAGTGGAATGGAGCGCACTACCCTTACACATGCATTGTGGTATCTTTACGCGAGGACCGCACGACCCTTACGTAGCGGGTGCCGACTCTTCCGTAGCAGGTGCTGACCCTTACACAACGGTTGAGCGACCCTTATGCAGTGGGTGAAAGACCCTTACGCATCGGACGTTCGACCTTTATATAGCCCGCTGGTGGACCCTTACACAACAGTCGTTCGAGGTTTTGTTGTAATGACTTCTTCATCATGCAACTTGGTCGAGCACATGCTCCGATGTTGTTGAAGTTTTGTTTGAGGGATTTGTTTCTATGGATTTAAGTGCTCGTGGTCCCTTTAGCTAAAAAAGAGAGATAGATCGAAGCTCAGAGAGGTAGAAGTCGAAAGAGATCGAGCAGAGGGAAGGAGACAATTAAGAGGTGAGGGCATGTTCGTGGATCTATTGGTGATGCTGCTCGCATGTGTCTCCGGAGTATTGTTTTGGTGTTGGGGTCACAGTGGAAAGCGGCTGTAGGTTTTCTTGGAAGGGGCTTCGATAGGTGAGGCTAAACCCTGGTATGTGGGTTACGACCTGATTTCTTTTATTCTTGTTGAATTTGATTTCCTAGTATTGTTGTTTTTGTTTCTTTCTTCATGGTTGTGTGACCTTTGTTGCATCGTTCCTCTGGTATTCATCTATTTTATTGAATCTCCCTTCCCTGCTTTTTTGTTGTATGCTACCATGTTTTCTTTGCTTAACAAAATGTTGTCGGTTGGTGTTCTTGACGTGGAGTAGGACTAAGATGGTCCGAACCATGTAAATCTCCACGTGTTCATTTCTTTTCGGCTTTTATTTTCAAAATCATAGCTTTGCGTGTTGTTTCCTCCTTCATCTTGCTTCTGTTGGTATTTTTTATCTCTTTCTTTTTGAAGAATTTCTTAGGTTCAATCCTTGTTGTTCATTTTGTTGTGGGCTCATTTGTGCAACACTACCTCCTACATTGGGAGTTTGGTGTGTTTCACTGGATACCTCCCCATAACAAATTGGCATCAGAGCTAGTTTGTTTGGGCCTAAAGATGTCTTCATCTAGGTTATATATTGAGAATTTTGGAGAGAAAAATTTCAATTTTTGGAGAGTCAAGATGTGTGCTCTTCTTGTCCATAATATACTTGATGATTCTTTGGCAGGAGCTAAGAGGAAGATTACCACTGCCACTGCCACTGAGAAGACTTATATTTCTTATGAAGATATTGACCCTAATATTTTAAAGAAAGCCCATTCCCTATTATTTTTGACCCCAGGTGACAAGGTCCACTAAGAAGTGGTCCATGAGACTTCTGCCAGTGAAACCTAGTTGAAGCTTGCACATATTTACATGACTAGGTCCCTTTTAGGAAGGTGATAAAAGAATGCATCTATATAATTTCAAAATGGTCCCAGTCACCTCTGTGTAGGCTCATTTAGATAGTTTTAATAATATGATGTTAGAATTAGCCAATGTGGATACTGAAATTAAGGACGAGGACCATGATTGTTTGTTTTTGAATTCCTTGGATGAATCATTCAATCCAATTAGAGGTTCCATGATGTATAGAAGGGATTCCATCACTTTAGTGGAAGTGAAATCTGTCTTATCTAGGGATCTTCAAATTCATAGTCTGAAGCTGGAGGGTAGTTGGGTAAAGTCTGGGCCTAAGTTGCTTAGTGCGAAGGGTCAACCTAAAGGTAAAATAAAATAAATCAAGGATAATAGTTGATTTAAGAATTCTAAGTGCTATCAGTGTGGAAAAACCATTCACATTAAGAGATACTGCCATGAGGATACCTATAGGGATAGTATGACCCAACACAATATGGTATACCTTGGTTATGATGGTGGTGAGGTTCTCTAAGTCTATCTAATAACCCTTAGTATAGAGTAGGTGTAGGTATAGATTTTCTTTCTTCGGTGATCCCAAGTCTGGCTCTACACGTGACTTGTAGGGGCCCTCAGTTGGAAGAGATAGTTTGGGTAGGGCTGGTTTCCTGAGGTGTTTGAACTCAGGTGGCAACTTGTCTCCTGCCAACCTTATGTATTTTTATGTTATCTGTTTTTATTCCTTTCATTAGAGCCGTTTCACTTTTAAGATTGTTTATACTTTTCATTGCTATTTTTCCACGTTTCTTTTTGTGTGAGGAATTGGGTACTGCTCTGTTTTCTTTGGGTGTCCTGCAGGCATAGGAGAGCTGACAAACACCTCTGATGGCATGTGTTTAGCTATTTGCAGGTATGTGATGATGGAAGCTCGAATAAGTGAAGGTATGAGTTCTATTTAATGTAGTTTCTTAGATTATTTTTGAGCATGTTTTAGGAGTTTATAGTAGTAGATGTGTTGGTACAGGAAAACATGTTCCACTGTGGTACATGCCAGGTAGTTGATTGGGTTGGGCTGATCAGGTTTGAGTTTAGGGTTTTCCTATTAGTGAAAAATGTCTGAACCAGCTGATAGGTTTGGCTCGTGTAGGCCTTTAAGAGCATCAAACCTGTGTTTTTTTACATTTTATTTATAAGGTGGATATTTGTAAAATTTGGCATGTTAATGTTCTAAATAAAAATGCATTTGCTTTTTATTGATTTTTTGATGTCATAAATAATATCATGTTGTATGCTATTTCATGTTTGTTTTAGTTTTAATTTTCTTAGAATCGGTTTGGTGATATTTTGGTTGTTTTTTTACTTTACCCTTATGTAAGTTTTATTCTACCCTTATGTATGGTTTCCCTAAACCTTAAGTGAGGGATTCCTTACCCTTATGCGATCTTTTTTTACAAGGCTAACCCTTATCTAAGTGGTTTTATACCCTTATGTAAGATTTGAATTGTAGGGTTTACCTTTATGTAGGGATCACTATTACCTTTACATAGCTACAGGTTGACCCTTACATGAAGTGTGTAGCGACCACACTACCCTTACATGGGCTCAGGTTGACCCTTATGTAACCATTGGAATGGAGCACGCTACCCTTACACAAGCACTATGGTGCCTTTATGTGAGGACTATGTGACCCTTATGTAGTGGGTGCCGACCCTTACGCAGCAGGTGATGAACCTTACATAGCAGGTGCCTACCTTTATGCAACAATCAAGTTACCATTACACAATGGGCGTTCAACCTTTACGTTGCATGCTAATGGACCTTTACATGACGACCGTTTGAGGTATTGTTGCAACAACTTCTTTAACACATAGCTCAGTCAAACATGTCTCCCAATGTTGTTGAAGGTTTTTTTGAGGGATTTCCCCCTAGATTTAAGTGATCATATCTCTTCATAATCTAAAAAAGAGAATCAAAGATCAGAGTGGTAGAAGTCAAGAGAGATCGAGCAGAGGGAAGAAGACGATCAAGAGGCAAGAGCTTGTTCGTGGATCTATTGGCGATGTTGCTTATAGGTGTCTCTAGAGTACTATTATAGTGTTGGGATTTCAGATTGCGGGTTTTGTGGAAGAGTAAAGCGGTTTCAAGATTTCTTGGAAGGGTTTCGACAGGTGAGGCTAAACCTTGGTAAGGGGTTTGTGACCTGATTTCTTTTTTCCCTTGTTGGAATTATTTCCTGGTATTATTGTTTTCATTTATTTCTTCCTGTTTATGTGAGATTTGTTTTATTGTTCCTCTGGTATTCATCTGTTTTATTTAATTTCCATTCTTCACTTTTCTATTGTAATCTTCCATGTTTTATTTACTTAAAAAACACCGTCGGGTAGTTTTCTTATCGTGGAGTAGGACCAAGATGGTCTGAACCATGTAAATCTTCCCGTGTTCATTTTTCTTCTACTTTTATTTTTGAAATCATATCTCTAGGTGTTGATGTATACTTCATCCTACTTATGTTGGTATATGTTATATCTTACTTTTTGAAGAATTTATTAGGCTCGATCCTTGTTGTTCATTTTGTTGTGCGCTCGTTTGTATGATACTGCCTCCTCCAAATTCATTTTTTTGATATTTTCTAAAAGCCACTTTAAGGGTAAGTGGCAACCAAGCACCACAAGATACAAAAAACTACACCACAACCGCACAAACGCTCCAAAATCAGGATATCCCGCTTACCCGTGCCACCAACAGGGAAATCAAATTCAAATTTCAGAAACAAAAAGCCAGTACTCAGGCCACGTGCTAGCACCAGTTGTCATAATGAGTTGATCCGATAGCCACATCGAGACGCGTAAACATTGATTCGGTCACCTGCCTCGATTCGAGGTGACAACATATCCATCATCCAAACATCTCCGATAACATCACTTCTCGAAACCACCGCCTTCATCATCGCCGCTGCCGTCGCCAGAACTTCCATCAATATCATCATCGACTTCATCGCTCGATACCAACATCCTTCGTTGTTTTCACCACCAAAATCACCCTTCACCTTCATCTTCCACTCCACACGCATCTTAAGAACATACCTCCCATAACATTGTTAATTTCAAAATAAAATTTAACTGAGATTCTGGGAACACGTAGTGTGAGACTCTCTTGGCCACTTTCTTAGTGGAATTAGGCAAAACCCCCTAAAGTTTAAGGTTAGCATCTAACAACATTCCAAGACACCTATAGCAAAAGAAGTTAATGTCACAATGATATAAAATCTCATACAAATTATTACTAGGAAATATAATCCCTTTATCAAGATATCTATGACCAAGAGGGTTTCATGTTTATGTCATCAACCTATATGCTCAATAACTCTTTCTTTGAACTTTCAAAATTGAACATGCCCATAGAACAACATGACCGTGAATTTATTTAGGATGCTTCATGTCATAAAACAACCTAAGACATCCCTCTATCGGATGCTCAATCCGACCCGTGACAGGGACCAAAGGGTGTTCCTGATCCCCATGAGCTGACATAAGTGCCTGAATATCAAAGAATCACTACTTAGGAACAATTTCACCCATAAAATTAATTAAATAAGCAGTGAAAATTCTAACAAAATTTCAGCATGATTCATCTGTACATCAAACATCCATTCCAAATCAAATATGCATAAATAAATAAACAACCAAAAATAAAATAAAATCAATAAAAAATTAAACAAAAAATCCTTCTGCTTCCCCAAAATCCCTCCCCTGTAAAGAAAACTATAGCCACCTTCAGTTCCCTCCTGACCTCTCATAGATATTCATACCCTCTATCTATATAAAGCAATAAAAAAGCCTATATAGATGATAAAAGAAAAGAAAATAAAAATAAAACAACTGACATACCTAAACAAACCCTCCCCTGTGACCTGAGGTCACTCTCTATCCAAAATGGAACACCAATCATTCCATGAGAGATAACGATTTGAACCTAAAACTAAAAAGATATATATAAGTGTGAGCATAAAAAATCCCAAAAGGCTACCATTATCCTTTCCATATGATCACCTTTTAGTTAAATATCCATTATCATACTAGTTTGAAAATACAATTAGAAATAGGTTTTTTAGTTTTAATTACATTTAAAATAAATAACAAATCATCGACATTTATTACATCTCTTTTAAAAAAACATTTAATCTTTTAATGAAGCAAGAAGAACAATTATAAAGTGTAACTTTCTAGTTAAAATAAATTTTAAAAAAAACATGCTTTTAATAATTTTAAATAGACAAAGAAAGAGTCAAAAGTAAACCATACCAAGCACCATGGGAGATCCCTAAGTCAACTAAGGTTAGTAGGCACCCTAATTCCTCGTATCAACTTACGAGCTAACAATCAATCCAAACATGTGCTCAAACCACTAAATAAGTCATTCCTTGGCCTAGCGATATATGGCCTCCCATCCAACGACACCACATCCAACTCACTACTAAGAAGTGCATGATGTGTCCTAGTGGTGTGATGACGCCCATCCAATGAAACCATGACCTTTGTCTAAGTTTTTTTAGTTAGTAATGTGGCATAAACAATAAGATACTTAACAATAATATTCCCCCAGAGATACCCAAGTTCCCACATGCTATTTTCCATTTCAGAAAAACCATGTTAGAAAAAGTACTTATGCCACTTAAAACCATTAGCACATTAAAACCAAGGAAACCATATGAGAATAACCATGACACATTCACACTTTTTTCATTCAAACTCTAGCGGCATAACTTTTATTAATTAAGATGCCCTTGGTAAAAAATAACAATAAAAATAGAACATGCCAACCGAACTTTATAATTTTAAAATACCATTTATCATTCAAGATACCATTCAAAGAAACCCCTTTTTTTAAAGTAACATTTAAAATCCAAGTTTAAGATATAAAATTTGAGTTCCCAAATCTCCCTTTTATCCATACACACACATGTATTTACACACACACACACATATACTATTCATCTCATTGAACATATTCACACATCCTTATGTGAATATGTTATATAATGTATCTATATACATATACATGTATATGTGTGTAAGTATTAAAAGCATCATGAAGGAATTTTAAATACGAGTTACAAGTATGAAAAATGGAACAAAGCTTACAAACTCAATTAAAACATTTTTAATAATTCATATAATTTTTTTAAATAACTCATGAGATAATAAAATACCATATTTCACATTAAAAAACTAAAACAAATACTTTTCTAGGAAAAAATAGAACACATTTGTCCAAAGTAAAGGCAAACAAAGGAAGAATCCATGGGAAAACCAATTTGAAACATAATTTCATCCTTGTAAATTTTATAGACATCCCAAATAAAATTTTTAGGTATCAAGAATAATAATTTAAAGTAAAAGCAATAAAAGGTTTTGAAATTAAAAGGTCAATCATGGGGAAAACATACATATAACAAGCACAAATGATGAAAATACCTCAAGAACATCAAGAGGAAGGTCCTGGGAGCAAGCCACATGCCCTAGGAAACCAAATATGCAAGGAAGAATAAAAAATAAAACAACCCTATACCCTAGGGTTCAACCTACACGTGACACAATAAGGGGATATAAAGAGGAGGGATGAAAAGGGAATAAGAAGAATCCAAAGAGGAGGAAAAACTAAACTAGGATGACCGCACACTGAATCTGGGAAGTAATCAATGAAGAGAGGAGGCCAAACCAAGGGGATCTGTACAAAAGGAGGGGAGGCCCAACCAACCAAGGAGGGGGTGTCACATAAGTGGAGTGGAAAGGTGTAAGGATAAAGGGTGTTAAAACATTTAAGGTTATTTTTTGAAAATAAAATTTTAAAGCCTGGGAGACTCGCACAGTTTGGCGCATGACTTTCCAAACCATGCATCAACCATGCGCCGTACACTAAGAACACATGGCACCCACATGGGTTGGTCACATGGTTTTATAAACCATGTTCCAACCGTGAGAAACCACTCTATCAAGGTGACAAAATAACCCATACGACTACTGCATGGTTCGGCCAAATGTGTGACCAAATCAAGCAACACATAGAAAGATTAATTTTTTCCCAAATTAAAAGACCCAAACCTTTGAAACAAAAAATATAAATAAATAAATAAATAAAATAACATAAGATACCAACATTTTATATATATGCCTTTATATTGTTTATAGGTACTCTTTTACCCTTGTTTTAGCGTATCTTTGTTGGGTTTTACTTTGGGGAGTTTTGGGGTGTAATTGGATAATTTTGGAAGGAATAGGGTTAGTGCACAATTGGTGCATGGTTTTCCCAAACTGTATGAACCCAAATAGAGGGGAATTTCATGGTTGGATCATTTTTTTTCAAACTATGTGACCTCTTAGTAGTAACTGTGCAACCCCTGGGTGGAGGTTCACGGTTATATGCACGGTTAGGGAAAACAGTGCGCCCTGTACAGGAAACGGTGCATGTGAAAAAATAAACACCTGAAAATTCATAAATTTTTTTTGAACCCCCGTCTTATATTCTAAAATACCCCGAATCGACCCTAACTCATTTATATAATTTTTAAAGGCTACAAAACATATTCCAAGGGCTTTAAAACCCCTTTCTTGGTGAATCAATGATCTGTTTTACAGATCTGCACCTCTCCCGATAAGAGATCTCATCCCGATTGGTTTCCTCCCTCTCTACTGTATTTCTTTCATCTTTTGAAGGAATTTTTTCCTCTATTAGTGATGTATATAGATCTAGTTTTCTATAGATCTTAATCCATTAAATTTTGGATCTAGATTTTGGAGATAGATCTCATTCTTTGTTGTGCAATTGAATGTTCCGCTTCAATTTGGGGATTTCCACTGGCAAACATCCATCAATGATCATGAGGTAGGTGGTCTAAATTGAAAATACCATATTCTTGATTTAATTATGTGTATATAATTGTGAAATTTAAATTTCCATGATTGGGAAATTGTATCTAGAATTTAATTAGATTAAATTGAATTTCCATGTGATAATTGAATTGGTTGAATTTTGGGAAATTGTAAATTGGTTGAATTGGATTAATTGATCTGTTAATTGATTAATGGAATGATGTGATTATGGAAATTATGGGATTTTAGAATTGTGTATTTAAGAAATTAAATGGGATTGCATAATTGGTTAATTGTTGAGTTATGGAATTGATTAATAATAAGAATAAAGGGATGTTTGGATTAACCTTGAAAGTTTAATGGCTCATGTGAATAAATGTTGATAAATGGTTTAAATAATGAATTGTTTGTATTATTCCATGTGATTAAATTATTGAACCATATTTTTTTTTGTAATTGAAATGGTTTACCATGATATGAAATGTTGATGAGTGGGTTAATGATTATTAACATTGTTAAATGTGATATATGTGATATATGTGATTGATTGATAAACGGGTTGTGGGACACAAAATAATGCTTCAAATACCTATGGGGTGCTAGAAATGGTGTTCTAAACCCAAATGCATGCATGTGATAATGATTGTGGGGGAAAAGGCTAATGATTCAAGACCCCACTAGTGTGATTGATTGATAATGAGTGCAGGGCACAAACTGATGCTTCAAAATACCACTCACGTTATTGTTTGATAAACGGGTTGTGGGACACATAATGATGCTTTAAATACCCACAGGGTATTATCCATGGCGTTCTAGGCCTAAAATGTTGTCATTGGGCTATGGTTCCAATTATCCATGATATGAATTGAAATTAAATGGATAATGAAAGTACATGTGATAATGAATTTTAAATCCCTATGTGATATGGTTTAGACTCTAGCACAGTCTGAAGCAAGTATTGATGGGTTGGGTGTCGTTGTGAACTTAGGGAAATTATGTGGTTAATTAAAGAATAATAAAATGTGATAATTGTTTACTTTATGCATTGTAATTTATTATTTATACAACTGTATACACTATTATTGACTGGATATTATTTTAGACACCATTGGTGATGGCCTACTATGTTGCACTCACACCCTACTCAGGCTGCTTGATCAGTACCCAACTAGAATTCGTGTTTGCAGGATAAGATAAGGGAAATATCCCTATGTTAGATAACTTAGTTAGGATGGAGAATGGATGAGGGGCATGAATATGGTGTTGTGACCCACTTAAGAGAGTTAGTGTGTATTTATTTTGGTTTTTCATTTGACACTTGACATGTATTTGGAATGACATATCTATTGTTTTGGTTTGAATATTGTATTTATATTTTGGTCATCATGTGATACTGGTTTATTCTGGTTATTATATTATTCTTGTTGTTGGTTATTGCCTTTGGTTATTTCTTGTTTATTTATAGTATTGTTATACTTTTAAAAATAGGTTATTGTCTCCCCGTGTTATATATATTAGACCATCACTGCTAGTTGGCAGCCTCTAGCATATAGGGAGGTGCGCTTGAGGTCATGTAACCGAACAAATTGGGGCATTGGTATGTGGAACCCAAGTCAGGGCGTTACAAATAATCATTAAACGAGGTTTAGGGTGTGACATTACATTACCATCAAAGGGTATTATATATCATCTTTCATTAAAGAATTTAAGGGAGAAATCCTTTCTTACATTATTCATTAATGCAATATCACTTATGATGCACTCAATATATCTTTCTTGTCCACAATTATATGTCATAATAGTTTTTGTCATTACATCAAAGAACATGACTAATGATATCCATTAATAATAATATCAAATTTTAAGGACAAATATATATCGCCACATATAGAAACACCCAATGACACATATAAATGTGAATTTCCTATTGGTGGGTCATGTTCTCATAACCTCATGCACCAGAAATTACCAAGGGAACAAAACCATGAGAAAGTGACCCAAATTTATATGAGTATCCAAATTTGATATCCTATATCATTTTTATCTCATTAAATGTTATCATCTGGATATAAAACATATATTTAAGAAAATTACCATGACACTTCTAGGTTCTCATCACAACGGAGAACTTCTATGACCTTTCAGTGAAAAAGTTACTCTTAGGACATTATCACATACTATATAATGTAAAAGAAAAATCATGATGTGATAATAAGCTTATTAATATTCAAAAAAATTAATAAATGTAATCATAAAGTACATAGAAGTTGGTTCTAGGGAACCAACTTCAATAGATTCCCACTTTCACTAGAGAAAACTGCTAACAACCTTCAGTCCACTAGCTCTTACATAATACTCATGATTATAATAATATGAGTCTTTAGTTAAGGGGAATTATATGTTCTCTTTCATGGAAACTTTTCTCATCACAACTTCACTCCTCTGAAAAAAATCGCTCAAGAGGTGATACTTCAAGAGTATAATATTTTTCCATTAGTGTGACCTTAACTCTGTTGTGAGAGCCTCCATTGTAGTATTATCAGAATATAATGTGATATGATCTTTAATTCTAGGTACCACATTAATATATTAGACAAAGTTTTATATCTAAACAGATTCTTTGGCTACATCAGAATCTTCTATATACTCAGTCTCTACTATGAAATTAGTGACAAATGGAAGCTTTGAACTCTTCTAGCTCATAGCTCCTTTATTGAGACCAGAGACATATCCTGATTGTCAATTCATATCATTATGATATATTTTAAAGATAGAATTTTTATAACCCTTGATGACTAGATTCTAATCTCCTTCATACACCAAGAATATATCCTCAGTTCTCCTCATATACTTAAGTATAATCTTAACAATAGTCCAATGTTGTTCATCCAGACCATTTTGATACTTCCCTACAATTATTAAAGTGCAGAAAAAATCAAAACTAACACATAACATGACATACATGATTGATCCCATCATAGAATCATATGAGATATTTCCCATTCTATCTCTTTTCTATTATGTCTAAGGACACATTTTCTTGGAAATATGCATACCAATTGACACTGGAACTAATCCTATCTTGGATTTTTCCATACTGAATCTCTTTAGTATCTAGTCAATGTATATACTTTGACTTAGTCTAAAAAGCCTCTTGGATTTATCATGAATAATATCGTTCCCCTAGAATATAGGCTGCTTCACCTAAGTCCTTTACATAGATTCCTTGTTTAACAAGTTCTTAATTGACTATAAGGTTGGTATTTTGTTTCTAATAAGTAATATGTTATTGATATATACTATTAGGATAATGAACACACTCCCACTAAACCACTTATAAACACATGATTCACATTATTTATTAATGAAACCAAAATATTTTATATATTCATTGAATTGAATGTTCTATGACTTGGATACTTGATTTAATCCATAAATAGATATCTTTAACATTCATACCCTTTTATCATTACCTAAAGTCACAAACACTTCTGGTTATGTCATATAGACATCTTCCTAAAAGTTTCTATTAAGGTAGGATATTTTTAAATCCATCTACTAAATTTCATAGTCATAGAAAACTTTTATAGTAAGTAGAACTCTAATGGATTTAAACATGGCTACTAGAGAAAAAATTTCATCATAATCAATGTATTGATGTAATTTAAACCCTTTAAATACAAGTTGTGCTTTATAGGCATTCACTTTATTTCCATTTCTAGTTTTTTATTGAATACCCATTTGCATCCAATGGGTTTTACATCAATTGGAAGATTGAATAGAACCCAAAATTGGTTCTAATGAATGGAATATATCTCAAAATTAATATCTCCATTCCGTCTTGTAGATTTTGATCTCTCTACTGCCTCCTTGAAGGGTAATGTATCATTATTTTCCATCAATAAAAATTAACCATCTTCAGTGACTATAAAACCACATATTTCTGGTTCTCTAACATCTTTGGTGATCCTATATAGTACTTGTGTTTCATGAACAATATCTTCCATGGGGACTTGTGGAATCTGTTCTTTTACCAAATCTTGTGTATCTTAAACATCAAATTAATTGAAGTCAATCCCACTCCCACTATCCTTCTTAAGGATATTATCCCTCTCAAGAAAAATGGATTGTATTATGATGATTACCATATTGTATGAGGGGTTATATAAATAATATAAATTTGTTTATTTGGAATACCCTATAAAGATACACTTCATGACTTAGGGTGCTAGTTTGTTGCCTAAGTGTGCCTTAAAAAAACTTCACATCCCCATGAATGAGTATGTGGCAACATAGATTTCTCTCCACACATTAATTCTTATGGTATTCCATTTATCACCTTAGTTGGAACTCGATTTAGAATGTGTGATGTAGTGTGTAATGCATATCTCCAAAAGGATATTGGAAGATCCTTATGACTAATCATTGACCTCACCATGTCAAGAAAAGTATGATTCCTCTTTTTAAAAACACCATTACACTATGGTGTATAAGGTGGAGTGATTTGAGAGATAATCCCTAACTCCCATAAAATGATGATAAACTCATAGTTAAGATATTCACCACCTCGATCAGATCAATCATTCTCTATATTCTTTCCAATTTAATTATCTACTTCATTATTTAATTCTTTAAATTCAGAAAATGACTCAGACTTATTATACATAATCAAGTAAATATATACATATTAACTCAATTCATCAGTAAAGGTTATAAAGTTTGAATGTACAATTCTATCTTCTACCAGAAAAGGTCCCCACACATCAATATACTCCAATTCTAGAAGCTCTGTGACCCTTTCACCCTGTCCACCAAAAGGTGGTTTGGTCATCTTTCCTTGTAAACAAGCATGACATATTTCAATTGGTTTTAACTAAAAAGTGTCTAGATAAACATCTTGATAGAGATTTTTTAGATACTTATCATTTACATGACCAAGAAGGTCATGCCATAACTAGGTGTTAAATGAGTCATGAAAACTTGGTTCGTTATCAATTTCCAAAACCTAGTTGTCTTAATTTAATACATAATGAACATTATTTAAATGCACCATACTAAAACATATATTGTCCTTATAAAATAAAAAACACTTATTTATAAACATGAAAGTAAAAACATCTGTATCTAAACAGGATACATAAATTATTTTCTTGGAAATGGTTGGTACATAATAAAAATATTTTTAAACCAAAATCAACCCTGTTGGCAACGACATGTGGTAATATCCTATAATTAAAGAAGAAATCCACACTCCATTGAATTCATGAAGATCCACCTATCCTCTATCAATTTTCCAGAATCAACTTGGTTCCTATATTTGAATACATATGTTAGAACCAAAAGATGTATCTAATACCCAACTTGTAGATATGGAAATATTTCATTTGATTAAAAATATACCTAAATCTTCCCCATGCTTCTTCTAGGTACCATTCTTATTATAGTGGTCTAACTTTCCATATGAAAAAAATACTGCATTTTATTCCTATAATTTTCATTGGAACTTATTCTTCTTGGAATGATGGTTCTCAGGATCCTTAGACATAGAGTGAGTCTTGGGTACCTTTTCCTTATTTTAAATTTTCTTATTCAACATAAGGAACAAATGTTTTACATTCCCATATCATTTTAAAATTGGATAATTTAAGTAATAATTTCTTAAAGAGTCTCTCGATATTTTTTAGGTTCTAATTCACAATGAAACTGGAGAATACTTTAGGTAGTGAGGATATAATTAGATCCATGAACAACTCATCAGGGATATTAAAGCACAAAATGTATAAGAGTATTATATAGATGATCATCTTGATTGCATGAGGCCTAGATGGTGTCAAACATCCACGCTTTCATGTGAATAGTGCACTGGATATCTCATATCTCTATTGTCTTTCCTTATCATGATAAATATCATAAAGGTGATAGATGATGCTATATATATATATATATCCATATCCCCATGTTTCTTTAAAATCTCATTAGACATAGAGGATATCATGAAATATTGAATACCCATAACATCATCTTTGTGTTTTGGGTAGAGAGATACTTATTCCTCACTACCCTCTTTAATAGGATATTTAGGAAGTGGGGTTTTGAGCATGTATAATTTCTACTCATGTAATAGTGTAACATGCAATAACCTATATCATTCCTGGAAATTTGATCGGGTGAAAAGGTTAACCTTCTCTAGTATGGATCACAGATATATAGTCGAAGTTTTGAGAATTTCCATTTCTACAATAATTAAGATAATAATTTTAGTACATTATCTTGATTATAAAATTAGATAAATAAATTTTAAATTTATTAGTTTATTCATCTCCCACTATCTTTTCTAAGTCTAATAGACCTCACCATTGGTTTTAGAATATCTTATTTCATGGATATTCTAGTGGGAAGGATTCATATGTTGTAAAGACCTGGAAATTATGTATATTTTTTTATATGGAATTATTATGAGATTGTGAAAATTGACGATACGTGATTCTGAGGCTCAGAGAACTCAAAACAGAATTTTGAACTTTTTTTAAGGTACGTTTAGTAAACGTGCGGGCGAGAATTTCTATATTTTGAACCGGTGCTCAAATTGAAAATCTAAGGGCACCATTGGATTCGCAGTGCCATGATTCACTTAGGAAAATCTTAACTTCAACCGATAAGGGTTGGACAAAAAAGATAATTTTTCAGACTTTTTAGAAAAATAATAAAATAAATCTTTGAATTATTTTATTTTTCTTCAACCGTTGAGCAATGGTTGGTGGGACCATAATGTAACGATGATCATTAAATGAGATTCATTTAATTACATGTTACTTGTCTATGTAACGACAACACTCATGTGATTAATTGGTTCATTAATTACGGTTCATTAATGAACCACATTAATGGACACAATGTGAATCTTGTTTCTTTTTTTTAATTTAATCAAATCATTGGCGAACGAATTGGAAATTGCAGGGAAAGCTATGAAAAAATTCCGGTGATGTCACCCTCCAGTGAAAAATGGCGATTAATCGATGACCGTTGGAGGATTCATACCAGACATCGACGAGTGGCGTTGAACGTCGAACAACAACGAATGCGGAATTTATTACTTTGTTCGCAACAGATTCCACCGAATCCCTATAGGGGGTTTAATTGTTTTATGTGTTTAAAAGACTCCTCTTTCCCATTATTTAATAATATGAAGAACGTGAATCAATCGACCAATGATTTGATCCGTAATTATTTCTTTACTGCAGGTGGTAGTTGCGGGATTCGTTTTGGGGTTTTCCTTCTTCAAATGATGACTGATGCTTTCCCCATGTTATAACACTAACACGGAGGGAACATGCCAATCCAAACAAGGCCCGAACCCCCCATTGTTTTTGTATTATGTGCATTATTTGTGCGCAATTGGGAAACATGGAAGTAAGATGAATCCAAGTGCTTCGCAGTGAAGGCAGAAACCCGAGAGGCCCATAGGCACAAACAGAAAGGAAAACAGACCATCAGAGCATCTCCGGTGGTCCGTGGAAGCAGCCGCTGGTGCTGCGGTGCGAAACCACCAGTAAGATGATGCTAGCAACTAGCGGCGGCGGCCGGCCTGTGCTGGCCGCGTGGAGATGGTGATGCCCATAGGGGCCGCGATGAGTGGAGACGCGGCACTGGCACACTGCGTGGGAGAGGAGCGGCTCACTCGGCTGAACACAATGACTAGATCTAACCGGCCATTTCAGAAGGAGGGGAGGTGCCTCGCATGCGGGCCGAGTTTTCCCGGCAGGTCGGACCAGTCAGCTAGGCCGAACTCGCAGGCCAGTCCAGAACCACGAGCCGGGCCGGACTCGCTGGCCAGGCCGGACCTGTGAGCCGGGCTGGACCCGTAGGCCCAATGGGCCGGCTGGGACAGACCCCTACCAGAGCCGGACCTAGACCAGACCAAACCAGTTTCACTAAAACTTGAGTAACTCACAAACCGAGCGTCTGATTGACGCGCCATATACGACATGAGGACCATTGCAACGAGGCGATCCTTTTGAGATACTCCACTTGATTTTTGGCAGAATTTGGAGTACGGACAGGTTGGATCAGACTTGAATCCAACCAGACCCTATTTACCTTTTTTACTTATATCTTACAGACTGGGCGTCCAATTGACGGGCCTTCTGTCGCGTTGGAACCCTTACGACAAGGCGGTAATTTTTGTTACTTCTTCGTGGGAATTTGTGAAGGTTGAGGTACAACTAATAGTATGAAGAGTAGAACCTTTGGAACTCAAGCGCACCAAGTGCAGAAATCCAGTGGCTGACTGTCAAGTGAAGAGCGATCCTCCATGTATCGGAATGAGAGCGACCCTCCATAGATCAATAGTAGTGTGAACCTCCATGGATCGGTAATAGAGAGACCCTCTATGGATCATCATGAGTGCGACCCTCTATAGATCAGTAGTAGTGAGACCCTCTATGGATCAGCAGTAGAGCGACCCTTTGTGGATCAGTAGTATAATGACCCTTCGCGGATCAACACCAGAACCCCGCAACAGAATAAAATGATCTAGCTTAAGACTAATCATCTTTATTCCTATACTCTAAGTTGTATACCTGGTGTGAGATATCTTTTTATTTATGCTTTGTGATTGAGATCATGCTTTGTGGTTTATCCTTTGTGGAATTCTGGGAGATCTTTAGGGGTCTTGGTGTCCCTACTAGGTATTTTTATACTCACCCCTGCACGGGCTTTGCCCGCACCTTGTTGTGTCTTGTACAGATGATGGAAAACTTGACTGAGACTTGGGGAGCCAGGACTAGACGGTGCTCAGAGGTGATTGATAGACATGGTGAGTGGCAGTAATGACAGACGACGAGCTGTACCTACCCTTTAGGTAGGATCCTCAGTGGATGACATCTGGAGTAGGTTTTCCCCTTTTTGCTGTACTAACTTTTCAGTTGGGTTTGTATACTGGCCCTTTTTTACTTTTGGTTCACTCTTTTACTATCAGGAGTTCTACTTTTTGGTTTTCTTTTTTCATATACCTACTTTGTGTGTGTATAGGTTTAAAGGAAATGCCTTCCCTTTTTGGGATATGCCTTTCCGGTGCTAGTCGTCAACCCCTGGCCTATGGAAGGCGGGCTTGGGGAAGTCACGACACAGGCCCCGGGGGATGGGTCGTGACATATTTCCATTATCATAACCCAGGAAAAGGTTTGAAAATCTATTCTAAGGTATTTGGGTAGGCGTAAATTTCTAACTACATTTAATCACAACTCCTTGATCTGTTGAGTGGGCTCACAAATCCTGAAATTCTATATTAGGATTTCATCAACTCTTGCCTATTAGTTTCACAAAATCTCATGGAGATCAACCCTTAATGCGAACCGAGTTAAGTTGATGCATAACTCAAGTTATAAATCCCCCAATAATTGAAATCACCCTAACACAGGCTGGTTAAGAACTTTGAACTAATATTTGATTTTAACCCAAATAGTGGAAGGAAATAATGACTTAATATTTAATTTGAGACATTTTATCTTTATGATTAAATATCCTATTTTATCTTTATTACATGCTTGTTAATATTAATTGGATTTACTTTAGTGATTATCCATGTCTTCATAAAATTATGAACAATCCAATTAATTAATTTTTTCTTGCATGATTTATTAATACACTTATTTAATGTCAAAAAGATGCATTAAAATAACTAAATAACCATGAAACTGATAGAAATAAATAAATAAATTGGTATGATCATGATCTTTATTTAATAGTTAGTTTATCTAGTGGATGATAAACTAACTCTTACCCTAGGATAATAACTCCTTGAACCTACACTGGTTCAAGAAATAACATTCCACCTGTAATACTATGAATCTCTTTTATTGATTTTACATCAGATATGAACATGAACTGCCTACACTCACATAGTATCTTTATCCATAATTTAAGATTTACTCACACATAGGTGAGGGGAATTTAATAATTGGTTTAGGGGTTTTACAAAAAAGAAATTTTGGACATGAAAACCCTTAAATAATGAGATGAGGGAATGATGCGCATACCATAAATTTAATTTTATAATAATAAATTAAATATAAACCAATCACATGCATAGGTCTAGTCTAAGCTCATGATCACCCATATACATGCAATGAATATACATTTTTAATCTAGCTGTTAGTTACTTTAATTCATTCTTTAATTAAGATAAATAGCTCAAATAAATCCAATTAATTATTGGATTAATTAATTAATTCAATTTTTCTTAATTCCATCCAATCCTTCTTGAAATTTCCATATTCCATAATTTTAAACAAATTTAAAAAATTAATTTTATTTAAAATCAACAAATTACACAAGTGTACTTGGAGGTAAGGACATATACCCATCCAAACTACTCAACATGTTCCTTGTACCATGTATTCAAATGACATCCAACATACATTACAAGGACTATAATTATAAAGTGTGAATTTTTTAATAAATATTGCATGATCATATATAAACTACTCAACATGTGATTTTATTAACATGTACAAAGTAAAAAACAAGTAAATACTATACTTAGCTTGTAGTTTAGAATTTAATATGAAAATTAATTTAATATATAATTAATAAACCTATCTCATTTCATGTACTTTAAATTAAATGACACACAAAACAAATGTTAATAGGTTTAATTAGATCATTAATTTTTCTCTCCACATTAAATTATTCACATGAGGTATATCAGATTACAGGATGTATACTTGAGATACTGATGGAGACGAGCAACCAATGAACTACTGAAATGTATAAAGGACACTTCCAAGTAGAATTATGAAAAACAATAAATACATGAATGGAAAAGAATACACTTAAAGAAGATGAGATGCCACCAATCCTTCCCAAGCCCCCATGATGTTATAACTATTTTCCTCTCTACCCTCTCTCTCTCCTTTCCCCCATTCTTTATAACCACTTACCCAAGGGAATCTTCTAGAAGACTCCCAATAGGGCCTACGTTAGTTTGTTGGGGCTAGTGTGAGGACCATTTTACCCCTACTAGAGTATACCTTCCAAGTGAAAATATTCTTTGTTCTACCACTTCCCCATTCTACAGGATCAGCCTAGTCCTCAAGACTGAGGGTAGGGAATTGATTATAAAGAGGAAGTCATCCTCGCATATTGTGTCTTTCAGAAGGCTCACCTTACATTGAATTGATAATTGGAGAAAAATACCTTAATTTTTCAAATGGGTCATTTATACATGAATTTATTAGATTCTAGTGCAGCTAAAAAGTCCTCATCAAGGTCTTTGGGAAGACTGGAATGGTAGTCCTAAGTACCAAGGGAGTTTTTGAATTGGGACACATGAAAAAATGGATGTATGCATGCATAAGGGACTATATACTACTTATAATCTACTAAGACAATATTCTAAAGCACTATAATGGGTCATAAAACCAAAAATCTAACTTCTGATCTATACATGAAGTGATGGTGTGTTGGAGGTTAGGATGAAGTTTCAAAAATATGGGTCCTCTATTTGTAAATAAAGGTATCGTCATTTATGACCCACACATTGCTTCATGGAATGATGGGCATGGGAAATGTGATGTTTAGGTTTCCAGAGGGCCTCATTGTGGCCTATTAAGGTCTGTGCCACTACCTATACTCATACCTCACTAGGGTGTAAGGTAAAAATGGTAGGCAGTTTGTTCCCATACACTACCTCAAATGGCGTGGAGTTAATAGAAGCATTACAGGTGGTTTTGTAAAAAAAAATTCAGCCCATAGGATCCAAAACCTACCACTCCTTCAGTGTATCCCTGACAAAACATCATAGGTAGGTCTTTAAACATTGATTGACCACTTCAGTTTGGCCATCTGTTTGTAGATGGTATGTGGAACTCATGTTAAGTTTAGTACCCTACTAAAGTGACCCAATATAAACATACATTAATAATATATTGATACCATGGTTTAATTAATGCATCTCAAAAATAGTCACACAACCTAAGGACCCAAAGGTTTAGTGTATTAGACTCTATAAACATAAAAAACTTATTTTACATGTTGTATAAATTTCTATATAAACTAAACCCCCTCATATACATTCTATGAGACATAATCATATTCAAATACTAGAGAATATAAAATATAAGATAAGGTGAGCTCAAACACTTTTTAAGGGAATACATATCAAATTCCACAATGGTTAGATCATAAAATTGTGGGAAAACATAAATAAGAAAAAATATTTGATTTAAAAGAACATAAATCAAGAAGTGTAAACCACAATAATTAAAGATAAACATACCATCTCAAACAATAATACTTGGAATGAGAAAATAAAACATGAATCATATAACATGGTCCATGGAATATAGGAAATAAATTGGAACAATATTAATCATAATATTTCTTATCTTTATGAACCTAACTACCTGTCAACCTGTTCACACATAAAATTTTGAGTAGAGAAAAAGGCTATCACACTCACCATTTATAAACCTATATACCCACTAACCAGTTCATATAAAATTGCGAGTAGAGATCACACTCACCTTTTGTGAGCCTAACTACTTTCTAACCTATTCACATAACATTTCTATCTCATAATATATAATCCTTTACTTAATTCATTGGAGGGAGATATAGGTCCAAACCATATCATAATCTAAAAATTTGTGTTCCACGTGAAAACAATAATTATATCATAAAATAACACATGTAATGAAAATGGGTTTCATGTTATTTCTAAATAATTAAATCATAAACAACCCATGTAAAGAAAATGGGTTTCGTAACATTATCAAACAATATCTCATAAAATAGCTTAAAAAATCAAATCAAATGACACCAATTTTTTTAAACTCAAATGAAATAAATTATAAGAGAATATATAAGTTGAATCATGGAACAAAACTCTATTATAAGTAAATATTTTAGATACTAAGAATAAATTAGTAGAATTTTTTTTAAAAATAGTATTTCTTTAAAACCCTTGTAAATTGTTTTTTATAATAGAGTTTAAAATAATTTATAAAATATTTTTCCTGAAGTTTCAAAGAGACTTTTAAAACATTATTTTTGGAAATAAATAATCTTTAAATAATAATTTTATTGTATAATAAAATGTGGGTTAGAAGATAAAATATAAGTGCTTGAAATTAATATCCATTTAAATCAAAAAATTATAATTCTATTGAAACCCACATTATTTAAAGATTTGATAATCCTTTATTTTAAAATTTTTAAAGATAAATATGTGGTTGATAAGAGATAAAACATATATCTTTAAAAATAAAAAATATTACTTTGGTTGGAAGGGAAAATATAGATATGGAAAATATGGTTCATTAGAAAATATAAGAATTATTCTTTGTAACCTCACACATTATTAATGAAATCATCATGGAAGATAAAATAGATATCAAGTATAATTACCTAAAAAATAAATAGTTATTATAAAATATTATAACCATAGGTATTTTTAGAATCAAATTTTAATGATAAGGTTTAATAAAGAGAAGTATAACTCAATGAAAGGTAATTGAGTTATCTAAACCCTTATAACATTAGTAATTTTTGAATCTAAAGTAATTGGAAGCTTAAAAATAATATGGATATATAAATACCATGAATTAAATCATGAAGTATGCCAAAATACATTCTTTTACAATAAATACTCTATAACAATATGAAATAATTTCATAACATTAAAACACATCTCAATGAAGAGAAATTGAGATAAAAAACCCTTAGATTGTTACAAATTCATTCCGCACATGTGTTTAACTTCATGAATAATAAAATTAATCTAATAGATACCTTTTTAGGAAATTTATTTTCCTATGTTTAATTTAATATTTACCATTTATTATCATATCATATTATATTTATTATATATTTTTTGCTTATGTCGGTGTGAAAATTGAATCGATGTCAGCTTATTTTTGTAATTTTAGCGATCCATAATGATATTTTAATAATAATTTAAATACATAATATAACCATTAAAAAAATCATTAAATTATTATTAACTTATAATAATATTAGTATTTAAGTTCCCATAGTCATTTATGATAAATTTTGATACCATTTATTCACGTAGGTGGTTAAACCAACTCAAACATGAACACACTATATCTTGATGAGTGAGTATGGTTAAGGAAGTGTATATTATCATTATAATAGAAGGATAATGATACTATTTAGATTTTTTGAAGTTGGTGAATCATATTTTAATTTATTTTTATAATGAAATAAAAACAAGATGAAAAATGAAAAACGTTACTTCATGGAGGCGGTAGTCCGACAAACACACAGTTAATGTTCTTTTGTTTTTCTAATTGGATGGAAAGGAGTAAATAATTGTTGTTAAAATTAATATAATGAAATATAAGTAAACTAATGATAATAATTTCATTATATTAATAAGGTATATATTATTTAGGAAAGATTAGGATAAAATAAAGACTTAGAAAAAGTAATACTCATGTCAGAATCTTGAGTTTTCACTTAGAAAACTCCTTAGAGGGGATGGCCTTAAGAAAAATAAAGGTGTAAGAAATAATATATATGTGGGAGAGGGTTCTAGTAGGATAAAATTGGTATATTTTCAATGATATTTTTTAGTAATGTGAGTCTTTAAGTGATGTAAGTGTTGTCTTTTTATATGTGAAGAGAAGGTAGTTTTGGAAGTAACCCTTACATTTTCAATAATGTAAAGTTATTATTCAAGGATCAATAGAAAAAATGGACAAAATTAGAGGGGAAAGTGGGGTTGGTTCTAAAATCACCTTAAATAGTCATCTAAAAACTTGTTTTTAACATGTTTTTTCCTGTTCTATTTAGTAAAATAATTTTTACCATTTTTAATTTTTACATGGGTAACTATTTTTTAACCTTAATAATTAATTTTAATGACCAAAATTAAAATTGAACTTATTAACTAATTTAAAAATCATGATTTAAAATTTTAAAATAATTTTATCATATCAAATTTGAAAAATTATGAAAATTTAATTTTAAAATAGACACACTTAATCATGTAATAACAATATTTGTAAAAAATAAAGTTTTTCAACTTTAAATTTATATATAAGATAAATTTATTATAGTTACTAATTTTAATGAAATAAATTGATTTATTATAAATCAAATAAATGTTATGAGGCTTTAAATTCAATCCAAAACTGAGTCTCACCTTGAAAATACTTGATTCAAATAAAAAACCAAAAATAGTTTTTATTAAACTAACATTTTAATTTAGTTCAAAAAAGTTGGACATATGATTTATAATCTCAAAAAATATATTAAAATATATAATTTTATTCTTTAAAAAATATTTTATTACTTAAAAGGTCTTGTAAAATTTTAGTATATTCTCACATAATGACAAAATCATAAAAATTATAATTTTCCCAAAAACCGTATTTTTCGACTAAAAATTAAACTTTTCAAAAAAAAAAACTCAAAAATTCATACTAAGTAATTTTTGATGTGAGGAATTCAAAAATTAATTTCATTTTATCAAATTTATATTCTAAATTTTTTTAATTTTATTTTGTAAAATAAAATAAATAATATAAAGAAAACAACTTTTTTTTGAAAATAACCTTTTACAATATTAACTAATATTAATTATTTTTCTTATAAACATAATAAAATTTAATGGTTTACCATATTAGGGTTTATTATAGCTTTATTAATATAATTATTCTAATATGTTGTGTCATGTTTACATTGGGTGTAGTATATAATGCAAGTTATCGAACATAACATCTATTTTATATGGTTTAGAATTTTCGAGTCATTAAATTCTATCCCCCTTAAAAGGATTTTTTTCCTCAAAATCTTTATTACTATGAATTAAACAAGTGAGATTACTTTTTTCTCATTACATCCTCAGGTTCCCATGTAACTTATTTAAATTTATCATTCCTTCATAGAACTTTGGACAGATGAGTGGGCTTGTTCTGCAATACCTTATCTCTTCGATCCAGAATTTACATTGGTTATTCCTCATATGTGATATCATGTTCTAGTTGAAAAACTTCCAAGTTTAGTACATGTGATGGATATGATATGTATATCCCCAATAGAGATATATGGAACATATCATACACTTGGGAGAGGTAAGGAGGAAGTGTTGAATGATAAGCTACTACTCCAACATGATCAAGGACCTAAATTATAGCTCCCTGAGATTTTTATTAAATATTTATCTTTAAATTATTTTATTTATTCAATAGCTTGTGTTATATGAAATACTGAGTTTAAACGAACCACACAACATTATTAAAATATTATGTGTCTATTATCACCTAGCCATTGGATTGGTGGGTATGAATAGTAATAACTAAATTATGAAAAATATATGTTCTACACATTTATAAAAATAATTCATTAGTTATCAAATGATTAGAATTTAAAACAAAAATTAATTGAAAATAAAAGTGATGTTTGTTTTTTCTGAAAAATTGTTTCTATACATGCAATTTATTTAAATTAATAAATTAAATTAATCACTATTGGTGATTTATTTTAACAATATATATATATATATATATTATTTACTTGATAAAATGTTTTAAAAAATCAACAAATATTTTTCTAGGCATTGGATAAGAAGAAATCTAGTTTTATGCTTAAAAATGTTTTTTTCTTTATAAAAGCAGTTTTTGTCGCATTTTACGCACTTAATTTAAAATTAATTTATTCTATTTATAGTTATTAAATTAGATAAAATTAATTACATATTTATAATTAGGAGGTTAATTTTTTTTTTAACAGAACCCTTTTATTTTTGGTCAATATGAAGAGTAACCATGGTAAAATTTATCACCTCGATAGAGGGTAAATCGGGTAAATCTGGATTAAAAATAAGTGATAAGACCGTAATTTTTCATCCTAATTCTTATTGGATGAAATTAATTTGATAATAAACACATTAGGTTCGAAATTTTGTTGTTTAATGGACACTTTCCC
Organism: Viscum album; assembly: GCA_963277665.1. NCBI lineage: Eukaryota > Viridiplantae > Streptophyta > Magnoliopsida > Santalales > Viscaceae > Viscum > Viscum album. The sequence goes on along the minus strand of OY728139.1, from coordinate 94,409,848 downwards.
TTGAAAATGACTTATATATTATTTAAATTAATGAAAGTTACAAAATGCCACTCTCGTTGTTTTTAATATATCTTATGTGACCGCATAGGGATAAAAGTAATTTAGGAATGAATATAAGTGTATATTTTGAGATTAATATAACTATTTTCATGATATTTTTTTTAATTTTAGTAATTATATAATGACCTTAATTTCTTATGCAACACTGATGCCATATTTCACCATTTAATAAAAAATAATAAAAAATAATAAAAATAATAAAAAATAATAAAAAATAATTTTAAAAATATTAAAAGTGATATAATTTTAATGAGTTAATGTAAAAAATGAATTTTATAGATATATAGGACATATTAGATAATTGTTAAAGTATTATATTCAAATTAATCCTTTTTATTGAATAATTTAAAGTCAAATTAAATAAATAGTATCAAAATGGAAATAATGATATTTTATGAAAACAATATATAATTAAATTATTTAAAAATCATAAAAATATTAAAAAAAGACAAGGTGGATATTATATGGTAAAAAATTTCATAAATTGGCTATTTATGGGCTAATTTCCACCTTATAAAGTAAAAATTACAACCATTTAATATTGAAAAATATCTTACTATAGTTAAAATTAAAATTGGTTAACTAAAGGTTAATCAAAATGATAAGGTTTAAAATGACACAAAAACTTGTGTAAATTAAATTGTTTTATGGGAATAAAACCCTATCCTACTATATATTTGAATATATATCCATTTTGAGGCATTTTTCTTGACAATGAATTTATTATAATTTAATATTTTATGAAATTCCAAAAGTACCCCTCACCTCAATTATAAAAGGGCACCTCCTCCATCACTTATTTACATCACTTTGATCCTTTTAGATTAACCAAAATTTGTCAATATCTCTTCCAAAATTCCCTAGATACATTATATTGGTTTGATTCTTCCTAAAAGACGAACCCTAGACCCCTTTAGAGGTGATCTGAAGGAATCATTTCAAAGAAGAGGTAATCACCTTAACCGATCACTTTATTTTATACTCTTATTTAAGACCTATAAATTTATGATATTTGTCATAAAATAATAAAATTAGTATCTTAAATATCATGAAATGTCGTTGTTATTATTATTAAAACACCATTATACACCCTATTTCCTATCAAATGAGAAGTGAAACCATCACTCATGTGTACGAATGACTTATCGTCTCTAAATAAAAATATAATTCATTTTTCATCAGCATATTTTATAGTTGGGTATTATTATTGGTTTAATATTTATATATTATATTTATGACACAATTATACTTCTGTAATGATAATATCATGTCTATCTTCTTACTATCCAACCCTTTGGGAAATGGTAATTTTGCTCATGTGTACGTATAGACCACCACCTCCACAGAGTGATGTAATTCATTTTTCATTAATATTTTACTTGGATAGTAATGAGTATGAATTTTATGAATATAAATGATATATATGATATAATAATTATATTTCAAAAGAAAATAAATATTTACCTTTCTTTTGTTCTATCCGTTGAAAAATGAAAACAACGTTCATGCGTATATATAACCTACCGTCTCCATAAATGGTAAAATTCATTTTTTCCATCTCTAAATTTTGTGTATAAATATAAATATGTATATAATGAATATATATTATATTTTTATCATTATTTATATTCTAGAGGTGATTTTATCAAGAAAAATGTACAAGGACCTGAACTATTGAACTGGAAAACTCATGATAAATAAAACAGTTAACACCCAGAAACAACAATTTTAATAAGGAATTATTGATAAAAGGGGGTGTTGAAATACTATAAAGGGATAATATATGATTTTATAAGTATAAAAATGACTCTTTTATATAATTATAATAAATTTAAATTTATTATACATGAGGTTAGATTTCTTTCGAAGAAAGGAAAACTTGAGGTAAGGGTTTCTCATCTAACTTTTACTTCTATGAGACATATGCCATATTCACCACTTATTTATTTTTTGTGGTGTATATAATTCTACTTTGATATATTATATCATGAATATATTTATTTTCATGGTATTAAAATTTTCATTTGAATTTATTTATTTAATGTGGCTTATGATTCAAAAATACCCAAGTGGTAAGGATTTTATTTTACAATCTCATCAATATTCGGGATTGTTTATATTTAAGTCTCCATTGGGGAATATTTTTCTTAAATATCCATAATTTCTAAAAAAAATTTAAAAAGGGTTTAATATTATTTTATTATTATTTAAATTCATTTTTACCCATGTTTTACTTTTTATAAAATGGTCCAAAAGGAATATTTTTGTTATTTTTCAAACGAGGTACTTTGTGACTTTTCTAGAAAAAGTATGAAAGGAATGTTTTTTTAAATTACATGAAATGAATGGATTTTACTACCATCTTGAATAATATTTTTTTAAGATTCATTTATAAGTTTACAAGGATCATTTCAAAGAAATTTTTTTCCTTTATAGTTGCATAGTTTTTTTAAAAAGTGATTTCAAAATAGAAAGGTTATTTTACTCAAGAATCATTCCAAGTGATATTTCAAAATAATTTTCTATCTAAGATGAAATAATTTTATATTATTTATGATTTAGTGGGAATATTATACAAGGATAACATCCTTATTATTTCTCTATATGGTTTATGTTTATGAAACATATTTATTTTCATGGGTTCTGATATGATTAATGGTTTATGATCTTGTGGCACACGTATGTGTAATTTTAATTATGTGAAGGCCGGGAACTGTATATCACTCCAATACATTAGGTAAAGTTTTATATCTCATGAGATAACTATGGGATGCAAGTCGACGATCTTGATCCACTATGGGATGCAGGTGGTGATGTATGATCCACTATGGTTTGATATTCTTGGTAGTTAACCTTGAAATTATGAAGTGAGTTTTATAACTATGTGGGTGCCACACTTTTATGACATGATCTCGTGATTCATGATTGATTTATGATTATTTTTCACTCTTATGATCCATGTCTTTTGAAATGATAAAATTTTATGCCATGACTCATGTTTATGATCTATGAAAGTTTGGGTATGACCTTTATAAGTTTTTTCTTAATATTATACTATTATGATTATCTTATTCTTTTATATGATCACAGATTGATATATCCCATATTTACCCTTACTGACTATCCAAGATCACCCTTTTCTTATGTTTTCTTTCCCTAGGTTATGAATAAAGGTATTAAGTATGATATGTCTAAGAAGGGTGATACTTGTGAAGAAATAAGTGGGAGATGATTTAGAAATTTTATGAACCATTTGTTTATATTTACAGGTTTCCAAATACACTATACTTAAATTATTCTGGCAAAGATCAAAGTGTAATTTATTGAATATTCATCTATTAAGATGTAATATCAATGTTGAAAAGTATGGGTTGCTATAGTTTGCATTAAAGAAATGTTTTGTTATCCTTTAGAAACTAGTATTAGAAAACCATAGTAAGAAACCTAGGGATAAGTCTAAGTATACACCAGTGTAAATATATATTTTAACATCAGTTTTTTTAATGTCGGTGAAAAACCAACGTTTATACAGGTGACATTATAAATAAAAATTTCAACATTGGGTTTTATAGTAATATATGTTGAAAGTAATTTTATTTTAATGAGGAAAAACTATAAATATTTTCAATATCAATTATATACAAAAACTAACATCAGACATCCATCGTAGAGACTTTCGATGTTGGTTTTCTTAAAAAACGATGTTAAAATTTGCCTTGACATGTTAGTTTTAGTGAATAGACAACATGTAAAGTAAAACCCTAAGAATTTTGATGTTTTTTAATAAAATATGATGTATAAATTCCATTATGGGGACTTTTGAGGCCAGTTTTCTAAAAAATTGACATCTAAAGTCCATCGGTGAGACTTTTTTACTTCAATTTTCAGAAAAACCGACATAAAAAATTATTTAAAAAAAATTGAATTAATTACAGGATACAAAATCTAAAAAACCTATAATCTAACAAACAACAACAATACAAAATATATACAACAACCAAGATACTTGTAAAAACAAACACAATTTTAAAACTAAAATCTGAAAAAGGATGTTCAATTTCAAGTGGAAGTATATTGACATAATCTAAACAATTATATAATGTAAACAATTATATATTTACATACTTTAAACACCTGAAACTAGTAAAAATGAATAGATCATACAAACTATAAGGATAAAATGATTGTATAATTACTCATTTTTTTAAACTTAAAGTAAAATATACACACTCGACCAATTTAAAGGCTTGTGTAGTATGGAGATTTTTTTACAAATCAATGAAATTTTATACAGTAAATAACAACCTTGTAATAATAGACATAATATACCAACTTAAAGTAAAAAATTATTATATAAATACTCATTTTTTAACATTTATTAAAAGAGATGTACCTGATAATTTAAATCGGAATCGTACTTAAGAAATAGTTTGTCATTCGTATACAACTAGATATACTTAAACTATGAAGATGGTTAAGTTAATTATTTTTATATTAATAGGTATCATTGAAATGATACAATAACAATGAATGTTATAAGATTAAAAAAATAGAATATTTTGATATAAAACATAAAATAAAGAATATAAATAACCTTATCAAATTCAGTCGTTGACCCAGTTGTGATTATTTTATACATGAATCTTAAAACATATTAATCACATTCCACACTTCCTTTTTGATGATGTCACGATGGTTATAAATCATTAAATTGAAAATAAAAACCAATATATATATATAACAAATATTATTAAATATAATATATATTTCCCATTACTTCCATGTATTGGATTGTATTTGGATGCTTTATCGACAAGCGATCTTTGTTAATTTTTTTCCATAACCTGAATTTTCATGTATATTAACTAAAAAAACATGTATAAAAAATAAGAATTAAAAATAAAATTATTAAAAGAATAAAACTTAATTTTATAACATGATGATAAATTGTTTATGAACACCACCTAATAAAGAGAAAAACCAATATAATTTTCATTATTTTGGGTAGAATATCCTAACATCTAATGACCTCTATAATATAAAAATTTCAAAATTAATAAAATTACAATGAAGATTAATTATAATAATCTTAGTGTTCTTACCCATCAAGGAATGGAAAAAACCATAAACCAATATCTATATTTGATAATATCTTAGATATATATGCAACTCTAGTAGAAGTTTTCAGATATTGCACAACTGTTGAAATGAATTCTGGATCTATGAGACCATAAGTATCAGTGGTATCATATTAAATAAGAAGCATGTGTATATACATAATTAAATAAGTAATATATTAATTCATTTGAAATCATATTTATTTAAAGAAATAAAAATGGAAAAATAAATTTAATTATATAGAAAACAACTGCAACACAGGAGTGTTGAGCTCATAAAAAATAACCAGATCATTAATATATTTTCTAAATACTATCAATGGATAGTATCTTCCAAATATATCATATTTCATATGAAATTAATAAATATTATTCAAGGAAGAAGAATCCTGGGATAATCTTTTTAGTCCATCATAAATCTTAGAAGTATCTGAAGTTGTTGGTGCTTGAAACTTTTGTTTCCTTTGTACTAATTATTTGGATATTGGATACTACTATATAATTTTAATGTTAGAAAAAATAATAAGTATTTTTTAATCAAATTTAAATAAAATTTAAAAAAATGCATGCCTCGTATGTTATATAACAAATAAGGTTAGCCAACCAAAGTAAAAAATGACTCATACAATCCGAAACCCTGGTAACCTCCTCAGTAGGAAATGGTAGTAGATTAATTAGATAAATAATATAATTTATTGATATTATTACCTAACACAAATTCATAGGTTAGTGATGTAAAAATACCCAAAAATATGTACAACTCTGTACGCTAAAATATGTATATGTGGATCTCCAGTATATGGTCAGGTCAGAGCGTAGAGGTGGAGGATCTGAGTAGGCACTAGTATAAAAATATATTTTCCACATCATTTTTAGATTTTTTACATTGATTATTAGGTGAAGTTATTAAAGGTGATGTTGTAAAGATGTATTTAAAGTCAGTTAAAAAAAATTGACATTGTAAAGGAAATATTGAATCGATTTTCCATGTCGGTTATAAAATAACTGACATTAAAAATGGTTTATCACGTCATTTATCCTATAACTGACGTGATAATTTTTTTTTTCACATCATTTATTTGATAACTGATGTAAAAATATGACGTGAAAAATGGGTTTTCATGTTTGTTATTAAATAACCGACGTGAAAAATCAATTTTTTTAATAAATTTATTTTCAAACCTCCTTCCTTTCCATAGTTGAACAGAACCGAAAACAAATAGAGACAAGTAGTAGTAGTAGAAAAAACACAATTGAATTTACAATATTCAAAATTAAAATGTATTATACAAACTAACTAAAACCCGACCAAAATTTTAAAATGATTTTCCCATTCCACTTGAAAGTGTATGAGATCTTGTTCTCTATAAGGATCAGGGTCATAAAAAAGATACAATTTAAAAGGAAAAAATTTAACATTTATTATGAATAAACTGAATGAAATACTAAGGAAAAATTTGTAAAGAAATCTAACCTGGTTGAACTTCATATCCGTCGAAGTTGAAATTATTTCATACATAAATATTAAAACATAATATCCACATTTTGTTATGCCTTATTGTTTCATACATTTTGTTATGACTTCTTGTTTTTGACAATGCTGTTTAAAAGATTTTTTCAATTCAAAATAACATTATTAAGTAATATATTTAAAATTTAGTAATTGTAAAAGTAAATTCACCTTTTCTTTTACATATTTGATCTTGATAATCTTCTTTATTGCATTATATTGAAATAAATTCCATGCCCTGTTTGAAAATAATATGAATGATATAAATTTAATTCATTATAATATATACAAGTATTAAAAAAATTCAAACTTACGTGTTCAATACATCCATAAAATTTGATCGCACTTCACCATGGATAGATCATAACCGGTAAAGTGTATTATACTTTAGAAAATATACACCTAAAATACAATGACCATTGATATAAAATAAAATTTAATTGCAGTGGTTATTATATTAAAAGATATATAAAACTTTTTTAGATATATGTTTCATACTCTTGAAGATAAGGAAACATCTAGCATTGAATAATTGCATTTTTTTGAAATCTTTTAGCAATATACATTGTTCTTTTTTGCTTCAGTCATTATCATTACTACGGGTGAAATAAACTATAGGTCCATAAATATATACCCATATGTCTTATCATGCTCCTTAAAACTTGTATAAAGATACTTAATATAAAACAAACATAAGTATAAATTTTAAATAAATTAAATGTTCAAAAATATTTATTTTAAGACTTAGAAAAAACATGTATCGTGTTAATGTCCAATATATCTCCATTCACAAGCTCCATGATATAATTTTTCAAAAGTCCCACATTCATTGCATGCCTACAAACACCATATTCAAATGGAATCTCATAAAAATTCAACAAAAAATTGAAATATGTTGAAAATCTATCAATACTACTAGAATCTATATATTAAGTCGTAGAACTTTGTATTTTTTATTGTCTATAAAATATTTATTTACCTTTAAAGTATTCCTATAAAAAATAGATAATTATATAAACTATAAAATGTAAAAACAAATTTAATACCAAAATGAAATAAATGATAAAATACACACATACCTCAATGGTAATATACAACACAAGTCTAGATGGCCAAACTAAAAAGTCTCCATACTATGTCCAACTGTTCTCACCACATCTGTAGGTAATGAAAATCCTGCTGATATATCGATAATATCCTGGGTAGTGACTCTATGATGCTCTATTTGTATCTATTGGTGATGAATGGTATCTCCAATATCAAATATCATCCCATATGAAACAATATGATGCTGAGGATGATCAACATATAACAAACAGTATCTAGGAAGATGTGGAGGAGGGGGTGTATGAGTAGGATAAGAAGGATTGGGGTTATCAGGAATTGGTGGAGGAGTGGGAGCTACTGGTGGAGGTGTAGGAGTGGGAGTTTTAGTATGAAATAGTCTTTTCATGTATGTAAACATCGACTATACTGAAGCTCTGAACCTATCCTCCATCATCACATGAATATCCTGAACTATAGCTTCTAAAAATTCTATTTTATTTTTATAAACATCCTACACTGCTTTAGAATTTGGAAACAATTTTTTCACTGATAAAACTATCAGGTATCCTCATACATGACCCTAGTGTTCGGGATTTCCTAATTTTGTACCTAAAATATCCTTCCTACCTTCATCTATAAAGACCTCTTGTGTGCGTTGCTGTTGAATAGAATATTGTATGAAATATTTGAAAAAATCCACAATGAATCACAATAGATAAATAATTTAATTAATACAAATAAATAAAATAAACATCTTACAATAAAATAGAAGATATGTCTTATAGATCCAATATGTTCTTTACAATAAGAATATAAGAGGTAAAAAAATTTCTTCCCATATCTCCTAGTAATAACTCATACATTTCTGAAACTGATGAAAATAATGACAATTAGGGAAACCATAATAGAAAAGATATGTATGATTATTGTAACATGATGGAATAAAATTTTCATGAGTTGAAAGATAAATACAAGTCACTCAAAAAACAACATTCTTTAATAGTAAATTATAAAAATAACCATACTATTGAAAAGGAGAAAAATGATCAATTTCTAAAAGAAAATAATGAATTAGAATTTTCAAATTAATAGTTCAAGAATGAAATTTCATAATTTACAAATGGTATGAAAACATTAACAAAAATACCAAGAGATAAAGTTTCTACTAAGTATATAACTGACATAGGTTACCATACATGATAAAGAAAAATTGAAAAAAATCATATTTACATTAAGTACTAGTTTTAAATGTTCATATACTACCAATTCAAAAAGTAGGTAGTCAAGGTCCTAGTGTATGGATATGTCATCTGTCGTACCAACACTGGGTTCCCTAGATTGAGAGCTGCACTTGAGACACTTTGACACTACTGCCCTAAATCCCAACCAAATCCTTATAAGGGTACTAATCCAAAAACCTTCCCAAGGATCAAACCACCTTCGATACAAATATATCATGACCCGACCCAACAGGGCTTGAGCCACAACTACCATAAGACTGCCTCCATAGGCTAAGGGCTGGTAACAAGTGCCAAAAGGCATAACTAACATGGGATGCCATTTCCTAATGTACCTATATGCACACACCTGACTATATTAATATATAATCAAAGAGTAATAATAATTAAAATATGGAATATCTAGAATATAACCATGTATGTGAAAACCTCTAGGGTGTACAAGTGCATGATAGTGAAAAATAAAAGTAAAGGGAAAAAATACACTCCCAACCAGAAAGATGACCCAACCTAAAAAAATTAGAAAATAAAATACTTAGAGAACCGAGCTCTAGATATCCAAGATCTGACCACCATACATGGTCAAATGCATAAGGTATCCTTAAGCTCCTTTGTATTCACTGTTGACCTGTCTATCATCTGCATAAGACATGACACATGTGGGAAAATCCCATGTAGGGGTGAGTATATACATACTCAGTAGGATTCCTTGAAAGATAAAGGAAAATAAGTAAGAGACATGATAGGAATAGATAGATAGTAGATAGATCAACCCAAATAAATAAATTACAAATCCAAAAACATGGATAAAAATATATATATTCTTAAACCAAAGAATCCCAAACAATAGAAAAAGGGGATATCCATATCATATCCCAACCTAGGAAGGAGTTCCATCAGTTACAAAGGTCCATTAATTATGCCCAATATCTCACGTTTCTATATGAAGAGATATCCAATTCAAGCCACACCTCACCACTGTGCCACACAATTGAGGGACCACAATCTCTAGGTAGAGAACCAATGAAATTGTACAACAAGAGGGCACCACTCAGTAGATTTCTAGAGGAACCATTCCCTTTCCTAATAGGAGGGTTCCACTCAAGTAATCAGTAGATCACCCATGCCCATCCCAGCTAGAGGGTGACACTCTATTGGCCGATAGGGTACCCATGCCTAGCCTAGATAGAGGGTTCTACACTAATATTCGATGACTTATACCTTGCTATCATAAGAAGGTTCCACTTAGATATTTGATAGAGGAACCATGCCTAGCATAGATAGATGGTTTTAATCTAATAGTCGATGACTCATACCTTGATATCATAAGAAGGTTCCACTTAGATAGTTGATAGAGGACCCATGATCTGACTCCACAAGATGGTTCCATTCTTATAGTTGAGGACCTATTCCCTGACTCTATAGGAGGGTTCCATTCAGTGGATAGGTAGAGGAACTATGCCCTATCCCAGTAGGAGGGTTCCACTCTAATAGTCAATAGAGAAACCATTCCCAACCCACCTGGAGGGTGCCACTATAATAGCTGATTGAGGACCCATGCCCTACCCAAAAATAGGGTTCCACTCTAATCCCTATGATGATCCTTCAGATCACTACCATCATCATACGTTTTCTAAATAAGATTCATGCATAAAAAATATTACATCGTATCCCAAAATCCTCTGTAGAGGATACCATCACATTCTATGTGGAAAATCACTCTGGATAGACTAATCATAGGCCAAAATCTTAGTCCAAATATAGGAGATACAAGAGTTTGAAGGTTCCTCAATAGGAAAGAAGGGGTACATAACATGTAGGGGCCCCACAAGGTGTGTGTTCCCACTTATCTATGTGAATATGTCCCATAAAGGTACATGGATCACTTATTCTATAGAACTAAATGGCACATAGTTAGACTACATGGCATGCCTTATCCACATGGGGTCCTGCCTGTGCCCCTGGCCATGTCTATGTAAAACTTTCTATTTTTATGTACTCAGTTACACAACATGTTTTTGGATGTGCCCATTCCTGTGTACTCCTATAGTACATACCGAGTCATCAACACATGGGTCATATGGTATGTTGGGGTCCCAAATGGAATGTGATAATTTTATCACCCCAAACCCTAATTACTATAGTAAAGGGGTTACACGGTGTGTGTTCATCCATATACATGCCGTGTACTCGGTATTTTCCCATAAAGTTATATCTATACCTATGTAACTAGATCTAAGTATGATTGCTTCATACCTCTCCTCCAAGACACCAAAAATAAAAGGGGAATCCCTCAATTTGTCATTTACAACCATTAGGTGACCGAAAATTGGATTCCAACTCCACCTGTATGAAGCCACATGCATGCCCTCACATGTTGTCGCCCATGGAATTCCTGATACCTAAAAAGATAAAAAAATCCAAAATGGATTCACCCATATCCCAAAAATCATCCGAATTTGCCTCTGATTTATAAATCCATCCCTCACACGTTAATACATCACAAATCCAAGGGTTCAATCAGGCTTAGTCCCACCCAGAAACATCGAACCGAGACCCTATAGGCCAATCAGTGAAGAAAAAAAATAAAGATTGGGGAGAAAAGAACAAAAAACAAAGGTGAACAGTCATTGTCAAGGATTTGTTGGACAAACAACATAGTTGGGGATATTCAGGGTGAGAAACAATTGAATAAACAATTAAAATCAGTACACAAGCACATGCAAAGTCTTGTAATTGATGAAGAATAAGAAATAAAATGATCTTGCTCAAATAGTTTAATCAATAAGGGAATAAATACACAAATTGAAGAGTCTTACCTAGTTTTGGATTGTTCGCTAATGAAGAATTCACTCACCAATGAAGAATATGATTCATTTCATTTTCTACACATCGATATTCTTGGATCCAGAGGTTCTCCATCATTTAATTTTGATTTTCCAATGGAGGTGGAATAATTATCCTCCCAATGATTCTAGGGTTATGTGGAAAACTCTAATAGAGTAATATAATATTGTATTAATAGGAAAAATAATAATTAGGTTAATTAATTAATAAAATAAAATTAATTATTTTTTAACTAAATATACCCGCCCACAACCTCTTTTATTCGAACATCCTGTACCAACCAATTTTAGGTCATTCTTAGGGTTAAAATCATATAAATAACTCAAACGTGGTCTCAAATTTCTAATCTGAGATTCTGTTTAAAAGTTATCCAATTTTCTTTAAGAAACTACATACACCTGATATAAAATATATTTAATATTTTTATAAAATTAATTTCTAGCACACCGAGCCTCAGAATCGCATGCTGTCTTATATCATGGCTTTGAAAATATATCAAAAAATATATAAAAGTCTTATAAGAAAAAAATAGGGTCTATACACATGCTGAGATTCTAAATGAGAAAATGTGGGAACAATATTTTTTTTGAGTCCTTCATGAGGAAACATACACCTTATTTTAGTGGATATTCTAATCTACTAGTGGTTGAGTTGTGGATCATCCCAATTAAGAAAATATTTTCTTTCCCCATGATCAGAACATGAAAATTTTATCTTATCTGTTTATTGTTCAGAAGGTGAAGAGAATCAATAGTGGAACCTTATTAAGAATAATAGGAAGATATTGAATCCATGGAATGAGATGAATTTAATATGATATTTATCATTAAATACTTTCATCATTTTCTATATAAAAATATAGAGAAGTAATTCCTTGAGCTTAAGAAAAAATATAATGAATCCATTGGCACTTATGAGAAAATTTTTACAAGACTTAAAAGGTATGTTTTTGGCTTAATCATTAGCCCTAAAATCAATTTTGATCGATTCTTTGGGGACTTAAAAAACAATTATACAAAATGAATTCACTATAAGAGACTTTATTAGCTACACATAAATCATTCGATTATCACTCAAGGTAGAAATGTAAATTTTATATTTCCATCATTCTCTTATTTATGATAAAAAATAAGATCAATTCTTATGAAATATCAAATATATCACATGTTGTAAATAAATCACATCCATATACATATTGAAAATTTGGTAAGAAACATCAAGGTGATTTATTGAATTAAATCAAGAGGTTCTTTATATGTGGAAAGGGTGTTCATAAAGCCTATAATTGTTAAAAAGGTAAAAAATAGGATGGTAAATGCAGTGGAGGAAAAGAAGGCACCAACTAATACACCACATATACTTCAATGATTAAAATACAAGGATTATGTGAATTATTCCAATCAATGAAAAAATGAAAATCTCTTTAATGATCAAGGTCAATAGCCTCCTAATACCAAAGAAAAAGGTAAAAATCTTGAAATAACGACTGCTAAAGTGGGTTATGAGAATGATGTGGTGAAAGGTACACTTATCATCCATTATAGAATAGATAATGTATTATTTTATTATGGATCTACCCACTCTTTTATATCTAAGAAATTTTCAAAGGGTATTAAATTAATAGATCAATTATTAGATATTGAGTTATTGGTGTAAACTCCTAATGGTACAATGGTAACATCTCAAGTCTATAGTACCTCTCCATTTGAATTTTGTGGAAAATTTATTCCAGAAAATCTTGTGATTCTAAATTTAATTAAATTTTATGTGATTCTAGGAATGGATTGGATTTATTTATATGTATATCATTTCAATTTCTGAGTGAGGTATGTCATATTTCATGTTCCAAAGAAACCTATGATCATTTATTGGTGTGAGGATGAATATGAATTCCCATGGAAATTAATTATTTCTTTTGGGTCTTAATTTCTATTTATGAAGGGTATATATATCATATATTGTTGGAAAAAAACTCAACATTTAGGATATGCCTATTTTTTGGGATTTTTTGATGTTTTTATAGAAGAGTTTCCTAGTCTTACACCAAATCATGAAGTCATGTATTCAATAGAACTCATACACGGTGCTGCACTAATTTCAAAAACTCCTTATAGAATGGCATAAATTTATCTAAAGGAATTGAATAAGAAATTACAAGATAATATTGATAAGGTATTTATATTTCCTATTGCACCACCTTTGGGTGCACCAATTATTTTTGTTAAGAAGAAAGATAGATCAATGAGACTTTGCATTGATTATCGATAACTCAACAAGATCAAAACCAATAAAAGGTATCCTATAACCCTTATTCATGACTTATTTAATCAGATATGTGGATTTCAATACTTTTCTAAGATTTATGTTCATTATTGATACCATCAATTAAGAGTTAAGATAGAGGATATATCTAAGACAACATTCCGTACAAGGTATGGACACTATGAATTTATAGTGATGTCATTTGGACTTACTAATTACCCTGATATCTTTATGAATTTAATGAATAGAGTATTTAGAGATTACCTTGATCATATTTTGGTAGTTATTATAGATTATATTCTTATTTATTCAAAGAGAAATAAAGACCATGAAGTCCATTTGATAATTATGCTAAGACCTTAAGGAAAGAGAAACTTTATGTAAAATTTCCCAAGTGTGAATTTTGGATTTGGAAATTTTCATTCCTGGGTCATATAATCTCAAGTTAGGTTATATTAGTAGATCCTTAAAATACATAAGTACTTAAATATTTTCCTAGATGAACCATTGTGATTGAGATCCTTATTTTCCTTAATTTGAATGGATATTATCAGCTCTTTGTAAAGAAAATTTCATGGCTATTGAATCCAATCAACAATTTAACTTAGAAGGGATATAAGTTCCTTTAGATGGATGAATGTGAGGAATATTTTAAGGAACTAAAGATAAGGCTAACCAACATACCTATTCTAGCATTAACCTATAGTGAATAAGGGTTTTTAATATATAGTGATGAATCAAATAAGTGTTTGGGATGTGTCCTTATGAAGAAATATATGTTTATAGCTTATGCCTCATGAAAATTGAAGGTCCATGAGAAAAATTACCCAACTCATGATTTGGAGTTAGGTTGGGTAATTTTTTCATTAAATACATGGAGGAATTATATTTATGTTGAAGAGTGTGAAATATATAAAAATCACAAAATTTTTAAGTATATATTCACAAAGAAAGATATAAATATTCTCTAGAGAAGAGGGTTGGAATTGATAAAAAATTATGACTGCTCAATACATTACCACCCTTGGAAATAGAACAAGGTGGAAGATTCTCTTTATCGAAAGGATCATGCGAGATTATCTATGATGAGTATCACAAAAGATCAAATATTTATGCACTTGAAAAATATGTATCTTTAAACCTTGAAGGGGATAAATATTATCTTTCTCAAATGAGTGTTCAACTGTCTATCCAAGTGAATATTAAATAGGTGTAGAAAAAATATTTTGAGTTGTAAAAGAAGGTCTATCTCTCTTACTAGTTCTAGTCACCCCGGCCTCGTGGCCACCATTCTGTGCTTTGTCCTCAAGTTCCACTGATCCTACCCAAGTCAGATCCAAAGGGATGGGTATAACAAGGCTTTGGGATAGTGATTTGGCGGTCAAGGGTCCTCTCAGAATCTCTATTTTTTCTCATCTAGGGTTTTATCCCCTAGTTACTTTTTAGGGTTTTATTCCCTTGCAGTTGCGATCTTTGGTTGTCTTTAAATTTTCTATTTATTTTTTTTCTTTGTTTTGATTAAGGTTCCATCCCTGATCCTTATTCATTTCTATCAGTGGTTTTGGGTGTTTTCTATTGGGGGTTTTTGTTGGTTCTGTTCCCATCATGCTGGTTTGATGATGGTTTTCTTGGCGATGTGGTGACAATATGAGTGGAGTTTTTGGTGCACCGATGATGACTATGGAGAAGGTGAAGCAATGATAGGATGGTTTCTGACCAAGTTCTTATTCGATCTGGCTTCTTTGATGGTTCTATTTTGTAGAACATGTTCTTTTCAGAGGAGTTTCAGGAGTTCGTCTCATGGTGTTGGAGGGTTTTAAGGGATTCCTAGTGGAGTGCGCCGATGAGTATGTGGTTTGGGGCTAGTGACGATGGTCTCATTTATGCATCTATTAGAGGAGGGAATTTTTGTGGTTTGATTTGATCAGGTTTCTTATTCTGGTGTTTGTGTATCCCTGGTTTGTGATTTTCTCAGTCGGTGATGGTGTTGATTTTTTTTTCAGGGACGTCTATTGTGTTTTTTTTATTTCTTGGTGATGTTGCGATCATGGTTTGGAATGGTTGGTGGTGATGATATGATGATTCAGCTTCGATGATGTGGAAATGACATCAATAGTTGTGGTTATAAGAAGCGTTATGATGAAGGTGACTGGTTGGTAGTGATGATTATGCATTGATGTGAAGGTTGTGATGGCGATGAATTAATAAGGTTGGTGATGGTGACATGGCATCCCTCATTTTGGGTTCTCAGGCATTTTGTTTTTCCCATATTTTTTTTTGAAATTTTTGAATTTGAATTTTCAATTTTGAATGTGGATTTTCATAATGTTGTATGCTATTTAATGCTGGTTTAAGAGGGAGGTGTTTTGTAAGGTTCCCACTCACCCAAAAAGTGGTTTATTTTAGAAAATGAAAACAAAGGGATTTGGAGAGTTGTAAAAGAAGGTGATAAATTTTCTGGATTTAAACCTTGATTACGATGGAATAATATGATTTAGGAACTATGTATGTGTCCCTTTGATACCAGATTTGAATGATTTATTGGATAAAAATCACATTTCTTCATTCTCTATTCATCCTGGAAGTATGAAGATGTATAGAAATTTGAAAGAGTATTTCTGGTGGGATGGCATGAAGAGAGATATTGTAGAGTATGTTTCTCAGTGCTTGGTATGTCAGAAAGTTAAGTATGATAGATAGAAATCTAAGGGGATGTTACAAGCATTACCCATACCAGAATGTAAATAGGAAAACATCACTATGGATTTTGTCGTCAGGCTCCCCAAAATATATAAAGAGTAAAATGCTTTTTGGGTTGTATTTGATCACCTTATGAAGTTATCACACTTCATTTATATATGATAATATTTATATCTTGATCAACTTACTAATATATACATTAATTATGTGGTAATATTTCATGGTGTACCACTATAAATTGTATTTGATCAAGATCCAAGGTTTATCTCAAAGTTTCATAGAAGTATTCAATAGGCTCTAGATACATATTTAATTTTCAACATTTCTTATCATCCTTATAAATATGTTCAGTTTGATAGGACTAATAAAACTCTAGAATAAATGTTTCTAGCTTTATCTATGTATTTCAAAGGTGTTTGGGATTAACACCTTCCTTTATTAGAAATTTCTTACAACAATAACTTTCACTCTAGTATTCATATTGTTCATTATAAAACCTTATATAGTAAGAAGTGAATAACTCAAACATATTGGAATGAATATGGATAAAGAAATATATTGTGACCCTATCTAGTTGAGGAAATAGTAGATAAGGTTAGATCTATTCAAAAACATATAATAGAAGCTCTGAGTCAGTAAAAAAGTTATACTGACAACCATATGAAAGATCCAGAGTTTAAAGTTAATGATAAGGTATTCCTATGAATATCTCCTTGGAAGAGGGTGATGGGATTTCGAAATAAGGTCAATCTAAGAACTAGGTATATCATTCCCATTGAAATTATTGATCACATCGGGATGATAACTCATCGATTGTAACTTCCACCGAATCTCTCTCAAGTTCATGATGTCTTCCATGTATCTTTCATGCAGAAGTACACAACTAATACTTAACATGTATTGAAATAAAAGGGAACACTATTGGAGTAAGATATTTCTTATTAAGAACAACCATAAGAGATTCTAGATTTTAGATATAAAGTTATATGAAATAATACCACTCACCTAGTCAAAGTTTTGTGGCGAAACCACCAATTTGAGGAAGCTATGTGGGAACCTGAGGATGTGATGAAGCATAAGTATCCTCATCTATTTATATCAGAGTGATAAATTTTGAGGGTGAAATTCATTTTAATGAGGGTAGAATTTAACACACAAATTTTTTTACTAAATATTTCTCTTTAAATAATTTTATTTCTTCAATAACTTGAGTTACATGCAACACATAGTTTATATGAACTATATAACATTATTAAAATATTATGTGTCCATTATCACCTAGCTATTTGATTGGAAGGTATGAATAGTAATAAATAAATTATGAAAAATAAAGTCTAAAAGTTTATAAAATTAACCGATTAGTTATCAAATGACTATAATTAAAAACAAAAATAATTTGAAAATAAAAGTGATTTTTTTCTGAAAAATTGTTTTTATACATACAGTGTATTTTTTTTAAAAATAAATTAATCACTATTGGTGAATTATTTTAATGAAATATATATATTATTTAATTTATAAAATCTTTTAAACAATTAAAAAATAATTTTCTAGGCATAGGATAAGAATAAATCCAGTTTTATACTTAAAAATGTATTTTTTTATAAAAAATAGTTTTTTGTCTCATTTTAGGAACTTAATTTAAAATTAATTTATTTAATTAGATAAAATTAATTAAATATTTATAATCATGAGTTTATAATTTTGTTAATATACCCATTTTATTTTTGGTCAATATGAATAGTAATTGTGGTAAAATTTATCACCTTGGTAAAGGGTAAACCAGGTTAATATGGATTAAAAATAAGTGATAAGGCCATAATTTTTCTTTCTAATTCTTATTGGATTAAGGTAATTCTACCCTTTTCACCTTAGGTTATAAATTTATTTGTTTAATGGACACTTTCCCATGAAAATGACTAATATATTATTTAATCAAAGAAAGTTACAAAATGTCACTCTCTTTATTTTTAATATCTATTATACATCCATATGGGGAAAAATATCATTATAAACAAATATAAGTATTTATTTTGTGATTAAAAAAAATTATTTTCATGATATAAAATTATTTTTAATTTTTAGTTATTATATAATGACATTAATTGCTTATGAAACAACGATGGAGTATTTCTTCATTTAATAAAAAATATAATAAATGACATTAAAAATAGTAAACGTGATAAAATTTTAAAGGGTTAATGTGACCCAATAATTTTATAGATCTATAGGATATATTATAGAATTTTGAAATCATTATATTTTAATTCCCTTTACATTGATGAATTTAAATTTAAATTAAATGAATGATATAAATGTTGAAAATAATGACATTTTATCAAAATAATATTTTATTAAATTATTTAAAAATAATAAAAATATTAAAATAAGACAAGGTGGATATGATATGATCTAAAATTTTATAAATTTTCTATTTATGGGATAATTTTAACCTTATAAGTAAAAATTAAAACCCTTTAATATTGAAAAAATTGTTACTATAGTTAAAATTAAAATTAGTTAACAAAGGGTTAATCAAAATGATAAGGTTTAAAATGACAGAAAAACTTGTATAAATTCTATATATTTATGGGATTAAAACCATATCCTACATTATCTTTTAATCCCTGGCCATTCAGATTAATATTTCTTAATAATGAATATATTATAATTTAATCCTTTGAGAAATTCCAAAAAAGTGACCCTCACCTCAATTATAAAAGGGAACCTGCTACCGCAGTTATTTACATAACTTTGACCCTTTTATCTTGAAAAAATATATAAATTTCACTTATAAACTTTCCTACCACATTCTATAGGTTCTTTTCTTCCCAAAAGATCAACCCTAGATCCCTTTAGAGGAGATCTAAAAGAATCATTTTAAAGAAGAGGTGGTCTCCTTAACTGATTACTTTATTTTATACTATTCTTTACCTATTATAAATATATGTTATTTATAATAAAATAATAACTTAATTATCCTAAATATTCTGAAATTTTATTATGATTATGAAAAAACCATTATACACCCCTTTCTCATCAAATGAGAAGTGAAAGTATCGCTCATGCGTATGTACTACTTACCGTCTCCACACAGTGATACAATTCATTTTTCTTCACCATATTTTATGAATGAGTATTATGATGGGTTTAAAAATTATATATGATATTTTTGAAAATATTAAAATTATTTAATGATAATATCACATCTATCTTTTTACTATCCAATCCTTTGGGAAATGATAATGTCGCTCGTGCATACATGTGGACTACCACCTCCGCGAAGTGATGTGATTCATTTTTCATTTATATTTTACTTGTATGTTAATGAGTATAAATTTTATGAATAATATATATATATATATATATATATATATATTATATAATAATTATCTTCTAATTTTCAATTAATATTTATCTCTCTTTCATTCCATCCGTTGAAAAATGAAAACAACGTTCATGCATACATACGACCTACCATCTCCATGAACGGTACAATTCATTTTTCTATATTTAACTTTTTTGTAAGAATATAAATATGTATATAATGAATATATATTATAATTATATAATTATTTATATTATATAGGTAATGGAACCAAGATAAATGTACAAGGACTGAAACTATTGAACTAAAATACTCATGATAAACGAAATAGTTAACACCAATAAATAACAATTTTAATAAGGAATTATTGATAAAAGGGAGATTTTAAATGTTATAAATGGATCATATATGATATTATAAGTATTAAAATGACTATGGTATAGAATAATAATAAATTTAAATTTATTATATGGGAGGTTATAGTGCTTTCAAATCAATTAAAACTCGAGGTAAGGGTTTCTTGTCTAACTTTTACTTGTGTGAGGCATATGCAATATTCACCACTTATTTTTTATATGGGGTGTATATAATACCAATTTTATATATTTTATCATTAATATATTTGTATTCATGGTATTTAAAGTTCCATTTTATTTTATTTATTTCATGGGGATTACGATTCAATAGATACCCAAGTGGTAAGGGTTTTATTTTACAATCTCATTAATATTTGGGATTGATTATGTTTAAGTATTCTCTCGGGAATTTTTTATTACATATGAATATTTTCTAAAAATATTTTTTAAAAGGTTTTTCTATTCTTCTGTGATTTTTTAAATTCATTTTTACCCATATTTTAATTTTAAAAAAATGTTCAAAAATAATCTTTTTTTCATTTTCCAAATGAGGTACTTTATGATTTTTTTGAAAAAAGTATGAAAGGAATGTTTTTTTAACTTATATGGAATGTACATATTTTCTCACCATAATGAATAATATTTATTCTAATTTTTCTTTATAATTTTATAAGTATCATTTCAAATAAAATGTTTTCCTTTATAATCACATAGTTTTTTAAGAACTGATTTCAAAATGGAGAGGTTATTTTCCTTAAGAATTATTCTAAGTGATATTTCAAAATAGTTTTATATCTAATATGAGATAATTTGATTTTATTTCAGATTTATTAGTAATAATATCAAAGTATACCATCCTTATTCTTTATTTTAATGGTTTATGTTTATGATGAAAAGATGTTTATAAAACCCATTTCTTTTCAGTGGTTCTGATATGAAGAATAGTTTATGATCTTGTGGAACACATATGTATGATTTTAATTATATGATGGGTGGGACATATATCTCCCTATAATACATTGGTTGATGTTTTATATCTCATAATATAACTATGATATGTAATTTAAGGTGTTTGATCTACTATGGGGTGAAAGTTGACGAGCTTGATCTACTATGGGATGCAGGTGGTGATGTGTGATTAGATATAGTTTGATGGTATTGGTAGTTAACCATGAAATTATAAAATGTATTTTATAACTATGTGGGTTCCACCGTTTTATGACATGATCTTGTGATTCATGATTGATTTATAATTATTTTTCACTCTTATGGTTTATGTATTTTGAAATAATAAAGTTTTATTCCATGAATCATGTTTATGATATATGACATATTAGGTATAAACTTCATAAGTTATTTTCATGATATCATACTCTTATTATTATTTTATTCTTTCATATTATCATAGATTTATATATCCTATGTTTTCCCTCATCGAGCATCTGATCTCACCCATTTCTCCTTTCCCTAGGTTATGAAGAAAAGAATTATGTATGATATGTCTGAAAAGGGTGCTAGTCGTGAAGAAATAAGTGGGAGATGATGTAGAAATTTTACAAACCCATTTTTTATATTTTCAAGTTTCCAAATATATTATACCAAAATGATTCTAGTATATATTTAAGTTTTATATAATGAATATTCATCTATTAAGGTGTAATATCTATGTATGAACATTATGGATCACTATATCGAAGGGACCAATGTATCTAAGGCTCAACTTCTCTTTATCCCCAAATCTAAAAATCCACTTTTATAGAGATATTTGAAGAAATAACTTATCACCAACTTCAAATTATAAACCTCTTTGATGATTGTATGCATGGATCTTGTGAAGACTTTGCACTATTTTCATATTCCGCTAAATGGTTTGGAAATTCCTTATCATTTATTGGACAAGGTAAATCCCTATCATCTTTAATTCCCCAACTTCATCCCAACATGTTGGAGTCTTATATATATATATATTCTCATACATGGCCTCAGGTAGTGCCATATGAATGCTAGAATAGAAACTATCATTATATATGAACTCTACTAGGGGGAGGTATTGGTCCCAAAATCCTTATGAATTTATTGAAAAAGATATTAGTGTATCCTCTAGAATTTTAATGGTTATCTCAAACCAACCATCTATCTAAAGGTGATAAGTGGTTCTAAAATTTAGGATAGTCCCCAAAACCTCATGAATACTTTTTTTAGAATCTCTCTGTAAACCATTTATCTCAATTAGATACAATAGATAGGGGAAATACATGAATCCTTACCACCTATTTAATATATACCTTAAAAATATGACCTAGTTATAAATATTCTCCAATGGAAATAAAATATACTTACCTTATAAGATGATCGACTATAACCCATATGTAATTGTGACCTTTAGATGTCCCGGGGGGGGGGGGGGTCCTATGATGAAATCTATAATGATGTTTTATGATTTATATACATGTATGGGTAATGGTTTCATAATTCCTTTAGGATTTTTCAACTCTAAATTAAATTATTAACATAACAAACATCGAGATATATACTCCATGATTTCCCTCTTCATGTTATCCCATTAGAAGTTTTGATTTAAATATCTATACATCTTTGTGCCTCGAGGATGGATAGAGAAGGATGAGTAATATGCATCATCCAAAAGATCATTCTTCAGTTATAGAATTTATGGGACACATATCTTATTTACAAATCATATAAAACCTTATTTATCAAATTTGAACTCTAGAAAATTAACCACCTTCTTTTGTAGCTCCAAATAATCCTTCTATGATTCTTTGATCCTGACATAAATATAGGGTTAATTAAAAACTTAAAGAAATTTATGATTTATACCATTCCATTATTAATTCAAGATTCATCCTATTTATATCAATGAGTATTTGGTCTTTTTCAATCCTCATTACGGATAATGTTGCATGATATTTTCTAATCAAATAATCAACCACCTTTTTTTCCTTTTCAGGGTGGTAATGTATCAATTAATCATAACATTTTATTAGATCTAACTATCTCATTTGGTGCATGTTTAACTCTTTCTATGTGAATATATATGTAAATATCTTATGATTAGTGTATATATCACACTTCTCACCAAAAAGGTAATGTTTCAAAAAATTTAATTGGAATATTACCACTGCTAATTCCAAATCATGCATTACATAATTTTTCTCATGAGACCTTAATTGATTTGATGAATAAGAAATTACCATATAATTTTACATTAGGATGCATCAAAAACCTTTCAATGACGCATCACTATAAATTAAAAACCCTTCTCAAATATAGGGTGATGTAATAACATGTGAAATTACCAATATTTACTTAATATCTTTACATAATTCCTCACATTATTCAATCCAGAGGAACTTTAATCCTTTCCATGTTAACTTGGTTGATGTCTTTTATATCCATGAGAATATTCTCACAAAATTTTGGTAATATCCAGTTAACACAAGAGAACTATGGATTTCAATCACAATTATTAGTTTGATCCATTTATCAATAACCACCATCTTTGAAGGATCTATAAATATACCCTCACTTGTGATGATATGACCTAAGAATAATACTTTTTATAGTTATAATTAAAATTTTATAAGTTTAGAATACACTCTATCCTTTCTTAGGGTATTTAATACATTAATTAAGTTATCTTCATGATCTTCCTTGATTTTTGAAATATATAAGGAAATAATCTATAAATACTATCAAAAAATGATCCATGAGATCTCTAAAGACTATATTTATAAGATCCATGAAGATAAAAAGGTAATTGGAAATTCCAAAAAAATCACTATAAACTCATAGTGTCCATATCTTTTCTGGAATGCTGTATTTGAAATATCTTCCATTTTTATCCTCAGTTGATGATATCCATATTAAAGGTAAATCTTTAAGAAGAATTAAAATAATCTTAGTTGACTAAATATTTCATAAATACATGGAAAAGGATAATTATTTTTTATTTTGATTTTGTTAAGATCGTGATAATTGATACAAAGATGCATTGATTCATCCTTATTCTTTATAAAGAGGATCAGTGTACCCTATGGTAAAGCACTAAGGTCTATAAAACCCTTGTTAATATTATCTTGTAATTACTTCATAAATTAATCTAATTTAATGGAATCCATTTTATAGGGAGTATTTGAGATAGGAAATGATCTAGGGATAAGTTTTATTGAGAATTCAACCTCAAATTATAGGGGAAGACCAAGAAATTCATCAGAAAATACATAATGTTGACTTCTTCCTCAATCATATGAGCTAAGAACCCCATATTATTGGGTATCAAGACCCATATTATAAAATTTTCTTCCAAATAAGGTGTAATATAATCCTTTAATTGATACTTGATAACCATATTATTAGGGATATGAAATGATATTTTACTTTATCGATAATTGATATGATATTTATATAAGGAAATCCAATCCATACCTAGAATTATGTGAAATTAAACTATAGGTAGAGGAACTAGATTTTCTAGAAGTATCTCCACAAAAATATCAATTGGAGAAGATATCTACACCTTAGTTTAATTCATCATGCCATCGAGTATTTTTATGGATAGATCAATATTAAAAGTTTTAATTATTGAACCCATTTTCTTAGAAAACTTATATGATATAAAAGAATATGAAGAACCAAAATCAAATAAGGAATTCATAGTTATAGAATAGAGAATGAGTGTACCTTTCACCACTTCATTATTGTTTTCCACTTATGTAGTAGTGATTACATATTCCCTCCATTTCTCCCTTAGTTCAGGAGGCTGCTGATACCTATTCCATTCATCAACTCTAGGGTTAGGGCATTGATTTTTGTAATACCCATACCTTGGAATTTAAATAATTGAAGAGAAGGTAAAGCATAAGCTGGGTCCTTCTTCCCATATGTAGTGTTATTTGACCTCTTTCTATTGATTCAACAAGAACAAGATTGGTGGCCTTCTTTACTACACTTGTAACACTTTATAGAACCTCTAATGAAATTACCCAAGCATTTCATCCCACATATTTTACATATGGGTAGTTGGAATTTCTTACCCCCATAGGACTATTTATTATGGATTCTATGATACTCCATATTTATTTTTCTTTATATATAATCATGTGGGTCATAATATTCCATTTCAACCTTATGTGCACATTAAAAAACTTCTTAATTGCTTCCAAATTCCCTTACATATAATGTATTTTGTAGACTAGGTTTTAAGTCACCAAATAGTTGACCAATATTCTTTTCAAGTACATATATAGACTCTGAGGCATACCTTGGAAGTCTCGTGAGGTTTTCCTCATTATATCCAATAGACTCATATTCATTTTTTTTCAATTTTAGGAATTCTCATTCCAAATTAGTGTGAATAGTACGGGGGAAATATTTAGTGAAGAATATTCCCTTGAAATCTTCCCACTCCATAGAATAAAATTCCTCCCTTATTATTGTATTCCTAATGATATTCCACCATTTACTGACCTCACATTATAGATGATAGACAACCAAAATTATCTTCTCATTTTATGATAATTTAAGGGAAAAATATATTTTCCATCAAATTAATACATTTCCCAATAATCAATGGACTGGAAGGCAACAAACAAATATTTCATGCATAATTTAAATTTTTTTAATGATTTTTAAGGATTTAAATGAATAATCTCATGGAATGTAATGTTATATAAGAATATGGAAAATTTAAAGGAAATAAAAAAATAGATTAAAATGGGGTTTTTAATGATTTAATTAATTAAATAATATTTTGTGAAATTTTATTATAATTGGATTAACATTTTATATAGGTGGAAAAAATTACCAAGGCTGGTTGGACATTAACTAGTAGAAAACCATCCACCTAGATAGCCACACAAAGGGGCTAACTAACCAATCCTACCACCAGGAAAGCCCACTGAGCTGGAGAGGGTGTACATGTGAGACTGTAGGAGGAGCCAGCTATGAGAGTGAGTGTCCCTAAGCCCACCCGGGCTATGTAGTGTGTGAGACCCATGTTCAGTGTGCAAGTAGATCCAGGTGCCCACCCTTGTATAGGTTTTTGATCAATGGAAGCTGTTCCTTTCAATATAAATGAGCATGGTGATTAATGTAGTTTCTGATGTGGGATGAGGTTTTAACTGATACTATTCATCTTTAATGGAACAAATTTCTCATCCCTTCTTGCTCGCACTTGTACATTTCACATTGTCATCATCCACCACACTCACCATCCTCATGATCAATAGCTTCCACCTACAGTCACCAAGAATCCTCCATGTTTTCTAATGGAGAAGTTCATCTCAAGAAGAAGATATACCACTGATGCCCCTGATCACCATGTATCATCTCTAAGACCTTATTCGACCACCATTGACCCCCTTTCATAGATGACCAAATCCATGCAATGCCAATTTGAGCTCCCTCTATCCACTGTGATGACCAGAGGTTTTGATGGAGGCTAAAAGTTCTATTTCCATATCTTTTGTGCCTAGTTGCCAAATTAATGCCATGGAAAGTCCACACAAGACATAAAAAAAATAGGAGGCCACCCCCATGGATTTCATCTATGATTTAAATAAGGGAACCCCGTTTTTCATAGAATAAGTTTGAATATCATTATTCAAACCGATATCCAAATTTAAAAATAATATTTACCTTGACCAAGGGCTACCAGAGGAGGATTCAACACTCCATTTTCCTATAAAAAAAGAAATCGTCGCCTACTACAGAGAGTTCAGACTTGAGGATAATAAGGCCTAACACATGGTCTAAGTGTTTCTTCCTTTTTACCTTTTCTTTTTTAGTTTTATTCATATTATATTTTCTTTTAAATATAATCCATTCATTTTAATTTCAAGTGTTTCTCACCAAAATATTATTCTCCTTCTAATTTATTCATCCTGTAATTTTTTATTTTATTTTATTTATTTTATCTCTCTCTCACTTATTCTATTTTTATTATTATAATTTCAAGAGTTATTCTTATTATCTTCTCTTTTTTTATTAATCCATTTTATTTTATTTTCTTATTTTCTTTCTTCAATTCATGATGTGAATCCATTACATGTCATGATTTCTTCCACTATGAACTCTTATACTCATGATAATGAGTAATTGACCCAAGGAATATCCTGGGAGAGTAATCTAGTACTTGAACTGGAGGCTATATTTTAATTCTGATTTGGGTTAATCTAAGGGTGATTTTCAGTGGGTTTAATCCTCACTGTGGTTATCTAAGGGTTGGATTCTTATTCTATAACCATTATCCCTAAGTTGTGGAGGTGGGAATGGAGTGTGATTGGAATTTTCGAAGTACACTTTTCATTCAAATTTGGGTTAGATTAATGTATACACACATACGGTGTAGTGTGTTCACTAATTAGACTTTAAACGAGTCAATGAAGGTTATCCTTAAAAAAATATAATGGGAGAAATTTATTTCTATTCTAATATAATTTTGTTTTCATTTCATGGTAATTTATAATTCCATTTTAGTTTTGAATTTCATTTATTTCCAAAAACCCAAAACTTAGATTTCATTACTTTAATAATTAATTAAAACAACAAAAATAATTATATTTAAGTGAATTATAATAAGTAAACAATTATGAAGCTCCTCAAGTGATACAACCCTAGTTAGCCACTATGTTGTACTAGAAAAAAATTTGAAATTTTATTTTTACGAATCCCACAATAGGTGTGTGTCAACACTGGCACCATTGTTAGGGATTTAGTCAGTAGTTTACTTTCATTTTCCATTTTCATATTTTAGTTTGTTTTTTTATTGTTTTCTTTTAAATTTAAAAAAAATGTTTAACTCACCTTGGTCTATAGATGATGTTGCTGATTCATTTTCAAGAAAGATCATGGGATCCCTGAGCCAAATTATCAAATAGTATAAATTCAAGGAAACCATATAATATCTTAAAGATACCCTCAAACAACCATTAATTAAAGGATTGGCCCAAGATTTAACTAAAATCTATAAGTACTTCCCAGAGTTTTATCAAGGAAGAACCAAGACATAAGAAGAGACCTCATTGTTTCATCAATTTTTTTTGAAGAAATTACATAGGTGTAATTTTAGGAAAAAATTAATAATAATAGTCTCAAATATGAGATTCAAAAACTTGAAGATATGGTACAAAATTTAAAAGAAAAAATGGATTGGATAACTGAGTATTTTAATACATCCCTCGAGCAACTTGAACCTAAAACAGAAAATGAACTGTTAGTATTCCATGAATTTTATGAGGACATACAAGAAGTTGAGGAAATTATTAAGGATTATCCAAATCCCAAACATCTTAAGGATTGGATCCAAGATGACAATGATGATATATAGTGGATTCATGATGCGTAATACTTACCTACTGAGCTATATGTGGGACATCAATAAGATTTGGATGCCTTCTGGAATGAGTGTGAGGTACAATATGATCTCACTAGTCCTTAAAAAGTAGAAAATACAACACCATTGTATATATCTCTAGACATGGAATATGAGGAATCCATCTAAGTAGTGTAATTTGAATAAATTAGGGAGGATCCCAACTACCAACCTCCACTTGCTACCATCAAACTCCAAGAGTCACTCACCATTGAAGAATATATTGAATCTGAACCAAATAAGGGATTTGATATTATCTAAAACTCTATTTCATTTGATTTTATTCAATATTAATTGAGTGTTAATTTCCACTACTTTGAATTTTTTGATTCAATTAATCCTTTTTTTTCCTTAGAGGAAGATGAAGCAACAAAACCTAAACCTGTTGAGAAACACATGGAGATCCCTGATTTTGATGAACATAGATTAGTGGAATTCCATAAAGAATTAAATTCGGTTGAGCCTAAGGAAAACAAGACACAAGATTGTCACTTTTAAATGGAAACTTTTAATTTCAATTTAAATTTTGTTCAAGTGAAGTGACCTATTTACTTTCCCTTTGATCATTCAATCCCTACAGCCAAAATTGAGAAATATTTCGACAAGAAAGAGAAGGTTTTAAAAGTAGAAACCAAGTAAGAATATGATCCAAACTTCACCCTATCCCCACTATGAAAGATATACTTAATTTTAAATAGGATGGATCTAGTATACTCTATCTATAGATTATTCCTCACCACCAACAAAGATGTGAAAGCTAGGAAAATACACATGTGGTGGTTTAAATACAAGAAGACCCACCAACTATTAGACTATGGATAATAGCTGGTACTACCCTATGTGTGAATTAAAAATCTTGGGCCTAATTAGGGGATCATACTAAGATTTATCTTTCCACTTGATTTCTAGGATTTAAATTTTATTCTTATAATTTGTTTAGCATGGATCCCACTCCACCTATCATTTTTAAGCTTTAATGGCATGCTACTTGTATTTTAATTGAGTGATTTAATTTTATAGTACCATTATGGCACAAGGAAGCCCCAAAAAAGTTGTGTAAAAAGACTAATTCTTTAATAGAAAAGGGACTTAACTTTTTTTTCATCTTTTAAACTCCACACATTTTTATATAAAAACCTATTTTTAACTTTAAACTAGAAATTTCATGCCCGTATTTGAATTTATTCTTTAAATTAATTATCTAGAATAAATGTTTTTCTTAGGTAGACTTTGATTCCCTATTTTATATTTCAATGATAATAATATTGAATGAGTAAAATAGATAATTTAATTATTAAAGTGAAATATGGATATTGAATTAAGGGCTCATAATTTGTGGGAATGAGTTGATTCATGTAAATGAAATTACACTATCATTTTTCATGATTTTAAATTTATAAAATTTATGTGAATTGATTTATTATTATTAGTCATGCCACAAGTGATTTTCCCAAATCAAATGTTCCATTATTGAGAGTATTTCTAGACCAAGTACTTCCTATTTTATCTTGAGCATATTTCTTGAGTGATCTTGGGATATTCCACCTCATGGAAATTTTATTTAAACTTATCAAAGATATAGATATGAAAAAACACATTTAAAATTATTTAGAAATATTTTGAAAATATTATATCCTTAAGACCACCAATTATATTGATCACTGTTAAGACCATAGAGATCATGAATGACCTTGTTAGGAATAAGCCATGTTTCAAGCCATTTTTATCCATTCTTACCATACTCTTATTATTTTCATGATATTTTAATTTTTAAGTATGGGGGTTTAGGGAAATCATGGTGAAAGGGATGAAATTAATTTTAAGGAAAAAGTGTGGGGGTGCTAATTGTGGGTATTGAGAAAGGATTTTAATTTATAAATTGTATTTTTTATTTTTACCCTCTTGAAAAAAATGGAAAAAAGAATTGGTTTTGACTAACAATAATAAAAAATCACCATTAATAGATGAATTATTTTTATTATATGTGGCTAGGTGGTGGGTGTGATATTCATTCTAAAAGTAAAATTTGAAAAATAAAAAAATTAAATGAAAAAAATTATTTGAAAAAAATTATAAAAGTAGAATAAACATTCAAGAGGGTGCACAAATCATTCATTATTATTTATTTAATCATAACTTGTACTTTTATTTTAGGGAATTCTGAGTTTTTAGTTTTAAGGGGAGAATGTCATTAATATTTTACTTTAGATATCATTCTTTATACTTTAAGAGACAAAAGCTCCCTTTATACCTTAATTTTTGAACATCAATTCCAACCAACCTTAAATCCTCAGAGTCATATTAACCTTTATTGCAAAGTCCTCCTAATTTTATGTTCATTTTTTCTTTACAAATTGGATAAAGAATTTCATTTATAAGACTATGTAAAAGAAGCATGTTCTCATGATATAAACATAAATCTACTTGAATTGTATCACGTGTAATGTAAGAAAATATTCAAAAGTGAGATAAATCATGTTTTTTCATTTTTAATAATAATAAATTGAGGAACTCGAATGAATTAAAGAAGATGTTCTATAATTTTTAATAGTGAGAAAGTAAAATACTTAGATTAATTGTTTCTTTTAAAATTGAGAAATTAAATTGATATTTTATGTAATTTTTTGAAATCTTATTTTAACATTGATAATTATTCAATTTTTTTTAATTTTATATTTGAATAAGGGTAACATTGGTTCCCTTTGATTTTCAATGTTGGGAGTTTATGCTTCTGGAAAATCATAGTTTATGTTTAAGGGTATTTTATAGACTAATATTTCATGAATAATTTAATTCATTTTCTAATGATTTTTTGATGCATTTAAATGAATAATACCATGGAATGTAATGATTTATGATAATATAGAAAATTTGAAAAACCAACTAAAATAGATTAAAATGGGGTTTTAAAGAATTATTTTATTAAATAATATTTTATGGAATTTTATTGTAATCGGTTTACCATTTTATGTAGGTGAAAAAATTTTCATGGATATTTATCCCTCAACTAGTTGTAAGCTAGCCACCTAACTAGCCACATTGAGGGGCCGAACGACCAATCCTACCATTAGAAAATCCCGCCGAGCCAGTGAGGGTGTGCATGTGAGCCTATAGGAGGATCCAATGATGACTATGAGTTGGCCTAGGACTGTTCAGGATGCGAAGAGCGTGTGACCCATGTTCAGTGTGCAAGTGAATTTGAGTGGCTACCCATATATGGGATTCTGAGTAGTGGAAGCCGTTCCATTCAATATAAATGAGCATGGAGCTTGTTCAGGTTTCCAATGTAGGACAAATTTTTAACTGGTACTATTCATCTTTAGTGGAATGGTTCCATTTTGGATCGGCCCCACTCACCCATGCTTGTACATTTTAGGCCACCATCCTCCACCATGCTTGTTATCCTTGAAATCACCAGCCACTACCCATAATCAATGGGAATCCTTTATGTCTGCCACTGGAGAAGCTCATCCCAAGATACAGAACCACCGTTGACAACCCTAATTACCATAGATCATCTCTGAGACCTCATTCAACCACCATAGACCCCATTTTGAATATTAATGAATCCAGCAACACTAATTCGAGCTCCCTCTGGCCACCATTGACACATATTCTATGTCCAGTTTCCACATCGAGGACATGAAAAGACCACATGATCCATGCACTAAATAGGAATCTTTCCCCATGGATTGCTTCCACACTGTGAAGAAAGGAAACCCCATTTTAATGGGAGAATTTGGAATATCATTATTAAAACCAATATATAAATTCAAAAAGAAGATTTACCTTGACCAAGAAGCAACAAAAGAGGCTTAAATTCTCCCTTTACCTATAGAAGAAGAATCCCTCACCTACTACAAAGAGTTCGGACCTGGGGAGAAGAAGGATTTCTATAGGAACAAAGTGCCACTTCATTTTTTTAGTTTGATTCTTGTAATTATATTTTTCTTTTAATATAATCCATGAATTTTAGTTTCAATTGTTTTCCATCAGCATCATCATTATCATCATCTTCTTCTAATTTCTTTATCCTTTACATTTTTATTTTATTTTTTTATTTTATTTTATCTCCCTTCTCCCCTCTCTCTCTTCTTATTCTATTTTTATTTTTTTAATTTCATGTGTTCTTATTCTTCTCTTCTCTTTTTTACTTAATCACTTTTATTTTATTTTCTTCTTTTATTTATTCTATTCATGACATGAATCCATTGTGTTTCATGAATTATTCCTTTATGAACTCTTATACTTATGATAATGAGTAACTGACCTAAACAATACCCCTAAGGAGTAATCCAGTGCATAAACCTGAGGCTAGGTTTTAATTATTATTAGGTTTAATCTAAGGATGATTTACAGTGGGTGTGATCCTCACTTTGGTTATCTAAGGTTTATCTTCTTATTCTACAACCATTATCTCTCGATTGATGAGGTGGAAGTGGAGTGTTCTTGGTGGTTTATAAGTACAATTTTCTTTCAAAATTTGGGTATATTATGGTGTGTACACATACGGTGGAGTGTGTTAACTAAGTAGACTTAAAAAAGGTCAATGAAGGTGCTCCCTAGAAAACTCTACTAAGAGAAATTCCTTTATTTTTTAATATCATTATTTTTTCATTTCAAGGTAACTTATAATTTCATGTTAGTTTCTTTTTACTTTTTCATTTAATTTATTTTCAAAAAACTAAAAACTCAATTTTCATTATTTTTATAAATAATTAAAACAAAAATTAGATTTATATGAATTAGAATAAGTAATAAAACAACTGTGAAGATACTGAAGTGAGAATACCATGGTCAACTATTATGCTCCACTATAAAAAACTAAGAAATTGTTTTTTCCATGCTTCATGATAGGAGTGCATTAGAAGTCTTATTAAAGGACGGTAGATGTTGATGTATAAAATATTAAATAACAATTTTATCCTTTCTTGGTGAATTTGGGAGATCCAAATTATTTATCTTATTATTCATAACATGAGAGAGTCGAGTGAGAATTTCCATGAAATTTGGAACTTTAGTTCCCATCTCATTTGAACTGTCACCACATTGTATATTACATCCATTATTAGACCAGTTCCATCTAGTTCACACCATATCCTTGATAAAGGAAAGTTCATGGTGTGGATACTTAAATTAGTAAATTTATAAAGAGTAAAACTATAATCATAGAATAAATAACTCAAAAATAATGAGTATATTCTTCCTTAACAACTCCCTAAGTTTCAATATTGGTTATCCATGGTTATTTTCCTACTATTTTTTTCATAACCACACTAGTTAACGTAATAACCAAATCCTTCATAATGGTTCATTAAAGAGAAGGTAAATTAACTAGAGTATATCTCCTAGGAGTGTCTGTCCGGGTGTGTAGTTAAACCTACTTATTGTGCAATAGGTCACAGTTAAGTTAACACATAATACACCATATTCTGGGTTATTACCCTAAGGTACAATTGTTTCGAAGCCTGCATCCACTTTCTAGTATCCAAAAAGATATTTATTTTATAGTAAATCTATATAATCCATAAATTACCAAAAATATTAGGATGTTATATTAAACTTATCCTTTGGTTTTTCACTAATATTTTATCAACCTAATATCTAAAAAATAACTAAACCTTTCTTTGATACCAACTAAAATGATCTAATCTAAATATAAATAAATAATCTATTGATATGATGGTTGTTTCTGACACTTTCTCTAGGGTTCCCACCTATGTGTTAATGTGTGATGGAATTCTTATTACCTCATATTCCCACTTTCTAAAGGTCAATGACTTTCATCACTTCCATTAGAAATGTATGCTCCTTGATCAAAATGGGACGATGGGATGTCAGTTCCTCCTTCCATGGATTCCTCCTTGGAACTCATCACTTAGTTTGTGTCTCCCTCATATAGTTAAGTCATGTTTGTGGAACTCATTCTTAGTGCTGTCTATTTATGGACATTGGTTAATCACGTTGCTTCTGTATGGAAATTCTAGTTGGTCTTGATGGGGCATAAACCTTCTATCAAGAGATTAGTTACATTGGGGTTTACTAGAATGTTTGGATTCTAGGAAAATTGGTCACTTGTATTCTTCCTCACATTAGGGAATCTCATGGAGGCATCTTAAGCATAGAACCCAAGGCACACCTTATTGATCACAAGGCATCTAATTTTGAAGGCGTATATCTTACAAGGATTTCACCTCAGGAATCCTATATTTTTCAGGAGGTATGTATATGGGGTTATATGTTTAACGTCTTGTGGAGATGGAGTTGATTGATCAAGACACCACATGGAGGCAGATCAAGAAGGTGTGTACCTTGGAGGGAAGATGTCACACATGGAAGTTTACTGATAGATGGATTGGAACGCCTATGGGAGAGGATCTAGAAGGTGTATATTTTAAAGGGAAGATGTCACACCATGAAATTTGATCAGAAAACCCCTAGAGGTGGATTAGGGAGGTACATACCCAGGAGGGGGAACCTTAGTTTACCATCGGTCAAGATTGAACCTCATAGAGGCATCTTGGATACCCTATTTAAAAGACAGGAATCAAAACCCATGTAGTTCAATGAAACATTTTAAGGTCATGTGATAGGACTGATCCATGTAGTTTAACATCATGCAGTAAGGATTCTCATGTCGTGAAGGGAGAATCGATGAGGGGTGGTGTGGGGATTATAGATGGATGCTTCCCTTATCAAGAGCATTAATCTTAGTGGGAGTTGGTGTGGGGATTAATCATTGAGCTTCCCTAGGGACCTAGAGGGATATGGTCTCTTAGGTGAGGAGCATGATCTTACCGAGTATGTGGCTCAATGAAGATCAGGTTAGATATAGATGTTGGGTTTGTACCTTAGGGAGGTTTCCTACATATCCCAGTTAGTTGGGAATCAAATACCATGTAGTTTGGAATGGGATATGGCTTATAACTAATAGGAGGCCAAAATGAGTATGTGGTTAGGGATTATGCATAGAAGTGGGCCAAGGTGGATGAGTATGGTTATTAGGGCTTATAATCAAAAGGATTCCCATTTGAATGGAGGTTGGGACTTATATCTATATAAGGACCCTGATGAAGATTGGGAGGATGTCATGATCACCACTAACCTCTAAGCCCATGCGAATCATGCACGGTGTGAGAAACAAGATGAAGCAATTGACCTGATGCTCATGTTGTGAAAGAATCATTAATGAGAGATGGTGTGGGGCATATTCTTGGAAGCTACCCAAGGAGGATGTCATTCCATGTGAGGAGGATATTATTCTGTATGAGGAGGATCTCATTACTTATGAGGGTAGGGGGTGTGGAGGCCATCCCATTCCACTTTCACATGGAGAATACTATACTTATTACATAGGGTAAGGCCACAGTTTAATATCACATGTTGAGGATGCTGGAACTAGGTAGTTTTATGTTAGGAATCTTAGATGTGGGTGATTCACTCCTCACCCCTTGGGATTATATGACCATAGTTCATGCACTCTTGGGAGGGATATGGATTTAGAAATGGAAGGATACGATGATGGGGAGGAGTGTCTAATAACGAGGTCCATGTTATCATGCCTATTTTGAGAAGTAATAGGCGTTAGAATACCTATTCTGAGAATAAATAGGTAAGGTAACAAATGCACTAGAGGCATCACGTGAGGGACCACGAAATTATTTCATGGAAGTTTGGAGGGGTGCACGCAAGAGGTGCGTGCAAGTTATGGGGGTTGAACACAAAGGTTTATCAAGCATGGTTCTCTAAGACAAGGGCTATCCATTGAGCTTGAAAGAAGGGGTATGTTCAATATTGGGGCTTGAACGCAAAGGCAAGTTTTCACATAGGAGGAGCCTTTGCGTGCACCCGACTTGGGATGAAAAATTTTGGGTGAGGATTACTCAATTGTGGTCTTAGTCAGTGGTGGACCCATAGGGAACCTGTATCATAATATTTTCTACCTTGGGGGTTCTATACTTTTGCTATGTCATATAAGATTGGTCTTACACACATCAAAGTGATACTTATTCTTTCAGAGAGTCACCCCAAACAGGGGGGGTGAGATTTTATTTATAGTCAAAATATTTAGTAATGGGAATGAAATATTTTGATCATGGAATAAGTATTCCATGTAGCTTAATTATTTTATATGGTGTTCATCCGTGAAAGGAAATAGTTTGAAGTGTCCTTTGGTATGCATGGGGATTGTGTGTGGATGGGGTTTCTTGCATGCCATGTTGATATATTGCATGCATATACCTTAGATGTTTGAGAAACCTTTGGGGATGGAATGAGATTTATCATCATATCAGGTGCATAATTCTTTTTTTCACATCTTATGATTTTGCGTGCATGTGTTGAAACTTACACATGCCACCCTTATTATTCCCAGAGTTTTCCATCATGTCAGTTGATGAATTTGGTTCATCCAAATTTGTTCATGTGTGGTTTTAGATATAATTTAAGCACTAATAAATGACCCCCCTAAGAATCTAAGATGAAAGGGGACTAGAAGGTTGGGTTCTAAAGGAAAAGATAAAGAGAGGTATTCTCTTTTGTGGGTGCCTAAAAACTTTGTGATTTTTTGAGGAAGGTGTTATATGTGAATGCAAACTTGTTGTACATGTGCTGATGCTCCTTTCCATCACAGAGTCCAAAGAATGGAAAAGTGGAATACCTTAATCCCAATGAGGGTCACCCTTTGAAGAACATCAAAAATTGACAAAGGGATTAACCAGGAACTCATTTGGAGGGCGTCGCGCAAGTCACTTGCGCGCCACATATGGGTCGCGCAAGTCACTTGCACGCCCTATTCCTTTTTTCGTCCAAGGTGCCCAGTGACCTATAAATAGCCCATGTGGGCCCCCCATATCAGGGACGAATTTTCCAAAACTCATATTCAAGCTCTGGTCGCTCAAGTCTTTGTCTGACGCCTTCCAAACACTTCTAAGGTAATTATTTACCTAGAATAGAAGCTCTAAAGAGGAAGAATAAGGCCTAAGTGTTAAAACTCATCAATACTTGCGCGCCTAAGTGTTCAACCCTTAAGGGAAATGGAAACACTTGCGCGCCGCCTTTCCCTCTCAAGGGAACTTGCGCACCAACCTTCTGGAAGCCTCTAGGGATGATACTAAGGTATTGAGTTCAAAGTCACCCAAGTATTACCCTATAGATTCGTCGTCTCCCAAGGTGACTCATGTTGCGCAAGTCTACTTGTGCGACCAGGACTTGCATGCTAGAACAATACTTGTGTGCCTCCTTCCTAGTCACCTCCTTTCCTCAAATCCACCTCTCTTCTTCAAGACATGGCCTTCAAAAACCTCTTCAAAGCCATTTATGGCATGGTTCCTTTGTTGGATTCCTTATCTGAGAGGAATTTATTGGGCCTCCTTTCCATAAGTAAGCCCCAATCATAATTTCCTTTAATTGGGCCTCCTTCTCAGGAGTAAGCCCCAATAACAATTTCCTTTAATTGGGCCTCCTTCTCAAAAGTAAGCCCCAATCTTAATTTCTTTTGATTTGAGATTCCTTATCTGGAATAAACCCCAATCATAAGTCCCTTTTAATTTGAGTCTCCTTCTCAGGAGTAATCCTCGAGTTAAAATTCCAAATCTCCATAAAGTAAAAATACCTTTATGGACCCTACTCCTGGGATTCTTTCCTGAAATAATTCCTGGTCTTCATTTACTTGGGCCATCATATATACGTAAGCCCCACATCATTTCTCATGAATGAATCTTTCATGGAACCATTGTCAAGTTTATTGATACCTCTTGTTTCTCACACCGAGCATGAATCACGTGGGCTTAGAGTGTAAATGTAACAATGCCATCTCTTTTTGGGCCATTAACCATGCATAAACCTCTCCCAAACTACGTGGACTTGGATATCTGCCTTAAAAGTAGAGTACGTAAGAAGCCTTTATAAGGTTTAAGACCATCTTTCATTAATTATTTTCCCTCCCATATGACGTTAAACTATATCATTCTTATCAAACTACGTGGGTTCTGATTCCTTTCTTTTTTTAACAAGGATACTTAGGTAGCCCATCTGCGGGTACGATCCCAACTCTAAAATACTCCATGTCTTTATGAACGACAATAAACTTCAAGTGCCCCACTGAGTGGATTTAAAACCAGTATGATTATCATAATGACCAAGATATTTCTATATAATGTATTGAAGGATACCATTGACTAAGAATCTCTAATACATACGGATGATTCTCTATCGATAAAGAACCTCAAATAAATATAAAATATTCTCTAAATCCCATACATATTAATCATTGATTGCTAAATCTAAAGGAAAAATCATTTTCATACTTGGTGAATTAATAAGGATTTGTGAACATAACTTAAATCTATAAGAGAGTCTCGGAGTAGGTAATAATTCCCCTAAAAAAGGTGTGATGAGCCTGACCTCCCATCCTCTAGACCAATGAAAATTCTTAAGCCTCATCAGTCCACAAATAATGAGCACCTACCTTTGGAAAGTAGGTCCAATGGATATAGAATCATTGGATGTTTCCGGTTCTACGAATAAACCCGTTAGAAACCAATTGGAAATTTTGAACCTTAAACAAACAAGTACATCCTTATTTCCAGAAGAAACAAAAAAAATGGTGAACCCGACGTGAATCCTTAACCAAGTTAAATGATGTTTTACTTATTTGTTAGGCCCCAATTAAACTCAATATGAGGGCCAACAAAGTAATCAATAACATATGTGCTCACCCAAAAGATGTAGTCTAGACAAACTTATCTTGATTATGTTTTCTATATCAAACAGGCACTCATTTTTAAGATCTCTTTGCAATACGAAATGGATTCTTTAAAATTCACACCTATGAATGCCTCGACTGCTACTCCTATTGGATCCTCGTCTGCTCTGAGGATGACATCACCTACTCAGCGTCTGCAACGCTGGGTCTCGAATGCATTAGTGAGGGAATACCGTCAACATGGTACCATCCAGACTCTGGAGGCCGCTCGACATACCCTCCAAGTTAACAACTCACCCTGGTTGTCTGGATAGTGATGACCAGTGGTCAAGAATCAGGTGGTGCCAACCACTATTTCCAACCGTTTCGGGTCGTTATCCCCGGAACGCAACAACTAGTCCCTCCCATTTTACAGGGAGGTGAATGAAGTGGTCACTCAAGGCCTCAGTTCAATAAGACAGGAGTCCTTCTTGAGGACTCCCACCAACAATCACCGCTAGACTCGTGCAGTAGTGCACCCTCAACATGATGAGGATATCACCTCTAGGTGTTCAGATCAGGTTCCTCAGACTTGAGCACGCAAGACGAACCACCAGAGGAGAAATTTGGTCAACAGGGAGCAGGTTATTACCTATTCCCCCTCTGGAGAAGTCAATAAATCTAACTTTATGGAAAAAAACGAGTGGGCATATACACCCGTCCGTCATGATTTTACTGCTCAGTAGACTCATCTGGAAGTAAAACAAAAATCATGCCATGAAATTCTGGTGGAGTACTATAGGCAGGCACACACACCTGTTTATAATTCATCAGCTAGTCAGTAGGCTCGTCTGACTGCAACCAAAGAAGTTCGCCAATCTAATATGGTGGAAACTGGTAAGTAGGAACATACACCTGTTTACAACCACCAATTCTGTCAGCAGTCTCGTCTTCCAGTATTGAAGGAAACCCATCAACCATACTTGATGGAGAATACACAACAAGCATATACACCTGCCAATGTTCATCAAGCCTACCAACAGTCTCGTTTGGTAGCACCCGGAGAAGTCAGTCGGAAAGCTCCAACGACAAATCTGGAGCAGACTAAACTCTTTGCCCCTATGCATAAGTACTGTCAATATTCATTGACAGGAAAATGAGGATAGGATCAGGAACATACACATACTCCAGACATGGAATGGACTTATATTCCCGTTCCGGCAGCTGAAGTCACCAAGCACATTCTGACAATGGTGAAAGAGCAGAAGCAAATCCCTGCCCATATTTTGGATACCTATCAGAATATTATAACAACTTCAGTGACATCACAGGGAAAGAAACATAAATCTATCCCTATTAGTGGAGTGAATCATCAATATGTCACTCTAGAGCATACACACACCTCTATTCCAGTCCAGGAGGGTCGTGGGGCATACTCCCCCATGTCATATGGACAATCAAGTTGGGCTCATACACCCGATTTAAATGGAGATAATAAACCTACCTTGACCATTTCTCCTGATTAGGCACATACACCTGCCCATAATAACCACTTTCTTCAACAAGTGGTTTCCAAAGTGAGTAAGAAGGCGTCCAAGAAAAAAACCCATCTAGAACAGTTGAAAAATCAAGAGGCAATCTGCAATAAGGCCTTGCTCAATGCTGGAGTTCTTGAAGCCCTTAGAAAATTGTCTATTGCAACTCAAGATTCTACTCTCTCATTTCCAAATTCTGGAAATAACAACAACAATTCCCAAGGTCTTCATTAGACACTTCCTCATGAAATCTTTCTTCATGACAATTCGGTCAATCTCGAAGTATCATC
The DNA here is from genome assembly GCA_963277665.1 of Viscum album. NCBI lineage: Eukaryota > Viridiplantae > Streptophyta > Magnoliopsida > Santalales > Viscaceae > Viscum > Viscum album. The sequence goes on along the minus strand of OY728139.1, from coordinate 94,368,482 downwards.
TTCAGATGAGAGCCACAATAACCCTATGCGTGGACAGAAGACCAAGGAGCAAGAGGTTTCATCTTTTACTATAACACACCATGGTGGTCCTCCCCATGATGATGAATTTAGCTGCGAAATTCCTCTCCGTAGTAGTAATTCACATTTCCTGGAAAATTCTTCAATGGACAATGTAGCAACGAGAAATCCATATTATCTTGAGGCACTTGAAAATGTGAATCCAGTCATGTCTGATGCCTTATCGCTAGCAGGTGAAATACTTTCTCAATCAGAAGATAGCTCGGGGTGTAGGTCATTCTCTGAACCACCCCTGGGTCATTCATCTTCTAATTTGACAAATGAATTCTCTACCAATCTTGTTGAATCTGATGAAGCAACAAAGAAGCATCATCTTTGGTCCAATCAGGTAGAATAATCTTCATCAAATGACAAAGAGGAAGTAATGAATATGAGAAAACAAATGACGAAAGGTGAAATACCAGTCATGTTTTGGCCTTTGGATGACTCTCAGTATGATATTCCAGAAATGTTGACAGAAGATTGTATTCACGATATTCATCTCAACAAATGGAAAACTCTTTGTCACTTAAAAGAGAAAATATTATCTTTTTATGAATATCAAAATCATGTCAAGATAATAGAAGGGTTGAAATGCAAAATTGATTTGGCATCTCTCTCAGTTTCCTGATATCCAAAGGTTGAAAAGAAGCAGAGATCCCTTCAGCGTTCATGCCGTGGCACGTTAAAAAGGTTGCGCTAGTTAATTACCAATGCCCCATCTGGTATTCATATCAGGGGATGGGGTGTTCATGGAGCACTAAATTTCACTATACTCTCCAGTCAAAAAAGCCCGCCAAAATTGGTCTCATGAAAAGTTATTGCCCATGGCTGGCCACAACTACCTGGTTTTGTGTGTAATCAAAGGCTTGCTCGAGAACAAGCCTCAATTAGTTCTTCCCAAAGTCAGGCATATAAAGAAAAAGTTGTCAAATTAATCTTGCATCAAGAAAATGATAATATCGAACATGCTTATCATTTAGAGCAGGCACATCATCAAGTGGCAGAAGTGTCAGAAATAATCCAATGGTCATCTGAGCCAGGTGATTTGAGTGGATGTAGGATAATGCATCCATCCAATTTCTGGACTAAAGTCCACAAAATCAGGAGAGATTTTAAGAAAGTTTCAGATGTAGCAGCTCAAGAACCACCTCATTTTGCCAGACTAGGGACTCTTTTAACTCAACTCTCGAGATCAACAGACAAGATTCGAAGAGTTGAGCAGGAAAAATAGGAACAGCCCCAGTCCACCAGACTGGGGACCTTTTGAAATTCTCAATCTCTTCCTCAGTGAAAGTCAGTCTTCTCTCAATTAGGGAAGAAGCCACAAGAGGAACATAGAGCCAAATTATTAAGAGATTCCCTCCAAATTAAGGTTCATCAAGAAGTTCCTGAGGGATAAACCAAACAAAAGGCAATGTCTCATAAAGGAAATGGAGGAAGATAGTATCGCAGAAGCGCTGACAGAAAGGCTGAAATACGTTAAGCATCGATAAATTTCATTAATGCCATTATCACTGATCCCCCAGAACATGAGGCTCAATCAGAGGGATCAGATGAAGAAGTTCCTATTCAAGAGGCTGTGTACATAGAAACAAATGAAGGAAGTGTGCGTACCAGAAGACAGAGGATTTCCCAAGGGCAAGATATTCCTTCGGGTAATTCCCTTCCATACACTAGAAAGGCACATGCCAAGGAAAAGGGTAAAATTTAGGTTACACCCCACCCTACCTCTGAAGAAGGCCAATAACTCTCATTAGAGGAAAGGTTCACATAGCAAGAAGAAGAAATGAAGGAATTAAGGAGGTTAAATGCAGAACTACTTCAAGGTAGTCTTCATCCTAAGAATTATAGAGTTAATCAATCAAGGGAATTTGTTGCAGATACTGGGATGGATCAAGAATATCCCCCTTTACAAGTACACCCTCACAGGTCCAATCCTACGGGTCATATGTAACAACAACCAGTAATACTACCATTAGTGGTAGTCCCAGTCGCCACACCTGTCCAAACTCCAGTTATTGCACCTGCTCAGGTCCAAGCTCAACCAAATGTTTCTCAAAAATTAATGACTATCATTGAGTCATTAACAGCTCGGTTAGAAGCTATGGAAGGAAAGCATGCAAAAATTCAACCAGAAAAGAGAGCTTACCCTAAATGGGTGGATGCAATTCCTCCCCCATTAAATTTTGTGAGTACCACATTCCCAATTTTTAATGGTTCGGGAGATCCAGAACAACACTTAACACATTTTGTTTCTTGTTGTGATCCTATGATGGGAACTCCTCAACAACAAGAAGTAGTTATGCTCAGGTTTTTTGTAAAGTCACTAAAAGGACCTTATTTTTTCTGGTATACAAGTTTACAATCCCGATCAATTACTAGGTGGGAAGATCTCTGTCAAAGGTTCCTTCTTCAATTCATCTCAACATTTTCAAAGATGACAATTTTCGATCTTACCAATTTTAAGCAAAGGGAGAATGAAAGAGTTTCAGATTTCATTGCTCTCTAGAAGGGATTAACATATTCCTTAAGCTTAGAACTCCCTCAAGAAGAATTGTTGCCAATCTGTGTGGAAAATTTGTGTGATGAATTACGCACACCATTGATCCCTTTGAAATACACAGGAGGGTTTCAAGACCTTACTTCAATCGCTCAGTAGATAGAAGAATCTCTTATGAAGACTAAGGATAAAACTCGTGTAATTCCATCAGTTCTAGGAAGGAGAATAGGGAAAGCATAGACTGCTACAGTTACACTTAAACAAGCACCTATACCTGCTTCCACTTCAAGACCTTCATCATATCGAAGGGCTCCACCTCCTGAACATCAACAACAATGGACGCCTCCTCAAGATGATCAAAATGATCAAAGGCGTAAACAGTTTAATGATTTGAAGAAAAAAGTTTATTCTTTCTAGAATGAATAAGTTTCGGGTTACTTCATCTTGGCTCTGGAAAACAACCTGGTTCAGTTACCAAGACCCAAAAGTCCGAACAAGGAAGGAAATGAAGACCTCCCCAATTATTTCCCATTTCATCAGATGTTGGGGCATCCCATTCAAGAGTGTTTTGTCTTCAAAGATCTCCTAAAAAAAATGGTGGATTCTGAAAAGGTAAAACTAAAAGGTTATTCAGCCCAGGTAGCATGTGTTATTGCTACTAATCTAGAGGAAGAGGGAGAGTGGCACGAAGTCAAAAGTAAAAATGCGCATAAATATGATGATTGGATGATCAGGAAAACGATCAACCAAACTCATGCCATTTTAAAAACACAATTGAATCAACCAATTGTGTCTTCTATTATGAATGCCATAGTAAAACCCCCTTCACCAGAAGGGAAATCCTCAAAGAATCAGCGTAATTTGAAGATAAAACAACAATCAAAAGAAGACGAGCTCGTGTCAAAGCCTAATTTGTCTTTGACTATGGTAGATTTTATGCCATCTACTTCAAAAGAATGGGCACCGCCCTTCCAAACGGAACATCCTGAATTGGTTCATCAGGCAGAATCTTCATTAGATGAAGAATTGATCTTTGGTTCTGTTAACATGATTCATTTAACAAATCCTTATGCCAATGATAGTTTCAATTATGATGAGCCTAATTTTCCTGTATCTAATAGAGGAATTAGAGGAAGAGACATAGATCTAGGATATAGGGGAATACATGGATATTATAGAAGCCACTATTTCAATCCTAACCCTGCTAGAACTGTATATGAGGCAGAAACTCATGGAAAAGCCCTTTAGTGGGCTCAAAAGGAACAAGAAAGTTCTTCCACACATGGTAGATTCGGTCCTGACAAAGTTATTTTGGAAGACCGGTTAGAGGTCCCACCTTCTTCCTCTCAGCAAATAGATAGACCTATTTGGTCTAATCTATCGAAGCTAGGAGTGTTTCCAACTCCTACCTCGATACGGGATGCATCTACTGCTAAAGCATCAACTTCCAAGGCACCTGCAAAACCACATTTTCCTAATGGTAAACTCAGAACTTTGGACCAAAAGTATGATGTCATGAAACATTTTTCCCAAGTACCGGCCAAGTTATAAATTCTAGATGCCTTTAATCTATCAAAAGAACTTCAGGAGACACTTATTGAGGATTTGTCAAGTCCTCAAGAATTTGAAACTGAAATTGTTGCAGCTGAAGTCTACCATATAGAGAATGATCCTACAGAATTCCATGCAGTGATATCTTTTATAGATAAAGATGAATATGATGTTGTACATGGACATATCCGAACTTTGTATCTATCTAGAAAATTCAATGAGATAGACATCCGATGAGATTTCATTGATAATGTCTCAGGATTCAATATCATTCTTATTTGTACACTTTGTCTATTGGGCCTCATCGAATCTGATTTATCTCTTTCTACTTTGATGTTGCAAGGATATGATAAGAACGAACAAGAACCTCTGGATGAAATTACACTCAGAATTCAGTTTGGAGACCTTGTATCTAATTCATATTTCATGGTTGTTCATCAGGACACAACCTTCAACATTTTTCTTGGAAGACCTTGACTACATCAACATGTGTCCGTACCTTCTTCATACCATCAATGTCTCAAATATTGTTTCAATGGTCAAATTGATACATTTTATGGTGACAAAGACCCATTCAAAACATGTGAATCTCAATACATTGAGGTAGAATTTTATCACATGGAGGGAAAGAAAAAATCCACAGTGAAGAAGGTCACCAAAATTAATACTCCATATTGTTTGGAAAAGATTATAGTAAACCCATTCATACATGTGAGTACAGATTATGTGTTGCCTATCAGTCAAATTGATGGGATAAACCCAAATCCAAACACTCTTATGTAAACTTCCATAATGTCAATTACGGTAATCGATCCAGACAACATGGGAGAAATTGTTGATTGGCCAAGCAATGATGAAAGCTTAAATGGAGATGTATTCATTTAGTCCACTGAAATCCAGCAATTCTATACTTCATCAACCAAGCTAGAAGAAGTTATAGAAAAACCAGAGGAAAATAATGATGTCGATTCTCAATCCATCATATCCTATATATCAACCCAGGAAGACCCTTCATCATCAATAGGGTCAGAAATGGCAGCCTCTTCTTCAAAATGTTCAAATTTTAACTTCTCCCCTGATCATGGAAATTCAGCTTCATCATATACTATGCAAGTAAAAGCAGAAGACGTAACACATATTGAAGAAGAATAGGAAGATCTTAGGGATGCTCCTCCATTATTTGAAGAGGGTATCTCTACCACTGTGGATGAACTCAGATAAATAAATCTGGGTACAAAAGAAGATCCATGCCCCACTTTAATTAGTGCAACCATGAACCTTGAAGAGAAAGAAATATATAATTCATTTCTAAATAAAAATTGAGATATATTTTCTTGGAATTATACAGAAATGCCAGGTCTTGATCTCGATGTTTCTACTCATCATTTGGGTTTGCCGGAAGAACATCGAGGATTCAAGCAAGCAGCAAGAAGAACACACCCAACTTATGCCTCCAAAATTAAAGCTGAAGTTGATAAGCTTATCAAGGATAAATTCATCAGAGAAGTTCAATATCCCAAATGGATGGCTAATATTGTCCCTGTGAAAAAGTAGAATGGACAAATTAGAGTTTGCATTGACTTCAGAGATTTTAATCGACATTATCCCAAGGATGATTTTCCAGTTCCGATCATAGAACTCTTAATTGATGAAACAATTGGCTATGAAGCACTTTTCTTCATGGATGGATATTATGGGTATAATCAAATTCGAATGTCTCTAGAAGATGAAGAATCTACAGCCTTCAGAGCCCCTCAAGGTGTGTTTTTCTATCGGGTAATGACCTTTGGCCTAAAAAATGCAGGTGCAACGTATCAATGTGCCATGCACCATATCTTCAAACCATTTTTAGGGAAATTTTTTGAATGTTATGTGGATTATTTGGTGGTTAAATCCAGACAACATGCTGATCACTTTGATGATATGGAAATCATATTCAGCAAACTTCAATAACACAATTTGAAATGAACCCCTTGAAATGTGCTTTCGGGGTAACCTCAAGAAAATTTCTCAGCTTTGTTGTACGCCATCGTGGTATCAAAGTTTATCCTAAGAAGAAAAAATCAATCCTGGGTATGTCACCTCCTCAAAATTTGAAATAATTAAGAGGAATTCAAGGACACTTGGCCTATATTCGGTGTTTCATTGCCAATTTGGCAAGCAAGTGTTTACCCTTCACCAAATTAATGAAGAAGGAAGTCACCTACCGATGGACCAAAGATTTCCAAGAGGAATTTGATATCCTCAAGAAATATCTCTTGAGTCCACCGGTATTAATTCCACCTACTGAAGGAAGACCACTTATCCTTTATGTGACAGCTTTAGAGCGATCATTGGGTGCCTTCCTTGCCCAAAAGAATGATGCTGGGAATGAAAACAACCTTTACTATCTCCATCGAACTATGCTTGAGCCAAAAACTCAATATTCAAGTATTGAAAAGTGCTTCCTAGCATTAATCTTTGCAGTTCAGAAATTGAGACACTACTTGCAACATCATGAGGTCCAATTGGTATCTCGCAATAACCCACTCAAATTTATCCTTAGTCGTCCAATGCTTACAGGATGTCTGGCAAGGTGGGTAGTTATTTTGTAGCAGTTTGATATCCAGTATGTGTCTCAAAAGGAAATAAAGGGCCAAGCCCTGAATGATTTCCTTACTGATAATCCATCCACGGAAGATACATCATTTAATAGTGAACTTCCTGAGGAATAGGTCTTCTTTATTCAAGATAATCCCCAAACATGGGAAATATACTTTGATAGTGCCTCCAGAAGTCCAACAGGGAAGAAAATGGAAAATCCTAAACTCAACAAAGTTGGATTAGGAATAGTCCTTATTTCCCCAGAAAAGGTAGTATTTCCTTATTCCTTTTTATTATTGGAATGTGGTACAAACAATGAAGCAGAATATCAAGCTCTCATCGCAGGATTGGAATTGGCACTTCAGGCGTAGGTGAATCACTTGAAGGTAAAAGGTGATTAATATTTGGTAATCAAACAAATAAATGGGGATTATTCCATTATAAAGGAAGAGTTAATCCCTTTGTGTGATTACGTTAGAGAGTTAATGGCGGAATTTCCCTTGGAACTGAAATTTTCTTATGTCCAGCGATCACAAAATGCCCAAGATGATGCACTGGCTAATGTAGCCACAGCCCTGGAAGATCCAAATTGGGACGAAACAATCATCAGTATTTCCCATTGTCATATAGTTTCACCTTTTGTTCAAATCAGAACATAGGAAATCAATTAAATCAGTCCCATTTCTAAACCATATGGTCATACTACAGGATGGATGACACCTATCAGGGAATACCTTCAAAATGGAACACTCCCACCTGATAGAGCCGGGAAAAAACAAGTCCGGCAATGTGTGGTCAATTTTACTCTTTATGATAGCCCAGATCACCAAAAAAATTCTCTACAAGCGAGGTTTTGATGGAATTATCTTCAGATGTATTGATGGTGAAGAGACAATGGCTGTCATGAATGAAGTATATGTAGGAGTTTGTGGGTTCCACCAGTCTGGACATAGACTTTCTGGTAAAATATGAAGGCTTGGATACTTATAGCCTTCAATGATGCAAGATTGTGTTGATTTCACTAAGAAGTGTCATTATTTCCAAGTATGTGACAACTTCATTCATCAAACCCAGAGTTTCTTCATATATCTAAATACTCATGTCCATTTTCCACATGGGGAATGGATGTAGTAGGACCTTATCCTCTGGCTACATCCAAGCAGTTTAAGTATATTCTTACTGCTACTGACTTCTTTTCCAAATGGACAGAGGAAATACCTCTCAAAGAAGTTAGTTCTAAAGGCATTTTTATCTTCTTCAAGTCTAACATCATTACCAGATTTGGTGTCCCTCATACCATATTGATGGAAAATGGCACTAACTTTTGTTCATCCGAGGTGAGAAAGTTGTATAAAAAATACAACATCAAATCCAACCATTCATCTCGGTATCATGCAGCGGCCAATGACCAAATAGAGGCCTTCAATAAGACTCTTTCAAACATACTGCAAAAGATGGTGGATAAAGATAAGAAATCATGGCCTGATAAACTTTTTCATGCTTTATGGTCTTATAGGACCACCACCCACACTACTACACAGTCAACTCCATATTCATTGGTATATGGAACAGAAGCAGTCTTGCCCATTGAGGTTCAATTACCTTCGCTCAGAGTAGCCATTTGTGATCAGTTATCTATAGATGAAAAATCTCAGAAGCAATTTGATGAATTGGAACGATTAGATGAAAAAATATTATGCACCCTACACCACTTGGAAGTCTATCAGAATCGAATAGCGTGATCTTTCAATAAAAAAGTTTGTCTTCGTTCATTCATTCAAGGAGAATTGGTATTGGTCCTCATAACTCCAATGATACCAGGAAAGAAACTTCCAAAGTTTGATCCAAAGTGTGAAGGACCTTATTAAATACATAAGGTCTACTCTAATGGAGCTTATTCTTTAATCTCAATGGATGGATAACTCATTACAACTCCAACCAATGCAAGATTCTTAAATAAGTATTTTGTGTAACACAAATACACCCTTTAGTCCTCACTGAAAGACTTTAAACTTCATGGTACCTTTTGTCTTTGATGCAGGACATTAAACTATATAGACCCTCTATCGTCCAACATGACGTTAAACTGTGTCCCCTTTGTCGTCTAACATGATGTTAAACTGTTCGTCCAAGCTGCAAGACGTTAAACTACCAAGCACCCCATGTCTGTGACACATGAAATTTAAACTATGAAATAGTCCCTTATACATCCTACATGACGTTAAAATGTACATGTTCATCCTACATGATTTTTAAAATGTGAAAAAAGTCCCTTAATACGTCCTACATGACGTTAAACTGTGCACATGTCCTGCAAGATGTTAAACTACAGTACGTCCTAGCTACATGACACTAAACTGTATGGCACCCTTTTGTCCCACATGACGTTAAGCTATTTATCGTTAGGGTCTTTGTTACCTCTTGTTTCTCACACCAAGTCCCAGTATGACTCATGTGAGCATAGAGTAAGCTTCAACCATAACACCCTCTCTGGGCCGCTAACCATGCGTAAGTCCCAACACCATCTTCGGGTTGTCCTCAAGTACAACTCAATCACTAATTCATTCTCAATCGGACTACATGAACTTTGATCCGTGCCTTCTAGGTTGGGTACATAGGAAACATCCCGAGGTTCAAGTCCAAAACCAATATCTTCACATTGGTTCACCTCCATCTCATACGATGTTGATCCATGAAGCCCCCTCGAAACCAATATATTCATATTGGTTCATCATCATCCTTTCTATATAACATTAAACTATACAATACCCCATTTTCCTCACTGCAAGACATTAAACTTCATAGAAATACATCCTAGCTACATGACGTTAAACTATGCAGTACCGGTCCATGCATATGACCTTAAACTATTCTTACTGTCCTGTACGACAATAAACTAAAACAGTCTCTGACACCCTCACCTAAGAGGGAATAATTATTGACATTGATCTCTAATCATGTTATATTCCAAGGACTACGTGCATACATGACAATGCCCGAACCTTTAATCTTGGATCCAACCATCATTTCACTAAAGTCCCCTTTCACCCTTCACATGTACGAACCAAACCTGTACAAAGGGTATTTCAAGAACTATGTATGGCTTGATTCCCATCCCTATGGGATATGTAGGAATGTTCGAGCATCCCTCGAATCCATCCCCAAATATTTGGGCCTAACCCCAAACTCCACTGTCAGTCCCTTGGCTGAAAAGTCCCCCTGCGAGAACATGAATGTGGTATGAAAAACCTGGTCTTTATTCACATCAGGTTTATAAAAAACACACAATGTGTCTCCCTCATTATGGTCCGAACTCTACGACCCTAAACTAAGATCTCCTACACTCTTGTCCCACATAACGTTAAACCGTATTTCAAGAACTACGTATGGATTGATTCTCATCCTAATGAGATATGTAGTGAAGTACAACATCTCAATTCAGGACCCAACAACAACATGATTATGGTCAGCATTGGTCTATGTATCTTTTTCATGCATTGGACAATACCCATTTTTATGTGTCATACTCCTAACCTTAAATACTTCCAGATCTCCATAACCCTTTTCTTGACTTCTGGTCACAAAATGTCTAATACCCGGGAATTCTTTTACCTGACCATGTAGCACGTTCCCCTAGGTGGCCTTGCATAATTAGTCTACATAACAGACCTTTCAGCCAAAAGATGCTATTATTTGACTATGAATCCAATGCCCTTAAGTGGCACTACATAATTCAAACCCCCTGACGGGTTTTTCAAATAGTGGTAACTTCATTATTGGGGGGAAAACCTCTTTTGTCCTTATTGGTCTTAATAATGATATGTAGGGATCTGCAAAAACAACCATCGTTAACATATTTTTCCCATACTCTTTTTCATGATCTGAAAGTATTCAAGTCTATGGTTTATATTTACCTTCCCTACGTTTGGGTTAGACCTTCGCAGGAGTGACATTCATCCAATTATTTAACAATATTGATTGGGAACATCCTCTCCATATTCAAGTACCTCTCTCCATACAACAGACTCCGTGCTTTTGAAAATTTGAATCTCCATAAACTTCCAATGGATTTTAGCAATATAAAAGTAAAATTTCTGAAAGTTCTTTTTCCTGACTATGCAGCACGTGTCCTTAGGTGGCCTTGCATAATTAGTCTACATAACAGACCTTTCTGCCAAAAGATTCTATTATTTGACTATACAGCCAATGCCCTTAAGTGGCCCTGCATAATTCAACCCCCTAACAGGTTTGTCAAATAGTGGTAACTTCACTCTTAGGAAATACTTACTCTAATTCCTTTTAGCCCTTTTTTTCATATCATCCCTCAAATTCAAAATTTCTTAAGTCATAGTTTACATGTTTTCCCCCATACTTGAATGTAATAATATGTTTTTAAACAAATTATCAAGTAATTGAGTCAATTTTAATCCATTCAGTCAAAGATATTCGACCTTAAAAATTATCCTTTTTATGTCTGACATGCATGAATTTAAACTGCCAACAAAAGACAAGGTACTCATTAAATTGGGAACTTGTAAAAGGAACTATGAACAAAAGTCGAGTCCTAGGTCGCTAAACGTACATGTTGTATGATTTAGGCAATATTGAGCAACAAAAGATGCAAAGTTTGTGGGGTTGTTTTTATAATCCTAGAAAAAATCAAACTATGCTTATTAGGCCCATTGGATTAGGTAAAAAAATAATAATATATAAGTAATTAGCAATAGAATGAAGGTACAAATGATTGAAGATGAAATGTATTTTTCATTGATTCACAAGATTAGAAGAACATCCATAGATTGGAGTATCTTCTCTTTTTCAAGAATTACAAGATTCTTTCAACATAACTTTTCATTTGATTTACGGTATCTCGAGCTTCATAATAAACCACTTGAAGTTCATTCTCAGCTTCACTCTTTTCAGCTTGATGGAGTGCCTTATTTTCATCTACGATGGCTTTCATACCATTCATTTGGAATCCTTCTAATGAATTTTTAAGCTGGTCAAGTTCCCCAATAACGGTATCTAACTGTTGCTGAAGATGCATCTGCTGGACAACTTTCTCCTTGATCTTATGCTTCAGTTCCTTCAGCTTTGCAGCATGATCATCTTCATCTCGGGACAGCGCAACCTCTAATTCACCGATATTGGTCAAAAACCTCACTCTGGTTAGATCTTGACGACACTTTTTCTCCTGCTCCCTCCTTAAGATGACTTGTTTCACCGCGGTATGGATATCTTGATATCCAAAACCACCAAGTCCTAGCATGACGAACAAGGATGACAGTCACGAGATCTTTGAATAAATCTCTTAAATAGGCACTTTAGATATGGTCTTCCATATATTCTGCCATGCCTTGAGACGTGAGAATTGGAGCACCTTTTGCACCTCTGGGTCTGATTCATCATCACTATCACAGGGGGAAATATAGTATGAGATTAATGCACTTAAGGAAGTTCCCTATTTTTCTCCTTCCCCCCTGACCCTTGGAACTTCACTTTATACTCCCGTTGGGGCTGAGGCTGAGGCTTCACCTCTGGATCTAGCCACTAAAATTGACGACCCTGTATAGTCAATTGAAATCTTTGGTTAGTTTCAAAGGATAAAAAAAGTTAATTAGCTGTCTTGAAAATTAAATACAGCCACAAATATTATCATCTTTTACCCAATGGTAGATCAGCAGTATGAGAAGTATCCTCCCCATATTTCCTAGCTTCAATAGGATTTTTAGGATGAATTTCAGGAAGCTTGGTCGGGTTAAGCTCCACTTGAGCTAGCGTATTTTCAATGATAGGGTTGTCTCTACCCCCTTCAGGCAACGACAGATCAGCAGCTTGCTCAGACGGAACTACACATTTCAACCAATCATGGTCAGATATGTAATAATTTTTTTAGCAGGACGAAGGATAACACTCACGTCGAAAATCTTCTAAATCACATGGTAATTTGACATGATCTAAAATTTCTTCAAAAGACGTTCCAAGTTTCATCATTTCATCCAATGATATCTCAGATTTCTGGTTAGTCACACCAGTGGGAGAATTTGACATGTCTTCTTAGCAACCCTCCTCCTGCGACCTCTCACCCCAAACAACTTTCTCAGAGAAAATCATGGAGTTAGTTGCAGCGGTCGCCAAATGTTCTGGTGTAGGTGTTGAACCTAAATAATTATAGAATGTAATTCAGTTGATGTCTTCATTCAATATTCTATGAATTACTATTAATTTACCAGAAGAAGGCTCTTCTCTCCTTGCAGTAGAAATAGGAGCAGTACTGGGAACAGAAGATGGCTCTTCTTCTCTCCTCGTTTCTTTAGGAGCAGCCAAGTCAGCATGAATTTGCGACTGTTCACTAGCACCCTACTTCATCCTCATAGGAGGGTCAGTCCTCTCCCTCAAAGGGGAAATCAAAGAATCCCCTATAATCCCAAGAAGTATGAGCAATATTTTCATGAGTTATGATTCATGACTATCCTAAGGACTTAACACTACTGATGAAGCATCTAGCTGTGGAATTTTTCCTTCAATGCCTTTGATTATTTGACTTTTTGGGTGTGTTGACATCGTCACCTCCAAATATAGGTATTGGAGAGTGAAAATCCCTTTCTAACTTCTCGTCCATGGCTTGCCGTCCTGGAGATACCTTTCCCGACTCGTGAGGAGATTCAGGGGCTCCAAGGGCGATGCCACTAGGGATGTACTACAGTGAAGGGACCTCAGTAGTTCCTTTCTTAACAAGCTGCATGATGAATAAAGTAATTTCCTTGAGTAACAAAGATTTGACTGAAATTAAATTGAAAAGAAAATAAGGAAAGAAATTTACATCTTCAGGAGCCACGTAATCATGCCACTCCTCATCTACTGAAGCACCAATCCCCTCAGTGGTGCCACGATTCATCATTTCTTTCACCCGCTTGGTAATAGGAATGGAATCATCAGTGGCATATATGACCATTTCCAGCTCTCTAATGCAAGACCGCACTTCATCGGGGTTATCCTCGAAGCAGATATCAGCAGAATCCAAGATATTCCCTACTCCAGGGATATGTATCCCTTTTCATAAGTCCATATAGGTGGTTTTAGCATCAAAATATAAACTCCTCCATGTCTAGACAACCTCTGGTCGTAAATATTCAGCATGTGCACCAGAAGGCCGTGAGGAGGGTCCTATAATCTGGGACTTCAACTTCTTCCCAGCTCCTGAAATCACAGATAAAGGATAAGAAAATGAAACTTGTTGCTCTATAAAATAATGGAGACTAAATTGCCTCAATGATATAACTCACCAGGAGTCGATGGAGTAGGTCTCTTGACTATGGTAGGAGGATTATATCAGGCACAAGGCTACTTTGACGCATGTCGTGCCTCATCATCCCCATCCTGGGAATCCGGTGAATCAACCCCAGGTGAGGAACCTGGTGAATCAGCTCTGGGTGAGGAAGAATCACCTTCCATATGAAGGGTTTCTTTCCTGACAGTTCTCTTTTTTCCCCACCCAAGGGAACGAATGATTCAGTACCCCTTCAGGGTATGATGCTACCCAGTTCTCAGCATACCATGTAGTCAATTGACTCGCCGCTCTAGCAACTGGTAGATCAAACACTACCCTGGTTTTCTCCATAGCTGTCAGCAACCATAATTGTCGGTCAACCATTGGATGCTGCTCTGACCTGATGTGCATGGGAGGGGATACAACAATCTGCTGTAGACACCTGAATTGACGTGAAAATCTATATGGAGCATATGCCTCGCATATAATCTCTCCGTCAATTCTAGTGGCCAATACACCATCTCTGCAAGCCAGTATATATGACCTCAATTCCAAGCTAGCTGTTCTATCATCAACAAACTACCCAGTTGGTGGGTTTCCATAAGGAAGGAAATGAAATTCCTTGAACATGCTCAGCCTCACCTTCATATCATAGGAATTGAGGGACAACGGAGAAATTCTGGAAAATGCTTGCACCGATGACCTAAAAGAACTTCCAGGAACTTGTACTCCACTATATACAACGTATGTCCTGAAGTGAGTGGCGATCCATCCCCAAAAAGCTTGGAATGGTCCCACTATTCTCAAAGGAGACTTACCCATATAGACATGGAGTAAGCTCCTGTGAATCTTCACCAAAATTGGGGTGGCCAACCCAACCCTTTTTCTCTCAGCCAACTTGGCTGCAATAACAAAGGTCCCTAGCCTGACGCCTCCCTTAGAATCCCTAACTAGAAGAAGATAAACACTAAACCACAAAGCTAAAAGCCTGCCAGACGGGTCTTCTCTGGGATTCTTTGATCCACTTCATACCCCAACTTTTCAAACTCTCCCGCTTCTAGAGTTGGCCAAAATGTTCCAAGAGGACCCCTCTTATCTGTTCTGGGGTAGCTGGTAGGACGAGTACAGGTGGGCCACTTATCCTTCTTCTTGATGAGAAACATATCCATCCACTCCTCTGGATGAATATCCTTTCTAGAAAGAGTTTTTTTGGACTTTGAATTCTTGAGCTTGTGGAAATATTTTAATAACTCTTGAGCCAAAGCTAGAGTATTCTCCGAATCATTCCAGGTCACCTTGGGGGGGATGAATTCATCATACATATCTCCCAAAATTAGAGCCCCCCAAGATCTTAAAGACATCCCACAAGCTGATGCCTACTTCTCCATGAGTCAGATGGAAAGAATTGGTTTCCGGGCTCCAAAGACTGATTGGATCCGACCTAAAATTATCATTCCTGTAGACATATGTCTGCCCAGCCCAAACGACTTCATATATTGCAGCTTCCATCAGATCCTCGACAAACTCTGCACAAGTTTGTTGCACCCAATATGCCCACATCCAAGTCAGCTTCACACATCCTCTGGGATGGAAATCCCAACTTTTTTTCCATCCCTTGGATTGATCCATCTGATAATTTCGGAAAATAGAGGGATAGCAATGCAGCTGCAGCTCAAGATTGTGAGGACTCAGATCTAGAGCACATGGGCTATGATGCATTATGTATGCCTTCTCCACTATTCCAGCATTGAAAAATGATCCTGCAACTGAGAAATTTACCGAATAGAAATTAGTGTAAGTTTGAAACCAGGAATGAGGAATATACTTCTTTTCTTCCAGAACGTTGAATCCTTGTAGATGACCATGTCCATATAAAGGCAAGTAGATGCTCTGTGAGAAATTGGCATGATATTTCTTCAAGTACTTATCCAAATCTGGGATAGTGCTATCTTAAATATCATAATAATCATGTCCAACGACGTTCATCATGTCATCTATTCTCTTGTTGGCCAACTCATCAGATGATCTAATTCTTCTAGGATCCATTGAATCTACACAAAGATCAAACAGTTAACTTTTAAGTAAGTCTGTTTTTACGAAATACTTATGAAGAAAACAAAAAATGGACAAGGCATTAAGGCGTGCAAGTCATGTCGTGCAAGTAATGCCGCACAGGTATTGCCGCACATGTATTGCAGCACAAGTCAAAATTCTTACGGGAGAAGCGCGACACAAAGAAGAGCGATCGACTGAGGAAATGAAGAAACTTGCGTGAAGAGAGATCAAAAGCTTTGAAGGTAGGAAGGTTTGCGCGAAGTAACACCCATATATATAGGTGATCCCGCAACCCTGCGCACCAGAACCTGTGCACCGCCGAACCCTTGTTTCTCATTTTCCTCAGAGTCAAATCCTCTTTCCTTTTTCAGATCCAACTCTGAGGGAGGAATTTTGTTGACGCTCTTTTCCATCACAGATTCCAACAAATGGAAAAGGGGAATATCTTAATCCCAATGAGGGTCACCCTTTGAAGAACATCAAAAATTGACAAAGGGATGAACCAGGAACTCATTTGGAGGGCATCGCGCAAGTATCCTGCACACCGCACAAGTCACTTGCCCGCCACATATGGGTCATGCAAGTCACTTGCGCACCATATTCCTTTTTTCTCCCAAGGTTCCTAGTGGCCTATAAATAGCCCCTGTGGGCCCCCCATTTCAGGGACGAATTTTTCAAAACTCAGATTTAATCTCTGGTATCCCAAGTCTTTGTCTGACGTCTTCCGAACACTTCTAAGGTAATTATTTACCTATAATAGAAGCTCTAAAGAGGAAGAATAAGGCCTAAGTGTTAGAACTCATCAATACTTGCACGCCTAAGTGTTCAGCCCATAAGGGAAATGGAAACACTTATGTGTTGCCTTGCCCTCTCAAGGGAACTTACGCGCCAACCTTTTAGAAGCCTCTAGGGATGATACTAAGGGCTTGAGTTCAAATTTGCCCAAGTATTACCCTATAGATTTGTTGTCACCCAAGGTGACTCATGTCGACCAGGACTTGCGCGCCAAAACAATACTTGCGCGCCTCCTTCCTAGTCACATCCTTTCCTCAAATCCACCTCTCTTATTCAAGACATGGCCTTCAAAACCCTCTTCAAAGCCATTTATAGCATGGTTCATTTGTTTTCTTTCTTATCTGAGAGGAATTTATTGGGCCTCCTTATCAAGAGTAAGCCCCAATCATAATTTCCTTTAATTGGGACTCCTTCTCAGGAGTAAGTCCCAATCATAATTTCCTTTAATTGGGCCTCCTTCTCAGGAGTAAGCCCCAACCTTAATTTCTTTTGATTTGGGCTTCCTTCTCAGGAATAAACCCCAATCATAAGTCCCTTTTAATTTGAGTCTCCTTCTCAGGAGTATGCCTTGAGTTAAAATTCCAAATCTCTATAAAGTACACATACCTTTATGGACCCTGCTCCTGGGATTTATTCCTGAAATAAGTCATGGTCTTCATTTACTTGGGCCATCATACATACGTAATCCCCACATCATTTCTCATGACTGCATCTTTCGTGGCACCATTGTCAAGTTTACTGATACCCCTTGTTTCTCACACCAAGCATGACTCACGTGGGCTTAGAGTGTAAAAGTAATAATGACATCTCTTTTTGGGCCATTAACCATGCATAAACCTCTCCCAAACTACGTGGACTTTGATATATACCTTAAAATTAGAGTACGTAGGAAGCCTTTATAAGGTTCAAGCCCATATTTCATTAATTATTTTCCATCCCATATGAAGTTAAACTATATCCTTCTTATCGAACTACATGGGTTCTGATTCCTTTCTTTTTTTAACAAGGATACGTAGGTATCCCATCTGCGGGTACGATCCCAACTTTGAAATAATCCCCGTCTTTCTAAACGAAAATAAACTTCAAGTGCCCCACTGAGTGGATTTAAAACCAGTATGGTTATCATAATGACCAAGAGATTTCTATATAATGTATTGAAGGATACCATTGACTAAGAATCTCTAATACATACAGATGATTATCCATCGATGAAGAACCTAAAATACATATAAAATATTCTCTAAATCCCATACATATTAATTATTGATTGCTAAATCTAAAGGAAAACTCATTTTCATACTTGGTAAATTAATAAGGATTCGTGAACATAACTCAAATCTATAAGAGAGTCCCGGAGTAGGTAATAATTCCCCTAAAAAAGGTGTGATGATCCTGACCTCCCATCCTATCGACCAATGCAAATTCTTAAGCCTCATCAGTCCACAACTAATGAGCACCTACCTTTGGAAAGTAGGTCCAAATGGATATAAAATCATTGGATGTTTCCAGTTCTATGAATAAACCCGTTAGAAACCGATTGGAAAGTTTGAACCTTAAACAAACAAGGTCATCCCCATTTCCAGATGAAACAACATGCCTATAAATAGGAACAAGGGGCCCCTATATGACACTTTGAATTTCTACCTGATAATATCCTTTACTATAGTGCACGTAAGTCCTCATTTTTTTGTGAAAAACCAAGCCTTAATTTTTTTTTCGTGCATAATCCCTCTTTTTTGCATCTGACTTTGTGACCAGATGCTGATATTTCACAACTATTTCCAAAATTGTATACAGTAATGCTTCTTGTGTGCTGAAACCTCTTTATTACATGAAACTTCCTTGAATTATTCAAACTCATCTAAAATAGATGACCAATAGAACCCAGATAATATTGAAGATGCTTCCACTTCTCAAAGAGCCGAAATAACTGGAAATCCTTAGATCCCTTAAGTAAGGAGGGTCTTGACAAAAAATCAAATTCTTGTGACCATGATGACATAAGCACAAAAAATCTATCAAATGAGTGACTATCACCCACTATGGAATTTTGGGTTGTTGGATGAGGTCACCATCCCAACATTCGAGGTTGACACACAGTGTTCATGGCTCACATATGAAGGTGAGATCAATCATTAGAACATCACCATTTATAGCCATCTCTCTAGGGATAATGAGGCTACTGCTATTTATGCATTGAACGGATGGACTGGGATAGTCATGGGGGAGTAGCTGGAGGTAGAAGAATTACTAGCCCACTACACCACCATATTCCAAAGTAGTATGCATGACAATATCTTGGGTTGGAACACAGAACATGACTTGATATTGGTTGACAAATTTACCAGAAAACAAGTGCTCGAAGTATAGGGCATAGTTGTGAAATATCAGACTTTATGAGGTGGTGTGGATGTCACAGTTCCACTTTTACCGTCAATATGATCTAATGACAGAGATCCTTAGATGATGGTCCCTAGATACAAAAATGTTCTATCTTCATCACAGGGAAGTCAACATCAGTTTATGGGACATCCACTGCATTAGGGAATTCCACTATAAGGATTCTAGTATGACGAGTTACTTCCACTAGAGAATGTTTGGAATGATAGATAGTGAACTCCTATCCCAACACAAAATCTTTTGGAGGAACTGAAGCAGAAGCTGAAACATGATATCGTCTTCCATAGAGATATCCTTTACAAGGAATGGTTTAATATGTTATTGGAGAAGGACCCAAAAATGAGAACATGGTGGTAGGATGGGATCCACTGGTCCACTACACCTTTTTCTCACCACATTCCCAAGCGATTGGATTCTACTAGTTAGGGATACATGGATGGGAATGCACCTGGGGATGCTGGTGATGGCGGTGATTATAAAGATAGACAATAGAGTCAATTTGGGGGTACCCTTGGTGGCCTTTCTCTACAACCTATTGGGATGCGTTGCATGGGGAATCATGCTAAGGAGGATCTACATACCATTTTTGTACTTAAATGGATGGATAATAGAGCACCTTTGGGGTTACTAATTCTCAAATTACATCAGTCCTACAAATTCTGTTCTGTGGCTATCTTTTTTGAATATTACTGGGGTCTAGATAGAAATTCTTGACGAGTTCAGGGTCAAAGTTCAAATCGAAAACCAAAAAAACTTCAAATTCCATCCCTTCTTAACTCCGGTTGGTCCAATGGTGGAAAAACTACAAGGAACATTGAAACAAAATGACTACCTACAATGTTTTATAGGTGGAGTGATGATGGGAAATATTGGTGACCATGTCTTTAGTGAACCGTACACATTGTCTTACTTCTCCAGGAAGTTTGGGTGCCTTTAACAAGCGATGAAGAGAGTCTACATGGGGGTCCATGAGGAGTGGTACCCCTATATCCATCATCTATAGTGTATGCTGGTGAATGTGGGATCTAGGGAAACAATTATGCTATCTCCAACCAACCTCGATGCTGGCCTATCGATCGACTATGATAGAAACTGAGTGGAATCATATTCAGAGGTAATATTACAAAATAATATTCAAGTGCTTGAACATGGGAGTGAGGTGAAACAACAATTAGGAATCAGGCGGGATGCCCCCCATGAAATGAACCATGCATATGGGGCAACTCAAGCTAGAGCTGTTGTGGGGACTTTTTAAGGTGTGGTCTCACCCCCACCTCTTGGAGGGGAAGTGTCTTGAAAGTGACCTCAGGGGAAATCAAGGGAGAATCCTAGGAATAAGCTGAGGTACCTACTACATTCAACTTTTGATGCCATATTTCCCTATATATGAATGTCTTGGAGGATTCTTCAAATGTCACTATAGATAGAATACCTATGGTGGATGCTAAATCAATATGGGATTAAGCTACTAGAATTCAGGCTCATTTGAACCATGGATAAGGTGATATTCAACCAGATACATGTATATCTGATGGCTATGGACACCTATGTGTGTCGATGGGGGGGGGGGAGTATGAACCTCCTTACACCCTAGTATGAGTGATGTTTGGTGATGAGTCAGATTAGGAGGATACATCAAATTTTTATGCTTCATCATCTGATGAGGAAAAAACCTACAAGGAGGCATAAGAATCTAGAGATGAGGAATCCTCAGGCTCAGTGGCTCATCAAGGGAGTCCCTGGGAATGTGTTGAAATTGAATCCTCAAAAGAAGAATTGGATAAGTTTCTAGAGGTATGAATTAACTTACTCTCCTCACTTGATCCTTACCCTTTCATTATCCAGATTATCTAACTAAAAGTTTTCATGTAGAGGAACATATAGTCAATGGGAAAGGGGCCCCTGCTGAAGGGGATGAATTTTCACCAACGGGTGTAGAGGAGCATGCTCTAGGGGCTGTGCCTGAGGTTGAAGTGACTTGTGGTCTAGTCGAGGTCGAGGAGGTAAGGGTGATAGCCTCATAGACTTAGGTCATTCCTTTCATATATAGAAGACTAGGCCCTGACATCCCAATGGCAGTGCCCACTACTGGAGAGTCAGTGCACACCATATGGATCATCATTGAAATTTCTCCACCTCAAGGTAAGAGTATATATCGAGTCATTCATTTATAATCATATTTCCATGGATACTTTTCACCAGTATGATTGTATATTTTACACATATCTACCTCAATCAATGAAAGAGGAACTGGTTTTAGTCATTGAATTACCAACCAGTGTCGAAGGATCTTTTGTGATGGAAATCCCGACTATGAATCAGGAGCTCAACCTGCCAATGATCATCTCATGTAAGTACTTAGCTTTTAAAAATCCATACTTGTCATTTAATGATAAGGTTGAATGATGTGTTTCTAACCCAATAAGTTCTTGAAAGGTTTCATTCTTAACAAGCGGATGAGGTTGGGACATCTGGGGGACCTTCCTTGATAACTACACCGGTTCATGAGGAGCCGATCATCCAAACCAATCTGGCCTTGGTCCCAAATGAACAATAATCTATTGCTATGAGTGACACCACTAGTGGGGAGGGAATCAAGGCTGGAAGGGTCAAATATTGTGAGGAATATTCAATTGAGGACATATAACCTCATCATCTAGAGCCAAGCCCATCTAAGGGGATGTTGGAGGAAGATCCTGCTGCCGACCTTCTTATAGAATTTCTCAAGTACAATCCAGTACTGCCTCAAGATTTGGAAGACTCTTATCCTAAAAAGTCTGAATAGAATCACATAATTTGACATATGGTGTTGAAGTGAATACAAATATTTTTTAACCAGTATATAGAACCGCAACTAGTAGGATGGATAGGGGCTCTTCGCCATTGGATACACAATATGTGTGCCAGAGGGGTGGAAACTCATGGTCTTTATGCACTGGTCCATGAATTTCTTGCTGATCAGGTGCATGAAGGAAGCCAACATCTATACATTTCCTAGTATTAGGAGAAGTCTAAAAGAATTCACAAGTTCCAATAACTCAACTAAGAAATCTAGTGCCTATAATAACAAATAAATAAGAAAACTTATTCCCTTAATAATCAATCAGATATTATCATCCAACTGAAGGCTTAGCTGGAAGAGGTCGAGAGGCAGATGAGGTAGGTGATATCTTATATTTTCAATCATTAGGTTGAGAAGAACTAAGAATATATCAGAGTTGATGAGCTTTGTCTGGTGTTATATGAGGAGGAAATTGATATTAGGAGGCGATAGTAGACCTTGTAGGTCATACGCTAGAGGTTGGTGGGGATGTATCACTCAATCGTTGGAGAGGAGACAGAAGGGAAATTTTTACAAGAATCAATAGAGGCTCCAACATGTGGATGAACCTCGCCAATTCCACATTTTTCTTGTTTTCTCATTTTTGAAACCTTTCTTGGTGTATGGAAACAGTTATTTTTCTACTTTAATTATCATACTTTGATAATATTTGTGACACAACTAATGACCAATCCCTAATATCACATGATTCATGATCAGTGTGAGAAACAAGGGATGACCATGTTATTTATTTTCATATGATAATTATAGCCAATCATTGAGCAATTGGTGTCTACTATTTTTGACTGACTACTGAGAGTGTTCAGGTTGAGAGAGGCTGTGACTAGAGAACAAGGCTCTCAGAACAACTGATTTGATTTTACAATGTGATCTAGTGCACGAATGGGGTAACATAAGGGTCATTGAATTATATATAAACAAATGGGAATGTAAAGTGTGAATTAAAATGCCTAAAATATGGAATACCGTGAGAGTGACATGGCGATATAGGATAACTACTGACCATGTTCGAAACACAACATCCGTACCATCGGCTTGGAATGGGGACAAACAAACAAGGGTTGGTCGTTGACCATGTTCGAAACGAAAAACCTTCCTTAGAATGTCATTCAAAGTCTTCTGAGATATTGGCCTAGGATGGTAGGTGATCCAGTATTTCATGATACTATACTATTAGGGGGTCCCCTCAGACGTGGAAGAGGATGAGGATCCAAAGAAGGGGAACACGAAGCATAGAAATAGAGTGATGGAATATTCAAATGGACTCCAACACTATCATAATTATTACACCATGGATTTGAGAACATTGTTGTAAGAGTATTGTTCTAAAAAAATATCAAACCCATATTCCAGGGGAGCATCATCTTGCAGGCCGAGCAATGATTGAAACAGTGAATGGTGCAGTAGATGACCAGCATTGGAGGAGAGGACCTCTCAGGTTAGGTCCTAGGATGTTTTTCTGTTTTACATAGTGAAAATGAGGACAATAGACACAGTTTAACATCATATGGCGAGGATGATACATAGTACAATTTAATGTTATGTGGATGAGAAGAGTCTCATGGTTTATTTTTACGTGACTTGGACGTTGCACATAGTTTATGATTATGTGTCTTGGAACATGGACAATAGTTTACAGTCATGTTGCATGGACCATGGTGAATCAATTTAAAGTCATGACGTGGGGACTATGGAAGTTTCTATTACAAGTGTATTTACAAAGCATGAAATAAATAAACCCAACTTGAATTATCCAAAAGAGGATTGCATACCACACAAGTATTAAGAAGCATATGGTACAAATTTTAAGGTCACTAAACTTGAATCATAGGGGATGTAAATAGTTTAAGTTAATAATGCTCGGACCACGGTATTCTCCAAATAGATATGTGTAGTGAGGAATGTTTTAAAACCCAATGTGAATGAGGACCAAAGAGGCCCAACCCCACACCACAAATTCCTTGGATGATTTGAACATAGTTTAAAGTCATAATTCTTGGACATGGACTCCTAGTTTAAGGTTGTAGAGTTTGGACTAAGGGATCCTTTGTGTAGCTTGACCACATCGGTACACACCCTACCAAAACTCCTAATCCCATGTTATTTATACTTGGTGTAAGAAAAAAGGAATGGTAAGGGGTCTTCCTAAAATGTGTAAGAACACTTTAGAGGTGAGGAGAAAATACATTAAAGGGAGACACCAAGGGTGTTTGAAAGGGAACACTTTAGCTTGACCACATTGGTACACACCCTGCTTACCTGACGGTGAAAATACATGAAAGGGAGACACCAAGGGTGTTTGAATTCCACGAAGATATAGGGAGGTAAAAAGGAGGTAAATCGAGACATTAAATACCTGGATAGAGGTGGAAACTGGTGAGTAGGGATCAACATTTGACCATGTCTGAAACATAGGGGCCACAACCCTACCAGTTAAGAATGGGGTAAGAAAATGTAGGATCAACTATTGTCTAAGTTCAAAACACAGAATCCACTATTTTATGCCAATTATCCACTAGGAAATTGGCCCAATATGGGAGGTGATCCAAAATGGCATGAGACGATCACCGTTATGGGGTCCATCTAGATTAGAAAGATGATTTAAATCCAAATTAATAAAGAATCGAAGCGTGAAATGGGGTGTATCGGAAAGTAGGATTCAAATATGGGTTTTTGAAATAGTTTAAAGTCATATTGTGTGGACCATGGATATTATTTTCAGGTCTTACTCAGACCGTGAGATCTTAGTTTAAGGTTATAATGTTTGGACCATAGGTAGTGTTCCAAAAATGGATATGCATAGCATGTCATATTGAAAAATATGACATGAATGAAGACCTAGGAGGCCCAATGCCACACCAAACATTTGTGAGAATACTCACACAAATTTAAATTCATGATACTTAGACTAAGGGAAGCTATTAGTTTAAGGTATTTAATCTCATACCAAGATGGGGCCAAGAGGATAAAGGATTCAATGAATTTTTATCTAGGCCCAGAGATGAGAAGTCTGTGCATCACTACATATCCCATAAGAATGGGAATCAAGCCACATATAGTTTTTGAAGTTAGCACACATAGTTTAAGGTCACATGGTCTGGACCATGGTGGATATTTTAGAGTCATGTTGTTTAGACTATAGGTGAAAAATTCACTCCAAGGGTATATAAGTGGCACAAAAGACGTAAAACCTGACATGGATAAGGCCAAGAAGGCTCACACACCACATATATACCTTAAGGCAGGCCGCATAAAGTAAGGTCATAATTCCTGGTCCGTAATCGAGGAAAATGGGCCAAAGGGTTAATTAATTTTTAGCTGGACTCGAAGATGAGGAGTCCAAGCATTGCGACATATCCCATAAGAATGGGAATAAATAAATACATAGTTATAGAACATGACATAATAGGAGACCAATTATGGTTGGGGTGATCCTCTATGATGAGGGAATTGAAGGAATCCCATGGTTATCATGGGGAATCCCATGTTTAGCTAATATGGTAACATTTTTAACCATACCATACTTATTGTATGAGGCATACCAAATTAAAATGGGGTAAATTTTTTTGCTTATTAATATATAAGAGGAATCCCAGTTTTATATGGGGTAAGATTTTAGTTTAATGACATGCGTTGAGGATGTAAGATCTTAGTTTAAGGTCATAGAGTTTGGACCTATGAGGTTGGGTACCCCAAATGGACATGTGTCATGCAGTGTAACGATAAAACTGACATGAATGAGGGCCAAATAGGCCCACCACCACATAACATAGTCTAGAGAGAAGCCCAATGTAGTTTGAATTCATAATTCTTAGACTTTCTATGAATAGTTTAAGGTCGTGTTTCTTGGACCATGGGATTTCTATTAGTTTAAGGTCTTAAATATTAGACCAAGAAAAAAGGGGAGCGACTCAAGAGGATATGTGTAGTGAAGTGTTATGACAAAATAGAAATGAATGAGGTCCAAGGAGGCCCAACACCACAAAACATAGTCTAGAGAGGACCTGCATATAGTTTAAAGTCGCGATTCTTGGACTTTATATAAAGTTTAAGGTCATGTTTCCTAGACCATAGGTTCTTAGTTTAAGGTCATAAAGTTTGGACTATAGCGACTATTAGTTTAAGGTCATAGAGTTTGGACCAAATAAGGGAATTTGTTTATAGAAATGAACATAGGGTGGAGGAGTAATTAACCCGATGTGAATAAGGGCCTAGGAGGCCTACCGCAATATATGCACCTTGAGGTGAACTATATATATTTTATGGTCATAATTCCTAGACCGTAATCGAGGAAAAGATTCCAAAGGGTTGATGAATTTGTAGCGGGGCCCAAAGATTTTTTTGGGCATCTCTACATATCCCATAAGGATGGGAATCAATCCGCACGTAGTTCTAGAACACAACATTGTGAGATATCAACCATAGTAGGTGAAATCTTCTCTGATAAGGGAACCGGGGAATCCCATGATAATCATGAGGCATACTAAACTTGTTAAGGGTAGTATCACAGTTTAAAGTCATGTGTTGAGAACATTAACTCATAGTATAAGTTCATATAGTTCAGACCATGGTGGGAAAATATCTCGAATGGGGGAGTGTAGTGCGGTGTTCTAGAAAACCTAAAGTGAATAAGGAATAAGGAATCCCAACACCACATGAAATATCCCAGATAAAAGTCACATATTGTTTAAATTCATGATGCTTGGACAGGTATTCCCAGTTTAAGGTGATGGAGCTCGAACCTTTTTCCAAAATTTTAAGGTCATATTGTATGGACTATAAAATCTTAGTTTAAAGTCATAAATTTTGGAATTATGGAAGGAGGCTTCCCAAAATGGGAATATATGGCATGGAGGAGTGATAAAACTAATGTGAAAAGGGCCTAGAGGCACGATTCCATAACACACTTTCTTAAGAATACTCAAACATAGTTTAAAGTCATGATTCTTGGACTATGATTCATATTTTAAGGCCATAGAGCTTAGACTCATTTTGAAAATAATTTAAGGTCATGTTTCATGGACCATAGGATGGATATTAGTTTAAGGTATTAAATATCGGACCAATGAGGCTCTTATTTTAAGGTCACAGAGTTTGGACCAAGCACCCAATTTAAAGTCATGTTCCTGGGACATGGACACATAGTTTAATGTCATACAGTAAGAAAGATAGGTGTTACATAGTTTAACTTCATGTAAATAGGAAACTAGAAATATGAATTTTATTGTTGTGTGATTGGGATGATGGTATGTGCATTTTAAGTTCATGGAGAGAGGGCCAATGATGCTATACAGTTTAATTTCGGGCAACTAAAATAGTGGGGCTATGTAGTTTATCATCATGAATCTAGGATGCTAGCTATTATGTAGTTTAACTTCATGAAACTAGGATGATGGTGTCTCCTCATGTGAATTACTTCTTGAGAAACTTGTAATTGTTTGGAGGAGTAATGTGATATCCATCAATAGTGATCAAAGAGTACACACCATTGGAATATACCTTGTGAATTATGTAAGGTCCTTCCCACTTGGGATCCAACTTTGGTGGATTCTTTCTATGAATCATTGGAAATATAAGGGCCAGTACCATATTACCCTAGAGAAAAGAGTGGAGGAAAAACTTCTTGGTGAACGCCCTTGATTTCTTGTTTTGGTTCCTCTCTAGATTATTCAAGGCCTAGAATATGTTCTCTTAGAGTGATTCTAGCTCATCAAGATAGACTTATGAAATTTTTTATGGCATCTTCTCATCATAGATAGCTATTCAGAGCAATGAAAACTGAATATCAATGGGAAGTATACCTCTGTTCTGTACACCAGGATATATGGAGTTACTTGGGTGTAATTTCGAGTCATCGTCCGATAGGCCAAAAGGGAATTGAGGATATTGTCAAACCAAATCTTCTTGTTCTAGTCCACCATCTTCTGTAGAATGTTAGAGAGGGTCTTTTTGAACACCTCAATCTGTCCATTTTCTTATTCATGGTAGTGAGAAGTATGGTTGGACCAGATACTGTAGTTAGTGTATAGATTCTTTAGCTCAGTATCCAGAAAGTTGGTACCATTATAGGTGATAATAGCATGAGGAACTACAATTTGGTGGATGATGTGGGAGCTCACAAATTCGATCACTAACTATGCCTTGAATTCCTTGAGATGAATCACTTCTACCCACTTGGAGAAGAAATCTATCACAATCATAATGAACCTGATCTGGTTATTTATTCCTAGTGTATAGGTTCCCAAAAAATTGGGTCCCCAAACTGAAAAGGGTGAGGAATAATTGTTAGTGTGAAGGGTCATTGGTGGTAAATACACAAAGTTAGAATGAATATGATACACATGAAACCTCTTGGAATACTCGATGTAGTTATAAATCATGGTGGGCTAGAAGTAGCCCAACCTCCAAATCTGGTGGGAGAGCTTCAACCCTTCTTGATAATCTATGCATGATTGGACATGAACTTCCTGAATAACATGGTGAATTTCATCTCCTCATATGCATTGTAGGAGAATTACATAAAATCCACGTCTATAGAGAGTATTCTCTAGGTTATTCCCACTCTAGAGGGTGAATTGCGATGTGAAATGACATATTATTTCACACTCGACTCGATCTGGAAGGAGGGAGCTACGATAAAGATACTTGATGAAAGGGATTTTCTAATCGGAGGTTTATTCTGCCGTGGGGGGACTTGGGGTACCTGATGTGGAAGCACCAAAAATATGTTGGTTTACCTACTAGAAATCATCATAATCTGTAATGATAGTATAAATGAATCTCCAATTAGCTATGTAAATGAATAGATCATTCTGGCCAGACTCTATATGAGAGGTTTCTAGACTAGATAAGGAGTCAGATCAACCATTCTACTATAGAGAAACATGATTAACCTCTATTTGATAAGGGAACTAGTCCATAAGATGGCATGTGAATTCTAGTAAGGGAACAAGCTCTGGATTCTTAATGGTATAGTCACTATTGATCCATTTGATGACTAACTTAGAGTATCCCTTCACATGGAAGTAGGGGACATAAATTTTGAGGGCCAAATCAAGACCAGTAATGAGAGCCTGATACTATGCCTTGTTGTATGTGATGCCTTCTGATATCAAGAACAATTAGGGTAAGAAAACCTATTGGACTACTCTATTGAGCTTGGTATCATTAACCATCCTACCAATTAGACCCCAAGAGGTGCCATAAAAATTCATATTCCAACATGATATATCCTAATCCACTGATAATATAGACTCATATGGGAAATCAAAATCTAGAGGAAATTCTTTAGTATTCAGATGGGCATTAAAAATGTTGTACAAGGCCTAGCCTTTGATATCTTTCTATAAGGCGAACCTAATGTCGAACTACTGAAGAATCACTACCCAACATGCCAGCTGACCTATCAACTCTGGGTGATTTAGGATATAACTTAGTGGTT
The DNA here is from genome assembly GCA_963277665.1 of Viscum album. Taxonomy (NCBI): domain Eukaryota; kingdom Viridiplantae; phylum Streptophyta; class Magnoliopsida; order Santalales; family Viscaceae; genus Viscum; species Viscum album. The sequence goes on along the minus strand of OY728139.1, from coordinate 94,338,985 downwards.
CTACTCGGGACACCAGATGTATCTCATGATATTGCAGATAGTGCTACAACTTCTTCATTCTAAAAACCATTATGAGGTAATTATTCTCTATAGGAGAGTACCTATCATCCTTATCGAGGATCATGTGACTAAGATAATATAAAATATTCTATTTTCCTTCATTGTTTTTCTAGGCGATAAGGGCACCGAGGGACCATTCTAGGGTGATCAAATTGAGGACCAAAGGCTTATTGGAGATAGGTGACATCAGAACTGGAGGCTTTAGTAGATACTTCTTTATTTCCTCGAAGGTGGCTAGACACTCTTTATCCCACTAGTAGACACTACCTTTATTCATGATCCTAGAAAAGAGATTACACTTTACAACCAATTTTTTGATGAATCAACATATGTAAGCTATGTATCCTTATAGGCCTTGAAGATTCTATAGGTTTTTCAGAGGAGACATATGGATGGTGGACTTGATCTTCTTTGAGTTGACCTCAACGCCTCTGTATCTGACAATAAAATTGAGAAAATTTCATGAGGTAATCCCAAATTCACACTTTATAGAGTTCATCATCTAGTGTTAGGAGCAGAGGAAGAAGAACAATTTCTAAATATCTATGAGATGGTCCGAACACTGGTGGTATATGACCACCAAATATTCTATGCATCATTCCAATACCACCCCAAGGATCAGTTTGAAGATGTGATTCATAGCTCATTGACAATTATCTCCTGCATTCTTCAGAGCGAAAGGAATCACATGATAACAGAAGGTCCCTCAAGGTCCTATAAAGGTAGTAGAATCTTCATCTTAGAGGTACATCCAGATATGATTGTACCTAGAATATCCATACCCAAAGGAGAGATCTTGGAACCCAGTTGTGGCATCGATTAACAACTCTATCACTAGAGGGGGAAAATTATACTTTGAACAGTGGAGGTTAAGATCTTTGAAGTTGATATGGACTCTGATTTTCTTGTTATTATTCATAATAGGGATGATTTTGGAAATCCACTTGGGGTATTGAACTTCCTCAAAGAATTTGGATTTGATAATCTTATCAAATTCAGACTCTACTATGACACCATGAGAAGGGTGCATTTTCCTGGGAGGCTGATTGAACCCGTGATGACTCACCGGGAGACCAATATGGTGGACTAATCCTTGAGGGTCTAGTACTATTATCTCATCATAACTCTAGGAAAATACATCATGATGTTGCTTCATTAAATCCACATACTTCTATTGTTCCTATGTAGGCCTAGCTATATTTATCATCATTATCCTTGGACTTGTCTCAGTGCCATGGTTCACCTAAATCAACTCATCGACAGTGGTGGAGACACCCTCATAAAATGAGGTAGTAACATCCTCTAAATCATTTTCATCATATAAGGTAGGGGAATCAATGGGAGAAGATGGATCATCCAGGATGACTGATTCTAGAGGAACACTTGTGTCTACTTGGGAAGATATGGGATCCTTTCTGTGGAACTCTAGATCTATTGAGACCATGGTAACAAAGGCTTTCATGCCAATCCCATCGGGCCTTCAATCATGGGGTCTATGCTTGATATCAAAGCAATGGTGGGGGGGGGGGTTATCTTCTGTCTATTCAACCCATCACAGCAAAACAGATGGGTATGATGTATAGTGTTAGTCATGGGGAAAACATCTTGGTACCTCATAGGGGTAGAGGATTATGGTATCACTTGGTCCTAGCCTATGTAGTAGTAAGAGGTAATCTTGTAATGCTCCTTGTACTTAGGGTCATAGTTCCCCATCCTCTAAAACTTGATAAATAAACTTCCTAAGTTTGGATGCATGGATTCTAACTAGTGAATCAACTAGATGAAATCATTATTCAAATCTTCCCATGATCTGGCTGAAATGGTGGTGTGGTCAACCTCATTGGTCTGAACTTTCTTCTCCTTGATCTTGTAATATCCAAATTCCAGATAATAGTATTCAAAAGAATAAAAGGGATATGTATAAACCTAAAGAAACCTACTCAACCATTGAGAGAGTACTTGAGGCATTTGTGACATGAGGATGGAAATTATGTATGTAGATGAATCCAGGGACTACCCATCAACGTGTTATAGGTAGTATCCTGTGAGACAGCCATGAATTTAACACTTACTACCAAGCCTCCAAAATGGGTCTTCAACCAGATCTCGCCATACGATCTCTGATTGGTCCTATCATAACCTTGGATATTCAGGTTAGAGGGACTCAAATCTTCTTTAGTTAGTCCCAACTTGTGGAGTGTTTGGGTTGGGATGAGATTGATCCAAGAACCTGTGTCCACCATGTAGTGGTGAAATTATACTCCATTGAACTGGCATGTGATGTACAGAGGGATGATGTTCCCTTGTATGAGGGAGCCTACATCTTCCCTAGAGAACAAGACGGCGTCTTGGTATTTTGGTTACTTGACCTCCCCTACATTGTAACTCTTTGTAGTAGTTACTTCTACTTTATAACTGAGAGGTATTTTCAAGGATTCTATGAGGGAATCACACATTTCATTAGACAAGCAGAGGGTGATGTAAATATTCTTCTACTCATCAGTTAACTTACCTAGAACCACTATCAGTTGACTTTCAGCTTTCCGAGACCTAGATTTAGCTGAATGTGGCTGATCATGATGTGGTTTCAGCTATTCTTCTTGTTTAGTTAACATGATTATCTATGTTAGTGTGTCCAATGGATCAGGATAGAGGACTATTTCTACCGATCTCTACGCATGACTTAATTCCCAGCCTTAGTAGCATGCACTAATTTTCTCAAGGCACTGAACTGGTCATTCTAGTAGTTCACATGCACTCTAATTCTTCTTCAATGTCTTTGAATAGAGGCACTCAGGGAACTTACCTAACATTCCTCACCATAGGGGACCATAAATTGATCTACTAACTCGATGAAATTCACAAAGGCATACTCCTGATCACAATAAAAGGAATATTCCAATGCTGGGAAGACCCTAGGGAAAATACCTAACTTTGGGGGCATAAAATAACTGAGGGTACGAGATAGTTTTGGAACCAGTGGGGGACTTTTATTTCCCTTGTTATGTCAGTGCCTAATATTATAAGATTTGGAAGTCTATGACGTAGATGCAGAAGCATCAGCCGGAGAATGAGTAAAAACTCAAGGAGATTCAGGCCAGCCTAAGTATGTACAAATTTCACCGTTGGTGTAGGAAACTGCCCTAAGATTCAACCAGTCAACATACTCTTGAGTCCTGTGGTTGGAAACCTGATGCCTTTCACCTTCAGTGTCACTGTCAGGCTCGACGGAGATGTGTTCCACCTATGCTAGAACATTTCCAAACTTGGATAGAACGTTATCCACTTGTACTTGGATCCAATTCATGAACACATATAAATTATTTATGGTATGTACAAGGATTATTTGGTAAGGGAAATGGTCAGGGTAATTAGTACGCTTGGATTCATGGGGATTCTTGGACTCTATCAGCTTTAGAATCCCCTGTTCCAGGGCACCAAGGAAATAAACAAGAACCTATGAATCCTTTAAATAATAGGCTAGGATCCCTATATCTAGAAAGTTAAATCTAGGATCCTATCCGTAATGAGGGGATGGATACTGACGAGGGACTGAATCCAGATTCTTTCATCTAGGCAGTTACATTTGGTGGGGTGGTGACTACTAATTCTTCACTGGGTGAGGCTAATCTTGATAAGGCCGTTGCACTTGTAAAGGATCTAATAGAAAAGGGGAAACAACTCTAGCTTCTCTAGGGACTCTACCTACATTGTAGTGGCAGGTTATTCCTTGGAATCTCTTCTTGAGAGAGCTAGCAAAGGCAATAAGCATGCTTGTTATAATGTTGTAAGGCTTCCTCCGAGCATTGGTCCTTGTTAGAGAAATCAAGGAACCCACCTGGAAGTTATGAGTGATGAGGGTAGGGACTAGACCATTCTTGACGTTCCCCAAAAACATATTTGGTATATTTTATTAATTAAGTGTAATTTTGAATGAATATGTGAGGACCTTCCACTGGGAAACAAAATCTGTGACATGATCATCAGGAAGTTGATTGGACTTGAAGAGGTTAGGAATGATTTTCATATGCACGGTGGAGATGAATAGGTAGAGGAACTTCTTGTGAAGATCTTACCAACCAGTGATAGACCCAATGAGAAACTGAATATAACAGAAGAATGTAGGCCCTTCTAATTTCCGTACGAGACACCTGATTTTGGTGGCCTCCTACTGCTCTGGGATTCCCAACATAGGCCCGAACCTTGAGATGAAGTGGTCCAAATGCCACAATGGGTCACCCATCCCATTAAAAGGGTAGAATATAGGTTTACTAGAATCTGGGAGCACTTGTATGTCATCCACCCATTCCAGGTATGGATTTTCATCAGGTCGGATCACCATATGTTTTGTCTCCAGGGATTCAAGGTGATGAGTGATAGCAACTATCAAACCATATTGGTAGGGGTTCCTATCTTGACGAGGATATCTGACCACCAGTTTGTTGAAAGGCTCATCAAAATGGTAGTAAGTCTTATTAGATTATGGAGCTTCTTGATCTGGGTCCCAAGGAAGGTTATCACGCTTCTCAGGCAGATTCGATGACTCATATCTTAGTTGCATTCCATAAACTCCTGCCTCTACTCTGTCTGGATGTGTAGGATCATCGAGCTTGACTAGAAACATCTAGATAAGGAGGAATTGAGGTTTTCCTTGTTTCCCAAGTAGAGGAGGAACATGATCATATCAAAGAGTGCTGTAGTCTGGGCATCGCTTAGCAATGAGCTCATTGATGATAATAAGGGAAACCACCATGCAATAATATGACCTTACCTTTACCTGAATCCTATAATACAACATCTAAAAATTCCCAATAGAAAAAGTAGGGTGTGAGAACAACACATTAGTAGGATACCACCACAGATTCTATACATGGTTTAATATCATGAGTATAGTGCTCCTAGCTTTTAAAACAAAAATAGTTTTACAAATTATTTTCATAAATCAAAACCAGTTTGAAAATTGTTTTCTCTATGGTTTTCATAAATACTTTCATATTATCAAACAAGAAATATGAAAGTAGAAGTGATAAAATAGGAAAGTATATCCATGCATCATAAGGTAAGAAAGTAAACATATATAGATGAAATACCATCATTCGATGTCATGTGACACAACCTCATGTAAAAACCTATGAGAAAAAATCCATGATGAAAACAATCATGTAATAAATAATAATAAATGAAAAATCACATTGTATTAGGCCCTATACAATGGGAAAATGCATACTAAACACTAAATATCCTAAACAAATATAAAATTGGATCCAACCAATACCAAGTATTTCCATAGTCTATCAATGTCCAAAAGGTTCCCTCATAGTGGTGCTTCACACACTAAGGCTACCCATGTCTTTTTATTGATTCACCCAAGGTTACAAATGTTCCAATTGTCAAAATAAATTTGAAAACCATGCTCACAATTTTATAAAACATTTTTAAATCCAATACAATATGATTTGGTGTTTGAAAATCCATTTCCAAATCAAGAAAATACATTTTCAAAGAAAAACCCCTTTAAAAACATTTTCTTTTCCAAGAAATCTTTTGAAACCACATATAACTTCAAATAAATGAACAACCCAAATTAATTTACCAAGAATGATAACCATTTCATAAAATTAATCCATTTTATAGAAACACCTACCTCAAAATGGTAAAACCTAGCCGCCTCTGACAATGGTGACTAGAAACCAAGAGATCAAGCTTAGAAATACAAGGTATGATAATAAATTGTAAAGGATCAATAGAAAACACTATACAATCATGAATACAAACAAAAAAGGTAGCCAAAGGAGTAGTTGTGACCAAAGAAAGGAAGAACCAGAAAGAACACTTTCCCTGAGAGGTCCACCGCAACAACCCACCAAATGAATTGGTCTGAAAGGGAGGGAGCCACCCAAAATTTCCTAGGGTGAACTTTGGGTCAAGAGAGGGAAATATATAGGTGAAATGAAATAAAAATTAGTATCACATCACCCTAAAAACTAAAACTCACAACATTTACCAGATGTGTAATCCCATTACATATTGCGTAATCTATGAAGATCAGAATCACTTGAAAATGAGTATCCTTTTTATTAAAAACTTGATTTTTCCATTAAACTATGTAAACCCACTATACGGTGTGTAAAAATTTCTCGCCCTGAACCTATTTCAAAATATCTACCCGGAAATCATTATACAGTGTTTAATCCCTTTACAAAGTGTGTAATCACATAGTTGGCAACAAATAATCTAGTTTCTAGTAGAAAAACAACCAAGAACTCAGGATGCCCTCCGAACTTGGGGATAACCCATTAAATCCATTAACATGTTTATACCTAGACTCCATTAATTCAAAAAAACATATATCCCTAAACTATAAGTAATTTTCCATAGAAAAGACTCTTTATCCCTAAGAAGCTCACAAACACACCCAAACATGGATGATAAACAAAGTATAAATAAGGGTGTTCTTGAAAAGTGTAATGAGATGTTATAGGGAAATGTTTTAAATATAAAACTCCTCATACAATGGGAGATGGATGAATACTAAGGTTCCACCAATTTCCCTCAAACATTGGTGTAACTAATGGCTTAATCATGATTTCTACAACTTGTTCATTAGTTCCAACATACTCCATTTTAATCATGCCTTGTTGAACATTTTATTTTATGAAGTGATATTTGATATTGATATGTTTGGTATGAGAGTGTTGAACCATATTTTTCATGAGATTGATCATAATATTATTGTCATTGAATATCACCATCATATTTTCACCTCATCACCAATATCAGCAAGTTGTTTATTCCTCCAAAATAGATGAGTGAATACCTTTATCACAAATATATACTTAGCTTCATCTATAATAAGAAAAGTGGTTTCCTTATTCTTAATCAACCATCCCACATAAGTATTTCTAATGAATAAGAAACCACCAGTTGTGGACTTTCAATTCACAACATCACCAACCCAGTCAATAAAAAAATGTTAAAAATTCATGATCCTTTCTTACTTCAAAGTATAATCCAAAATTAAGAGTACCTTAAATATAACTCATGATTTGTTTAACTAATGAGAAATGAAATTACTTCATCTAAATTTGAAATCAATCCACTAAACATGTTGAAAAGAAAATATTTTGGCGTGTTGCAGTCAAATACTAAAAGATTCTAATTATCCTCCCGTATAGGGTGTGACCCACAATTTACCATCCTCCTATTTCCCAAGTTTTATACCAATAGAAATCAGAGTCAAAATTGGTTTGGAATCATGCATTTTAACTTCTTCAACATCTCCCTTGTATACTTTTCCATATAAATTAAAGTTTCTTCCTTATTTTAAATCACCCAAAGCCCTAAAAAGTATGTGAATTCACTAATCATGGACATTTCAAATTCCGATTTCATGTGATTAGAAAATTCTTTCACTAATCCATGCTTTACTCTGATAAATATGATATCATCCACATAAAAAATCACCATATATTAATCTCCCCAGGATGTCTTTGTTTTCGACGCTTTCCGCCGGGGTGCGCGCATCCGTCTGTAGAGGACGCGCAGCTGTTGCCCCGCATTCCCGCTTTCCAAAGGCGGGTGACATTCGTACCTTGTTCAGGTACGTCTGCTCCTTGATCGAAACAAGATGATGGGATGTCAGTTCTTCCTTCTGTGGATTCCTCCTCAGAACTCATCACCTAGTCCGGGTCTCCCTCATAGATTTACTACGTTGTTCATGAAACTCTTCCCAGTGCCATGTTTCCATGGATGCCGGTTAATTACACTACTTATGTCGGGACATTCCAAAGGGTCCGGTCAGGACAGCAACCTTCAGTCGGGGGAGTAGTCACGTTGAGGTATCAGTAGCGTGTCTGAATGTTGGGGAACCTAGCATGTCTGTCTATTATCCCTGGTCACAGGGCTTCTCGAGGGCATGGAAGCCCGATGCATCCCACATAGAGCATGGGGAATTATATTCCATAGACACATATCTGAGGTTTTCCTCAGCTTCCCGTGTTTAACACAGGGTACGCCGCGAGTTTAACGTCCAGCGGAGACGGAATGAGGGTGATCAGAAAGTCCCATAGAGACAGATCAGATTGGTATATCCTTAGGAGGTAACACCTGGAAGGTTTACCAAGGGGATGGATCAGAATGCCCAATGAGGACGGATCTGAGGTGGTGTGCCCCATAGAGGGGAGATGTCACACCGTAATGGCTGATCTGAACACCACTGAGGGCGGATCAGGGGAAGTGTGCCCCAGGATGGGGGACGCCATGGATTACCATTGGTTGGGATTGAACCTCTTGGAGGTTTCCTACGTACCCTGTGTAGAGGACATGGATAAAAACCCACATAGTTCGAAAGGGTAATGAATCTGGGTGTACACAGAGGACAACGACCCGGAGATATGATGGGGCTTACACGTGGAAAGCGGCCCATGCACCGCTAGGATCAGCGAGGAGGTGGATTGCATGATCCCACCAGGATGTGGTGGCCCGGGTGAGAATCGGGATGGGTGATGGATGGATGAATGAAGTGGAGAGGGAATGAAATGGGACCATCGCAGGGGTGACAGTGAAGTTGGGCTTAAGCCTTGAAGAGGCTTCTTACGTATCCCCGTGGTAGGGAATCAAAGTCCGCATAGTTCGGGATGGTGCCGGTGAACCAACGTGAAGGTGGACCTTGGCCCGATGGATGTCGTCAGCGAACCAACGTAAAGGTGGACCTTGGTCTGATGCGTCAGCGAACCGACATGATGGTGGACCTTGGTCCGATGGATGTCGTCAGCGAACCAATGTAAAGGTGGACCTTGGTCCGATGCGTCAGCGAACCGACGTGAAGGTGGACCTTGGTCCGATGGAAATGGGCATGAACCTCAGGGAGGCTTCCTACGTACCATGCCTTGACATGGATCAAAGTCCCCGTAGTTCAAAGGGTTTCATTGGTGAACCGACGTGAAAGTAGACTCGGGGGTCCACTAGTGGTGGGCTTGAACCTTGGGAAGGTTTCCTATGTACCATGCCTTGACATGGATCAAAGTCTTTGTAGTTCAAAGGATTGATAGAATATAGTTTAACGTCATGCGGGACGGTAGTGAACTCTGACGTGAATAAATGACGGGCGATGGGCTTGAACCCCGTGGAGGCTTCCTACGTACCATGCCTTGACATGGATCAAAGTCCCCGTAGTTTGGACTGGCGGTGGGTGTTGGCGAACCGACGTAAATGAGGGACCTTGGTCAGATGGGAGATGGTCTTGAACCTCTGGGAGGCTTCCTACATACCATGCCTTGACATGGATCAAAGTCCTCGTAGTTCAGGTTGTGACAATGGCTTGTCGTCAGGATAGAATGCAGTTTAACGTTGTGCTGGATGCAGGTAGAACTCGATGTGAAGAAATGACGAGTGGGATTGAACCTCGTGGAGGCTTCCTACGTACCATGCCTTGACATGGATCAAAGGCCCCGTAGTTCAAATGGGTGTGCAGTTTAATGTCATACGGGACGATGGTATGCAGTTTAATGTCATGCTGGATGAGGGGAATTATCATGGCCAATGCCAACTCTAAGCCCACGTGAGTCATGCTCGGTGTGAGAAACAAGAGACAGCAAGGACCTAACGATAACGCCGCGAAGGGTGCATCCGTGTGAACCGAAGAGGGGATTACACGTTAGGCGACCCATGGTGCTAGGACTTACTTCAGGATGGAGGCCCGAAGTGCGATAGGGCACAACGAAAGAGGGATTTGGGACCTATGATGGGAGGTGCCTCATTCCCTATCACTCCCTCCACTGACCTTGGTAGTGGGGAAGTACGGAGATGCAGAGGTGAAACCATCCGTTGGGGAACTAGGGTCGCCCCTCTCCTGAGAACATACGCCACTCCAATAAGAAGGATATCATCCCTTGTGGATGGGTGATTCCACTCCTGTGGAGACAAGTGGTGTAAAGAATGTTCGAGCTGGGGGGACCCTTCGTGAGAGGCACGAGGTCAGGTCACCGTTTAACATCATGTGTTGAGGACGTGGTGCTTGGCAGTTTAACGTCCTGCAGCTCGGACGAGGTGGGTTCACTCCGCACCCCTAAGACTTACATAACCGGTACCCTCTGGTCCTTGGGGGAGGGAAGGTACTGGAAAGGCCATGGTCAAGGTGGGTTGTGGAGCGAACCATCGAGGGGTCCACATTAGCGTGGCTATGTGAAGAAGCAATATCCGTTAGCGTGCCTATGCGAAGAAGCATTAGGCGAAGCAATGCTACGAGTGGTATTGTCCGTGGGACTTTGAAATCACATCGTGCATACCTGAAGGGTCGCACGGGAGGAGTAATTGATAAGCAAAGGAGTGTGCTTCGCGAAGCGGAGTGCCTTAGCCTTAGCATGAGGCATAGGTGTGAGTGGAGGGTGCTTCGCGAAGTGGAACAGTATTCGCGGAGCACTGCCCCGTGAAGAAGAGGTGCCTCGCGAAGCAGGGTGCTGCGAAGCTGTGTACTTCACGATGTGTAGCGATCCTGCCTTAGCATAGGGATCACTAGTATAGGTTGGGTGTTTCGCGAAGCATAAATGCTCCGCGGCTGCCCGGGTTCCCTTGGAAGTCCCCTTCCTTCGCGAATTCCCTTGAGCTTTGCGAAGGGCATCCCTCTCAGAAGAGGGGCTCAAAACGATTCAAAGCGAAGGCGTCACGCGAAGTAGAAGTACCTCGCGGAGCTCATGATTTCCAAGGGAAAAGAGTGCTTCGCGATTCAGGAGAGGAGAAGCCGAAAGGTCGGATTGTCCGTCCTTGGGACTCAGGGGGAGTCTAGTATTTATAGGCAAGGGGTGCCGTGAAGCGGAGCTCGCGCGCCGCCTCAGGTACATCGCGGCGTGCTCGCGAACGTCAAACTCGTTCACGGAGAGTTACCGCCTCCCAAGCTTTGCGGTGGGCTCGTGAAAGTCAAATGTGTTCGCGGAGAGTTACCGCCTCCCGAGATTCGCGGTGGGCTCGTGATGCTCGGGGTGCTTCGCGTTGGTGCTTCGCGAGGCAGCGTGCCAGCCTTCTTTTTCGTCCCTCCCTTTCGTGCAATATTTTGGCGCCAACAGTCTTCACATAGAGATTATTGTCAACACCTCCCCTTTTAAATTCTAACTTCTTTAGATATGTATCCAGTTAGGACTACCATAATCGTAGTGCCTAATTTTGACCATATAGATCATTTTTCAATATATAAACCTTTGTTTCATCATTCATAATTAGAAATACTAGTGTTTCTTCAATGTAAAATTCTTATTTAATAAATAATTTCATTTTGACATCCATATGATGAAATTTATACCCTATTTTAATTTCCATGGATAATAAGATCCTAATGGACTATAGTCAAGATATTGGAGCAAACATTTTCTTCAACATCAACACCATAAATTTATACATAGCATTTACATAATAAGAATGACTTGTTTTTTATTAAATTTTCTTTATCATAAATATTTTTCTTGAAGATATTCTTTGTTCCAATCACATTGTGATTTTATGTCCTCTTAACAAGATCCAAAGTTTTATTTTTACCAGTATCATATAGTTCTTCATTCATGAAATTAAACTATGATTCATTCTTACTTTCTTCTTCAAATGAGGTTGGTTCCACCATTTATAGAAGATAAGAATAAACTATATTCCTAATTATACTTATCTATATAGGCTTTTCCAATCCCTAATAATGTTGGATTGAACAAATTATACTCTTCTACTTCTCCTGTGAGGTTCTGATTGAGTTTTTTCAGTAATGGTTTCCTCTTCTGATTCTATTTTTAGATCATCATTATTTGGAGAACCCTAAACACTAGGCAATAATTAAATAAATTCTGTATTTGAACCTATTCATTTTTCAACTTTTTCTTCATTTTTAAGCATATAAACATATAATCTCATTGAGTTATTAATAATTTTATCCTCAATGATATTAACTCGGTGGCTCTCTTTAAAAATTTTAAGCTAATTATTATATCATTTATAGGATTTAATCTTTATTGATTATCCTAGGAATATTATTTCATAAACAATATCACAATAATTGAATTGATTTCCTTCTTTGTTTCAGGTGAAACATTTACTTACAAAAATATGAAAATAATTTAGTGAATGCTTCATTCCATGCCATATTTCATAGGGTTTCCTTTCCTCTATTGGACTCTACCCTGTTCTATTTTAAGTGCACACCATGAATTGAATAATCTCTTTCTAATATTTATGAGAAACACTACTCTCAATCAATATAGTTTTGTCCATATTATTAATCTATTTATTTCTTTTTTCAACAACCCCATTTTTTCATGGTGTTATCACTGATGAAAACTCATGCTTGATCCCATGTTTTTAATGTAATTTTAACGTTCAATAGATGTGTATTATTTAGTAGTATATATTTATACATTTAATAAATTATCATATAATTTACATAAAAATAACACATTCCATTATGTTATAATAATCAGTAAAAAGAATGTAGTACATCTCGCCGTATTTTATATCCACATTCATTGGACCACATACATATTTGTTGAATAGATCAAGCATATTTGATTCCTGTTTTCTACTAAGAAAATAATAATTTTGTACTATTTTTCCTTAAATGAAATAAAAACATGTATTTTCTTGATCACACTTCATATTGGGGATATCCACTATAACATTCATATTGGATGAGGTTTATATGCTCTGTTGATTAATGTGACCCAACCTTTGGTGCCACAAGTTTTTTTATTCTTCAATTTTTATGAAGTAGGTGATTTATTTACTTTCCACTTGGTATAAATTACCATTCATTATTTATCCTTTAATGAGAGAATTTACTACCTTGTATTTGATAATGCATACTTACTCATTAAATGTCACCACCAATCTTAAGTTGTAGAGTTGACTCACACTTAGAATATTGTGATGTAGTCTATCAACATAAATCACTTCTATTGTCTTTATCTCATCACCTACCAATTTGTTATTTACACTACCTTTGATCTTTAAGGAAAATTAATTTCCAAATAACACTATTCCATCAACTATTTACTTGATTTTTTTTCAATAAATTCATATTTCCTATCATGTGGGATGAGCTTCCGTTGTTAAGAATCCAGGTGCTACTGTTCTTTGTAGCTTTGAGTGAGATCTTTACCAGGTTGTATCTATCAATATTCTTCTTTTATTTTGATGAAATAACTAGTTGAGTTGAGGCATAAGATGAAATCTTCAATATATTCTCAACATTTATGGTTTAATTGTACCCATATTCTTCTTCCAAAGGTGAGTACTTATTTTCTAGGGTGATTTTTCTTAGTTGACCTATATTCACTTGTCTCTGAGTTCTGTAGTTATTGTTTCCACTTTATATTTTCCTATAATGAATTGATTTTTCCCAAAGTTAGAACAAAAAAATATATATATATAGAAATTATTTATTTTATATGATGAAGGATATGGTATTATTATTCTTTGTTATCTACCTGATGATTCACCATTTATATAGCTCCTTGTCTCTTCATAGTAAGACATGGTATGATCTAAAACTCCAAAGAATTTCCATTTCATAAGAGGAATATATTCTCAAATTCATTCCTTTAAATGTTCCCTACTTTTGTATAAGTATTTTTTTGATGATTATCTCATGATGATTGGGAATTTTTTCCAACCCTAATATTTTTTTGTTTCAAAGTTATTTCTCTCAGAACTTCTGGTGATTTTTTTTTCATATATACGACTAAGTTTTTGCTTCCATTTGTTTTGTACTATCTCATTTCCAACCTTTGTGGTATCCATATGGAAACCAATTCCACTTATGCCCATAAAGTTTTGTCTTTGATTATTCAAATATTTATATACTTTTTTAGATCCATGTTTGAATATTTCTAAAATATCCATATATGATAACCTTTGAAATTATAGTTTATTATTTAGTTCCATTGATTTTGTTTCAGTTTATTGTTTACTCCTTAAAGTAATGTATTATTCATTAAGGCTATCAACTATCTTTGATTTCTCCACCAAACTTGAAGTAAGGTTATTGATAACATTTCCCTACTCTTAAATATTTAGTTTGAACTCTACAACCTCTCCTAATATTTCATGATTTTTCTAATTTCTTCTTCTTCTCCTTACATTTGATCAATATATATTTCAAGATGATCCATACTCTGATAATTCTTCTAAAAAATCACTAATATTTCTATTTTTCATTATTTTAATTTCAATCTCCTCAAGTTCACCTTCAATTTCCTCCTTCAGATCGAAAATACCATTCAGATGATTTTATTCCACTTTAATAGGTTATAGCTTTTCAAATGTATCCATCATGGAATCTTCATTACCAGATTTAAAATATGTTTCTTATTAGTCTTAAAATTATTTATCATCATGTTCCTCTTTGAAAATGAAACTATTCCTTTGTAATTTATTTAATGATTTGAAGTCACCTTTTTATGGTATCCTACTCTGAGGCATCTGTATGATTTCTGCTTTAATTTTTTTATCATAAAATTTTCTTGAGTAGAAAGAATAAATGTGGCCTACTTTACCACACCAAAAAATAATCCATATGATTTTTTCCTTTGAATATTCCTTTTCCTTTATTGAATTTTCTAGAAAAAAGGGAAATAAATTCACCGTCCATATATTATCCATCAGAACTACCTTTAGCAATGCTAAGTTTCTCCATGTATTTGAATGTTATCACCTTAATTTGTCGAATTGGTGTCTATTTTGGTTTGAATCTCATTTCATAATCCACCAGAATACTTTGTAGATCATTAAGAGAAATCATTGGAGTAGAAACTTTTGGATTGTAAAGAGGTAGAAACCTTCTAAAGATTTTATTTACAATTCCTATATACTTAATTTCTTCACCATAACCTTGACTTACTCCAAATAATTTAGTAATTCAATTGAATAAACCATCAATATTTTCATTAGGATGAATTTTCAGATCATTGAACTTATTGTGAAAAACATGAAGTGTTGCCTCCTCCCCTTTGTTATCACCTTTATATTTTTTTATGGTTTCTACCATATGGATTTTTATGTAGTGAAACTCATCGGATTTAAATATATTTGATCTTATAGAGCTACAGTAGAAGGTTTTTTATCTTTGGAATCTACATCAAGAATTTTCCTATTAGATTAAATCATGGGAAATTATGTCACATAACTGAACTAAATACATTAAACTATGGAAAAGCGAACATCCTTACCAAGATACTTCAAATGAGATCTCATTAAATTATTCTAAATCTAGAAATTTATTCTATAAAAAAGGTAACTCCCCTTACGTTAACTCAATTATTTATCACAACCAAACCAGAAGACATATTTAATGCCTATAAAATACCTTTGATACCACTTGTTAGACCTAGAAACACCTTGATAGGGTAGGGGTGAATCAATGTGTAAATTTTTTATTTAAATTTGATAGATCTTTCCACACATTTATAGGAACTCATTAAACCTTCCTAAAGGAATCGTGAAATCAACCAACACCCATATGTTGAAATAGAAACACAACACAATAGTTTTACTTGGTTCACCACTAAGGGATCATCCAAGTAGTATACACTGATAGTGTGTCAATCATTAATCCACTAAGATTCACTAGATTTTGTGGATTACAATTGTTTGGTAATGGTCACTCTCTATGAGTCTCACTACCTTTACAATAATTTTAGGGAAAACACACTACCTCCCTTAGATAACTAACTTTAACTCCCCCTTTTTAACTGCTTTGGGCGAAGTATTTATCAGTTTATCAACTTGAAGTATGATTCGATATCTGAGTACATATTGATGATTTTTTATGATGATGGTATGAATATGGTACTTAAATTCATTCAATTTTTTCCCCAAATGAAACTATGTTTGTGTATGTTTTTTCATGAAAATCACTTTTTTTTTGCAAATCCCTTTATTTTTATATAAAATTACCTACTTTCATGAAACTTATAACTTTCAAAAAACTTTTATCTTTAATGAAAATTATACCTTTCATGAACCCCCTTCACTAAAATACATTTTCTACACTTAGTTCCCAACCATTATTTTTGTGAAACATGTGTTCACATAAAGTTCTTTATTTTCATAAGAAATATATTCAAGTGTGAATTTCATGAAACCAGAGAGATAATTACTCCTCTAAAAACTACAACACTTAAAATGATGATAAACAAACAATTTATAGGTGATAATAACCATTTTACAAAACTCTAATGCTTTCATGAAACTATACCGCACTCACAATTTTTATCACCTATGATTCTCCAATGTATACCTATTTGTGGAACTTGATATTTCATGAGATCATGAACCTTGATCTTTTAGGATAATTTTGAATTTTCCTTATTTCATGAGTTTTTAAAAATTTCATGAAACCCTTCCTTTGAAACATAACCACTTCATTATTTATGAGAACGTGACTTTCACAAAATGTTGTATAAATACCCTGACCCTAGTAGCCTAAATCCACTAGTTACTTTATTATATTAACATAAGATGAAAGGAATCACATCCCAAAGGACTGAATAGTTTAATATTCTTTGTAAAAAATATACAAACATTAAATTCACATTATAATTGAAAAACTAAAATACAAAAAGTATTTTTTTGAGAAATCCATTATTCATGATAGCGTATCCCTGCATATCAATCACAAAACACTTCTTAGTATTATAGGGAAAATAAAACACAAGAAAGGGGTGAGATAATATGCTTAGTAAGGATAAACATACAATGAAATATATCATGAATAAATAATAATAATAAATATTTAAAGGTAAATAACTAAAACACATTCTATTTAATCAATAAAATAATCATAATATGGTATAAATAAATGATGATCAAATAATTCTATATAAATAATCACATAAGTTTGAAACTTATCCATGGATATTATAACTAATCAAATAATAACATGGACATAAATAAATAATCTTATTATTATGGAATACATAATTATGAATATTCAAAACATATCATTAAGACCTTTTAAAAGAAAATTTAAATATGTGGGTAGAAACCTTTCTAATTTAGACAACTCATTTGTCTCATGAGGCATGTCAATGCATTTAGGTGTTATCTATAACAAGGTCCCACCCATCACTTACTAAGTCCAATGAATTGCTCATATTAAAGGGGTGAAAATAATCAACATGAACATTTTTATTGAAAAACTAATATCCAAATTTTAATACTCACCCCAATCAATAAACATAATCATAAAACATCCAGATTAATATGGTGAATGGAAATAAAATTGTACATCCTCAGTCAAAATGATCATAAAGCATCAAAAGAAAGAATAAGGATGATATCAATACATCATATCCCTAGTAGATAATAAGTATTATGAAGTATTTATTTTATTGATGAATAGAAATACCATAAAAATGTCATTAATTTTTTTAAGGAAGATAACCTTTTCACATTGAAAATATTTTAAAAAAAGTTTAAAAAATATTTTGAAAACAATTTTATTTTAAAATAACTATTTAAAAATTTTAAAATAATATTTAAAAAATTGAGAGGTCATGATGTCTAAAAATTACATTCATGCTTTACATGTTAAAACAAAGATTCCTTTTACATTTTTAGTAAAATCCAAATGAGCATTGTTTTGAAAAAGACATGATGATTATTTTTAAAACATTTAAAAAAAATTAAAAATGGGTAAAAATGTTTGTATTTTTTTTGAAAAAGGATAATTTTTTTGAAAACATTTTTAGAAAACATGGATTTTGATGAAAAAGGATTTTCGACTGAAGAGAAAAATAAAGACAAATTTTCTTAAAAACATTTTCTTAATCATTTTAAGAACCAAAGAGTGAAAAATGGTACCATTGAAGTTAATGAATAAACATAGGAGAATAAAATATATCGAGTTTAATATTAAAATATCAAATAATTCTTATAAGGTATACTTAAACAAAAACAATCCTGAATAATGATGAGATTATGAAATAAACCCTTAAGACATTGGTAATTTATGAATTGTAAGTCCCATAAAAGAAATAATCATAAAATGAAACTTTAAATAACATAAATATAAATATATTCATGATTTAATATATCAAAGGTTTAGTATATACACCACACAAAGGAATAATTGGTGAATATGGTATTTGTCGCATGGAAGTAAAAGTGAGACAAGAAACCCTTACCTCAGGTTTTACTTCCTCCGTATGTGACCAAACCTCCTTTATAAAAAATATATGTATATTATAAATATATTATAAAACCATAATAATATAACTTATTCCATATATTATTTACTTATAGTCTTTTATCACCCTTTTATTAACAAATCTTTGTTAAAATCACTTTTTTGGGTGATAATAGCTTCATTTTTCATATATGTTTTAGTTCATTAATTTTGGTACTTTTAATTTGATAATGATTAAATAATATATATAAAATTAAACATGGTATATATTCATTATATATATATTTATAGTAATCTATAATTGTTAAATATAGAAAATGGTTTACACTATTTATAAAGACGATAGGCTGTACGTACGCTTGAACACAATTTCCATTTTTCTTGACAGATGAAGCAAAAGAAAAATAAATATTAATTCACTTTTAAAGAATAATATTAATAATATATATGTATATATATATAATTTATATTAATAAAATATATCCTTATTTCTATCCATGTAAAAATAAAATGGAAAACATTTCACATCTTTATTTGGAGGCGATAGTCCACACATACGCATGAGCGACATTATTATTTTCCAATGGATTGGAAGAAAATATGTTAGAAGAGATATTATATTTATATAAGTATGGTTATATCATAATTATCACATATATTAATCAACTTTAACCTTGATACCTTTTATGTAAAATGTAAGTAAAAAATGAATCGCATTGCTTCGCGAGGTGATAGTTCGTTGTACAAACAAGTGAAATTATCATATCCAATAATGGAAATTAATAAGGAATATATGATATCATAATTAAAAAATTATAATAATTTCATAAATATAATATAAATATGTGGAATCCATCATTATATCCATCCCTGAAAGGTGGTGATGGAAACAAAATTATATCGGTTCACGAGGCAGTAGTCCACTGTACACACAATCGACAATTTTTGTTTCCTATTTGATGGAAGTGGAGATGAATCTTGGTTATGAGATTAACATAATAAAATCCTAATATATATGAGATAATTTTTTTATTATATTATTAATGTTTAAAAAGGTTTTAAGGAGTTGGAATAAGAAATAAAATAAATAGGCATGTTTAATAATTTTACCTCTTCTTGAGAGATCCCTTTTAGGTTTATACCTAAAGCATTATTAGAAGGGATTTATATTAAAAATAAGGCATATAGGCCGTGTTTATAGAATTAAGTAATGAATTTGGGAATTTATTTTCTGAAACAAAGAATTTTGGAAGTGTGAAGAGGGCAGGAGGGGGGGTGGCCATTTATAAGT
This sequence comes from Viscum album, assembly GCA_963277665.1. NCBI lineage: Eukaryota > Viridiplantae > Streptophyta > Magnoliopsida > Santalales > Viscaceae > Viscum > Viscum album. The sequence continues at coordinate 94,319,477 of OY728139.1, read as the reverse complement.
TGGGGAGAGGACATACATGAAATTTTAGAAAAGATAAAGTGATAACCACATTTTTTATCATACAAAAATCCATAAAAATGAGTAATTATATAAAACTAGAGATTATAGAGTCTAAATATTTCCAGATAATTGTTTTTTTTAATTTTTTTAGCTCATTTTAACCCTTATCTTTTTAGTTTAACCCCTCAGTAAACTTATTTTTACCTTAACCATGATAATTAATTTTTACTAATTTCACTATTTATTATGGTCAAAAATTAAGTTTATAATATTATATAATATAAATTATTGTTATTAAAAATATGGAATCCATGTTTCCAAATTAAATTCATAGAATTGGTAGAATAATATTTTAAATTATACCACAAACGTGACGAAAGAGCGGTTTTCCAAAGAGAAAATTCTCATATGTATAAAATGTTTTAATATCAAAATTCAATATAAAATTGATCCAAATGAAATAAATTAGTTAAATTTTAATATAATTGAACTAATTTAATTTTATAACTAATTTATAATATAATTTAACTTTTTAAATAATTTAAATGAAAAGGCAGTTTTTAATAAAAATTAGTATTTTACACTATTCATCAAAAAAATTAATATTTTCAGAAAATTCTCAAAAATCCACCCAAAGAAAATTTTGAAATTTATATTTAAAATATTAATTTTATTTATTCAAATAAATTTTATAATAATTTTAAAAATTAATTTTATATTATGTTCAAAAAGCACGACTAATCCGCCTTTCAGAAAATATGGTTTTTTAGAAATTTTTTTATCTCTTTCAAATGATTATTATTTTATTTATAATAAATATATAACCATTTATTTTCTTTTTATAAATGTTTAAAACTTAAAATTTTCATAATTTATGTATTAATATTCATAGTCGATATCTTAATGGTTTGGTTATAATGTTCACGTTTAAATAGTAATATTTTAATATAATACCATGTTTCATTCAAACATTGTGTTGCGTGCATTGTAAGCTATTGAAAAGATTAAATTTATTTAAAAAATATATATCATAAAGTCTTAGGGTGTTACATTATATTCTAATATTTGTGTTGCATGTCATATAATCTATCAAATATAATGTTCCTCTTTTAAAATATCAGGATGTTATATTATACCCCCTTAAATAAATTACATACTCGTAATTTAATCTTGATCACAATAATCAAGGGTTTGACATTTGAAAATACCCTTCTTGAAATACCACATTGTGATAAGGGTAAATAAAACATCCTCTTGAAAATAGAGAAATGGAAGTAGAAAGGTTATCTAGAAGAATCACATAACTAGGTTTCTGAGTAGGATAATAAAGGCGGGAAGTCAAGATATGAACATTAAAGAAAATCATAATTCCAAAATAATGATGGAGGGTGATAGAGGTCTGTTTCCACTCCAGTTTTCATGGAGGGTCAGTTTCAAATGGAATTTTGTCCATATAATAGGAAACACCCTTTGAATCTCATATCCATGATGGATCATGGGCCTTCTTTCCAATGACATGTGATTATTGGGGAAGTTAGCTAACGACACTTAAGAACTCACATTGGTTGAGAGGATGGGAGGTCAGGAAAATCACACCCTTTTGGGGGGAATTATTTGATACTACAAGAATATATTTTATATTTAAAACCTATCCAGGAATTCCTTTTAAATTCCAAATATGGGACCGGTCACCTCTATGTATGAACAATCAATTATAGACATGTGTTCATGGGAGACTGTATATATGTATCAAAGGTTATCTATTGATGGGAAATCATCTGTATGTATTAGTGGTTCTCTATCTTGGATAAGTTTATTATTTTTGGATACTAATTTCAATCCACATAATTGGTCTCTATAGATTTTATCATCATCTAAGGAGATAAATGTTGTTTTGATGTTGGGTTAGGATCCATGATAGGGGATTCCTACTTATCCTCGTGAGAGGAATCAGAATCCACATAGTTTGGTACCACTTAATAGGACACATCGTACCTTTTAAGGTCCTACGATATGGACAAAAACACATAGTTTAACATCATGTTGAAAGGATATCTAGGAAAAAATGGGTCTATAAAAAATTTAGTGTGGAACCTATGTCAAAACAACATAAGAGACCTAAAAGGGATAAAGGGTCCCAAATAGGGGGCATGGTCTCAATAGGAATATGTCCCAATAAGGATGGCGATGGAGAGACCCAACAGGAATATGGACCTCCAAGTTGGATATGAACCTATAGAGAATATTTCCTGGAGAAGATTAGGGTGAATTTGGGATGTTAGGTTTGAACATCATGGAGGCTTCTTATATATCCCATTTGGATAGAAATAAAATCTCATGTAGTTCATAATGGTTGGAGATTACACCAATGAAGGATAACCAAGTGGTTGATTCATTAGGAATATAACCCATTGAAGGTTTGTCCCATAGATAATATATCCCTTTGATGGGGTGATAACATGGTTTGGGTATTACAAATAGTCAGAGGACCGATCAGGGGTTTTGATCATAACTATGACATGATTTATATTAACCTTTAAGCTAATGCGAATCATGCTCGATGTGAGAAAAAAATAAGAAGTGGCGGATCTATAAATCCACACAATCTCATTCGTCTACTGGTGTAAAAGGGTGAGTGAATGGAAGGTGGGGGGATTCCCTACAATAATTTCTAGGGGATTGCTCTAGGAAGGATGCCCATTTCCCAATTTCAAAGAGGAGAGGAGGATAAAACACTAGACCTTCTTAAAGGGAAAGAAACATGGTTCCCCTCATTATCTGATATAGGGAGGTCCCTTAAACTACTTCCAAGGTTTGGGTCCTCGTTATCGAGGGGACACAAAATTTTAAACACCCATAGGACCTTACCTATTAGGTATGTTAAGTACAAGAAATAATTTACCAAGGTAATTCAAAATAAAAACGGGAGAATTTTTAATGTGTCATATGTTATGACCATGAAAATATTGTGGTCTTAGTAGAGGTTTTAATTTACTCCTCCTTGGATGGGGGTCCAAAGGAAAGAGATTCCCTTTCATTGATGACATGAGTGAGATCTTAGAAGGTACTTGAACGCACACCTATCATAGGGACTGGAAAAAGAAAATTATTTTCTCAGTGTAACATAGTGGCTGACCAGGGTTTTCTCAATTAAAGAGTTTCTTATTTTTCTTACCTAATTAATCTAATCCACTTAAACTATTTCTTTTATTTTATCATTTTATGAAAAAATGATATATATATATATATCTTTAATTTCTAAAACAATCAAATGACATGAAAAATGATAATTTAAAATAAATTCATCCAATTCCAAATAGAATGAGTTAAGGAATAAAGAACTTGGTTTTGGGTTCAGTTTTCAGTTTAATCATTATTCTCCTTTATTTTTTTTATTTTAGTTTGATAATCCAAACATGAAATCTCATGATGAATTACAAATATTTTTATTTAGAAGTTGTAAAATCTTTGAATGCCTAAGAAATATAAATCCAACCTCCTCCTTTAATCATGGTTGATTACCCACCAAGGTTAAGGGTGTTCCATCTTCTAGGACCTGGCTCTATTGATTCCATTTCATCCATTAATTTTTTTCAAATCCATCGTGTGAGGAGCTCGCTAATGAAGAGAGAAAAATGAGTTTAAACAAAAGAATAGAAATATATTGAGTTTCATTTTATAGGGGACACTCACCACATTGGGTAAATTCTCCTCACCCATACATGCTACTTATATATACCACAATGTAAAATAAACTTTAAGAAAAATTCAAGATCACCATGATCTCCCTAGGGACACAACATGGGTGAAACTCTCATTTTTGAGGGTAATTGATCACTTTGGAGGATGGATGAAGAAGATAATAATAATATAATATAATAATAAAAATAATAAATGAAGATGAATAAAAATGGAAGAATGGGGGATGAAGAGAGATAAATAAGAATACTATAATAAAAATAGAAGATAATAATATGTAGAAGAAGAATAAAATAAAATAAAATAAATAAAATAAATAAAATAAATATATATAATATTGTTAAAAGAACAAGAAAATAATATAATAGAATAAGAAGAAGAAGAATTGAGAAGAGGAAGGAGTAGAAAAAGTTGGTTAAAGAAATATATATGAACTAATTTATTTAATAAAATAAAATTAAAAATAAAATTAAAATAAAACTAAAGAAAATAAAAAAAAGAAAAAAAAAGATAGAAGAAAGTGGAAGCTCGGCCTCCATGGGGGATTACCTCTCCATGGAATCAATTATTTTTTAATGGGGCATAATCTTACTTTTATAGGCCGAGGGAGAGGCATTAAAGCCCCAGTCTTCATCAAATAAGAGGGGGATATAAACTTTGAAATATCCCCCATGATACCTAGGGTGAATGAAAAAGAAACAACCATGAGATTTGGGTGTTTGAGATTTATTTTGGAAGAAGATCACATGACAACAGACATGGAAAGATCCAGTGAGGTAGCGACTATGGACCCCATGGACTCATCCTTGTGCATGGGATCCTATATGGTGGAAGGGATGCATGGAACTTAGTGGTAGTGGTTGAGCATGATAATTGTGACATGGTACATATAATAAAAAATTCTCACTTTATTCGACCTTAAAAGTGTCCGGATGAAGGCTAAAATGATTTCGGGGTGATCAGTTGAGGTGAAGTAGGCAATATAGGGTGCTCATGGGCCATGGAAGTGGAAGTGGAGCTTGAGAAAATGTTGAACAGTGGTGATCATGGAGGTTCTCAGGCAATTGTAGAGGTGGTCCGACAACTTCGAGCAGTGGAGAGCAGTGGAGAAGGGAAGAGGCTTCTATCCAAGGCATGAGGTCATGGATCTAGGCAAAACGAAAGTGTTTCTGTTAAAAAAATGAGTAGTACATAATTTTTTTTGATCCCACATCAAAATGTTGAGCCACACAATAATCGATTATAATTTTGTGCATGTGATGTTGGATCAAAATGGATACTCCAAGTATGTCATCTCGGTTACACCTATACACACAGACACAAATACAACATATACACATAGCCCATGCCAAGACCTTGGGCTCACTATAATCCCCATAGGATTCATCACCCATAATCCACCTATGAATGGGGCTTCATCACCCATGCACCCCTAACACGAGTGGTCCGTCTTGGGATTTCCTAGCAGGAAACCCATTATGGGCCAAATAAATAGTGGCTTGGCTTGGTTGATGGGCTAAATCGATATCAGCCAAAAATATTTAGATAAACTCAAGAAAAATAGTTATAGAATTTCACAAGATTCAAATAAATTTCATATATTTATAAATAAAAAATTTCAAATTAAAAATCAACCAATCTTTTATCCAATTAAATATATTTTAATTCAGTAATTAAAATTTTCCATTTTCTAATAAAACAATGAAATATAAGGGAGATATCATTGAAAAACATTATAAAATCATTGAAAATTAATTAAAAATATGCACCAAAAATGACTCTGTCAAATACCCCCACACTTAAACCATGCTTGTCCTTAAGTATAAAATCTCAACATGGAATTATAGAGGTCACCAATGTTACCATTATTCAAATTTAAAAATAGCACAATCAAACAATTTTCAATGTTAAATCCAAATTTATAATTCCATATAAAATATCAATCCAATTTCTCAATTTTCAAAGAAAAATAAACTAAAATAATGTATTTTAATTTTTTCTATTTTAAAATGATGGTAACTCTCTTTTCATTCATTCAAGTTACTGAATTCATTATTAGTAAACATACCAAATCATGATTTATCTCTCTTTTTAATATTTTTTACTCACCACTCATAATAAAAATTCAAGTAGAGTTATGCTCATATCATAGGAACATTCTCTTTATACATAATATTGTAAATAAACTACTTTATCCACTTTGTAAATACAAAATACACATAAAATCATGAGGGTTTCATTAAAGGTTTAAATGACAATGAGGATTAAGGTTGGTAGGAATTTATGTTTAAAAATTTTGTCTCAAAGAGTGGGATTATCTCATAATTATAGTACATGATATAAAAAATGAGTTTCAATGGAATTATCCCTTTCAAAGTAGAAACTCCCATTTAAAAAAGTCAAATGGTTATAATCAAAATATAGCATAATGAATGATTTGTGCACTCTCTAGGAATTTTATCAACTTTTATACTTTTTTTCAGATAATTTTCATTTTTTTAAAGTTATGTTTGTAATAAACCTCACATCCACCACCTAACCACATATGATAAAAATCATAAGTCTAGTAATGGTAATTTTTGGTTTTCCCAAATCAAAACCCATTATCTTCATATTTTTGGTTCTTTTTATCATTTTTTATCAAGAGGGGAAAAAATAAAGTATCATGAATGAATTAACAGCATTAGTTTATTCCCAAAAATATAACCCCCACAATTTTCCCTTACATTGTATTTCATCCCATACACCATGACTCCCTTAACCCCCACACCCCAACTCTAAAATATAATGAAAATACTAAGAGGAGGGTAGGAATGGTTAAAATGGCTTGAAACATGGCTAATCCCTAATAAGGATATTCATGGTTTTTAAGGGAAAAACAAGGATTGATGTAACGATGGTCTTTTAAGGATAAGGGTTTTTTAAAATATGAATTAATCATTTTAAATATAATTTTGTATAGTCATAACTTTGAAAAGTTCAAATTCAAGTTCTGGTCGATGATATATCCCAAGATCACTCAAGAAATATGCTCAAGAATAAAATAGGAAGTACTTGGTCTTAAAATCCTCTCAGGAATGAAAAATATGATTTTTAAAAATTGATCAAGTCATGATTAATAATAACAAATCAATTCACATGAATTTTAGAAATTCAAAGCATTGAAAAATGTTAGGGAAATTTAATTTACATGAATAAATCAATTCCCTCAAATCACGAGTCCTCATTTTAATATCCATTATTCAATTATCCCTTTTAATCATTATATTTCATTAAAATTGAAATCTATAACATGGGATCACAAGATTTCTAAGAAACTCATGTCTCCTAGATTAGTAAATTAAATAATAATTCACTCATGGGCATGTAATTTCAATTTAGAGCTCAAAACATGTTTTGGACCAAAATTACAGGGAGTTTAAAAGATAAACATAAAATTTAACTCCCATTCCCATGAATATTAGTACCCTTTGTTCAAATTTTAGGGGTTTCCTTCTGTCATGATGGTATTATAAAAGAGAATTTTTAAATTAAGAACAAGGATCATGTCATTTAAGCTCAAAGATATAAGAGGGAGTGGGATGCATATTGGACTAATAAAATTGAAATCCTAGAAAGTAAGTAAAGATAAATCTTGGTATGATCCCCTAAGTGGGCCATAAATTTTTACTACCTACAATGGGAAGTACCATATATTATCAAAAGTTTGATGGTGGATAAAGATTCTTGGATTTCAACCACCACATGAAACTTTTCCTATATCACGCTTCTTCCTTCTTTGTAAGTAATTATCCATGCATAGAGTATACCAGACCCCCTCAAAATTATGTATAGATTTCATGGTGGGGGTAAGATGAAGTATGAATCATACTCTTCCTTGGTTTCTATTTTTACAAACTTCTCTTACTCTTCTAGTGTTGACTCAAGATGGTTTGTATGAATTGAATGTTCAAACGGAAAGTAAACATGTAATTTTACTTGAATAAAATTGAAAATTGAAATTTTAATATTTAATTTCTCCCTTTAAATATGAGAATCCTATATTTTTATTTCCTTAGTTTCGACTACTTGGATTTATTCATGGGATTACGTAAATATATGTTCATTGAAATCAGAGAGCTTAATGTGTTTATCAACAGGTGGATTTTCAATTTCTCTATCCTCTTTTAAGGAATAGAAATTTTGTTTGAATATGTATAATAAAAACAATAGGTAGTTATGCACAATTTAGTTTCAATAAAATTAGAAGAGATAGAGTCAAATAAAGGTTCAAATTCTTGAGTTGTTTCATTTTCAATCTCTTCTTCAGTGTTGAGCGCCTCTTGGAGTCAGATGGTGGTAAGTGGAGGTAGGTAGTCGGGATCCTCCATCCTTTCTTCAAATTATATAATTTTTATGGATTCCTCTACTTACATGGAAAGAGTTACATGCAATGGAACTGGATCTTATACTTTCTAAGGATCATATAGATTAAGTTATACCTCATACTCATTCCATAAGTCATCCAGATCTTATTGATCTCCCACAATTAGATGAATGGGAAAGTTTTACTCATCATGAATCCACTCTAGCTCATCATGGTATTTTTTTGTATTTTTCTATTTAGATGGTTGGGATTTGGATACTCTTTAATCTGGGCCTCAACCTTTGTAACGTCTTTAGTAAAATTGGGTAGCTTTGGAGGCACTTCCTTCTTGTCCTTTAGTATTTGATAATCAACTTTAACTATATAAAGCTTATTTACCAATTCATGAAATGAAATTCTGGTGTTATGACCATTTATCATAAGCTTGTCTAGGTTAGTGAGTTTATCAAGATTTTTTAGGATAGAAACCTCTTCATCATTTCCAAATACCATTTATTTAATTTGAGATTAATTGTTCCATGAATTGAAAAAATAATTGTTTTAGAAAATCATGGTAAAATAATTATTTTTATGTTTTTTAAAATCAATTTAATATTTATCTACTATGAAATAGAAAAAGATAAGAAAATAACTTATTGTCACCCTAGAAACAGTGCCATTTTTGAGCACAAGCTTATCATAGAGAGTGGTAAAAAAATTATTTTTCTAGTGCATCCCAGTGGATGACCAGTGCCATTTCAATTAAGGGGATTCTCAGTTTGTTTACCAATATAATATAATCCACCAAACTATTTCTTTTTTTTTATTTTAATTATTTCATGAAAACAATGATAAATCTTTTTAGGTTTTGATGTTTACTTTATAAAACAATCAAATGACCTAAAAAATGATAATTTAAACTTAACTATCACGAAATGATAAATAGAATGATATAAGGAAGAAGGAACTTAGTTTTGGGTTTGGTTTTGGGTTCAATCATTATTTTACTTTATTTTCTTCATTTTTGTTTGATAATACAAAAATGAAATATCATAATGAATTACTATTCTTTTTATTTATAAATTGTGGAATCATTGAATGGACAAGTAATATAAATTCCACCTCCTCTTGTAATCAAGGTCAATGAAACACCTTGGTCAAGGGTGTTCCATATTCAAAGATCTGACTCTATCAATTTCATTTCATCCATTAATTAATTTAAGTCCATCACGTAGGGAGCTAGCCAATGAAGAGAGGGAAAAGAGATTAAACAAAATAATATAAATAGATTGAGTTACATGTCATTGGGGATAATCACCACACCTAATATATTCGCCTCACCCATGCATGCTACTCATATATACCATAATGTAAAATAAACTTTAATAAAAATTCAAGAACACATTGACCTACCTTAGGCCAAGCCTCAGGCCATCCTATCATTTTAGAGGGTAAGAAATCACTTTGGTGGATGGAAGAAGAAGAGAATAATAAAATAAAATAATAATAAAAATAATAAAGAAAGAATAAGAATAGAATAAAAATGGAAGAATGAGGGATGAATATAGAGAGAATAAAATATAATAAAAATAGAAGAGAGTAAGATTTAGAAGAAGAATAAAATAAAATAAAATAAATAAAAGATATATATATATATATATAAGAGTGTTAAAATAATAATAAAATAATAGAATAGAAGAATAAGAATAATTGAGAAGATTAAGAAGGGGTGGAACATAATTGGTTGAAGAAAAAAGAATGAACTAATTTGTTTAATAAAAGAAAATTAGAATTAAAATTAAAAGAAAACTAATATAAAATAAATAATAGAAAATAAAAATAAAAAAGAAAAAATAAAGTGGAAGCTTGAACTCCATAGGGGATTCCCTCTCTATGATGTTGATTCTTTTGGTAGGGGTATGTCCCTCATTTTATTGGCCGAGGAAGAGGAATTGAATCCTCGATCTTCATCAAATTAGTGGAGGATTTCCCCTTTGAAATATCTCATGTGAGACCCAGGGTGAATGAAAAGGAAACACCCATGAAATTTTGGTTATTTTATATTTGGAGTGGAATAATCCCACCCTATAGTGAATGTAGAAAGATTCAGTGAGCTAGTGACTTTGGATTGCATGGCCTCCTCCTCATGTATGGGCTCATATATGGAGGTAGGGATGCATAGAACTTAGTGGTAGTAGTCAAGTGCGATAGTGGTGGGACAGTTCCTAAAAGAGACACTCCTTACTCCATCCAGCCTTCAAAGTGGTTGGATGAAGACTCAAATGGTTTTTGGGTGCTCAATAAAGGCATAATAGGCAGTCTATGGCATTCATGGGTGATGAAAATAGTGGTGGAGCTCAAGATGAGGTCGAATGATGAAGATCATATAGGTTCTCAAGAAACTATAGTGGTGGCCCGATGAATTCGAGCATCAAAGAGTGATAGAGAAGGGTGGAGGTTTATATCCAAGGTGAGAGGCTATGGAGTTGGGAGTAATGATGGTGTTTCTATTAAAAAATGAATAGTACCTAGAAAAATTCAACCCCACATCGAAATGGTGAACCACATGATGAGATCTTATAAGGATGAGTGTGGAATGCCAGATCAAAATTACTACTCTGATGATGGCCTCTCAGTTACAACTGCACACACATACACATGGGTCATATATACACATGATCGGATCTGATCCCTTGGGCTCACCATAATCCCCATAGGGTTCATCATCCATGGGACACTTATGTACAAGGCTTTATCACCCTTTCACCCCTTACTTGAGCAGTCCCTTTGGATCTGGCCTAGCCAGATACCCCTTGTGGTTTGGCTAAATGGAAGGATGGCTTAGTTAATGGCCTAGCTTAAGCATTACCTAAATTTTTAGATAAACTCCTAAAAAACAGTTAGAAAATTTCACAAGATTCAAATAAATTTCATAGATTCATAAATAAAAAATTTCAAATAAAAATTTCCCAAATCTTTTATCAATTAAAACCATTTTAATTCCATAATTTTTTTTCCTATTTTATAATAAAACATTGAAATATAAGGGAACTATCATTGAAAACCATTAAAAAACCATTTAAAATTGATTAAAAATATTCACAAAAAATGAGTCTGTCAAATACCTCCTCACTTAAACTATGCTTGTCATCAAGCATAAAATCTCAACATGGAATTCTAGAGGTCACCAATGTTTCCATTATTCAAACTTCAAAGTAATAAAATGAAATAATTTTCAATGCTAAATCAAAATTTCAAATTCCATATAAAATATCAATTCAATTTCCTAATTTTCAAAGAAATGATCAAATCATGTATTTTAATTTTTCTCTTTTGAAAATGATGGTACTTCTCTTCTCATTCATTCATGTTCCTAAATTCATTATTATTAAACATGACAAATCATGATTTACCTCTATTTTAAATCTTTTCAGTCATCAATACTCATAAAAATTCATGTCGAGTTATTCTCGTATCATGAGAACATGATCCTTCTACATAATCTTTTAAATGAACTACTTTATCCAATTTACAAAAGAATATGACACATAAAATCATGATGTATTTCATTAGAGGTTCAAATTACTCTGATGATTAAGGTTATTAGGAATTTATGTTTAAAAATTTAAGATTAAAGAGGAGGCTTATCTCTAAGTATAATGCATGATATCAAATATGAATGTTCAATGGAATTTTACCCTTCAAAGTAGATACTCCCATTTCCAAAACTCAAAGGGTTATGATCAAAATATAACATAATGAATTATTTGTGAACCCTATTGAAATTTTCTCAACTTTTATACTTTTTTTTTTCTTTTTCAAAGAAACTTTTCATTTTTTCCTTGAAATTTATTCTTAGAATAAACCTCACATCTGCCACCTAACCACGTATAATAAATATCATAGGTTTAGTAATGGTGAATTTTGTTTTTCCCAAATCTCAACCCATTCTTTTCATATTTTTTGGTTCTTTTTTTTATTTTCTATATTTTTATTAAGATGATCAAAACAATGAAGTATCATTAATGAATTAACAACCTTAATTTATTCCCACAAATGTAACCCCCCCAATTTTCCCTTAAAATGTATTTCATCCCATCCACCGTGACTCCCTTCACCCCAACACTTCAACTTTAGAATATCATGAAAATACTAAGAGGAGGGTAGGAATGGATAAAAATGGATCGAAATATGGATCATACCTAATAATTTCATTCATGGTTTCTAAGGGATAAAAAAGGATTGGTGTAAAGGTGCTATTTTAAGGATTATGTATTTTCAAAAGATGCCTCAATTATTTTAAATGTGATTTTTTACAATCAAATCTTTGAAAAGTTAAAATGTAAATTTAGGTCAGTGAAATGTCCTAAGATCACTCAAGAAATATACTCAAGAATAAAATATGAAGTACTTCATCTAGAAATCCTCTCTAAAATAGAACATATTATTTGGGATAATGACTCAAGGAATGATTAATTATAACAAATCGGTTCACATGAAGTTTTAAAATTCGAAACATTAAAAAATGTTAGGGAAATTTCATTTACATGAATCAACTAATTACCTCAAATAATGAGTCCCCATTTAAATATCCATGCTTCAATTTAATAATTTAATTATCTATTTTATCGATTAAATCCTATTAACATTGAAATATAAGACATGGTATCATAGGATTACTAAGAAACTCATGTCTCCTTGATTTGTAAGGTAAAGAATAATTCAATAATGGGAATGAAATTTTAATTTAAAGATCATAACATGTTTTTGAGAAACATTATAGGGAGTTTAAAAGACAAAAATAAAATTGAACCTACTTTCCCATGAATCTTAGTCTACTTTTTTCATATTTTAGGGGCCTACTTCTTCTATCATGGTCCTATAAAGATAATTACTCAATTAAATAAAATAATCATGTCATTTAATCCCATAAATATAAGTGGTAGTGGTATGCATGCTAGAATAATAAATTTTAAATCCTAGAAATCAATTAAAGATAAATCTTAGTATGATCCCCCAATCAAGACCTGAATTTGTACTACCTCCATAGTGAAGTACCAGTTTTTATCCAAAATCTGATGGTGGATGAAGCTTATTATATTTAAACCAAGAAATATGGATTTTAATATATTTTGATTCTTCCTTCTTGGTGAGGAATGATCCATGGATAGAGTATAATATATCCCCCACTTCATAATTAGGTATATCTTAAATGGTGGGGGAGGATGAAGTATGAATCATCCTATTCCTTGGTTGCTACTTGTGAAACATTTTCTTGATATTCTAATACTGTATCAACATGGAATGCATGAATTTAATGTTCAAAGGGAAATTAAACAAGTATTTTTACTTGAATAAAATTTAAATTTGAATTTTTGATAATTAATTTCACCCTATCAATATGAGAATCCTTTTTCATTTCTTCAAGTTCTGATACTTTTATTTCTTCATGGAATTACTCAAATGTATGTTCATTTAAATGATAGAGCTATATGTATTCTTCAATAGGTGATTTTTTAAGTTCTCCATCCTCCTCTAAGGTATATAAAATATTGTCTAAATCCATATAATAAAAATAGTAGGGAGTTATGAAAAATTTATTTTTAATGAAATCAAAATAGATAGAGTCAAATGAAAGGTTCAAAACCTTGAATTAGTTCGATTTTAATCTCTTATTTAGTGTTGAGTGCCTCTTGGAGTTGGATGGTGGCAAGTGGAGGTATGTAGTTGGGCTCATTCATATTTTCTTCAAATTCCATAATATGGATGGTTTCCTCCTCTTACATGGCTAGAGTGACAAGAAATGGAACTGGCTCTTCTACTTTGTAAGGATTGTGGAGATCAATTTTCACCTCATACTCATTCTAGAATTCATCCAGATCTTATTGATCTCACATAGGTAACTTAGTAGTCAAATTTTCTTCATCATGAATCCACTCTATAATATCATGGTATTTTTTGATTTGGATCTTTATATGGTTGGGATTTGGATACTCCTCAAGCTGGGCCTCTGCTGATTTGATGTCTTCAGTAAAATTTGGAAGGTCCAATGGAACTTCCTTCTTAGCCTTCAATCTTTGATAATAAACTTTTAATTCATTAAGTATATCTTCCAATTCTTGAAATGAAATTCTGGTGTTATTCCTATTTATCATAATCTTGGATAGGTTAGTGAGTTCACCAAGATTTTTTAGAAGATACACCTCTTCATCATTTTCAAATATGGGTTCTTTCACCTGAGATTAATTTTTCCATGAATTAAGAAAATTGTCGTTTGAAAACATCATGGAAATAGAATTATATTTATTTCTTTTAAAGAAATTTAAAAGCTATCTACTATAAAATAGAAAAATATAAGCAAATAACTAATTGGCTCCCTGAAAACGATGCCAGTTTTGAATGCAAGCCTGTTATGGGGTGTGATGAAGGAAAATTATTTTCATAGTGAAATAGAGTGGATGAATAGTGTTATTTCACTTGATGAGCTTCTCATTTTGTTTACCTACTTAATCTAATCCACCTAAACTATTTATTTTTTTTATTTTTATCATTTTTTGAAAATAATTATATATATTTTTTGGTTTTGATGTTTACTTTATAAAACAATAAAATGATATGAAAAATGAGAATTCAAACTAAACTATCATGCAATGCTAAGTAATATGATTTAAGGAAGAAATAACTTGGTTTTGGGTTCAATTTTGGGTTTGGTATTGGGTTTAATCATTATTCTTCATTATTTTTTTGATTTTAGTTTAATAATACAAACATGAATTCTCATAAATAATTACTATTCTTTTCATTTATAAACTTTGGTGTCATTTAATGCCTAAGAAATATCAATTCCACATCCTCCTATAATCAAGGTTGATGACACACCTTGGTTGAGGGTGTGCCATCTTCTAGGACCCGACTCTATCGATATTGTTTCATCTATTGATTTTCTCAACTAAATCATGTGAAGAGCTAGCCAATGAATATTGGGGAAAGATATGAAATAAAAGAATAAAAATATATTGAGTTGCATGTTATGGGGGAAAATTAACACATCGAGGACATTCGCCTCACCCATGAATTCTATTCATATCTATCACAATGTAAAATAACCTTTAATAAAAAAAATCAAGAACACCTTTTCCTCCCTCAGGTCAGTCTCCCATAGTCAAGGGTAAGAGATCACTTTGGTGGATAGTAGAATAAGAGAATCATAAAATAATATAATAATAAAAAGAATAAAGGAATAAGAAGAATAGAATAAAATAAAAATGAAAGAATGGGGGATAAAGGGAGAGAGGAGAATAATTTAATAAACATAGAAGAGGAAAATATTTAGAATAAGAATAAAATAAAATAAAATAAAATAAAATAAAATAAATAAAATAAATATATATAATAGTGTTAAAAGAATAAGAAAACAATATAATAGAAGAAGAAGAGTATGAATAATTGAGAAGTGGAAGAAGGTGAGAAACACAATCGGTTGAAGAAAAATGAATGAACTAATTTATTTAATAAAATGAAATTAAAAATAAAAATAAAATAAAACTAAAACAAAATAAATAAAAGAAAATAAAAATAAAATAGAAAGAAGAATGTGGCAGCTTGACCTCCATGGGGGATTTCCTCTCTATGGTGTCAATTCTTTTGACAGGGGGAATGTCCCTCCTTTTATAGGCCAAGGGAGAGGCATTGAAGCCTCTATCTTCATTAAATAATTAGGGGATCTCCCCTTTGAAATCTCCCCGACGAGACTCGGGGTGAATAAAAAGGAAACACCTATGAGATTCGGGTGTTTGATATTTGGCATGGAAGAAGATCACATGGTAGCAGATGTGGAAAGATCTAGTGTGGTAGCGGCTATGGACGGTGTGGCCTCCTCTATGTGCATGGGATCTTGCATGGAGGCAGGGGTGCGTGGATCTTGGTGGTAGTGGTTGAGTGTGACAGTGGTGGAACAATGTATGGAAGAATCACTCCTCACTTCATCTAGCTTTTGAAGTGGATGGATGAAGCCTAAAATTATTTTAGGGTTCTTGGACGAGGCACAACAGGCGGTTTAGGGTGATCATGGGTGATGGTAGTGGCGGTGGAGCTCAATCCAAGGTCGAATGATAGAGATCATGGAGGTTCTCAGGTAATTGCAGTGGTGGTTTGGATACTTTGAGTGATAAATAAGGGTAGAGGATTCTATATGAGATGTGGGGTCACGAAGTTAGGTAGATTGATGATGTTTCTATTAAAAAATGAATAGTACATAGAAAAAATTGGGCCCCACATCGAAATGGAGAACCGAATGATGAGAACTTATAAGGATAAGCGTGGGATACCAGATTAAAATGGATACTTTAGTGATGGACTCTCAATTACACCTACACACATGGACATGCGGTCCATATATACGCATGATCCATTCGAGACCTTGATATCACTATACACTCTATGGGGTTCATCACCCATTGGCCACTTATTCATGGGGATTCATGACCTGTGCACCCCTGACTCGAGAGGGCCCTCTCGATCTAGCCTAGATGGCCACCCCTGTGGGTTGGCTAAATGGCGGGTTGGATTGGTTTATGGGCTAGCTCAAGCTTAACCTATATTTTTAGATAAAATCTTAAAAAAGAGTTAGATAATTTCACAAGATTCAAGTAAATTTCATGGATTCATAAATAAAAAATTTCAAATAAAAAATTTACCAATCTTTTATCCAATTAAATCTATTTTCATTCCACAATTCAAATTTACCATTTTCTAATAAAACACTAAAATATAAGGGAACTATCATTGAAAACCATTACACAATCATTGAAATTTGATTAAAAATATACACAAAAAATGTGTTTGTCAGTACTTCACCTAGGTGATACCTAAGTGAGTTAGAGAATTCTATTCCCAGGTGATACTTAGGTAAGGTCACTTTAAATTCACCCAGGTTTTGATTGTGAAGATTAGGAGTAATTCTACCAGGTGATACCATGGTTAAATTGATTAAACCTTGCTTAGGTAATTCTTGGAAGAATTGGACATGACCTCACCTAGGTATTGGTTGGATGAGATGGATTCATCTAGATGACGATTGAGAATACTGGTAGGATCTTACCCAGGTGATACCTGGGAAATTTGGATCTGACCACTTGGGTGAAGAACCAATTGGGAAACCATACTTGGGAAAGTTCATATTATAATATCCAAGGTTCTTCTTAGGTTCTCTTCGAAAGGTATGACACATGTACTTAGTTGTGGGAGGGGACTTCTCCCTATTACTTTTTAAGTAGGGTGAAGTGAAACCTCACATAGGCCCCTAGTGTTTCAAACCTTTAAAGAACCCTAAGACCTATAATATTATTAATTCTATAATATTTTCAGGTTTAAAGAGACACTTATAAGTTTTTGAAGACTTGGGTGGAGGACTAGTCAAATAAGATCTTCAGGATAACTCTTTGTCTTCTAGTCATGTTGAATTTGGAGGCTAAGTGTCTTACTTATAGGCAATCTTAAGACGTTGGGAGGAGTTAGTTTTCACTGGTCATTCACACTAGTGGATCATACAAGAAGGGATTGTTCTAGGTGATTGGTTACATAATTAGAGGGACATGGGTGAAGGTTCACCCAAGTGGGGTGAATTGGGTGAAGGGTCTTCAAAGTGTGGGTTTCCCAAGTATGGATCTCCCAAGTGTGAGTTTCCCAAGTGTGGGTTTCCTAAGTGCGAGTCTCCTAAGTATGGGTCACCTAAGTATAGTTCACCTAAGTGGATAACTCAAGGGGTTCCCTAGTGAGGGTGGGCTATTGTGTTTCTACCATGTAATGGATAATTGGTTGGGATACTAAGTAGTGTGGAGTAGGGTGGGCAGAGCTCTCACATTTCTATGTCCATTGGGTGTTCATTTTTCCATCTAAAAAATTAGATGTTGGGGGTCTATTTATAGGTAGAATGATAGATTTGGGTGGAGGGTCTATAAAAGTGATCTGTGAAAAGGAGACACACGAATGGATTGTACAAGATATGTGAAGGATTTGGGCAACATACATGCGTGAAGAGGCTAGGTAAGATATCAAATTCCTTTATAAAAATTTCCCAATTTATGACATCTATAAATTTTGATTTGTAAGTTTATTAAAGCTATGTGACCAGTCAAATAAAAGATTGAGAAGTAAAATACTCTCTTATATGTGGTGTATAGACCCTATTAGGGGGTTTTTGGATGCCAAAAAGCACTTTAAAAACCCTTAAAAATTCATTTTAAGGAGTTGACACATTTTTATCAGTAATTTGAAAAATTCATGGCCTACTCTTAGAGGGAGTTTTTTACCACCAAGACACCATATTTAGATGAATTTATCATTAATATCTATCCCTTAGTGTATATAATTATTATGGAACATGGTAATACAATATTCCTCTTCTTCTAGCATGAAAACACATTTATATTAAAACTCAACATGTGCTGTCTATGTGAGGATCACATCATGAATTCTTAGCAAAGTGCCTGCAATGAATTTATCATTGCCAAAAAATGACCCCCTTATAATTGGATTCATTTAGAATTAAAATAATATGATTCTAAGGTAAATTTAGGGAAACTTGATGCATTCTTAAATTATATGGTGGATTTGGAGTTATATCATCAGTTAGAGAATGATATATTTTTTCCTAGGATGAGGGACCTAGAGAGTGTAGTTTGAATTTTTCTAGCGACGCATGAAGGAACCTATAAATGTTTTGCCTTTTATTTCATTACCCTATTTTTTTACTAAGTCTGATATGAAGAATACTTAGTAGGAATGACTTGTGTTTTTCTTAGGTCACCCTTTATGGGTTTTTGTCCTAAATTTTTTTATGCCTTTTTAATTTGAATTGCTCAATTTTTCCTAAAACATGCAGAGTGAATTTATAGAGAGCTGAAATTAAACTCTTGCTCATGGTTCCCTTTGTGGGATTTCATCCTATAGAACATTGTGTCTCTTTAATTGGCAGTTTAAGGTCTCGTAAGTTAGACCAATACAACTGACATTTTAGGTTGAACAAATTTGACCATAATTCACAGAGATAATCAGAAAAGTAGGAATTGAAATCCAATAATTCTCTAAAACTTTCCAGAAATTAGGAGTGATTTTTTTACAGTCATGATATAGGAATTTTTAGACCCAAAGAGATGAAATGGGACAAGTATTAAAGGAAAAATTATAGACCATGTTCAAAAAGCGACTCCCATTGTGACATTGTTGGGGCATAAATAGACAAGAGGATTTTATCTTAGAGATGAAAATATATTTAATTGATATTCCATATTTTGAGGCATATTATACAAGGATGTGTTTGAGGCGTATTATGCATAGTCAACACAAATGTGTCCCTCAGAGTTGGAAACTCTTGTTACTGAGTTCCATATGAGGATCATGAAAATTCAAGTTTTGTGAAACCATGAAGTGAGGTTTGTGAATGGAATATGTATGGGGATGAAGAAAACATTTATATTTGAATTTTCCATAGATAGGGGAAGGGAATTTCAATACAATCATGAGTTTTTAAATGAATGAAATCACACTGGAATTCCCAGAATGGATCATGACCATGTGTAAGAGAGAATACATAGAAATATATTATAAACTGTTTAAGGTCATGTATGGTGGAATGATGACATGGTAAGGATACCATTACATAGATTACACTATTTTGGGGGCACTAGAAAAATATGTATCAGTAGAGTCCAAACATGAGGTATATAAGGGAAGTCATAAATTGAGACCTTGGATTTATCATATCTAGAGGAGTGGACAAAAATAAATTCACAATATCCTTCTCATAAGTAGACTTGGAAACATTTCATACAGTTAGGAATTTACTAAAGGATGAAATGTGACTATGTTACTGCATGAGGACTGCACTGATGCCTCATCCCAATGCATCACACTCCACCTCAAAGTCTTTAGATAAGTATAGGATAAAGAGGAAAAAGTTAGTGGTAAATATATTCTTTAATAGGACAAAGGCACTCTATGTAGTGATAGTCCTTTGGAATCCCTACTTATGATTGAGCATAATAAGGGGTTGGAAAATTCCACCATAACTATTGATGAATGTTCAGTAGTAGCCTATGAGGCATAAAAATCCATAAAAATCCTTGATAGTAAATGTAGTTAGATAGTTCTATACAATTATTATTCTAGAAAGATCTATATCCATGCCTTCTTGAGAGATTATTCAACTCAAATTGAAAATTTTTAATGGTTGAAAGAGCATTTCTCTTCGTTGAAAAAGAAGTGATGGTTGCATAAAATCTATAAAATATATGTCAAGTGATGCCTATGGGAGTGGAAATTTTGGATTCAAATGAGGATATCATATAATAATATGATAATACACTTATATATTAGTTGAAAAAAATCATTCATAATAGAACGTAAAGTTGAAGGGGTGTTGGTGGGGTTGAATGACATCAAAAAGTTTTCATAGTGGCCATTATGAGCGTGGAAAGCTATTTTTTTTACATCCTCATCTTGTATAAATATTTTATGGTAGCCTAAATTAAGGTTGAGTTTATATAAATAAATGGATCCATGAAACTCATCAAATAATTATTCAATAACTACAATTGGGAATTTTATGAATTTTTACCTTGTTGGGGGTCCGATAGTCCACAAACATGTTCCAAGTATCATCCTTATTTTAACTAATAACATGAAAATAAAATAATTAATTGTGATTGGTCATATAGAACCTTAATAAATCATTTTATAGACCTAATTTTTAATATAATTATTTTGATAATGAGGGTACCGATAAGTCAACACCAAAACAGATCCATACCCTTGAACCAAGTTGACTTTATAGTCCCCTTAACATCATGGAGGGAGACCCTGTGGGTAGTAAAATATTATTACGGTCTCTTAAATAGTTACTATAATTCCTGGTGCTGAGCATTTTTTAGTTTATGATCTAGATATCTTGAGTGGTCAACATTGTTTGGACTGGGATAACCCCCCACTACAAGGGCTGGTTAACCCATGTAGGGATGAAATAACCTGCTCTAGGAAGATAATGCCTTGGAGGGTATGATAATTTTCCCAAGCTGTGAACTTAATTATCATGGATTTACAATTAATGTTAACCTCTTTAATGGTATAGATCCATTTGATTCCCATGATCAAACCTAATCCCCCAATATCTAAGATTTTATCATCGATTGAGTAGGTATATGTGCCCCTGGTTAACTGCAAGTCTTTTCCAAATCTATGGGACCATATTCAATGACTATCACCAAGATTGGAAAATTTATTTTTCATGTTAAAAGACTGATAAGTTTACTACAGTAGTGAGTTTGGTAGAGATTAAATTGTGTGTGGTGTCTCTATCCAAGAGCATGAGAATGGAGATGTCATCAAACCGACCTTATACCTTCATAGAATTTAATTCTTCTTAGACATAGATTTGTAAGTAAGTACCATATCCATGTTTTTATAGCACTTGATACTTAGCTGCCTAAACAATCACATTGTTTCCCTATATAATGTCCCCGTGCAGAATTTACTTACCCATATCTTATGTAACTTTATCTTCAGCCAAAAGTATCATCTATATTTTCACATATAGGAGTTTATTCATGGGATTATAAGGTTTTCCACACCAAAAGTAGAGCCCCTTCCTATTTGTTTCTTTCCATTCTTGGATAGATATGTAGTGTACACCATTCCCTTAAGGTAAACATGATTAGGTGCCTCCCAACCATCCCATCTATGTTAGGAACCAAGCAATTATTCTAGAAAATAGGAGGAGAAGCTTGTGGATGCATACTGAGGAATATAAGTGACTTACATAGGCTGCTATTACGACCAAATTGTGAGTGGGGTCTGCCACCATATATAGAAATCCCTGCACCATTTATAACTACAAGATCAATGAGTTGATCCAAAAACATTACTTTTAGGTGAGTTTTGGGGTTTTGAATACATACCTAATTGAAAATTACCTCATGAAAACCGTGAATAAAGTAGCTGACATATTGTTACTTCGGTTGGTGAGGAAGTATAGAGTAAAAACACTCAAAGTGATAAAATATTATTGAACAAAATTGTGTTAGTGGAGATCAAACAATTAATTATAAAAATTCTAGATATCCAAGCCACTGAAATGATCCCAAAGCCCCTCCTTTAAAGTCATCCAATATATCCCTGATTGAATGTCATGCATGAAGGTTAACAAATTGATTGTAATAAATTATATGCTAAGTTGTGAAAATGGGACCTTATTTTCATATAGTGTCTGATTAATCCTTAAGAATAAATCATCCCATGTTATATAACCCCAAGGTTCCAATCCATTAAAAACTTGTAAGTCAACGTGTTGGGCGATGACCTGCATATCTGGTTGAAGGTTAATAGGGGTTAGTGGCATATCAGGAGCCAAAATATTCTGACCAAGTGTGGTAGACTAAATGGACCATGATGTAGATATTTTAGTGATAATGTATTGATATACCTCATCATGTTATGCGGACTTATCATAGTGGTGCATTGGGTAAAATATTTTTTTTTGGAATTTATAGAAATCATGTTCCTGCACCTTCCAGTAGTTGGCATGATCCTAGAACACGTATTCAACCTCATCATGAAATATCTTTTCCAAGGATTAATTTTTCTTGGTGAGAGTTTCTATGTTTATGTTCATGGACTCAATCATTGAATCATATTTCAAGTTGAGAATCTTGAGCCACTGTTCGAAACCCTCAAATAAAGTTTTATGTCAGGTCTCCATTGACAGTGCTATTATAGAGTGGATGTTGATAAAGTAGGCAGTGGAAGACTGAACTAATTGATGAAGAAAAACAACCAATGGACTTATTTAGTGTATACAGACTAATTTTGAGTAGAATTATTGAAATAATAAAGATGAAAAAAAGATAATAATTCTCTTTAGAAAGTGGATACATCCATCCTGCCTAATCCCCAGGCCATTACGAATATTTTAATCTCTACAATTTTTCTCCCTATCCTCATTCCTTATAACCACTTACCCGAAGTAATATCTTAACAAACTCCCATAAGGGACCAACTCAGTTTGTTGGAGTAGGTGTGAGGGACTTATTACACCTCCTGGGGTATAATTTCTAGGTGGTGGAATCTTTTGTTCTATCATATGCACGATGTGTAATCTCATATACCTATGTCCACAAAACATTCCTAGGGATTGAGTGTATTTGTTGGATATGAATGTGTATAAGATAAAAAATGTGTATGTTAGCCACACACTATGCCTCCTCAAATTTGAATAATTTTCTAATCCCTATTTCATGTAGTAAATACATGACATGACTTGTACCCACCGTTTTATCCATCATGAAAGAACATGGACTGCATGAAATATAAGCTTGTTACATGATTTGTAGTTTGGGAAAACCACATTCCATCCTAGCTTGGTCCACATGTGATGTGAATTAAATTAATTATTAATGTAGTTAATGTATGGTGACCTATTTTTAACACGATTCGTCCTAGTTCATTGGAAATGGGAACACGACATACACCTTCATGCTAAAAATCTTGTACTCCTGTGTTATCTATTGAGAACTATTAGAATCTCCAAATGGAATCTTCAGATGTTATTTGTGTTAATTTAACATTTTATTGGTTATATGAATAAGAATAAAGCAGGTAAGGTAGGTTTTTTATATTCAGATTTAAAGAATGAATAATTAAGAAATAAAACTAGCAACAAAATAATAATTATGAATAAATGATTAATAAATAATTAAAAATTAATTATTTGACCACTCTAAAACAACTTGAAGGTTTTGGGTATAGAAAAAGCACCTATTTTCGATAACCAACTCATTTGTTTGTCATAATTGATGAATGATATGATATTTACATGAATAAGACCATCATGACCAATAGAATTAAAATGAATATATAATACTTTGAGAACACCGACACTAAGAAGGGAGGATCATTGTATATAATACATAATTAATTAATATAGAGTTTTAAAATTACCTTATCTTATAATTTTTTGTTTATTAATGACTTGATAAACCAATCTCATCATACCATCTTCGCATCATATCATCCAAGGGTAGAATCCATCTAGCGGTGATCCACACATGATACAAAATCTTATAACATCACTATAGAATCACTGGGTTCTAGAATAGTTGAATCTGATCACTTGTATCATTCAACATTAACCACAATAAGATTTTATTCATGAATGGAAGATTCATTACATTCCCTTAAAGTCTTGAGATAAATGAGGAGGATGAACAATCTAGTTCTTGAGTGCGTTCTTGAGAGGATTCTATCTCGGGTTTTAGAGAATTCTCTCTAGGTTTTTTGCACAATAAGTGACTAACCTTGGAATGTGATATAACTGAGTATTTATAAAGATAAGATAGGTTTATTTATTCCACACAGGCCCTTATCCAATCCCTTATTAATTAATCAATCCCCATGTATAATAATAATAATATTATTATTTTATTGACATCTGCAATACCAATGGATAAATAAATATCATTTTTTAAATTAATAAATTGATATTTATTTAAATGATATTTGATATATCATTTTCATTCAGACCATTAAAATTGATCTGCAACTCTCCTCAATATTTATTTGGCCTTAAATAATGACTATTTATTTAATAAATAAATATCACTACATTATTTTTTTGATAAATATAATAAATATTTTATTAATTAAATCTTATGAGTAAATATTTATTATTATTTAATCCACATATTTATTCTTTTGAAGAATCCAAGATTAAATCTTGGAAACCAACCAATCCTGGATAATTATTAAACCATAAAGTGGGAATACTATTTATTATAAAATGTTAAGTTTAAAATATAATTCTATTTAGATTCTAGACATAGCTAATCTATAACCCTCTAGGACTCTTTCTTAGTGGAATTAGAATGAACTGCCTAATTTCCATGATTATTTTCTAACAACACACCAAGAAACCCATAAATAAAGAAGTTAATTTGAAAAAAATACAACCACATAAAAATTCTTACTATGTAATATAATCCCTTTATCGTGATATCTCAAATCAAGTAGGCTGCATGAAAGTGCCATCAACCTATATGATTTATAAATCTTTATTTAACTTTTTGTAATTGAAAATGACCATAGAACACCATGAACATGAATTGTTTTAGGTTATTCCAAAGGGTCTATGATATTAACATACATTAAATAAAATAAGGGAAAAATCCCTTCTCATATTATTCATTAATAAAATATT
Source organism: Viscum album (assembly GCA_963277665.1). Classification (NCBI taxonomy): domain Eukaryota; kingdom Viridiplantae; phylum Streptophyta; class Magnoliopsida; order Santalales; family Viscaceae; genus Viscum; species Viscum album. The sequence continues at coordinate 94,294,188 of OY728139.1, read as the reverse complement.
ACACATGACACACCCAACATATCCTACTTCACTGAGAACACATGTCATCATAGTTTTCATCAATACATCAAAGTACATAAATAATGATATCCATTAATAATAATATTAAATTATAAGGATCAATACACATGTCTTCATATAGGAACATCTAAGGACACATATAAATGTGTATTTACTACTTGTGGTTTATATTATCATAATCCCCCACATTGAAAATTACCAAGGGAATAAACTATGATAAAGTGCCTCAAAGTCTTATGAGTATCCACCCCTAATAACATGTATAATTTTTATCACATAAAATGGTATTATCTGTCTATATAACTTTTATTTAATAATACTATTGTGACACTTCTAGGTTCTCATCATAGTGGAAAACTGCTATGACCTTTCAATTTAAGACTTGAACGGAAGAAATGGACCAGAGAAACTATCTGAGGAAGATGATATTTCTAAAATAGGTAGCAATGATCAATTCCATCATGTAGATTTAACATCAAATATTCTTTGAGATAGCCACAAAATTCACATAGATAAATATAAGGGATACAATAACTAAAAATAGGAAAGGAAATTAGAATTGCTTATAGATCCAAGTTTCCTCAATTGAAACCTAGTTATAACCAATGGAGATGATCATGTTTCCTCTAATTAGCTCTATGTGAAGAAGGTTAATTTCTAATTCTAGTGATTTATTCAATCCACACTAAAATAGTACACCAGATGTAGGGAATAATATATTGGATGTTAAGATATCAATGACTTGGATTGGGTCCAAGATTTTTATCTAGATCTATTGAAATATCTCAAAAGAAACCATAGGTTTATCTCTCTATTAAAAAAAATAAAACTGCAACTAAATCAGTTAAATTCAAAAATTATTCAAACTAAAGAATGAAACATTGACAGTAATAGATGAAGTGATGGACGAGTGAGGTGGTGAAGAAGGATGCATGACTTGTGGATGATCACAATGAATCATTCCTTTTGAATACCCAACACACAATAGTTTATAGGGACATATAGAAACAAGTGATAAGCCATGATACATAAAAATTTATTGATCCTAAAAACTCAGGTAAAGAAATAACACCATGAAAGCACATAATTCTACATGCAACACCATTATATCAAGATTTATTAATGATGCATAATCCAGATGTAACCACCTTTTAAAGAAAAAATAAAATCCAAAATAAATAATCAATTGTAGGATAATAAAATCTATAAAATACTACATGTAAATAAAATTCATTCGCAACATGAAATAGATAAATAAAGTAACAATAATGAATAACCATATGTAGACATACATGAAAATAAATTGAAAATAATAATTTAATTGCAATAATATAACAACATGCATCAAGTAAGTATCACAAATATCCACCTTGAAATTAAAATGATTATTACAAATGTTTTTATCAAAATATACATTATTTAATTAGGAATATATTCATCAGACCTAGGAAATGTCTAAATTTTTATAATATAATTTCTTTAGTTAAACCATCAATTAGATTATGTAGCATGTATCTTGTTGTCACACACCATACTAGAGTTAATAATCTCCCTAAGAAAATGAAAAAATATGTCTATATTCATCAATCTACCAAGAAATATATTATTTCTATTAAAGTGAAGGAAATAATGACTATCACTGAAGTACCTTGGATTTTGGATTCATTTATGTATTTGTTGTTAACTAGTCATCACTAGAGTCTTAAAGTAAAGTCAATGTAAGATGGGGTTTCTACCATTAAACATAAAAATAAGAAAGAATATTATGTTAGTAATAGAGTTTGGATGATCTGTATGGTATATAAGAAAACTCTTAACATCAAATAATTATCTAGATGGTTTTTAATTCTTGATAACAAGTGTTGATAAAAGGTTACCGAAACAGTCTACAATAGTAAATATCGGAATGATAATATTTTAAGGTGAAAAAATATAATATATGTTGTTAAATTGGTTAAAAACTAACTGAAATGAGATTATGAAGAGATAATTTGTGGAGAAACCATCCAGGAATTTATGGATGAGTATTTGAAATGGTTAAAGTTTAGAAAGAACTATCCACAAAACTATATTGTGTATTACTTATATAAGATGTAGTTAAAATATATAAAATAAGTTCAAAGTTGTAGAGGAATCTATGTTAATTATAAAAAATCCGTCCTTGGTGTACTAAATATTTAAGACTACTAGAATTAGTATGACATTACACTTGGATGATGGTTTGAGAAGCTGAGAATTAGACTAATAAAATTGAGGCAATGAAGATATATTTAGGTACTCTAACTTGAGTATTCACTTAGTGTAAGAGACTTTAAAATTTAGTTGATACACTTTGTAATTATTATGATAATTTCCAAAGTCATTTGATTTCATTTGAAATTAATTTTAAGAGTTTTAGAAGGCCATGAAGTGTTTCAATGTGAATTTGAGCTTAATTAATGAAATATAGATTTTGTGTATGTTATTGAAGCAACATAGTGGTCATCTATAACCTATGTAAAAGTCAATGAACATTTAAATAAGGATAAAACTGAATTATATGAGATCTATGTAAGGTCATAACCATTGGAAAATTTATGTAAAGGTCATCAGTGAGTTGTGTAAAGGTAATTAACTTTCTGTATAAAGTTAAAGTTTAAGTGCATTGTATTGTGTAAAGTTGAATTTGATCTTTGTAAAGGTAATACGAAGTCCTATTAAAGGATAAAAATGAATTTAAAAATTCATGTAAAGGTAATATAGGAGTTTTTTGATCTAAGTAAGCATCATTTAAAATCTTTTTAAGGGAAAAAATATTAGTAAGAAGCTGCATAAGGGAAACTTATGAGTTTTATAAAATTAATATTATGAATATGAAATTTATTTGGGATGATCCTTGATATGTTATCACATGATCTAAACATCATGAAGCTATGGTTATACATGATGCAAGATATGATTTTTGGAATTTGAAGAAAATTAGCTTGAATAAGATCAAAATTGAGAATGAATGAGAATGAAGAGGGTCACTATTTTATTGAGTTAGGATTTTCAAATGAGGTCATTTGAAAATCATTTTGGTGGTAAAAATTTGGACTCAAATTTATTGAAGCATGAATTTAACTTTATTTTTCTAAATATCATAATCTATGTTTTGAACATTTTTTAAATAAAATCACTTCTAAGATTATTTTGATAAAATTAATGAAGGATGAAATGAGAATCTTCTATATTGTCAAATTTAAAAATGAATAAAATCATGATGATTATTGAGTTGTGTTAAATTGTATTAAATATCACAAATCATTTGTGATTCTTGTAAATTAGAAAGAAGGGATAAACTACTATAGAGAGTTTGAATACTCAAACTGGAGTAATACTATAATTTCAAATGTACTTATGTCACAATGAGAAGTCCCATGCCAAAAATCTAAAATGACCTATATGATTTTAATGTATTTTTGAAGAATATTTGTTTGAGAATATTGTGGATATGATAAAGAGAATAATATACCTGAGCCATCTATAATTTTAGGGAAGTTCATAGTTTAGTGAAATGATTGAAATGAGAAAGTAAAATGAAAAGGGTATTCTTATACCCTTTTAGAAGACAACCATTACATGAAAATGGAATATGTGAGATCGTAAGATACACACATATACAAGTTTTTGATAAAATGTGATCATGGAACAAAAAATTATAAGGATGTTTTTTCAAGAACCAACCCAGGTCGACCATGAACCTGTCACCCGAGTCAGTCCGCCACATGGCCTAAAGGGAGTTCCCGATCCCTACATGCTGGCAACTAGTGCTGAGCATCAAAACAAGAAGTTGGGAATGATTTAGCCCAAAAAATAGAAGACATATAAATATAAATTAACTGAACAAATGGGTAAGCACTAACAGTGGAAAAAATAATAATAAAATAAAATAAAAGTAACCAACTAGAAATACCTCCAAGTGACCCCATGGGTCATCACCAAACATAAATCCAAGCTCGAACAATCCAAAACTAAAACCTGAGACTGAAGAGATAAAGTAGGTGTTAGCATCGAGATTCTCAGTAGGAAAGCCAAACTACAACAATGCCCTAATCCATTGTCTTTAATAAGAAATCCAAATCATTCTAGTTTGAAAATAAGGCATAATAAAATAATGTTTGTCGATATTTTCAAATTCAAATAACAAGATGGAATTTCCAAGGAAAATGTTTTTCTTACATTTTTAAAATAGGTTTTGAGCATGCGTTAACATTTCAAAATTTAAGGAGACCAATTTAGATTTTAAAAAAATGGATCTCACAAAAGAGGGAACAAGCATGAAACAACTGAATTGAAAATTATATCACAAGCACCATGGGAAGTACCTAAGCAGCTAGTGTTAGTTGGGGACCTAGGATCTTCGTGTCTTGGTGAAACGTGGCTTAAAAGGCCACGACCCTCAGAAAACGTGGCTTAGAAGGCCACGAACCTCAGTAAACGTGGCTTAGAAAACCATGACCCTCGGAAAATGTGGCTTAGAAGACAATGACCCTCAGTCATTCATATGTTTAGTTAGTGTTGAAATCGTCAAACCTGTAGTGAAACCGGGTCAAGTCACCTCCATACCACTAGCCCACAAGTCCTAGTTTCCCCCACCTAGATACCCAGGTTTCCCATTATGCTTTGTTTCAAGTGCTGCTGAGTTTTTATCAAGCAAACATATATATACACAACACTTTCTTTATCCAAAACTCATTCAACCTCTCACTAATATTCTCCCTCCTTAAATGCATCCCCCTTTTTATGTCATAAAACATCGCATAAGCCTCTTCATTAGGTACATATCACAAATCACACATTTAACATACACACCATGTTTCTAAAATAATGGGTCATGCCTTAAGAGGGGTTTTTCACTCTCACTATTCATTTTCAAGGTGCCAAACATGCCTCATTACTCCACAAGAATGATTTTTGCTTTAGAAAACATGTTCACCCAAAACTCATTTTGGAGATCATTTTGGAACTTCTTTGGAAAATGTGTCATTTCACCTTTATAACAAAATCATCCAAAAGACCACATGTCTTTGGAAATTCCTACTTTGTGTTCGAAAGATTAAATAAATCAAATTTAAAGAACCAGAACCATTTACATATATATATATATTGCATATGTATTTCATGTAGAAGAAGAAGATGAACTTTTAATAAAACACTAAGAAATTATGGAAATTCTAATTAAAGATCAGGGAATAGGGGACCTACCTCAAACATGTTGTTATTCGTCGATGACCACTCAAACCGACACTTGGCATATACACGCACATGCATTTATATATATATATATATATACACCCCTAGCTGCATCGCACATATTCCCCGTATCATGAGTGAATATGTTCAAAGAGGACATATATATATATATATATATATATATATATATATATATGTCTTACCCTATGCATGTACATGTAGGATACCTCGACACCCGCTTCCCAAAACTATCGTAGCATGGTCTAGCACACTACACATATCATTTAATAAATTAATAGAACAATTTATGCAACACTTCAAAATTAACACCACAAAATTTACACAAAATAAACACACCCAAATTATATCAAAACGTAACTTTAAAACCAATTGTACATCATAATCATACCAAAACATGACTTTCCCCATTTAAGCAATTTAAATGAACCATTTAAAAAAAAATTAAAGCAATTTCAAGAGGCATCGCAAGGCTTTGTACACAAAAAACCCACTCACATTCTACTTTTGAGGCCAAAAGCACACTATGACCATTTCAAATCATAATTCACATCTCTTTAATAATTTAATATATCATTTATAAACTTGATAAAACAATTCCATAAAACTCCACAAGGCTATACACCAAAAACACACTAAAAATCCACTTTTTAAACCAAGCGCACACCAGAACCTTCCCAAAGTATCATTCACATCACACTCACAAATAAATAAATCATTTCAATAAATAATAAAACATTTCTAAAATTCACAACAAGGATTTAACCAAAAAACATACTCCATTTCCTCTCTTTAAAGTCAAATTCACCTCAAAACATTTTCTAAACATGGTTTTCACCTTTTACACAAATAAAAACACCATTAAAAAAACTTATAAAACAACTTCAATAACACCCCCAAGTGCTTCTAAACCCAAAGAGCACCAAAAACCTCTAAAAAACAACTTCATATCAAAGCCTTATCAAAATACAACTTCAATCCTACACATAATTTAATAAACTACATGCATGGTTTATAAAATCATAAGCAGTGACACGACTAAGTTTTCCACATACAACAAACACTTTTTCACATAAAATCGCCACTTTAAAACCAAATCCACCTCAATTCCTTTAACAAATCATTTTCTCACCCCCAAGATAATCATAGAACATGCCAAAACACTCAAGCAAGCATACCAATTCATAAATTAAAGGATAAGCATGAAATCACCTATCTCGTGTGTCGAAAACTCCAACACACTGTGCGAAACTTCAATCGCACACCAAACACACCACAAGAGAACCCTATGAAGTCATTATTCAACCAAAAATGACAATATTAAACCCTATAATGAACTCCATACCCACTAAAAACCTAAAATCCCAAAAGTAAGAACCAAAACACTAGTGAAAGGAGAAGTTGAGCTTACCGGGAGGGGAATCGTCCATGGAAGAAGGCTGCGCTGGTCGAGCAGGGGTGTGACAGGTCCAGTGCGAGGTGAACGGATGACACTGGTGCGGTTCACGCCGACTGGAGGAGGCCATATAGTTGGGAAGAGGGAGGGTTTACGAGGCGGTGCGAGTAGGGTCTCGGCCGGGGGGGGGGGGGGGGGTTGTGTCGTGTGGGTTTGAGGAGGGAAGTCGGGAGAGGAGGTCGTAGAGAGGGGGCTCGAAGATGAGGCCTCTGTGGATAAGGGAGCTCGGCCAGAAGGAGAGAAGGGGGGGTCGGCGCGTTTCAGGTCCGAGAAGGGGGGGGGGGTGAGCCATGCGATATGAAGGGGAAGGGGGTGTTCGACTAGGGTTTATTTTTTTTTAATTTTTTTTTGTTCAATCTAATTCAATTGATTTAAAAAAGTAATAATAATAATAATAATAATAATAATAAAAATATAATAATTATACTAATAATAATAGTAATAATAACCCAAAATGTTATAAAATAAAATAAAATACAGTGTGTCCGGTCAGGGTGTGAAATATCTCCCCACCATGACACTTTCTGCCCCGAGAAAGTCCCTAAAGACTCGGCTATTCAAAGCTCGAAACAAGGACACAACGATTCTCAAAACGAAACCCCTTCCACTTGAGGATCAAACAATCACTTACCTCCCAAGACCTAAAACCTCGAAACTCGGACTAACAGGAAAAAGAACCAACAATACAGGACTCACATTTCCAAACACAACCACAACCTGTAACACCCTGACCCCTAACTTAGAAATAACTAGAGTCCGCTCAAGATTTCCAATGAGCATTATCCATAAGACCCATTGGGCTAAACATATACATTGATCGGGGTCGGGCGGAGTAGAGGAAAAGAGTTTCCCTGACAAGAACACCTTGAAGATTAAGTTCTCCGCAAATTTTTCCTATGTTGGTCTCCCCACTATATTAGGACTCTAGCTGAAAACTGACTTCCCCAGATCGAAACAAAGCAGAAAAACAATCAATACCACTTATGCTGGTGTGACCCCTCAACATTCTAAGTCGCACCCGACCAGCTTGAGGGAAGACATTAGCGAGACCCATAGTGGGTCTCCCCACCATATTAGAAACTGAGTAGTATAAAAGCACCCACATGGGATCTCTCAATTTTGTTTCAATAGTGCAGATTGAATTCCTCATCATGGACCCACCGACATGGGGTGGCTTCCTACACAGTAAAGGGGGGGGGGGTCCAAATAGGAGGAACCCAAAACAAACATTGACTCCGGACCCACCACTTATCTAGGACACGAGCATCCCCAATAGGAAACACCCAAAACAAAAAACTGCTTAAGGGGAAGACTAGCCATTAGAGAGTTCATACCCCATGAGAAACAAGAATGAAAACTTTGTGAAAGAGGCCACCAAGACCTCCAAAACAAGCCCCCCTCCCAAAAAGACAACCACATGAAGTAAAAACTTAACTGGTCTCTCCCCTAACATTAAAGACAATAGGTTGGAAGCACATCCCTCGCACTTGGAAACTGCCCGACTGCGTGAAAAGCCTCACTCCGGGACCTATGGATGGATCTCTGATGTATTGAAGCATCTAATGCACCACAGTCAAGAACTAACAACATCCAACTAATCCTTCATCTTCTGGAAAGACCGCTTATAGACTTCATTCCCTAGGTGACCCAAATAGCCACGCTGTTGACAAGCATTCAGAAGATTGCGACAAATAGCTTTGAGTGCCCAAATTGACCACATTGGAATCAAATGATTGTGTGGTATTAGGAATGAGAGACAAGAACTGATGAAAGAACCATTCCCATAACATGTTCCTCCAGTTCACTCTCTACGCCGGATGGGGAACCCTTCACGAGCACCTTGAAAAAAAATATTGTCATTTGTCCCAATCAGTGACCCCAACTTGCAAGGAGGAGGTAGCATTCACCCTTCTCTAGCCTGAACATGACTCTTCAAACAAAACTAGGACAACTTACCCTTCACGACATCTGGAGTTCCTAAAGACTGGAAGAAGCACTTGACTTCCTCAAGTTTCACTGCAACCTCCATCAAAACTCGGCCACCACAGAGAAAAAGAAACAAGGAATAGAAAATAATCCCACCACTCCACTAGGAGTCTAGGTAAAACTAATGACCGACAATGACCCCTCGGGGACCTCTGGACATTTCTGGGCGGCATAAATTAAACAAGAAGCACAAAACCAACCTGAATCACATCACAAAACAAGCCTCCACATTTAACCATAAATCATTCACTAAAATTCAAAACATCATTTCAATCTTGAAACACCAGCTCGAAAACAAGCATCAAGCCCATAGAATAATACACTATGAAACCAAACCATAACCCCACTTTCTCAAATATCCATTTTCAAAACCATCCCATTTCAAACCATTTAAATACTAAAACCCCCTTTTTAAAACTCACTTTCCTTTTTTTAAATTTCTTAAACAAAATTCGTCCCAACACATCACTAATCAAAACATGCCTTTGGAAAATAAAACAAGCCTTGAAAACAGAGCACCCACCATTGGTATTCCATCAAACCTCACGTGTGAAAATTCTTGTGCCAACTCGAGCACCAATCCATGCATAACAACAACCATCAACATCCAATTACATTCATCTATACACGCGGGAATCTATAGAAATACCAAAGGTCAAACAGATCATTTCCAAATTCCTTTTTTTTCAAGAGACATTAGTTTCGTACTTCACAAAAATTTCAAAAGCCCCCAAAACATTTTCAAAATACACTTTTGATTTGCGCTTTACAAAAGCTTTAAAAGATCAAAAAAAAGTTCCCAAAAGAACATCCATTTTCAAAATAACTCATTTCATTTTTAAACAAACCAAGATTTTCATTTTGGAAATCCAATTTCAAAGGACCAATCATCAATTTTTTCACCCTAAGAGAAACACCCCAAAACCAACTAAAACTCACACCAAGAACATTCCAAAACAACCAATTCACTCAACAAATAAAGATTCAAAATTCTTAAATAAACAACTGCAACACACAGTTTGGTCAGACGGTTTGGCTGATCATTCACCAACTGGGTGAGCACATAGGGAGTCATCAAAGGCGATTGCATGGTCTGCGCATGGCTTGCCAATCCGTGCACAACATCCTTGCACCCCTCTATAATGACCAAAAAATCTAAAAACTAACCAGAAGCATGCAAACAGGACTAAGGTGCCTGAAAATAATCGGGAGACAGACGCAGACTTTGAGGCAAGACCATCCTGGACCACCCTGGCAATTCGAGGGTTATTCCGAATAGGTGGTGATCAGGCACCTACCTGCAATTAACCACTTGGATTATGAAAATCCTAACTCAAAACTATCAGACATCCCCAAAAGACATGGGATAAACCTGCCTTTGATACCATTTTGTCACGAGCCAACCCAGGTCGACCTTGAACCGGTCACTCGAGTCAGTCCGCAGCATGGCCCAAAGGGCATTACCGATCCCCACGGGCTGACAACTAGTACCGAGCATCAAAACAAGTAGTTGGGAATGATTTAGCCCAAAAAATAGAAGATAGATAAATATAAATTAACTGAACAAATGGGTAAACACTAACAATGGAAATAATAATAATAAAATAAAATAAAATTAACCAACTAGAAATACCTCCAAGTGACCCCATGGGTCATCACCAAACATAAATCCAAGCTCGAACGATCCAAAACTAAAACCTAAGACTGAAGAGATAAAGTATGCATGAGCACCGAGATGCTCAATAGGAAAGACAAAGTACAACAATGCCCTAATCCATTTTCTTTAATAAGAAATCCAAATCATGCTAGTTTGAAAATAAGGCATAATAAAATAATGTTTTTATCTCTTTTCAAATTCAAATAACAAGCTGGAATTTTCAAGGAAAACATTTTTCTTCCCTTTTCAAAATAGGTTTTTATCATGCGTTAACATTTCAAAATTTAAGGAGAACAATTTAGATTTAAAAAAAATATGGTTTTCACAAAAGAGGGAACAAGCATGAAACAACTGAATTGAAAACCGTATCACAAGCACCATGGGAAGTCCCTAAGCAGCTAGTGTTAGTTGGGGACCAAGGATCTTCGTGTCTCGTTGAAAAGTGGCTTAAAAGGTCACGACCCTCAGAAAACGTGGCTTAGAAGGACACGAACCTCAGTAAACGTGGCTTAAAAAACCACGACCCTCGGAAAATGTGGCTTAGAAGACCACGACCCTCAGTCATTCATATGTTTAGTTAGTGTTGAAATCATCAAACCTTCAGTGAAACTGGGTCAAGTCACCTCCAGAACACTATCCCACAAGTCCTTGTTTCCCCCACCTAGATACCCAGGTTTGCCATTGTGCTCTGTTTCAAGTGCTGGTGAGTTTTTATCAATAAAAAATATATGTACACAATAATTTCTTTATCCAAAACTCATTCAACCTCTCACCACTATTCTCCCTCCTTAAACACATCCCCCTTTTTATGTCGTAAAACATCGCATAAGACTCTTCATTAGGTACATATCAAAAATCACACATTTAACATACACATCATGTTTCTAAAATAACGGGGAATGCCTTAAGATGGGGTTTTCACTTTCACTATTCATTTTCAAGGTTCCAAATGGACCTCATTACTCCACAAGAATGATTTTTGATTTAGAAAACATGTTCACCCAAAACTCATTTTGGAGATCATTTTGGAACTTTTTTGGAAAGCGTGTCATTTCACCTTTATAACAAAATCATCCAAAAGACCACACGTCTTTGGAAATACCTACTTTATGTTTGAAACATTAAAGAAATAACTTTTCAAGAACCAAAAACATTTACACACACACACATATATATATATTGCATATGTATTTCATGTAGAAGAAGAAGATGAAATTTTAATAAAACACTAGGAAATAATGGAAATTCTAATTAAAGATCAGGGCATAGGGGACCAACCTCAAACATGTCATTATTAATTGACGACCACTCGAACCGACACTTGGCGCATACACGCACATGCATTTATACATATATATATATACACACCCCTAGCTACATTTCACATATTCCCCGCGCCATGAGGGAATATTTTCAAAGAGGGCATATATATATATATATACCTTACCCTATGCATGTACATGTAAGATACCTCGACACCCGCTTCCTAAAACTATCGTTGCAAAGTCCAGCACACTACACATATCATTTAATAAATTAATAGAACAATTTATGCAACACTTCAAAATTAGAACCACAAAATTTACACAAAAGAAACGCACCAAAATTTTATCAAAACATAACTGTAAAACCAATTGTACATCATAACCATACCAAAACATGACTTTCCCCATTTAATAAATTTAAATGAACCATTTAAAAATTTTGTAAAGCAATTTCAAGAGGAATCACAAGGCTTTGTACACAAAAAAACCCACTCACATTCCACTTTTGAGGCCAAAATCACACTATGACCATTTCAAATCATAATTCGCATAACTTTCATAATTTAATATATCATTTAGAAACTTAATAAAACAATTCCATAAAACTCCACAAGGCTACACACCAAAAACATACTAAAAATGCACTTTTTAAACCAAGCGTACACCGAAACCTTCCCAAAGTATCATTCGCATCACACTCACAAATAAATAAATCATTTCAATAAATAATAAAACATTTCTAAAATGCACAAAAAGGATTTACCCTAAAAACATACTCCATTTCCTCTTTTTAAAATCAAACACACCTCAAAACATTTTCCAAACATGGTTTGCACCTTTTATACAAATAAAAACACCATTAAAACAACTTATAAAACAACTTCAATAACTCCCCCAAGTCCTTCTAAACCCAAAGAGCACCCGAACCCTTTAAAAAAAACAACTGCATATCAAAGCCTTATCAAAATACAACTTCAATCCTACACATAATTTAATAAACTACATGCATGGTTTATAAAATCATAAGTAGTGACGCGACTAAGTTTTCCACATACAACAAACACTTTTTCACATAAAATCGCCACTTTAAAACCAAATCCACCTCAATTCCTTTCACAAATCATTTTCGCACCACCCAAGATAATCATAGAACATGAAAAAACACTCAAGAAAGCATACCAATTCATCAATTAAAGGATAAGTATGAAATCACTGGTCTCGCGTGTCGAAAACTCCAACACACTGTGCGAAACTTCAATCTCACACCAACCACACCACAAGCGAACCCTAAGAAGTCATGATTCGACCAAAAATGACAAGATTAAACCCTAGCATGAACTCCATACCCACTGAAAACCTAAAATCCCAAAATTAAGAACCAAAACACTAGTGAAAGGAGAAGATGAGCTTACCAGGAGGGGAATCATCCATGGAAGAAGGCTGCGCCGGTCGAGCAGGGGTGCGACAGGTCCGGTGCGAGGTGGACGGATGGCACTGGTGCAGTTCACACCGGACGTAGGAGGCCGCATAGTCGGAAAGAGGTAGGGTTTGTGGGGTGGCATGAGCAGGGTCTTGGCCAGGGAGGGGGGGGGGGGGGGTTGTGTCTTGCGGGTTTGTGGGGGGAATCCGGGATAGGAGGTCGTGGAGAGGGGAGCTTGGAGAGGAGGTCGCTGTGGATAAGGGAGCTCAGCCAGAAGGAGAGTAGGGGGGGTCGGCGCGCTGCAGGTCCGAGAAGGGGGGTGGGGGTGAGTCGCACGATAGGAAGGGGAAGGGGGGTGTTCGACTAGGGTTTAATTTTTTTTATTTTTATTTTCAATATAATTCAATTGATTTAAAAAAATAAAAATAAAAATAATAATAATAATAAAAATAATAAAATATAATAATTATACTTATAATAATAGTAATAATAACCCAAAATGTTATAAAATAAATAAAATACAACACGTCGGGTTGGGGCGTGGCAATTCTCCCCACCATGACACTTTATGCCCCCAGAAAGTCCCAAAAGACTCGGCTATTAAAAGCTCGAAACAAGGACACAAAGATTCTAAAAACAAAACCCCTTCAACTTGAGGATGAAACACTCACTTACCACACAAGACCTGAAACCTCGAGACCCGGACTACCAGGTAAAAGAACCAATGATACATGACTCACATTTCCAAACACAGCCACAACCTTTAACACCCTGACCCCTAACTTCGAAATCACTAGAGTCCGCTCAAGATTTATAATGATAATTTTCCATATGTCCCATTTTGCTAAACATCTACATTGATCGGGGTCAGACAGAGCAGAGGCAAAGAGTTTCCCTGACAAGAACACCTTGATGATTAAGTTCTCCGTGAATTTGTCCTATGTTGGTCTCTCCACTATATTAGGACTCTAGGCCAAAACTGACTTCCCCAGATTGGAAAAAAGCAGAAAACCAATCAAGACCACTGATGCCGGTGTAACCCCTCAACATTGTGAATCGTACCCAACCAACTCGAGGGAAGACATTGGCGAGACCCATAGTGGGTCTCCCCACCATATTAGAAACTGAGTAGTACAAAAGTACCCGCATGGGAGCTCTCAATTTAGTTTCAAAATTGCATATTGAATTCATCTTCATGGACCCACCGACACGGGGCGACTTCCTACACAGTGGGGGGGGGGGTCCAAACAGGAGTAACCTAAAATGAACATTAACTCCGGACTCACCACTTTCCTAGGACATGAGAATCCCCAATAGGCAACACCCAAAACCAAAAACTGCTTAAGGGGAAGACTATCCATTAGAGAGTTCATACCCCACGAGACACAACCATGAAAACTACGTGAAAGAGGCCACCAAGACCTAAAAATCAACCCCCCCTCCCAAACAGACAACCACACGAAGTAAAAACTTAACTGGACTCTCCCCTAGCATTAAAGACAACAGGTTGGAAGCGTATCCCTCGCACTTGGAAACCACCCGACTGCGTGAAAAGCCTCACTCCGAGACCTATGGATGGAGCTATGATGTATTGAAGCATATTATGAACCATAGTCAAGAACTAACAACCTACAACTGAGACTTCATCTTCTGTAAAGACCGCTTACAGACTTCATTCCCTAGGTGACCCAAACAACCATGCTGTTGATAAGACTTCAGAAGATTGAGACGAACAACTTTGAGTGCCCAAATTGACCACATTGGAATCAAACGATTGTGTGGTATTAGGAATGAGAGACAAGAACTAATGAAAGACCCTTGCCCAGAACATGTTCCTCCAGTTCACTCTCTACATCGGATGGGGAACCCTTCACGAGCACCTTGAATATCAAGATTGTCATTTTTCCCAATCTGCGACCCCAACTTGCAAGGAGGAGGTATCAATCACCCTTCTCTAGCCCTAACATGACTCTTCAAACAAAACCAGGAAAGTTACCCTTCACGACATCTATAGTTCCTAAAGACCAGAAGAAGAACTCGACTTCCTCAAGTTTCACAGCAACCTCCATAAAACCTCGGCCACCACAGAGAAAACAAGCAACAAGGAAAAGAAAATAACCCCACCACTCTACTGGGAGTCTAAGTAAAAATAACCACTAGAAATGGCCCCTCGAGGACCTCTGGAAATTTCTGGGCAGTATACTTTAAACAAGAAGCACAAAACCAACCTGAAGCACATCACAAAACAAGCCTCCACATTTAACCAAAAATCATTCACTCAAACTCAAAACATCATTTCAACCTTGTAACACCAGCTCGAAAACAAGCATCAATCCCATAGAATAATACACTACAAAACCAAACCATAACCCCACTTTCACAAATATCCATTTTTAAAACCATCCCATTTCAAACCATTCAAATGCTAAAACCCCCTTTTTAAAATTCACTTTCCATTTTTTTTAAATTTCTTAAACAAAATTCGTCCCAGCACATCACTAATCAAAACATTCCTTTGAAAAAAAACAAGCCTTGAAAACTGATCACCCACCATTGGTATTCCATGAAACCTCACATGTGAACATTCTTGTGCTAACTCGAGCACCAATCCATGCATACCAAAAAACATCAACATCCAATTACATTCATCTATACACGTGGGAATCCATAGAAATACCAAATGTCAAATAGATCATTTCCAAATTACTTTTTTTCCAAGAGACATTAGTTTTATACTTCACAAAAATTTCAAAATCCCCAAAAACATTTTCAAAATACACTTTCAATTTACACTTTACAAAAGCTTTAAAAGATCCCAAAAAAGTTCCCAAAAGAACATCTATTTTCAAAGAAACTCATTTCATTTTTAAACAAACCAAGATTTTGATTTTGGAAATCCAATTTCAAAGGACCAATCATCAATTTTTTCACCCTAAGAGAAACACCCCAAAACCAACTAAAACACACTCCAAGAAAATTCCAGAAAAACCAATTCACTCAACAAATCAAGATTCCAAATTATCAAATAAACAACTACAACACATAGTTTGGTCACACGGTTTGGCTGATCGTGCACCAACTGGGTGAGCACATAGGGAGTCATCAAAGGCGATTGCATGGTCTGCGCATAGCTTGCTAGGCCGTGCACAACATCCATGCACCCCTCCAGAATGACCACCAAATCTCAAAACTAAGCATAAGCATGCAAACCGGACTAAGGTTACTAAAAAAAATTGGGATCCAAATGCGGAATTTGAGGCAAGACCATCCTGGACCACCCTAGCAATTCAAGGGTCATTCCGAATAGGTGGTGATCAGGCACTTACCCACAATTAACCACTTGGATTCCGAAAATCCTAACTCCAAACTACCAGACATCCCCAAAGGACATGGGCTAAACCTACCTCTGATACCATTTTGTCACGAACCAACCTGGGTCGAACTTGAACCGTTCACCCGAGTTAGTCCGCGGCATGGCCCGAAGGGCCTTCCCGATCCCCACGGGCTGGAAACTAGTGCTGAGCATCAAAACAAGCAGTTGGGAACGATTTAGCCCAAAAATAGAAGACAAATAAATATAAATTAACTGAACAAATGGGTAAACACTAACAGTATAAAAAAAAATAAAAAAAAATAGAAGTAACCAACTAGAAATACCTCCAAGTGACCCCATGGGTTATCACCAAATATAAATCCAATCTCAAACGATCCAAAACTAAAACCTGAGACTGAAGAGATAAAGTAGGCGTGAGAACCCAGATACTCAGTAGGAAATCCAAAGTACAACAACTCCCTAAGCCATTGTCTTTAATAAGAAATCTAAATCATGATAGTTTGAAAATAAGGCATAATAAAATAATGTTTTTCGCTCTTTTCAAATTCAAATTACAACTTAGAATTTCTAAGGAAAAAGTTTGTCTTCCCTTTTCAAAATGGGTTTTGAGCATGCGTTAACATTTCGAAATTTAAGGAGACCAATTCAAATTAAAAAAATGGTTTTCACAAAAGAGGGAACACGCATGAAACAACTGAATTGAAAATCATATCACAAGCACTATGGGAAGTCCCTAAGAAGCTAGTGTTAGTTGGGGACCTAGGATCTTCGTGTCTTGGTGAAACGTGGCTTAAAAGTTCACGACCCTCATAAAATGTGGCTGAGAAGGCCACGAACCTCAGTAAACATGGCTTAGAAAACCACGACCCTCGAAAAATGTGGCTTAGAAGACCAAAAACCTCAGTCATTAATATGTTTAGTTAGTGTTTCAATCATCAAACCTGCATTGAAATCGGGTCAAGTCACCTCCGGACTACTAGCCCACAAGTCCTAGTATCCCCCCACCTAGATACCCAGGTTTCCCATTATGCTCTGTTTTAAGTGCTGATGAGTTTTTATCAAGCAAACATATATGTACACAACACTTTCTTTATCTAAAACTCATTCAACCTCTCACCACTGTTCTCCCTCCTTAAACACATCCCCATTTTTATTTCATAAAACATCGCATAAGCCTCTTCATTAGGTATATATCACAAATCAAACATTTAACATACACATCATGTTCCTAAAATAATGGGGCATGCCTTAAGAGGGGTTTTTTCACTTTTACTATTCATTTTCAAGGTGCCAAATGGGCCTCATTACTCTACAAGAATAATTTCTTCTTTAGAAAACATGTTCACCCAAAACTCATTTTAGAGATCATTTTGGAACTTCTTTGGAAAACATGTCATTTCACCTTTAAAACAAAATTGGCCAAAAGACCACGCGTCTTTGGAAATACCTACTTTATGTTCGAAAAATTAAAAAAATAACTTTTCAAGAACCAGAACCATTTACACACACACACATATATATATTTCATATGTATTTCATGTAGAAGAAGAAGATGCACTTTTAATAAAACACTAAGCAATTATGGAAATTCTAATTAAAGATCAGGGCATAGGGGACCTACCTCAAACATGTTGTTATTCGTCGATGACCACTCGAACTGACACTTGGCACATACAACCACATGAATTTATACATATATATATATACACCCCTAGATGCATTGCACATATTCCCCGCGCCATGAGGGAATATGTTCAAAGAGGGCATATATATATATATATGCCTTACCTTATGCATGTACATGTAGGATACCTCGACACCCATGTCCCAAAACTATCGTAGTGAGGTCCAGCGCACTACACATATCATTTATTAAATTAATAGAACAATTTATGAAACACTTCAAAATTAGCACCACAAAATTTACACAAAAGAAACACACCCAAATCATATCGAAACGTAACTTTAAAACCAATTGTACATCATAACCATACAAAAACATGACTTTCCCCATTTAAGCAATTTAAATGAACCATTTAAAAATTTTGTAAAGCAATTTCAAGAGGCATCGCAAGGCTTTGTACACAATAAACCCACTCACATTCCACTTTTGAGGCCAAAAGCACACTACAACCATTTCAAATCTTAATTCGCATCACTTTCATAATTTAATATATCATTTAGAAACTTGATAAAACAATTCCATAAAACTCCACAAGGCTATACACCAAAAACACACTAAAAATTCACTTTTTAAACCAAGCGCACACTGAAACCTTCCCGAAGTATCATTCGCATCACACTCACAAATAAATAAATCATTTCAATAAATAATAAAACATTTATAAAATGCACAACAAGGCTTTACCCTAAAAACATACTCCATTTCCTCTATTTAAAATCAAACGCACCTCAAAACATTTTCCAAACATGGTTTGCACCTTTTACACAAATAAAAACACCATTAAAATAACTTATAAAACAACTTCAATAACACCCCAAGTGCTTCTAAACCCAAAGAGCACCCGAACCCTTTAAAAAAACAACTGCATATCAAAGCCTTATCAAAATAAAACTTCAATCATACACATAATTTATTAAACTACATGCATGGTTTATAAAATCATAAGCTGTGATGAGACTAAGTTTTCCACATACAACAAACTCAGTTTCACATAAAATCGCCACTTTAAAACCAAATCCACCTCAATTCCTTTCACAAATCATTTTCACACTACCCAAGATAATCATAGAACATTCCAAAACACTCAAGAAAGAATACCAATTCATCAATTAAATGATAAACATGAAATAACCTATCTCGTGTGTCGAAAACTCCAACACACTGTGCAGAACTTCAATCGCAGACGAAACACACAACAAGAAAACCCTAAGAAGTCATGATTCAACCAAAAATGACAAGATTAAACCCTAGCATGAACTCCATACCCATTGAAAACCTAAAATCCCAAGAGTAAGAACCAAAACACTAGTGAAAGGAGAAGATGAGATTACCGGGAGGGGAATCATCCATGGAAGAAGGCTGCGCCGGTTGAGCAGGGGTGAGATAGGTCCGGTGCGAGGGGACGGATGACACCGGTGTGGTTCATGCTGGCCGGAGGAGTCCGGACGGTCAGGAAGAGGGAGGGTTTGTGGGGCGGCGCGAGCAGGGTCTGGGCCGGGGGGGGGGGGGGGGGTTGTGTCGTGCGGGTTTGAGGGGTGGAAGTTGGGAGAGGAGGTCGTGGAGAGGGGAGCTCGGAGAGGAGGCCGCTGTGGATAAGGGAGCTCAGCCGAAAGGAGAGCAGGGGGGGTCTGTGCGCTGCAGGTTCGAGAAGGGGGGGGGGGGGGGGTGAGCCGTGCGATAAGAAGGGGAAGGGGGGTTCGACTAGGTTTTTTTTTTCAATCTAATTCAATTGATTTAAATAAATAATAATAATAATAATAATAACAATAACAATAACAATAACAATAATAATAATAATAATACAAGATAATAATTATACTGATAAGAATAGTAATAATAACCCAAAATGTTATAAAATAAAATAAAATACAGTGCATCAGGTCAGGGCGTGACATGTTTACTATATTCAAAATATAGAAAAAAATGATAGTGACCTATATATAAAAAAAGAAAAGGTGAGAGATGATAAGAGTACAATCTGAGAGTTGAGGAACCAAGAGAATAACCAAGCTATTGAAGAATAAAGAATAATAAACTTGATACTAATATGTGGTGATGAACCTTCTATGTATCAAAGGTGATTAAGAAGAAGAAGAATCCAACTGTCAACTGAGATCAGATCAAGTGAGCCAAAGCATTGATAAGAAGAAGGAATAATAAACCAAGGATATACCAATGATGATGTTGCAATTCATATCAGTTGTGTTAATAATTTCATTTGGTGAGGATATTTTTGATTTAATAAGATCACAATATCTAAAGTTTGAGTTGAGAAATATTTGTGAGAAGGTTTTTTAGAAGATCCATGAAGTTGAGATGGAAACAAATACTAAGTCGTATGCATTCTACTTGAGGAGTTTCTGGTTTTCAAAGACTATTATAATGAAAAAGGATATATAATATGAGGATTTAGTAAAATATCTATGATAATTAGATATTTACTGCAAAAGAGATGAAAATAAACACTTGTATATACACAGTTGGAAGTTGTGGAACTAGTGTGATGCTGGGTATACCAAGAGATCATAGTGAGACTCTATGACACTAGTGAGAAAATAGAGATATTTTATTCATTATAATAACTAGTGATAGTGGGTGAAACACTATGGGATTTTGAATACCCATTTCATTCACTTGAGTTTATAGAGTATAAGATAATTTGTGGTAATGGTAGATAAACAATCACAACAAAGAGTCTGTTTCCCACATTGGGACCGAACCTTGTAAAAATACCACATGTAATCCTTTAATTTCTTTACTTCATTACATATAGTATGAATGATTTGTAAATATAGATATATACAATATTATCATATTATATAGATACTTTAAAAATTCCAATGGGGTAAAATATAATCAAATAGAAATTAGAATTTTGTAAAAATTGACAACACCTGATTCACACCCCCTCTAAGGTGTATGAACCAATCCTTAAGGGAATATCAATAATAATGTATATCTATACTATTAGTGAATAAATACAATTTATTTATCAATACCTTTAACCATATAACTTTTTTTTTGATTTTATTAAAGAAATATATTCCGCCTTAGTGGTGGATAAAGAAACTACATATTTCATGTTACACTTCGAGGAAACAGGTCCACCACAAGCAAGAAAATCATATATAGTAATATATTTATGAGTATAAACATTTTAAATATAGTAAAAATCAATAAATAATCAACACCATAATTATAAATTTGTGTTATTATTTCCATATTGAATGCATAAATTAGAAGACATTGACACATACCTAAGGATCCATTTCAATGCATGCTAGTGTAGCTTCCAATATTTTACCATAAACCTTATTAGATTACACACAATGAAGGAAAAATCTAGTCTAGAAAAAACCATAGAATACATAAGGCTACCAACTATATTATCATATGGTATCTTATTCATAAATGCTACCTCAACTTCATAATTAGGGAATTAACTAAGGGAAAAATTAAAGTGATGAAATGAAGGAAAGACAATAGGTTTTATATACTCAAAGAGATTATATTTTAAAAACTTTTTGTAACAGCCTTGGCATATAAGCCAATAAAATAATGCCTCAAGACGATTTGTCACATGAACTCAAGTGTGCCTCCCTATATGGTAGAGCTTTCCAACTAGTGGAAAGGGTCCAATAAATCACATCAGGAGACTATAACATCATTACCAGAGTAAGACACAACAGATAATGAAAGAAAAATTGGAGAAAATAAGCTTAAAAAAATCATTCATAACCAACAACTTCTCAAACAGGTTACAAACCATAACCAATATTGAAACATGTCATGTCATTCTAATTAGTTCTAAGTGAACAAAAAAAAAATGGAAAAAATCGAAAAATACCCAAAATGGTCCTAACCCCAAGTATAGAACATTATCCATGCACATCCCAAGCCTAACTCAACTCCCAAGCACAATACCTTTACCCTTATCTTGACCTACAAGATGAAATATCCCCAAGTACCCATTGGCGGTTGATCCAGGTCTGAGTACAACTCCGTAGGCCACCACCAATGGTGTCTATAAAATATATATTTTAATAGATAGTGCATTAAAATACTAAATAAATAAAAAATAAAAAATATAGCTTAGGTTACATTAGTTAACGATCTTTACTTTAACTATTTCTATTCTCAATACCATTTCCATCATATGCATCATCTTCACTACTTAATTCATTATCAACATGTGTTCCATGGGTTAGGCATTTACATTATTCACATAGGGGTTTAAGGATTTTTTCACTATGAATAAGGGAATAATTCAAGTCCCTATCTCACTAGGGATAATCAAATAAAAACAAACACATTATCCTCACCTCAAAGCCTCAGTACAGGTGGAATGAAATCATTAGGGGGATAGAGCTCTGTCCCCTTCCCTAACCCGTGTATTGTGGGGTAGAGTTTGGAGCCTCAGTCCAACTCGACCTATGGTCATAGAACCTTAGTAAAAACCCCATAGTACCAATCCATGTACAAATTATTATTATATATATATATATATATATCCATTCACCACACATACCATATCACAACCAAATACAAACATTACAAATAAAAATCATAATCCACAACAATCAACATAAGAATATATATTATGCCTAAACCCATTAAACACTTTTCCATTTAAATTACATTTTCATTTATCCCAATTCCCATTTCTTTTGCATAACTCATTAATAATATTCACTGATTCCCATACATTAACCCATTTAGCATATTCAACCATTCCCACATGTTAACTCGCATAACATGTTCGTCATTTCCCATATATTAACTCCCATTATGCATTTCAAGTACAAATCACTATCCACTTAAATACTCACATTAATCCCTTTAAACCCATTTTTATGTTCCATCCCATTCAGCATATTCAGTACAATTCATATGTCATTTGACATAATCTCAATTAATTCAATTTAACCCATTACTATGCCATGATAAACAACCCCTTAAGACATTAGAATATCTTGTAACACTACTAATGTTCCATTTGAAAGTAAAATAGATGTTTTAACATGTTCAATAATGGATCTACATTATCACACATCAATTTCACACTTAACTTTACCAATCTCTATGTTCATAAATGTCGGTACACACCATAGGTGGAACTAAAATTATTTATTCAACCTCAACACATCCCATGGAGATTATGAGGGTTTTCAATTCATCATTTAGACACTCATTTTAAAAAATATCACTAAATTCATCAGATTCCTAACAAGGGATAACCAAGTACGTAACCAAACATGCACAAATCAACACAAAGAATATGGGATATAACTTGTAGACCACCTACCTCAAATCTGTTGATGAACCCACTCCTAATAGAATCCTTAGATCCATATTCAACCACCATTTGAAGCTTTAATCTAGATCTCACCATAAAAATAGGTATTTAGAGCTTTATATAGAGCTAAGAGAAAGATGAAAACCCTAATCTAAAAAGAGAAGAAAGTGAGGGATAGACTCACTCAAAGCTTCAATCCGCAACCAACAGTGCTTCAAATAGCTTTGGATCAAAGGAGAATCACCTCTTGGAATCTTGGGTTACTAGGGTTTGTAAATAAAGCTTTAAGGGAGGAAATGGGGAAGAAAAATGAGTGGAAACCTAAAATCCAAAAGTGGTAATTTTGTAATTTTTTCAACTTTTACAAGGGCACACAGTTTACTTGCATGATTTACCAAACCGTGCACAAGCCACTATTCAAGGAAAGTTGGGTCACATAGTTACCTGGGGAGACCTACACAATTTATAAATCATGAACCAACCGTGTGATATGCCACTGTCCAAAATTGCACAATTTGGCTTCCCATATCGTACAGTTTACTTAACCATGCGCCAGCCATGATCCAACCATGTACCTTGCACAGGTTAGCCCGATTTCTCGTTCTTTCATTCCCAAACCCCCGGAACACCCTTTAGGACCCTCAAAATCCTAGGAAACATTTCATGAACAAAAAAAGTGATTGAAACCAAAATTTAAACAATTACATACCTCTACAAGTCCGGGATCTTACAACCTCCCCACCTTATAATGGATCATCCTCGAGTCGCATTCCCAAGCATACATGAGCTCTCAAAGCAAAGAGATTAGGAAACTAGGCCTGTATATCCGAATCCATCTCCCATGTTTCTTCCTAAACATTTCCTTCTTTCTGTAGAACCAGAACCAAAGGAAAAAACATTCCTCGTAAGACTTTATCGCTATGATCCACAATATGAACTGGATGCTCCTCAAAGGACGCATCAACTTCAAGTGAAAAATACTCAAAATTAACCACATAAGATGTATTAGGGTGATACTACTGAAGCTAAAAAACAATAAAAACATCGTTCATTCCACAATACCATTGTGGAAGAGACAATCAGTAAGACACCAGTCCAATCCTATCCACAATATCAAATGGTCCGATGTACCTGGGCGCCAACATGACCTGTTTCTGAAACCGATGGTGAACCAACCTTGGAGACACCGAAATTAACACACTATCACCCACCATAAACTTAAGGGTTCTATGAAATAAATTTTCATAGGTATTCTACCCACTCCAATCCATTTCCATATGTTTCTGAATCAAATGAACCTTTTCCGCTGTCTCTTGAATGAGACTTAGTCCCAAAAAATTGGACTCCCCAGCTTTTAACCAATATAGAAGTTATCTACACAACCTAACATAGAGTGACTCAGATAGTTCCATCCGAATAGTATCCTAAAAACTTTTGTTGTAGGAAGACTTAAAAAGTGGAAAGTGTTTTTCCCATAAACCATCGAAATCAAGGACATAAGCTCTCAACATGTCCTCTAACACCTGAATCATACACTCTGACTACCTATTTATCTATGGGTGAAAATATATACTCAAATACACTTGGATACCAAGAATATTATATTACCCTTTCCAGAAGCATGGCATGAATTGTGCATCCTGATATGATGCTATAGTTATTAGTACTCTATGCAACCGGACTAACACCCAAACATACAACTCACCCAACCGATCAATGGCGAACGTCTCTGGGATCAACAATAAATGTGAAAATTTAGTCAACTAATTTACAACCAACCAGATCACGTCATTATTTTGAGTCTTCCTTGGAATACCCACTATAAAATATATCATTACATCATATCATTTCCATTCTAGAATAGAAAGTGGCTGTAGAAAACTGCCTAAGCGCTGATGCTTGGCATTATCTTGCTGAAAGGTGATGCATCATGCCACAAAACCCACAACCTATTTCTTTATTATTTTCCACCAATATATCCTTCTAGAATCACAGTACATCTTAGTCAAACAATGATTCACCAGACACTTCAATTCATGGAACTCACAAATAAAATATTCCTACATACACACTGGAAAATCCACATGACCACAAACACTGTCCATTACACAATCATCAATAGGAAAACTAGAAGGTGAATCCCCAACTTTAAAACTTTCCTTCATAGACTAGAACTCTAGATCTTCAAGATGAATCTCCTTGACCTGAATAAAAAACAAATACTCAATTGATATGGATGCAAGGGTCATCCACCCATGCCCATCCTACACCTCTAGGTGCATCTCCGCAAACAATTCCACCACTCTCCACTCAAAGTTGGATTCCTGAACCACCTGATTATAAGTCTTCGTACTTAGGGCATATGTAATACTATTCCTTTTTTCTGATGTATAAACCAACTCAAAGTCTAAGGAATGTATGCATTACACACATCTTCACTACCACTACTTCAGATCATGCAAAGAGAAGATGTTATTAAGACTTTTATGATCAGTGAACTCCATAAATATCTCTCCAAACAAGTAATGCCTCCAAAACTTTAATTCATACACCATTGAATCCAAATAAAGGTCATGTGTTGGGTAATTTCTTTCATTAGGCCTAAACTATCTTGACCAATATATTATAACCTGATCATCCTACATCAACACTTCCCCAAGTCCAACATCAGACACATCATAGAACAAGGTGTACCCCTTATCTAGATCATGTAAGATTAGGATTAGTGTGGTTGTCAACCTCTACTTCAACTCTTGAAAAGAATTCTCACATGCATCATATTACTCAAACTTAACTCCCTTCTTGGTCAGGTCTGAAATTGGCACTTCCAAACAAGAGAAATCTTTGATAAACCATTAGTAATGACCAGCAAAACCCATAAATATTTGGATATCAAAAAAATTCTTGGGTTATTCCCAAGATACCAGTACCTTCGATTTTTATGAGATAATGTGGCCCAATAAATGCACCCTATTGATCCAGAAATGAAATTTGGATAGCTTGGCTTATAGCCTATGCTCTCTTAGCGCACTCAAGATGATATCAATATGTTTATCATGATCATCATGAGTTATAAAGTACACCAAGATGTCATCAATAAAAAAAAACTACAAACTAATCTAGATATGGGTAAATGATTCGATGCAGTAGACCCATAAATATTGTCAGTGCATTGGTAAACTCAAACAACATAACAAAAAACTCATACAACCCACACCTAACACTGAAATATTTCCATGGTATTTTAGAAGGTATCACCCTCAACTGATGATATCCAAATCTCAGGTCGATCTTGGAGAACACCAAAGTACCTCTTAGCTGGTCAAATAGATCATTGATCCTAGGTAGAGGGTATATGTTCTTAACCTTCATTTGATTCAACTTTCTATAGTCAACAAACAATCTCAATAATCTGTTAGCCTTCCTGGAAAATAGAATAGGAGATCCCCAAGGTGACATAATAGGATAGATAAACCCTTTATTCTCCAATTCCTATAACTGATATTCAAGATCCTAGAGTTATTCCGGTGCCATTCTATATGGCGGAATGTAAACTGGTTCTTCTCCAAAAAAAAATATATTGTGAACTCAACATCTATCTTAGGTGGTAGACATGATAATTCCTCAAGAAACACATCCTGTAACTGATCAACTATAGAAGGTAATACATACTAATATACTCCTCCATCATCAAAAAAGAAAATATGCTACTTGAGCTGTGAGTTCTCCCAACTACTGAGTAACTAGCCCTACACAACCTGACCAAACACCCCACTCACCATGAAGAAAAAATGTGTTTCCCTAAAGAGACATTAATATCACCCAATTATGGTAATGTTCAATATGATCCTGATACAACACTAGACAGTTCGTACCCAAAACTAGGTCAAAACCTGACATCTCGAGGATGAACATGTTCCACAGAAAACAGTACCCACCAACCTCTAGAGCATAACCCTCACATTTTCTGATACCCTTAGTTCACACCCCCAATATATTGTCAATATACATAAACCCATATACATATTACACCATTAGTCCCAATAAAACTACAAACTGAGTTGAGATAAATGAGTTTGTGGTGCCTGTGTTGAATAAAGCACCAACAAGCATGTAAGCTTCAAGAATCGTACATCAAACTGTAGATGGTCTTTCCTCACCACCTCTTGGTGTAGACTAAACTGTGTAAAACTGACCTACCCCTATGACCTAGGCTCCAGTCTGAGTACCCAACACTTTAATTCCCTTCCAGTATGGATACTCTCGTTCCAGAGTACCACATCCACCACCCCTGCCAGTATGGCCCATGGAACTTTAACTACCTTCTTAATACGGGTTAATATATACCATTCCTACAATATAAATATTCCTCTAACCTTTATCCGTGCAAATATTTCAAGGTTTCCTGTAGAACCTATGTATGTGTCCCATCCTACTGCACAACTGGCACTCAAATGGTGGTTGGGGGCACTGACCGCGCATGTGCCCCGACCTACCACAATGTTAACAAAATATCTGATCTCCACCCTAGGAGGCTGATCCACTCTTATGGATACTATTCACACTACCACCCTTATGGAAGCTCATAAAATGATGCTTCCTACCCTTGGAAGCTACACCACTTGTCAATCCAACTGGCGCCATAAGTCCACTACCTAAAGCTCCCTTCAGGTTCCCTTTTAAGATAAGGTCCTGGTCCACTACCTATGTAAACCTCTTCAAATGGAATATATTCACCTATAACCTAATCTAATTTCTAATACACTTCTAAAATCATTTCTCCATTACTGCCTTATATCGTTCCAACATCAGAATTAAGTAACGAAAGTCAGTGAAACGACTAGTGTAATCCATCATTGATGAAAAACCCTAGTTCAAAATCATTAACTACATAACCTTTTCATTCCCCAAGGATTATAGATATAAATTCTCTATAAAATTTCCTAGAAATATTTCCAAGTCATTCCCTCGGACTTCCATATCTGAACTATGATTTCCCAAAAACACTTTTCCTGACCTTGCAACATGTAGGCTGCTAACTTGACTCACATGTCGGGAGGAGTCTTAAAATGATCAAGAATCATCTGGATGGAATATATCCAAAATTCATCTGCCTTTACCTTACCATCTCTAGTAAAGTTCGGAGGGTGATATAGCTGAAACTCTCTATTTAGATCGAACATAATCGGCACAACACGCCTTGTTCCACATTCGATCATTTGTATGAAACAAGAAAAGTTATCATAGAACTGATCTTCTCTATTACCCTGGATCTCCAAATTTTCCTTCTCTACTACCAGAGGATAATTCTTGGAAACGTCCTCTTGTTTCCCAATCAACAATCGATGTCATTGTAGAATTTCTCTATAATACAAACATGATATTTAGAAAACATAACATATAATTTTCATAGGTTTCATAAAGATGGATCTCCACTAGCCACAGGCAACAATTTCATATACACTATCCAAACGAAACTTATCACATTCAAAATATTACCCACAACTAACCCTACCATGGGTCATGGTTAACACAGGGTAACTAACTCACATGGTCATAAGTATTACTTTAAGAACCATCCATTAACTAATATTCAACTTTTTTATTTCCCTTTTACCATTTTAATTATTTCATTAGACACCATTTTCTTTAAATTTTAAAGGAAGTGTAATGTATTCTACCATTCATACCCCACACACCCATCCCGTGTGCACCTATCATGATGCAAGCCACTTAAATACATAGGTTCCTACAATGAGGCATGAATTCAAATCCTCATGCCATCACGGTCATGAAAAAAATATCAGAAAATAGTCTAATCAAAGAAAAAGTGCATCAATCCATAGTGAAATATCATCAAATGTAGCAACGCACAATAAGAACAATAATTCCGACCCTGGGTGACTTGGGTTTTCCCTAATACATGGGTTATCTAATCCTAAACATGAGCTCATTACCAAGGTTTGACACATCCTATTATCCCTTATACCATCCCAAATAATATGTCCATAGAAAAGAACCTACTCTGATATCACTTTGTAACGTACCCAAACTAAAAGCCTCTAAACCAGTGCCCCAAGATGAGTCATCACATGACCTCAAGTGCGCCTCCCAATATGCCATAGGTTTCTGACTAGTGCCGAGGGTCTAATAAATCACATGGGGGAGACTATACCCTCATTACCAGAATAAATCAGAATATATAACCAAAGAAATAGTAGGAAAAAATCTTTCATAACCAATCACTTCTCAAACATGGTACAAACTGTATCCAATAGTGAAATATGTCATGTCATGCTAAGTAGTTCCAAGTCAACAAAACCCAAGATGAATAAAAGCATCGAAATCCCCAAAATGGTCCTAACCCCATATATAGAACCTCATCCATTCACATCCCAATCCAAACTCAACTCCCAATCATAGGGCCTTTGACCTCATCTTGGCCTACAATAATGAAATCTACTCGGGTATCCAATGCTGCACGAGCAGGGTGCGAGTACAACTCAAAAGTCCACCAACAACAATGTATAAAAAATATCCAGTCTAATAGATAGTGTATGAAAATACTAAATAAGTGTTTTCATATTAATTCTCTTGAGATTAAAATTAGTTCCTAAACAAAATTTATCTATCTAAAATTTCATAGAACCCATCGATTATGAATCAGAGGCCTTAATACCAATTATTGTGGGATGAATTGTTTTGGATGTCGATAAGAACAATTAAGATCCATTTATTTATAATTTTATGTCTTAAAATTTTATTATATAAACCTTTTTATTATTATGAAATATTTAGATGAAATTTATTAACAAAAGAGTATGAGCGTGCTTACAGAATAAAAAAATAGAAAGAAATAACATAAGGTACAGTGAGATTTAGTTCACATTGAATTTATATGCATAAAAAGAACACTACTCTAATTATATTTATTAATAATAGAAAATATAAAAGTAAAAGTCTTGAAAGAATGAAATGGGATAGAGAAACTATTATAGGAAGACATTTATACTAAAATAAGTGGTGGTGATCAAATTTGTCATGTGGACTTAACATCAACCATTCTTCAATAGACTCACACAACTCAACCAGATAAACATAAAAAATAAAAAAACAGAAACTGGACTGGAAACTGGAATTGGTTATAGATATTGGTTTCCTCATTAAAAATCTGGTTACAATTGATGAATATGATCTTATTACATCCAATAATATCCATGAAAAAATGGTTGAGCTCCAACTCCAAAGCTTCCTCTGGTCTCCACCAAAACATTACTTTGATTTTAGGGAAGAGTATGACATATATGAAGGGAGGAACAACATGGTTTATATCCAATATTCTCCTATAGATCTCTCAAAGTATCTCAAAGTATACTCGAGTGTTATATATTTCATTCTGTAACCAAAACTATATTTGAATCAATCCAATCTATTCCCTCAACAAACCAAATGATAGATCAATGATAGTAGGAGATGAAGTGATAAGAGAATCGGGAAATGAATTTGTAATCATGATGTATGGATGGATGTGATGAATTTATAAATTTTAATAACCAAACACACAAATAAAAAGTGATAATATATGATACATAAAAGCGAATTTATTCTAATCCCTAAGTAAGAGAAAGTACACCACGAAAGCAAAAAAGTCCACATGTAGCATTGTTAGATCATGATTGATCAACAGTGCACAATCCAGCTATAACCCATTATTAATTAAAAATAAAAATCTAAAACAACCATGGAAATTATCATATTGATTTCATTTTTTTAACTAGATGATCCAGTCCACTAGAATAATCCATGTTCTAGTGTAACTTTCACTGTTCTAATGGACTGGATCATCCAGTAAAAAAACTGAACTAGATATGGTTCTGAATGAAATAAAAAATAAATTATAGAAGAATAAAATATATAAATTTCTTCATGTAAATAGTATACATGAAAAAAATTCAATTAAATATGTAAATAAATTAAAAACAGTGAACATACCAGCAAAAATCATGCATGTAAATAAAATAAAAATAAGAATTTAATTGAAATAATATAACAACATGAAATGATTAAGTATCACACTTATAAAATTGTTATATATATGAGATTTAACTTTATATATAGTGAGGTGGAAAGGTGTTATATGTTTTTTATAAGTGAAAAGAGAGAATAGATCAAGCTCCCTATATATCTCTAAGATCTATTTAATCCCATTGGAGTGATGTTCAGGCTTTATTAATAGTGATTTCTTTAACCACTCCCATTTTACATCATAGTGGTTTACCAACTAGTTTATTTCAAATGAAAATATAAATTTATATTATCTTTGTAGTCTATTGAAGATGTTTAGAAGCTTCTTTACACTTTAAATAAACATTCATCTATGTTATTTATTTGTTTTTTTAGTTTAGTAATGATTTTTAGCCTCTTTATAGGTAATAATGTGATGGGAAGACCCTATAATTATAATGGATGTCAAAGGATCAAGTTTCTATACCATATAGAGAATAAAAACTAGGTTTTATCTTTCCTTATTTTTAATCTTGTGATGTATCTAATTTTGGTTTCTTTTTGAATGTATTTCATTGATTAATTTTGAACATATAATACAAGACAAGTGCGGGGGATACTTCACTACTTAATACTTTCTTACGACCTCCTATTTTTTACGAAAAATCAGAGTTTTTACTAATCATTATAAATGAATTCATACTGAAATTTGTGACAAGCATGTATTTTTCTATTTATAGTAGAATATTATTGAGATATTTAACTAGAATCCTATGAGTCTACTCTGAAACTTGAAATCTTTATGCTAAATTTTTGGTGATTTTCTTATTGATTTGAACATTTTGTTAACCCTTATTATAAATTATTTATTATTAAATTGTAAATCATTTTAAAATTGGTTTGATAATCTAAAATCTTACCTCAATCCTAAAAATTATGGATAATGTTGAAAATAAGTGTGGGGTAAGGGTCTCTCTTTAAGATTATGTATTATTCTTTGAGGCACATTAATTTTCCTTGATTTTTTTAAAAAATTGTTTCTTTATTATGGGATCAGTTGGTATACTCAAAAATGATTTTTTTGGAAATAAATGATATTATTTCATGCTTTGGAGTAGCAAAATAAATTTATTTTCTCCATGGTTTACATTTGAAAATACCCTTAATTATTACTTTATTGAAAAAAAATTCTTGGTGAGATTTAGTAATTCATTTCAATTAGATCTGAGGGTTTTTATTAGGATTTAAATTTTTAAAATTAATTTTACAGGATTCTAAAATTTTTAACTTGAAAACCAAGGTTGATTTGTGCATGTTGAATTTGTGTTAACTTGATGGATTAATGAGTGAATAATTATTTAAAGTAATTTATTACTCGAGGCACAATTTTTCATTGATATTTTTAAGTGTTTAAATTAAATAATTTATCACCGTTATTATTTATGGTTAAGTTATTATATGAGTGATCAATCATTGTAAAAGGTTTTTTTAGGAATTATTAAAAAAAGGAATTCACACATCTGAATTACTATCATTATTTTAGGTATGATTATATTTTCAGAAATAAAAACTAGGTTTTACCTAAATGAATTCTTTTGAGATGGTAGTAACCTATTTTTTCTAGTTAGATATTATAGAGGAAAGTATATTTTATAAACTATTCATTTTTATGTTAAAGACTTTATTAAACAAGAATATAATTCTTTGATGATTTTTTACACTATATCCTTTTAAAATTCAGTAAATTCTTATGACGCCGAATTCTGATTTTACTTAGGATGGAAAAAAGGTAGACTGGGCGATTGATGCTTTGTCAATGAAATGATTATTTCATTAGTATTTCACTTTTATCATCCTTAATAATATGTTTATTTATGGATATAAATTTGTATTCATGTTCTTATTACTTTTTAGTTAACAAAATAAATTTAGTTAGATTCATTGATTTTATTATGTTATAAATGAAAATTTTAATTTCAATGAAAATTTTGGAATTTATTTGAATCAATCTCTAGATAAAGATTATGTCATTTTAATGCCATCCTAATTAACGTGTGTCTTTGTGTGATTTTTTATATCTTAGTTAATGTGGAATTTTTAGAGAGAAAAAAGACACGTGGGTTGAACTTTGAGTAGAGTTTGGCCTATTAAATCCCACTGGGTGATTGATGATGGTAAAATTAGCGATTATCCACCACATGATCAACCACATAAGTAACATTTACATCAACCTATCTTGTTATTGATTGAAGGGGGAAATTGAGGGATTTTTATGAAATTAATAAAATGAGAAGCTTGAGTTCTCCCTCTATGAACCATAAATACTGTATAATATTGAAATGGTGGTTGGGATAAACTATTGATTGATGGATGTATGATGGAAGATATAATATGGGATTGGTGACATGTGTTTATTCAGGTCAATGAGATGGAGAATTTGAGAGTTTTTTTTATCATATTATAGATCTAAATATTTTGTTGATGTGTTTTTGATATCAGATGTTTCAGTGCTAAAGAGTGACATGTTGTTTGAAGTATGGTGCTACTAAATAAGGTGTTCATGAGATATTTTTGTTTGAAGTAACTGAGATAGATTTTGAGGGATCAAATTATTATGGAAGAAGATCAAGGGGATGAGTAGTTTGTATGGTTCTATTTTTGATGTTTATTCAAGGTGATAATAATATTAAATTTTAAGTTATTTCAATGGTTTTATGTTTGAAGTATTTTCAATGTGTCTCAAGATGGTTCAATCAAAGCATCAGGATCCATTCATTGTGTTTAATATATCAAAGTGCAAGCTAAATTGGGTTTAATTTGTTCATTTGGATATCTTTTGATGAATAGGTTTACTCTCTTAGGAATTACTTCATCCTCTATGATTTTCATGAGCATTTCTCATCATATGACATAATGAGATACACGATTTATGATAATAGGCCACGTGTTTGATGAAATTTCAACATGTGATTCATTTTATGAAATGAAAAAAATGAAACTAGATATCAAATTAGATTATATTTCTTATGTTTAAATCATAAGAATTTAGTTTTCATTTTCATTCATCTTTCTATATACCTCATGTGTATTTTCATTAAAACCCTACCATTTTAGTATTTATTAGTATTTTGATTAGTATATTTTAGATAAATTACAATAGTGATAATAGAAAAATTCTTTTTATGGATAGACACCTTGAGTTCAACCTGGGGTGTACCACTATGATGTATTTAAATTTTAAGAAACATTAATTAGGATTCATGATCAGTGATGATTGTAAAGAAACAATGTTTTCATACATCCCTTAACATATAATATTTATTTTACCCATGATGTATGGACATGATATAAAACCAAATCGACTCCATCTATATAATATACTATATGATAGAAAATCACTAATTATCTATAGTATTTTTTCTCTCAATGAACATTATTGTTATAAAATTACATTATATATATAGTTATATCATTATTCCATAATAATTTCAAACCATCAATCAAGGGTTTCAAATAAAGGTTAATTGTAACGCCCCGACCCCAGCTACCCAGAGTCGGTGCATTACTTCGTAACATTGGCATGATCACAAAAGATCAAGTCTCGAAAGACCGATTAGTTTAGTATCCTTGGAAACACTAGATACATTCATAAATGTTACATTACATCACAAAGTGAAAAACTATAATAACATAGTCTCCATAGTCCACACTTCTATCCTCTTCAGACTATCCCTGCAGGTCATTCATAAAATACTTCTTCACATCCTGGAAAATATTAAAACATTGAAAGGGGTGAGCTCAGATGCTCAGTAAGGATAACAATAATGCGGAAGCTTTCATAAATAAACATAAAAATTTAAGGCAATGTATAACTAAAACAAAAGCCTTTTAAACTTGAACATCAACATAATATGGCAAAAGTAAAATGAGATAATGCCATTCACTTCCTCATATGGATATTCTACTGGTCGAATAATCACATGCAATATCAATAACCACTTTCATAATGATGGAATGCATAATGCCAGACTATCATAACCACGTAGCCAAGGCCTCGTGCCAAGAACACAAATAAGATTTTGTCAAGGCCTCGTGCCAAGACACTAGTTTGTCTCATGAGACCTGCCGATGCATCGAGGAGCTGTAGCGGGCTCCACCCGTCACTTATTAAGTCCAATGCATTCCTCATATGAATAGGTTTAAACATATCATAAACCATAACATAATCGTATCACATAAAACATGCATAAAGGAAAAATAACATTTCCACATTTCAATCACAAGATTTCAATACAACACATTGATATAATAAAAACGCTTTCAAAACCATTTTCAATACCAAAATAAAAGAAAGTTAAAACTTTGTATTTATTTTTCATTAAAACAAATGACGGCTTGTAGAGGAAGCCGAAACTCAAATAGTGGTCACGGCGGTGGAGAAGTCGTTGTCGCCGCATACGTACGACAAAAACATTCCCTTTTGTCGTTTAGTAAACACTTCGTATAAAAAAGATTCCTTTTGAATAAACGTAAAAGTCAAAGTGGTTTATACACCGTATAAAAGAAATTTGTGTATAAAACCAAATATGCCTCAATGAAAGGAGATTGAGACGAAGTCCTTACAAAGATCATTTTTAAAATAAAATAGATATATTATGTGTATTCACTATAGGTACATATAAATAAAGTAAAAATACAAAATAAGACATAATAATATCATGACATAATTTGAAAGTAGGAGATTAACCCAAAGAATGGAAGTTGGGTTAAGAAGTTCCCTTACCTTGCGTTCTGTCCTGACTCGACCATTTTTTAACCTCCTGAATAATAAACTAGAGTTAATTTATATTTACTTAAGAACCTTTTTAATGTTCATTATTCCATTTATATCACTTATTACCATGTTATGAATATTATTTAATTATTTAAGTTAATAACGGTCGTTTTGTCGATCTTTGGTACTTGAGTCAAAAATAAACTTCTTATAATTACAAGTTGTTCATGTGGTGAAATATCCATTATATCCAGAATTATATTCATGATGCAGATATCATATATATCATATATATACAGTATATACATTCATTCATAATGTCACATAACATTTAGGGGTAAGAAATGAAATGCACCGTTCATGGAGACGGTAAGCCGTACGTACGCATGAACGCTACTTTCATTTCAATTTCATATTTAATGGAATGAAATCATAATTATATAAATGTATAATATAATTCCATTATAATATAGTGTATAATACCATTTACTCCATCCTTTATACATCCCACATATGGCATTAACGATTCAAATCACTTTGAGGGGGCGGTAGTCCGCACTTCCTAAAATGAAATTATCCCGTTTTACCCATAATGGAAATCATAAAGTATGCCATAAATGAGAAATACAGAAGCATAATTAAAACATAAACATATTATATATCATATATAAAAATAGTGACATCTTAATGGCCACCTTTGAAGGTGTTATATGAGTGTTGAACAATCATCGTTTCGTGAGGCAGAAATTCACCATCCACAGAAACCGTATGTTCTTTAACCATTATATGTAGGTGTGTGTAAGTGTAGCTCGAATACTTCTTATAACAACATCCTAGTATATTGAGGATACTGGTGTTGTTACAAAAGAAATGAATAAAAAGAGTTTAGGGGGTTGGAGAAGAAAAATAAAACAAAACAACATTAGAGAAGACATTACCTCAAAATTGGGTAACTCTTTTTGATTTGAGCCAAAGGATTCTTTGGGAAGAGTTCTGCCCAAAGTGAGGCTTCTAGGATTAAGAGGGGGAAGTTGGGAGAGTATTTGGGCAGAGGTTGGCCGAGCCAAATGGCTTGAAGGTGTGAATAAGGTGGGAGAGGTGGGGGCCTTTTATAAGTGGAGAGGAGGGGATCTTTTGGAAAGTTTGAAATGTTACATTATTATACAATGCTTTTCGGATTCTAAAGGTCCCACACTTATATAATTCGTGTATAAGGTGATAAGGGTTCGAAATCTCCTCATCCAATAGGCTTTGGACAAGTGTAAGCCTTGGATTTTGCATTATCTTCTCATTTTATTTAAATCGTTAAATAATGAGGTCATCGCTGCATCATAATGATGTCATAAATAATTTAATTTATTTAATGTCTAAAAATTATAAAAAAAATACTATGATGTATTAAATCTTTTTAGCTTTCTAATGAATATTTATAGTCAAAATTTGGACTTGTGTAACCCCACTTAAAAACTATTTTAGTAAAAGAACTCATGTTTGTGTCAATTTAATTTTAACATTAAATATATATATATATTAATGTCATTTTCCAACCAAAGTGGCTCCATGGGGTCCCCAAGTTGACCCATGAGTTTTCTTGGTCGGCCATGACTCATCCAATAGGAGTAGTACAAGTGTCAAGCTCATATCATATTATTAAAACATTGTTTTTACCTTAAACTACACTAATTACCACTAATCGCGATTAAGAACTTAAAAGTTACTATTCACCAAAAAATTATTTTAATCTCATTGAACCACATTTTACTTCTTAATGAAAACCATGTATGTCGGATTTTTGAAAATCAAATCACAGAAGTGGTAATATTTCATTTAAACGAAAAATCAGTTATTTAACTACCACTTAGTGGTTTCACTATTCATCAAAAATTGAAGTTTTTCAGAACAATGCCAAAATTTCACCCTAAGATATAATTGATATTCCGAATTCAAAAATGATGTCTATTTTACAAAATTACAAACATATAAGTTGCATTAATTAATTTTATAATCAATTCCCGCTGTCACAACAAATAGCGTGTTTTTAAGAAACAATTTATATCAAAAGATTGGCAATTGTTTATGTCCAATTTCAACGTTAAATTAATTCAAATGACCACCATTGGATAAAATGGTAAAAATATATTCTAATTATACTTTAAAACCACTAAATAGTATAATTTATCACAATAAATTATTTTGATTAAAAAAGTTTTTTAAGTATTTATCACTATTCATAAAAAATTGGAAGTTCTCAGAAAATTACAAAAAATTCAACTTAGGATAATTTCGATATTACGAATACAAAAATGAAGTCCATTTCGAAATATAAAATTTCTATAATTTAAAAAACTGGTTATTACTATTCATAACGGCTACTTTGATTAGTCGCGGTGTTTTAGAACTCGAAGTTGCGTACAATGCAAGCTATTGCATTATTGAATGAGAAGCGTATCGTGGAAGCTCGGGGTGTTACATTCTCCCCTCCTTCAATAAATTGCGTCCTCGCAATTTGAAATTTTTCTTTGAAAATAAAAGGTTGAAAAGAGAAAATACCTTTGAAGAAAACCCACATCGGAAATAAGGTTAATAAATATATAACATTAAAAGAAAGCAAGATAAGTACAAAGGTCACCCGATATAGCCCATTCTATGATTCTATGAAAATATGGATATGGAGGAGAAACAAACCATCAAGGTCTGATGGAGAGTTATAGAAAACAGGATTAGGAGAAAGTTTAACTACAAGAAAATCACAAACTTGTGATTGGTTAAACGGTCATTGAATCCCCAGTTGAAAAAGTTAACCGACAAATTTTTTGTTTTAAGTTACCTTTTATAATGTTGAGGAATTTATTTAGGAGATTTACTAAGAACGTAAGGGAATATACATACTTGTTATGTATACTTTCATTCGTTAATAAATTTTTACCACAAACCCAACTTTTACTCCAAATGGTAACAGAGCTCAAAAGTATTCTACTTATCCTAATTGTATAAGGTTCCAAATGTTAACACATACCATTTAGATTAGTAAAATTATTTTGTAATAACCAGGTACTTCCTGTAGGCTAGTGGTAGGAAATAAAGGCCTGTCGCACTATTATTGTGGGTTCGATTCCTGCAGCTTTTTCCGACGCGACGGGTTATGCCCCACTCTGTAGGTTGTCCTTTTCCTAAAACTATAGTATCATAATATTCCTAAAATAATCTTCATAAATTTTTTAACCTTAAACATTACTATCCAAAGATCAACTTAATCCACTCCAAACTTTATAGTTATCCAAAATAACTCTGTCCAGACTTTCTCTAAAAGGTCTCTAAATTCCAAAATCAATTGTAACATCAGATTCCCCAAACAAAGAAAAGATTCTCTTATTGTCACATACTAAAAATATGATTACCTTAATCATATTACCTTAATAAAAAAGTACTGCAGTACAATATTTATATATATAACATTATTCTTATAACCATAATATAATCCTTGAGTCCAAAAGCACCAATACATTAATTATTCCACTTCAACAGTAGTCACAACATAAGATTGGCCTTGATCCCTTGGCCTTTTCTGAGGTAAGTTTCCTTGACGCTTAGGACATTCATTTGCATAATGCCCCATTTCTCTATAATTGTAGCATTCAACATTGATAGCCTCTTTCTTTCCCTTGCAATCACGCGCCTGGTGACCTTTTTCTCCACATTTATAACAAACTCCCATTCCTTTTAGGAAAGTACCAGGGTGATTCTTCCCACAATTATCACATAATGGAAAATCCTTCTTTCCCTTTTTCCCTTTATCCGTCTCTTGTTCCACCGTTCTCTTATTTTCTTGTTTTGCTGTAAAGTCATGAGACTTAGAGAATTCCTTTTCCGTCTTGATTGCACACGAGACAATATCTTCGTATGTTGAGAAAGATTGTGATACTAAAGCTCAACGGAGAAATGGTTTTAACCCATCAAAGAAATGATCAATCTTACTTCTCGGGTTACGTATATAATCTGTAGCATGCCTCGCTAACCTTGTAAAGTTAGCCTCATACTTTGCGACATTCTCATCCTCCTTCTGCCTCAGACTCAGAAATTGCCTTTCCATATCTGCTCGATGGTCACGAGGAAAGTATTTTTCTAAGAAAAGCTCTTTGAACTCCCTCCATTCCATATTCGATACGTCATCATCTTCCTTTGTGTTTTGAATCAGCGACCACCACTGATCGGCATCTCCAGTGAGGCGGTAAACTGCCATGACAACCTTCTCCCTTTCACTACTCCCCAAGGCATGGAATATTTTCTCTATGGAGATTATCCATTGCTCAGCTACTATAGGATTTGTACTCCCATTGAAGGTTGGTGGTTGTTGCCTCATGAAACGGTCTAGCATTGATCCTCCACGTTGCGGATCAGGGTGCTCCATACGAGTAAGGTTATTATTCATAACCTGAGTGAGTTGTCCCAGTATGGTAATAAGTTGATCAGCACCAGTTGTATCTCCAGATCCACAATAATTATCTTGAGCAGGAGGGAAATCCCTACACGGAGTTCGTGCATTGATACGGTTTCCATTCCTTCCACTAGGCGCCATTTCTATACAATGGCATAAACTAGATTAGTTTATGAATCAAAATACATAATTCCATACTTATAAAATACTTAACATAAATTGAACTATTTATGGATATAATCCATAATCATAAAAATGTTTTCTTTGAGGAAGTATATACTCATAAACCCTTCATAATGATTTGTAAAGAAAATGAGAGTTATCCTAAGCATATCCCCCGGGAGTGTCGTAACCAAGAGTGCAGCAAGGCCCGTTGCCGTGCACCAGTTCCCGTTCGAGTCTAGCTCAAAGCGGTGTTTTCGGGTTTTACCCCTAGGTACATCTGTGCCAGAGCCGCCTCTACCTGCTCGTATCCAGATAGGGATGTATTGCTCGGAAAACTCATAACATCTCTATAATACCAAAATTCTAGGAAGTTCCTCTATACTAATCCTCAAAGTCTATCTTTGGGCTATGTGCTCTAATCAGAGTTTATCTAAATCTAGCTTCCAAGGTTAGTACTAAACTGCCTCTGATACCAACTATAACGCCCCGACCCCAGCTACCCAGAGTCGGTGCATTACTTCGTAACATTGGCATGATCACAAAAGATCAAGTCTCGAAAGACCGATTAGTTTAGTAGCCTTGGAAACACTAGATACATTCATAAATGTTACATTACATCACAAAGTGAAAACTATAATAACATAGTCTCCATAGTCCACATTTCTATCCTCTTCGGACTATCCCTGCAGGTCATTCATAAAATACTTCTTCACATCCTGGAAAATATTAAAACATTGAAAGGGGTGAGCTCAGATGCTCAGTAAGGATAACAATAATGCAGAAGCTTTCATAAATAAACATAAAAATTTAAGGCAATGTATAACTAAAACAAAAGCCTTTTAAACTTGAACATCAACATAATATGGCAAAAGTAAAATGAGATAATGCCATTCACTTCCTCACATGGATATTCTACTGGTCGAATAATCACATGCAATATCAATAACCACTTTCATAATGATGGAATGCATAATGCCAGACTATCATAACCACGTAGCCAAGGCCTCGTGCCAAGACCACAAATAAGATTTTGTCAAGGCCTCATGCCAAGACACTAGTTTGTCTCATGAGACCTGCCGATGCATCGAGGAGCTGTAGCGGGCTCCACCCGTCACTTATTAAGTCCAATGCATTCCTCATATGAATAGGTTTAAACATATCATAAACCATAACATAATCGTATCACATAAAACATGCATAAAGGAAACATAACATTTTTACATTTCAATCACAAGATTTCAATACAACACATTGATATAATAAAAACGCTTTCAAAACCATTTTCAATACCAAAATAAAAGAAAGTTAAAACTTTGTATTTATTTTTCATTAAAAAAAATGACGGCTTGTAGAGGAAGCCGAAACTCAAATAGTGGTCACGGCGGCGGAGAAGTCGTTGTCACCGCATATGTACGACAAAAACATTCCCTTTTGTCGTTTAGTAAACGCTTCGTATAAAAAAGATTCCTTTTGAATAAACGTAAAAGTCAAAGTGGTTTATACACCGTATAAAAGAAATTTGTGTATAAAACCAAATATGCCTCAATGAAAGGAGATTGAGACGAAGTCCTTACAAAGATCATTTTTAAAATAAAATAGATATATTATGTGTATTCACTATAGGTACACATAAAGAAAGTAAAAATACAAAATAAGACATAATAATATCATGACATAATTTGAAAGTAGGAGATTAACCCAAAGAATGGAAGTTGGGTTAAGAAGTTCCCTTACCTTGCGTTCTGTCCTGACTCGACCATTATTTAACCTCCTGAATAATAAACTAGAGTTAATTTATATTTACTTAAGAACCTTTTTAATGTTCATTATTCCATTTATATCACTTATTACCATGTTATGAACATTATTTAATTATTTAAGTTAATAACGGTCGTTTTGTCGATCTTTGGTACTTGAGTCAAAAATAAACTTCTTATAATTACAAGTTGTTCATGTGGTGAAATATCCATTATATACAGAATTATATTCATGATGTAGATATCATATATATCATATATATAAAGTATATACATTCATTCATAATGTCACGTAACATTTAGGGGTAAGAAATGAAATGCACCGTTCATGGAGACGGTAAGCCGTACGTACGCATGAACGCTACTTTCATTTCAATTTCATATTTAATGGAACGAAATCATAATGATATAAATGTATAATATAATTCCATTATAATATAGTGTATAATACCATTTACACCATCCTTTATACATCCCACATATGGCATTAACGATTCAAATCACTTTGAGGGGGCGGTAGTCCGCACTTCCTAAAATGAAATTATCGCGTTTTACCCATAATGGAAATCATAAAGTATGCCATAAATGAGAAATACAGAAGCATAAGTAAAACATAAACATATTATATATCATATATAAAAATAGTTACATCTTAATGGCCACCTTTGAAGGTGTTATATGAGTGTTGAACAATCATCGTTTCGTGAGGCAGAAATTCTCCATCCACAGAAACCGTATGTTATTTAACCATTAGATGTAGGTGTGTGTAAGTGTAGCTCGAATCCTTATTATAAAAACATCCTAGTATATTTATGATACTGGTGTTGTTACAAAAGAAATGAATAAAAAGAGTTTAGGGGGTTGGAGAAGAAAAATAAAACAAAACAACATTAGAGAAGACATTACCTCAAAATCGGGTAACTCTTTTTGATTTGAGCCAAAGGATTCCATGGGAAGAGTTATGCCCAAAGTGAGGCTTCTAGGAGTAAGAGGGGGAAGTTGGGAGAGTATTTGGGCAGAGTTTGGCCGAGCCAAATGGCTTGAAGGTGTGAATAAGGTGGGAGAGGTGGGGGCCTTTTATAAGTGGAGAGGAGGGGCTCTTTTGGAAAGTTTGAAATGTTACATTATTATACAATTCTTTTCGGATTCTAAAGGTCCCACACTTATGTAATTCGTGGCTAAGGTGATAAGGGTTCGAAATCTCTTCATCCAATAGGCTTTGGACAAGTGTAAGCCTTGTATTTTTCATTATCTTCTCATTTTATTTAAATCGTTAAATAATGAGGTCATCGCTGCATCATAATGATGTCATAAATAATTTAATTTATTTAATGTCTAAAAATTATAAAAAAAATACTATGATGTATGAAATATTTTTAGCTTTCTAATGAATATTTATAGTCAAAATTTGGACTTGTGTAACCCCACTTAAAAACTATTTTAGTAAAACAACTCATGTTTGTGTCAATTTAATTTTAACATTAAATATATATATATTAATGTCATTTTCCAACCAAAGTGGCTCCATGGGGTCCCCAAGTTGACCCATGGGTTGTCTTGGTCGTCCATGACTCATCCAATAGGAGTAGGACAAGTGTCAAGCTCATATCATATTATTAAAACATTGTTTTTACCTTAAACTACACTAATTACCACTAATCGCGATTAAGAACTTAAAAGTTACTATTCACCAAAAAATTATTTTAGTCTTATTGAACCACATTTTACTTCTTAATGACA
Organism: Viscum album; assembly: GCA_963277665.1. NCBI lineage: Eukaryota > Viridiplantae > Streptophyta > Magnoliopsida > Santalales > Viscaceae > Viscum > Viscum album. Next base: position 94,249,962 of record OY728139.1, on the reverse strand, counting down.
ACCATGTATGTCGGATTTTTGAAAATCAAATCACAGAAGTGGTAATATTTCATTTAAATGAAAAATCATTTATTTAACTACCACTTAGTGGTTTCACTATTCATCAAAAATTGAAGTTTTTCAGAACAATGCCAAAATTTCACCCTAAGCTATAATTGATATTCCGAATTCAAAAATGATTTCTATTTTACAAAATTCCAAACATATAAGTTTCATTAATTAATTTTATAATCAATTCCCGCTGTCACAACAAATAGCGTGTTTTTAAGAAACAATTTATATCAAAAGATTGGCAATTGTTTATGTCCAATTTCAACGTTAAATTAATTCTAATGACCACCATTGGATAAAATGGTAAAAATATATTCTAATTATACTTTAAAACCACTAAATAGTATAATTTATCACAATAAATTATTTTGATTAAAAAAGTTGTTTTAAGTATTTATCACTATTCATAAAAAATTGGAAGTTCTCAGAAAATTACAAAAAATTCAACTTAGGATAATTTCGATATTACGAATACAAAAATGAAGTCCATTTCGAAATATAAAATTTCTATAATTTTAAAAAGTGGTTATTACTATTCATAACAGCTACTTTGATTAGTCGCGGTGTTTTAGAACTCGAAGTTGCGTACAATGCAAGCTATTGCATTATTGAATGAGAAGCGTATCGTGGAAGCTCGGGGTGTTACATTAATATTATTTTTCGGATGTCTTGAAATTAATAATTTAATATATATATATATGGTTCATATATTAACACCCAATAATTTAATTTTTATAGAGTTATGAATAAAGGTCAACAAGAATATTGATTACCATAAGTACAAAAAAATCATTGAAAAAATGCTTATTTTTATCATGCTTCCTTTTTTATACAAAAAATTTCAACATGCTATAAAATTAATACATGATTAATTATAACCATAATATAATATAAAATCATTTGGACATGAAAAAATATGAGGATAACTACCTGAAAGAGATATATGACCCAAATATATATATATATATATATATATGATATATATATTTCATGAAATTTGTGATTTTCATGAATAATGATATATATATATATATATTTAACAATACATATATTGGTAGTATTGGCTAGATAACTGATCAATCCTCCAACTTGGATATCTTTAAAAGATATGTTTCATAAGATGAAACATATGGGAGTTAAATGCATTTATGCATATGCTGGATGAATTAGCTGAGGCATTAATACATATACTATAAGCACATGAATTAATGAATACAAAACCAAAGAGAATCCATGGATTCAATATAAACTCTACTACCATATGATGATGTAAAAGTGTGGATTGAGATCCTTACAATTGCCCAAAACTACTTAAGAGCTGTAACTCTCTTCATATTCCTTTGAATTTTGAGGCTCTAGCATACTGTGGAGAGAAGGTGAATCCCATACGAGCATCAGATGATTCATCATAGCACATTAATACACTATGGATGTGGGAAATTTTTTTTCACTTGTGTGATGTCTCTCAAACTCATCCTAATAAGTTCAACGAATGGATATAGTGGCTCTTCAATGTCAGGTACACACATTTACAATAGTTTCTCATTTCAGTTTTATCACATGTTTCATATTATCTTTCATGGAGATCCTAGTATTTGGGTTTTAATTAATTTCTCTACTTATATGAACTATTATTAGACTCTTAAAAACCCCTTTCGTTGCATCAAAGTAAAGGTAAAATAGTTAACTAATTTCTAGGAACTCTCACACATGAACATTGAAGAAGTATGTATCTCTTCCTAGGAGATCCATTATGTTTCAAAGAGTTACATTCCTAAATAGTTGGGGAAATAGAGTCCTTGATAGGTTCATATGGGCATCACATTGGATGTGTTCATATGAGGAATGGAGATTCCACCACCCTTCAGTGGTATCAAACTGTTTCATGATTTATGTAACACACCAAGAATTTACAAATAGATTTATTATAGAATGCATGGAACACTGAGTCTCTACAAACACCACTTTGTTATAACCTAGCCAAGTAAACATAATTTTCCACCTCTATGATTAGAATTTTGAAAAACTGACATACACAGTTGCGTTCAATATGATATTTAGAGTCTGATAAGACAAACTAAATTTTTGGTGAATAGTAATATACCCTTATGAATAGTAATGAATAGCAACGAATAGTAACTTGGCCAAAAAATAGAAACTTCACCCATGAATGTATAAATACAATTTAGACATATTAAAAGTGAAAAACTATCATAGTATAAGTATTGGTATTTTTGTATGTCATAAATATTTTAATTACAATTTTACGATTAATTTAATAATTTAAATGGAAATGTATTTTCATAAAATGTAATAATAAATTTTTATTTTATTTTCTTATGGTTATAAGATAATTTTATGGGACCTTGATTAATTTTTCAAGGTGTTATAAAATAAGTTATTTTTTTAATATTGTTTTTTTAATAATTTATGATTTTATTTAAAAATTAAATTAAAAATATTTATAAAAATATTTTCAAAAAATGGAGTTCATTTTTAAATTATACACATGGAATAACGGTTATGGTTAATTTTTGGTATATTTCTGAAAAGCTTGAATTTTTGATGAATAGTGAAATACGGTAAAATACCATATATACAAATTATTAGTTAAATACACTATTTATGACATCATGAGTGATGTAAGGACACTTGGTCCAAACTCACATTCACTTATTACTATTAGGGGTCATATGAAACAACACTATTGGTTGTCTTGATGGAATTAAAAAAATAATGAATAAAATATTCAAAATTTACTCTTCTCCTCCACTATAAAACCCCCCTCACTCCCTATTCTCCTCACTATTCTAAGCCTTGAATATCCTCAAAGTTCTACCCAAATAACATTCCCTAGTCTCTACCCACGTCCAAGAAGATCTTGGTATTTCCAAAATACCAAAACCCCTTCCCTTAAAGATATTCTCAAGGAGGTGGATTTAAGAGGTAAATTCACATTTTATTTCATTCATTTTCATTTTGAGTTCCTTTCTATTGTTATATTCTCCTAAAATACTACATAAAAATGAACATGATAACTCAATTATAATATATATACTGTAATTATATCATGTTAATGGAAGAACCATCATCAATATTCTTACTCTCTCTTTTTTATTTTATAAATGAAATCATCTTCTGTGAGGTTCCAATTTACAACCTTCATGGATGATGGAGTTTTTTTCTTCAATTTTTCCTTCATTACTGGTTATGAAACCGTTTTTATGGTTTAAAAAGACTAAAATATATGTATTATAACCTACATAATATTTATTAACCAGTATACATACATGTTATTAAATCATATGACTAAACTAGTTCCTAATAACCAAAATACCGCTAAAATATTCTAAGTGAATGCCATTAATATTTCATCTAATGATTAATCCTCATTATATGTGAAAAAAATGATATAAATGACCATTAAAAAATATTTATGTTCATAAATAAAGTGTAAATTTAATTCTATAGATTTACATCCATTCCACATGAACTCCATTACTTAAAAATAAGTGAACTGATTTTGAAAATCAAGAAAAAAAAACACTCTAGAACAACAAAATTCAATCTTATAACCAATCAATAAGGATATAATAGACATAATAAAATCATGGTAAATTAAATAAATATTTAATGGGTTCTTAATTAAGTTATTAATGATTCTAATTTTATATTCCAGGACCTTATGTTCAAGAGCGAAACACATTCAGACTTAAGCTAAGGGAACCTTTCACCCTCCTATTTTAGTCATGACTTTTTTATGTTATGTCTTCTAGTTTCCATTTAATTATGTGAGGGTATGCTATTATATATTATTATTTCTTTAAATTTTATTTCCAAATTATGAGAGACCCTCTCCAATCTCATCAACTGATTTTTTTGAATTTTAAGCGACGCTATTAGGCTGTCGATTTTTCGTAAAAGAAATCGCATCTTCTCTTTTCTTTCAAGTTTCCTTTTCATGTGGTATGTCATTAAAATATCCATACCATGATATTATTAATATTTTATTATGTCCATATAATTTATTATGAGTTATTTATGAGTGGTTTAACCTTTTCCCGTCTCTTTTTAATGTTTTCAAAAACCATGTTATATAGCCGTTATGTTGTAGAAATTTCGTCTCAAAATCTCTATCTCTTTTTCTCAAGAAATTATCTTATTTTATTTATTTGAATACCCAAACATATTTAGTTTATAGGAGTATTCATAAAGACATAAAAATTATATTTTTGATTCTATAATTGACATTAATTAAACCCTCATTCCTTTTCCATGGGTTATAAATGACATAACGATCATGTTTTTAAGAACTTTTAAAACGTCACGATTTTGAAATGAAACTCATTTATTTTATTCTATATGGGTTATTTATGAAATGTTTGATTATTATATATGTGGATAAAATGAAAATAAATACATATTAAGAATGTTCCCTGATAGTGCTTCAATTCATTGGGTAAATAAATTAATCTCTAGATATGATAAGTTTTATGATACCATGGTGAATAACCATGGTTATTTTTATGACACCTTGGGGACGAAACTTGGTGATATGTTCTTGAATGTATAAAATAAATGTTGTAGCCACATATTCAAGTTATTATTGATGTTTTTTTATTATTATATTCCTCTTCTTCCATTGCTCCTGTCTTTATGTTTTCATCAAGTTCTTATTGATATCACAAGTAAACTGATTCCCTTGTTTACCATTATTGGGCCTTATTCTCACCCTTTCCTTTGATGCATGTCTCCAGGTTATGAGATTCATTAATTTTACTTAGGATTAACTTTTTAGGAAGCTTTTCAAGGGCATTAAAATAATGTTTTAAGTTTTCATGTTTTATGTTCTTGATTTTCAAGACACTGAACTTTAAAGATCCTTTATTTGTAAAATGTTTTGAAAAGTTATATAATAAAAAGGTGTGATTACCTAATTTATATATATGAAATCTTATAATGAACTAAATAAGAAATCAAAAATATGAAAGCTTTTAGAGGTTTTATAAATTCTCTTTTCAAATTTTTTTACCCTTATGTAGTAGGAACACGTAATAGTAACTGAGGTTGTACCTTTATGAAGATGTGTTGCATAATGGTAACCAAGTCATTATTCTTATAAAAATAAATTGCATAAGGGAAATTAGGTTGATACTTATATGTGAATGTTCATGTAAAGGTAACCCATGGATTACCTTTATGTGATGGGTTTCACATAAGGGTAAACACAATTTTCTTAAGGATGCATAAATGTATGTTGAAATTTACCCTTACATAGAATGTTGAAGCTTGAATAAAGGTAACTATGTATATAAAAGGTTAACATAAAGGAAACCAACTACTTACCCATACATGAGTCAGCTATGTAAATGTTATACTCTTATGAAGTAAGGTTTCTCAAACCTACGTAATGGTAAAATAGTGTCTTACTTTTACATAGTGGTTCCAGAAGGTCTATGTAAGGGTTATGTGAGACATACCCTTATATATAGTGGTTATATAAAGTTAATGTAGTGTTTTAAGAGATTTATGTAAAGGTATATTTGTACTTACCCTTATGTGAAGAGATTATTTAATGGCTCAGAACTTCTATACTCTTACACAACATATACTATGTAAGGGATATGGAAATATAACCTTATGAAAGGGTTACATAACTAGATTACTTTTACATAGAGTGTATGTGAAAGGGTAAAGGGAGGATACCATTACACAAGAATGGGTTACTTTATAATGGTAAATAGAAAAATTGCTAAGAAACGTTTTTAACATATAAAATGGTTTTAATGGTTTATAAAATGTTTATAATTCATTATAAAAGGTATTTTAGGATATTATAATTTATAAAAGGTTTATAGCTTAATTAATTAGTTTTTTTAAAATTAAATAAATCTTCATGAAACATTTTATTCCTAATTATTAATTGTTAATATTTGAAATACCTTTTTACAAAAATTATATGACATGTCTTATGATATAGAAATAAAAGTTTTTATTTATAAATCATAAGTAATAATTTATAAATGGTTATAAATTATGAAATAAGGACAAAAATATTAAATGATTATATTTAAATTATGAATTGTTCAGAGTTAAAAGGGTCCTTATTGGATATTATTTATGCCACATCAAAAATGTTTTGATAAATGATATGATCAAGGTTTAAATAATGATTAAAGTATATGATATTTAGATTATGTAAAATTTTTACATAATCAAAATTGGATTATAAATAGCTTATAATTCATATAATATCATATATTTAAAATATAAATTTTATATAATGATAAATCTGAATGAGTTCATATTGGAATGAATATACAATTTTTTCAATCAAAATTATGGAATATATATGATGTTAAAGCTGAAAATTATTAAAGGGTTGATAATTATCTTTGATTTATTAATTGTTCATAATTTTTTATATTATGGTTAAATATTTAATTGTTTGTTTATTTAAAATTTATTACTTACTTTATTTATGTTTAGTAATTTTTTTAAGAAATGTAAATGTTTTGTATGATTTAGTTTAATATGTTAAAATAATTCTAAGGTACATATTTTCATTACATGCTAGGTAAGATAATGAATTTAGTTTTTCGTCTACATTGACCTCAATTTTTAATTGAAGTTATGAGCTTGAATCTAGTTGTTGAATATTTTTTGTGTATATTAGGTGTTAGAGTTATGCTGAATCGGATTATCTCTTGAGTAAAGTATCCTTGGGTAGAGGGACTTAAGCTCAGACTACCTACCTAATTAGAGGCTTATGCCTTTTCTAGACTCATTAGATAAAATCTTCTGTTGTACATAAATATCATCATCATAATCAACCTAAAATTTGTGATTAATCCTTATTAGGAGAATCTTAATGAAAGTTACTCCTTATATGGATAATTTAAGAATGGTTCTTAAGTAATATTGTTGAAGAAAAATTCTTAAAGAAAATTATGTAAGTCAGGACAATTGTTCCCTTAATAACCAAGTGTTGAAATTTTTCAACAAGTGAATCTTGATGCTTATGGAAGCATAGAGAGATTTATTAAAAGTTTTAATAGAATTAGATTAAAAATATATTTTAATGGTTAGGAAATTTATCCTATTTTAATTTATTGAAATATTATGATAATATGATTGAATTCAATAAAATTATACCCGATATTATTGAAGTGTTGAGAATGGATGAAATTTGTATATGATGTCTGGATTATTATACTATATAGATAGCACAAGTGGGTAAAAGGTAAAATCAGAATAATAAAATTTAATTTAAAAGTATGAAAATGTTTCTTCAAGAATCCAATTAAGTTCATAGAAATATAGGCTTGTTAGGAAGGAGGAATAATAATTACATATGATGGGATTATTCAGAATACCTAAAAGGGTTTTTGAAATTCCATTGAATTTCCATGTTAGATATGAATGTTATAAAAATTAACTCTTATATTTTAAAAGGTATTAGACTCCAAATGTATATTTTAAAATAATTTAAAATAGAAAGGACATAAAAATCAATAGAATAATTGATTGATATTGTAGTTTATAATCATGAGATGAAGTAAATAGTTTCTATATAAAGGATTTTAATCTAAAGGATATTATTAAGCTCAAAAGAGTCCAAGTAAAAGATATGTATCTTCATATCATTTTTCTTATCTAATAAGTGTATTTTTTCTATAAAATTTTTTTTTATGAAAAATTAGGAGATGATTAAATTTATACACGTAGTTTATGATTTGAAAATTTACACTACATGTTTTGAGAAGAAGATTTTGATAAAAATTTTTATCTTGAATTGAAGAGTTTAACTATATATTTTTTAAAATATATGGGAATATATTACTTCTAACCATTGGTGGTATATTTTAATAAAGTATTATTTTCAAATAAAAATATCCCAAACACATAGAATACCATATAATATATAGTTTATTTGTTAAATGTTCCAACTAAAAGGAAATAAATATTATTTCCTAACACAAAATGGTTTATATATCTTAGAAAAATATTGTGAAGAGAATAAAATCTATAAGAGTATAGTGGGAGTATGTTTGTAGTTAAATAATTTAAAATTTAACAAATAAATAATTACACCAATCTATGTTTAAAGTGAATTTTACATAATATCCTAAGAGAGTTAGGATATATTAGTAAACAATAATCTAAGTAGTTAAATTATTTTAAGGAAACTTTTTGATGGAATAGGGTTCCAAGGATGATGATGATGAATATATAAAGAGTTCTAATTAGATAATAGAGAATTAAATCATAACATTTGATGTTATGAACTTAAGAATTTTGAGTATGTTTTATAAGTTAAATAGTTCGGAATATGATTCCTAAATCTCACCATTATTCAAACTGAATTTCTTTAAATATGTTTCCAATTAAAGGGTTAGTGGGAGTGATTTATTATATGGTCATATAGAGATGTGATAAGTATTAAAAATTATGTAATGTGTTAACAAAATATTGAAAGTGTAGTAATCATAAGTCTGATTTGGCATCTTATCATATATGATATGTTAAACTGCTGCTTATGTTGGGTTTGTTAAATATTATTAAAGAGTTTAAGAATATTAAAATTATAAAATAGAAAGGAAACCTACATTTTATCATTATTTCATGTTGGATACATAAATGTACATATAGATATATATTTCATAATGTGCATTGGTAATTTACCTCTCAAAGTTTGAATTTGATTTTATCCCTAATCTATGTTCATTATATAGTATTATAGGTTATGATGAAATGTTAATATTAACATGAGTAGGATTATTTTATAGAGATAAAAAATATGCTAATAAGGCATAAGGAAAATAATATGATTTTTTGTGTGTGATGGAAAACCTACTAAGTATACCACATGGAGTGTCATAAAGATATTTCTTTGGTATACTAGGGGTGCATGGATCATATTTAAGTCCTCGCTACATGGAGTTGGTGAGATACCTAGCATGATAACTTTCATAATTTGATACTCTACTTACATAAGTATATATGTTTACTTAGCTAATATGGGGGTGGTTGGGTATGTTTCTGATCATGTTGTTAGTGGGATATTAACCAAGATGGGATTTGTCTTCTCATATGATGTGTACGTTATTAGGTACCTCAATTGAGATAAACTATGGGAGCGTGTGGCTGCACCTAGATATTATATATATATATATATATATATCTAGATAAGGGACATCTGATGTGCTTATCCATAAGGATGAATAAAATGTGATTTATTCATCGATCATATTGGTCTATACTCATAGAGTCAAGAAAAAATGAGTTGGATATATGATATTGATATGTTTTATGTCTTATGGTCACTCGATGTATTGGATAAATGGAAAGTACAAGAATTCATATTTTTATATGATGTATATTGATTGAAATAGGTATAGGGATACATGTGGTTGATAAAGATCACACATAATCCATTTATAGCTTGAGTAGCATTGATTATTTGCTAGAGTCCAATATTTTCTTATATATATGGATCCCGAGTATGACAGCCCGAGAACTGCACTTTCAGATATGATGTTAAAATATACTGTATTTTTTTTATAAAAAGTAACTAAAAAATATATAATCATTTACATACCCAGGGATTATTTCAAGTCTAGTTTTTGGAGGATTAGTTATTGACCTTATAATATATCAGAGTTTAAAAATTTAAAAATAAAACAACTATTTGGATTTATTCATGATAGCTCCTTAAGGAAACCAAACACCTTGGAACTTCTAAAGATCCTGTGAAAGCATTTTAAAGCATAGGATGAGCATAAAATTTCCAAATAAGGGGTTTTAAAATCAGGGGTAAGATCATTTAAAAATACCATTTTAAACTCTCTTGAAAACATTTTGTTTAATATAAAATAAAAAAATTTTATATATTAAATAATTTTACTACAAATATTAATATATCATTTACATAAAAATACATAGATAAATAATATTTCAAAATTTTTGAAAGATATTTCTCTTTAAAAAACCTTATAATTCAAAAAGTAATCTTTGAAAATAACTTGATATTCTTTTGAAAACATTAAAACATTATTTTGAAAAGAATAATTTTTTATAAAATGAAATAATACTAGGAAAACATTAAGAAATATGTGGGGACACTAGAAATATCACTTTTGGGAAAACATACCTTGAGGTTGTGGGTTCACTATCCATACCCTATCATCATATATGATACCCAAGTGTCAAATTTTGTATAAAACTATTTTATAAGGTTTTATTTTCTCACTTTATTTCCACTAAAAATCCTTTAAAAATATATATAATATCTCTAACTTATTTTCAAGGAGTAAAAATAATTACATATTTAACATATTCTTACCAAAGAAGAATCCCTTAAAAACTTTTCCTTAAATATCATTATCTTGAATATGAAAATTATTTCATAAAGCATAATTAGTCATTGAAAACACATCAAAATCCATTTTTCAAGAAACACATATATTTTAAGAGTAAAGTTATTTTCCATGAAAACCATTAATTTTATGGATAATTATTTTAAACAAAACATTGAATTGAAGAATGAATGAAGAAAAAACTCATAATGGAGAATTATTTTCAAATGAATTAATATTTTAACAAAATTTCAGAGGATGCTAGTTCTTTAGAAAGAAAACATTATAAATAAATTAAATAATTTTTTTATTGTGAAACCAGGAAAATAGATTTCTTGTAATTTTTAAAATAGAAATTATAAATAATTCCTTTAACCTTCAATTAAGACAATATTTTAAATGAAAATAAACTTTTAAAATATTTTTCTTAGAATGGATATTACTCACATAATTTTTAGAAAAATATTAAGATATAAAACTCCCATAATTTCATATAATTAATAAATTCAGAATTTTTAAAACGTAAGTAGAGTTAAAAACTATCAAAAAAAATTTATAAAAGAAATTAATTTTGAAAATACCATGGGTTGGGAAGGATTTTTCATCTCAAAATTTTAGAGAAGAGAAACTATTTTGAATCACTTTAAAGAGATCGTAAAAAAAATTCCTTTACCTTTATTCTTACTAACAAGATGTACTTGTCCGTAAAATTTTCATTGATGACAAAGATAATTTCCTCTTATCAAAAAAGCATAGAAAGAATTAATGGGAAACAATGGATATGACCACTCCTCACAAACTTTCCCACTGGATGAAAACTAAACCTCTCCCCTCACATATATATATAAACTAAACATTATGTGAATATAAATATATGGTGTATAAATAGTTATATGATAATATTCATGTTGTGGTAGATATTTATATTTTATCTAAGGACGTTAAAGAAGAAGATAAAATTTATGAATGCAATCATTTAAAAAATATATTATAGTTACTATTAAAATATGATCACCCTACATCAAGAATATTAATTTTAATTAATTATCTTATACATTGAAGACTAAATTCAGTGTATGTGAAGAAAAATTTATATGTTAGTAAATGATTTTGTTTATACTTGAGATTTGGTTAACATCTATTCGTAAAAAAATATAATATAAATTGAACGACTCACAAAAAATAATATATATATTTATATAAAAAAATACGAATAAAATTACATTACTGATAATGATCATGGAAGAAAATTCTAAAATATGGATGATTGGTAACTTATAAGATGAAAACAATCCTTGAATTAGGATTTTTACGAAGATTTTGACATGTAGACAATATACATAAACATGCCTTCGAAGATTTGTAAATCATTATTATAAGAGGCAGAAGAAAATGGGGCCTATAGAAACCCTACTTTTCTTACATTACTTTTACATAATTTTAATGATAAACAACATAATAACATTACCCAATGATGATCCAAAAGATTAGTGTCTTGGAAAAACTAGGACCACACATAACATTTACAACATAAAGTATAAACAATTATTTAATTCCTTATTCTCTAGCTTATTATCGACCTTTGTGTGCTTATTAGTACATGTAGTCAGCTGGGGATATACAAAAAAAGGGTGAGCTAAAATTCTATTAAGAGGAAGGATAAGAACATGAAACAATGTAACATGGGGTGAGAATAATCATAACATCATTTATATAATAGCATGGAATGTAGAAATTCATAAAAATGAAACATCATGTCTTAGTGGTTAACTACCACACATAGTTGTGAACAAATATAGCATCATGTTCATGCATAATTTCCCTTTAACTCATGAGATTAATCAATTTACCCAATGCATTGGAGCACTGTATAATTCTGGGTGCACCCATCACATCATAACATTTACATTATCACAAATGCCACTTAAAAAATATGTCAAACTTGAACATAAAATAACCCATGGAAATAAATGGGATTCACATAATAAAGAATAGATTCCTAAAAATTTGTTTCTCAAAGTAAATGGGGGATATCATTATTGACATAGAACCATTAAACTTGAGTTAAGAGTAAAATAATCTTTGAGAAGTGAAAAGGATGAGTTTATTGGAAAGAAGAGTTATTTTTGAAAAAATTGGATTTTTCATCAAATAAATTATAGAAATTGTATATCCTAGAAAAGATAAGATAATTATGAATAAATTATTTTTAAGGAATATTCATATTGAAAATTGGTTGAAGAGGGAAAACCCATTGAAAGAGAGTTGGGTTTGAGAATTTCCCCTTAACTTGTGTCCGAGCGCTTTCTTCACTTTAAAGTCCTGTATAATGAAATTAGATTTATTAAAAATTCTATAGACTTTAATAAATGAATTTGATTTATTATTTTTTTTATTAAGTTCTTTTATGTACCTTTGGATGAGTTATATATATGAAATTCATTGTTCGGGAGTGTTAATTTTCTTAGCTTTTACGAATGGTTCACTCGTATTCATGATTGGATGTTCGTTTGAAATGTGGTTAAACATACAGAATTGTTAATATATATTATTAGTAAAGTTATATAGATATAAATGATATTATAATGTGTATTTATATACCAAAAGGATGAATCGTTAGATAAACTTTTAATGATAAATGCTTGGATTAATTTTCGCGGTTTTGCTCACAATGAACTTGTTTTGTATTATTATTTTATATCACGAGTGTATAAGGATTCCATAACATCACATAAGATAAAATAAATATATTATGATCTGGTTAAACCATTAAAATATTTTCATAACTAGTCTCTAGGATGGTAATGCAAATTGAAAACCCATCGTCATTGAATGTGATAAATTAACACATCTCATATGCTGTTTTCATTTATAGTATAAAAGGAGAGGGAAGGTGAGATTATAATAAACTATCCCATTATCATAATATAATTACATTAAATTTATTTTATGGGATTTATAATACCATTTGGGTGAAATTTTGTGTGTAAATAAAAAGAAAATAAAGAAACCTGAAAGAAAATAAAAGAATCAGAAAGAGGAATTTACCTCTTGAGTTTATCTCCTTTGAGAGCCTCTTTAGGGGAGAGGATTTGGTCTTTTGAGGAGACCAAGGGATTACAGACATGGGGAAGGATATTGGGGGGATATTTGGTACTAATTTAGCTAAGTATTGAAGCTTGAGATGTGTTAATAGATGAGGGTGTGAGGGGTGGTATTTTTATTGGAGGGGAGGATGGTTTTCCTAATATTATATTCATTAATTTATTATTTCTCCACAAGAAAAGAAATAGTGAGGATTATTATGACTAAAAATAGTAATAAGTACATGTGATTTCAAATCAATGTCCATTTACATCATCCATGACTCAAGCATGATGTATAAATTCATTTATTTAGCATATTTGGTAAATTATCGAATTTCACTATTCACCAAAAATTAAAGTATTTCAGAAAAATCCTAAAAATTCACCCTAACCATTTTTCAACATGTAGAAGCTAAAAAAGAACTCCATTTTTAAAAAAAATCTCTAAATATGAATAATTTATTTATTTTAATTAAAATTATAATTTACTTTAAATATAAAGATTTTAAAATTAAAACTGATTTTATAATGCTTTCAAAAATTACATAAGGTCTTACAAAATTATTTTAAAACCAGAAGGAATAAAATTATTAATTTATGAACAAATTTTAGGAAAATAAATTTTATTTTAAATTAATTAATAAATTATAATTAATTATTTATGACTTAAAAAAATACCAAAAATTTTACTATGGTCATACCGTCACTTAGAAGATGCCTAAATTTTATTTATACATTCATGGGTGAGGTTACTATTCTATTAGATGATTAACTATCCACAAGGGTCATATTACTATTCATAAGGGTTGGTTACTATTCATAAGGGCATGTTACTATTCACAAAAAATTAAGTTTGTCCTATCAGACTCCAAACATCCTATTGATCGCAATCGTGTATGTCATATTTTTGAAATTCAAAACACAGAAGTAGTAACTTTATGTTTAAAGGTCACATAGTAGTTTATTTAAGAATTATGTGGCATTGTGTTTCCAAATGTGATTTTAAATGATTATGAAATTACTATAAGAAGGGAGAAATTGCATTGATAAAAGTCTGGGTCAATACATTCTTCCCCATTTTGAAATTTCGCCCTCGAAATTTCGTTTTACATAAATATGTGAGGGTACTTCTCCTTATCAAATTATATGGTTCCCAAGTTTCTTATTCATACTTATGGTTCCTCCACAACACTTTGACAAGGTGGGTTTACTTGTTGCATAGAACCTTATCTCTACGATCCAAAATCTTTACTAGATTCTCCTCATAGGAGAGATCATCTTTCAGCTGTACCACCTTTGAGTTTAGTACATGTGAGGGATCTAGTATGTACTTCCTCAGGAGTGATACGTGAAACACATCATGAACTTGATCCATATTCGGTGGAAGTGCAAGACGATAGGCCATGAATCCTATGCAGTCAAGGATATAAAAGGGGACAATGTACCATGGGATTAACTACTCTTTCTTTCCAAACCACATGACTCTCTTTCATGGTGATATTTGAAGGAAGACATTATCTCCAATGTCAAACTCCAAGTCCCTTCGATGGTTGACTGCATAGATCTTTTTCCAACTCTGAGCATATTTGATATGTTTTTGGATGACTTGAACCTTCTCTATCACCTCTTTCACAAGATCAGGTCTAGGTAGCTTTCTTTCTCTAACTTCATCCTAAGAGGTTGAAGTTCTACATCACATTCCATACAGAGCTTCATATGGACCTATATAAATACTTAAGTGGGAGCTATTGTTTTATGAGAACTCAACCAATGAGAGATGATGATCCTATCCACCTTTGAATTCTAAAGAGCAGACTCTTAGCATATCTTCAAGCATCTGAATAGTCTTTTCAGATTGACCATCAGTTTGGGGATGATAGGCCGTGCTGAAATTTAATTCAGTACTCAAAGCATATTAGAGACTCCTCCAGAATTTAGATGTGAACCTTGGATCAAAATCAGAGACAATCGAGAGTGGAACCCCATGAAGTCTCACCACTTCCTTCACATATATATTTGCAAGTTGTTCAAGTGAGATATCTTCCCGAATAGCGATAAATTGGGAAGTCTTGGTGAGTCGTTCAACCACAACCCATATCACATTATTTCCAATGTACATATTCGGGAGACCCATGAAAACGTCTATAGTAAAATTATCCCATTTCCACATGGGTATAGGAAATGGTTGCATCATCCCTTTGGACTTTTTTCTCTCTTCTTTAACTTGCTAATATATCAAGCACCTTGAGATATATTCAGCAATCTATTTCTTCATGTTGACCCACTAGAAGTGTTCTCAGTGATCACAATAAATCTTGGTGTTACCAGAATGGATAGATAAGGTGAGCTATGTGCATTATCAAATAACTCATTCTTTATCCCAGGTGATGAAGGTACAAAAATCCATGTTCCAAACCAAATCACACCATAATTGTTGATATGGAACTATGGAAGATTCCATTCCTTTACTACATTCACCCTCTTTTGTAGCTCCAAATCATCCCTTTGTGATTCCTTAATATTCTCTTAGATAGATGGATGGTTAATCATTTAGGAAAGGTAGGATGTATTCTCTACCGTTATGATTTCCAAATCCATCATTTTCATATCCATAAAGATAGTTTCTTTCTCAATCCACAATATGGATAGAGTAGCCAGTTATTTTCTTCTTAGAGCATCAGCTACCTTGTTCACCTTAATAGGATGATAGTGAATAGAGCAATAATAATATTTGATTAGATCTAACCATATCCTTTAATGCACACTGAGAACATTTTGTGTGAATCACTTTATATCAAAAAACTTTCTCTACTCTTCAGTAATGTGAGTACAGGAGCAGTGATCAGCCTTCTCTTTAGCTTCTTGAAGCTTCCTCCACATTATTTCATCCAGAAATACTTTACCCCTTTCCTTGTTAACTTAGTTAGCAGGCTTGAAAATCATGATAAATGTTTCATAAAACATCAGTATTACCCTAATAATTCAAGAAAACTACATATTTCTATGACACTAGAGGGTTTGGGCCATTCCTTAATCACCTTTTTTTTGAAGGGTCCATAGAAATCACCTCATTTTTTATCACATTTCCCAAGAACGTGACTTTTTTCATCCAAAAGTCAAATATTATAAACTTGCAGTACAACTTGTCCTTTCTCAATGTCACCAAAACAGGTGTTAGATGTTCTTCATGTTCCTCATTTCTCTTGGAGTAGATGATAATATCATCAATAAACACTACCACAAAGTTGGTGAGGTAATTTATAAAGATTATATTCATCAAATCTATGATGATTTTATGGGCATTAGTAAGTTCTAAGGGCATCAACAGAAACTCATAGTTCCCATACCTTGTACGGAAGGAATTCTTATAAATATATTCATCACCTTTAGCTGATGATATTCAGAATGAAGACCCACCTTTGAGAAGTATTGAGCTCCTTGTAGTTGATCGAACAAGTCATCAATACCTGGGAGGGGATACTTGTTCTTTATAGTGATTTTGTTGAGTTCTCTATAATAGATACACAACAACATTGATCCATTCTTCTTCTTTACAAAGAGCACTGACACACCCCAAGGTGATGCATTAGGGAATATGAACCCTTTATACAAATGATCTTATAGATCCTTATTTAACTCCTCCAATTCAATAGGAGCCATCCTATAGGGACACTTTGAGATAGGAGGAGCTCTGAGTTTGAGTTATATAGAGAACTCTACCTCATGATCTAGAGGAAGTCTGGGTAACTCTTCAAGAAATACATCACGATATTCCCTCATGATGAACATTTTCTCTAGGTTGACACTTTCCTTTGACTTAATCATTTGAGCGAGGTATACCTATTCATAGAGAATCAACACCCATACCATTGAAGGATTTTTCAACGGATATTCACAATCTTCCTTTCATTTGAATTTGAGCATGGGCTGGTTCAAAATATGAAAAGATATTTACTTTTCCTAATAGTTGATATGTGCTATATATAACAAGTGCCGATCCATTCCCATTATAGTGTCGAATTCCACCAAGGTAAGTATCATGATATTCACTAGAATAATATTCCCTCATACGCCAATAGGAGAATATCCCAACACTTGGGTTTCAATGATTTCACCACTTGGTGTTTTTACGAATATCTCTGCTTCAAGGTTTCTGAGCTCGATTCCATAGTTCTAGCAAACTTGCAATATATAAAGGAATGAGTAGAACCAGAATCAAATATGACTTTTTCCATTCTTGAGTGAATATGAAGTTTACCTTGTACAGATCCATTTTCTTTCTCAACTTCCATAGTAGTGATGGCATAAGCCTTTCCTTGTTCCTTTGGCTTTGGTGGCTACTGACATTGATTAACCTTGAGGGCTTGAGGTTTAGTTAACTGGCTTTCATAGTTCCCTTGCTCCCTATAGTTGTAGAATTGGACCATGGGTGGTGCTTTCCTATATTCTACCACATTATCCTACCCTCTCTTGTCTTTTCAACATTTAAGTGTTTTTTGGCCTTATGTACCACAATGAAAAAATTTCCCCTTCCCTTTGAGGCAATTACCATGATGCTTCTTCCCACATTTTTGGCATGTGGTGTGGTTGGTTTTATTCCTTCCTTTATCATTATATCCTTTGGATTGAAACTACACCTTTCATTTCTTATCACCATATACATGAAACCATTATCGAAACTCCATATATACTTTGAGAGCACATCAAAAAACTTCTTCATAAATCATAAAGTATTAAATTCCAAGAGAATTTTCAAGGTGTGATTTTAACCCACTAAAGATTATATCAATTTTTCTATCATTGTTGACAACAAAACCCAAATCATACCTTGAAAGCCTTGTGAAATTCTCTTTGTAGGCCATGATAGGTTCTCCTTCCTTTTTCTTAAGCTCTATGAATTATCTCTCCATCTTTGTATGAAGATTTATTGGGAAATACTTATTCAGAAACATGATCTTAAAGTCTTCCAATTCCATCTCTTAAATTTCGTCAGCTGGCTTGGTGTTCTTAGTCAAATCCCACCATTGATTGGCCTCTACATCTAGAAGATTAATGGCCAAATCACATTATCCACCTAAGAACAGTGAAGCACATAAAATATCTTCTCCATGGAGTTGACCCACTATTCCGTAACTAGTGGATCAGAAGATCCATTAAACATCAGTGGTCGTTGCCACATAAAACACTCGATATACAGTTTCTACCTCTTAGGTTAAGGAGGAAATTCCACATTTTTAGGTTATTTTTCATAACTTGATACAACTAGGAAAGAATCACCATGAATTTTTGAAATCCACCTCCCAAATCATTGGAGATATCATTTGAGAAATTATTTCATTGGCCCTCGAACAGGTTTTTGGCCTGGTTTCTTCTAGTTCCCACCATTTTCTAAAATATTAAAGGTTAGAACAAAACATAAGTCAATGATTCATGAATAAATAACTTATTTATTTGTGAAATTTACACTAAAATCACATCTTATGTGATCCCTATATTTAGAAAATCTTCTTGTGTGTATATTTGTACTTAGTCTTATACTAGAGGTTTTCTCCAGGGTTCACTAATCCTAATTCCCAAATTAACTAAACCTTGGCTCGATACCAACTATAGAGAGCCAAATTTTCTTACATTACTTTTACATAATTTTAATGATAAACAACATAAAAACATTACACAATGAGGATCCAAAGTTTTAGTGTCTTGGGAAAACTAGGACCATATATAACATTTACAACATAAAGCATAAACATTTATTTAATTCCTTATTCTATAGATTCTTATCGGCCCTTGTGTAATCCTTATTACATATATTCACCTAAGGATATACATAAAAAGGGGGTGAGATAATATCCTAGTAAAAGGAAATATAATAACATGAAACAATGTAACATGGGGTGAGAAAAATCATAACATCATTTATATAATAACTTGGAATGTGGAAGTGCATAAAAATGAAACATCATGTCTTAGTGGTTAACTAAAAAACATAGTTTTGAGAAAATATAGCTTCATTTTCACACATCATTTCACATAAAATCATGACATTCATTACTTTACCCAATGCATTGGAGCGTAGTATAATTCTGGGCACACCTGTCACATCATAACATCTACATTATCATGCATGGCACATAGAAAATATGTCCAAATTGAATATAAAATAACCCATGGAAAGAAATGGGTTTCAAATTATAAATCATACATTAATAAAATTTGGTTCCCAAAATAAAGATGGAATATCATTCTTGACATAAAACTATTAACCTTTAGTGAAGAGTGAAATAATCTTCAAGAAGTAGAAAAGGGTGTGTTTAGTTGAAAGAAGAGTTCTTTTGGAAAACATTGGATTTTTCATAAAATAAATTAGAGAACACATATATCTCATAAAAGGTAATATAATGATGAATAAATTATTTTTAAGGCATATCCATACTAAAAATGGGTTGAAGAGGGAAAACCCAAAGAAAGAAAGTTGGGTTCGAGAATTTCCCCTTACCTTGTGTTCGAACAATTTCTTCACTTTAAAGTATTGTATAATGATATTAGATTAATTAAAAATTACATAGAATTTAATACATGAATTTTATTTATTATGGTTTTATTATGTTTTTTATGGACCTTTGGATGATTTATAGATCTGAAATTCATTGTTCGAGAGTGTTAATTTTCTTAGCTTTTATGAACAGTTCACTTGTATTCATGAATGGATGTTCATTTGACATGTTGTCAAACATCCAGAATTGTTAACATATATTATTAGTGAAATTATAGAGATATAAATTATCTTATAATTATTATTTTTATATACAATGAGGATGAATCATTATAATTTTTTTAATGATAAATGCTTGGATTAATTTGGCAGTTTTGCTCACAATGAACTTGTTATGCATTAATATTTTATATCATGAGTGTATAAGGATTCCATAAAATCACATAAGATAAAATAAATATATTATGATCTGTTTCAACCATTAAAATGGTTTCATGACAAGTATCTAAGATGTTAATTGAAATTGAAAACCAGTCTTCCTTGAATGCAATGAATTAACACATCTCAAACAGTGTTTTCATTTATAGTATAAAAGGAGAGGGAAGGTGAGATTAGGATGAACTATCAAATTAGAATAATATAATTCTAGTACATGTATGTTACTTGAGTTATCATACCATTTGGGTGAATGTAGGTGAGGAAAGAAAACGAAAATAAAGAAACTTGAAAGAAAATAAAAGAACCAGAAAGAAGAATTTACCTCTTGAGTTTATCTCCTTTGAGAGAAACTTTAGGGAATAATATTTGTTTTTTTAGGAGACCAAGGGATGATGGAGGTGGGGAAGGATATTGGGGGAGATTTTAGAAGAATTTAGTTAAGCCTTGAATCTTGAGAGGTGTGAATAAATGAGGGTGTGAGGGGTGGTATTTATAGTGGAGGGGAGGAGGGTTTTCTTAATATTGTAATCATTAATTTATTATTTTTTCACAAGACAATAAATAGTGAGGATTATTGTGACTAAAAATAGTAATAAGTGTATGTGAGTTCAAACCAATGGCCATTTACATCATCCATGACTCAAGAATGATGCAGAAATTCATTTGTTTAGCATATTTTATAAATTATCGAATTTCACTATTCACAAAAATTAAAGTATTTTAGAAAAATACCAAAACATAACCCCAAACATTTTCGACGTTTATAATAAAAAAATGAAATCCATTTTATAAAAATAATTCTCTAAATATGAAAAATTTAATTTTTAATTAAAATCATAATTTACTTCAAAAATACAGATTTTAAAATTAAAACTGATTTTATAATGGTTTCAAAAATTACATAAGGTCTCATAAAGATATCTTAAAACCCGAAGAAATAAAATTGTTAGTTTATGAACACATTTTATGAAAATAAATTTTCTTTTAAATAAATAAATAAATTATAGTAAATTATTTATAACTTACAAAAATACCAATACTTTTACTATGGTCATACTGTTACTTATAAGATACCAAAATTTTATATACATTTATGGGTGATGTTACTATTATTTTGGATGATTTACTATTCATAAGGGTCATATTAATATTCATAATGGTAGATTACTATTCATAAGGGTATGTTACTATTAACCAAAAATTAATTTTGTCCTATCAGACTCCAAACATCTTACTAATCACAACTGTGTATGTGAGATTTTCGAAATTCAAAACATAGAAGTGGAAAATTTATGTATAAAGGTCACAAAGTAGTTCATTTATACATGATGTGGAATTGTGTTTCCTAATGTGATTTTATATGATTATGAAATTACTACAATAAGGGATAAATTACATTGATAAAAGTTTGGGTCATTACAGGGTCACCATCATTAATAATTCTCAATTTATTTAATCCATCCATGTTCAAAACCCTTTTAGTGATTGATCCACTTCTGGAATTTAATCTCCCTCACCCACATTCAAATCTCTTCAGCATTTGATCCTATTTATCCCTCATTTGAAACCTTAATGAGAGTGATAAACCTATTCCCTCTTTCATGCTTGGTTCCTCTAAATGATGACCCATACCCTACTCTCCCACACCCTTATTTGATCATTTTATTTTCTATTTTTAATAAAATAATATTCACACATTTCCTTTAATATTCATATTTCATATTTTATAAGAATAATTTTAAAAACACATATTTTTATAATTTCATATAAATATATTCATAATTTTATATATTTTATAATAAAATAAATTACCTTTAATACTCATAATTATGAATATTCAAATTTTATTTATTTCATATATTTTATAATAATATTTTTTTAAAAATAATAATATGTATTACCCTTAATTGTTATATTTTTTACAATTTACTTTTATACATTACATATAATATTTAAATACCTAATTAATTTCCATATCATTAGGAATTTAAGTATATTATATATATAATATGAGTAAACACACACCCACACACACACACAAATATATATATATTAAAAATAATTTATTACTTCATAGTTATCTTTTTTTTAAATTATATATCGAATAATCATAATTAAAATTTCGGTTAAAAATTAGTTTAAATTTTGTACAAAATTATTTACTAAAATTACTTATTAAAATTAAATTATAAAAATGAAACCAACTATAATTTGGGTAATTATAATTATAAATCAACCATTAAAGGGTTTTATTATAATTTATTTATTTATTTAATGATAAATTATCATTAATTCTTCCTTTTTTATTATTATCATAACTATTGAGTTAATGAATAAGATACTTATGAAAATATTAAAATAAATAAATCTTTTATTTAAACTCATGATATTATATTCTTCCCAACATAAATTAATTGCACCCATGAAATTCTTTTTTCGTACTTAGGGAAATTCTGAATTTCCATCTTTAGAATTAAGAAAACTAGAACTGCTAAGATTTCTATATACTTAAGAATTATCAATATTTTTATTTTTAGATCCTCATAAGAAAAAATATAATTCTTAAATTATCCTAAAAAATTTCTAGATCTCCAGATTTTTATAAACCATTGTTCTGATACCAATTATGATAGCCCGAGACCTGCACTTTCAGATCTGGTTTTAAAACATGTTGTATATTTTTTTTATAAAAAGTAATTGAAAAATATACGATTCTTTACATACCTAGAGATATTTTATATTACAGGTTTTATAGGATTACGTAATTAACTTACAACATATCAAAGTTTACATAATTTAAAAATAAAATAACTATTTACCTTTTCTCATGCTAGCACCTTAAAATGAATCCAAACAACCTATCACTTCTAAAGATCCTGTGAAAACATTTGTTAAAAAATAGGGTGATCATAGAATTTCCCAGTAAGGGGTTTGAAAATAAGAGGTAAGATCATTTAAAAATACTATTTCAAACTCTTTAGAAAACATTTTGTTTAATATCAAATAAAAAACATTTGATATAATAAATAATTTGACCCCAAACATTAATATTGGGATTTCATAAAAATAAATGTATAAATACTATTTCAAAAACTTTTGAAAGATATATCACTTTGAAATCCCTTTTAATTCAGAAAATAACCTTTAAAATTAACTTGAGACTCTTCTGGAAACCTTTTAAACATTATTTTTAAAATAATAACTTTTTATGGATTAAAATGATACTTGGAAAATATTAATAAATACATGAAGCCACTAGTAGTATCAATTTTGGGACAATATCCCTTGAGGTCATTATTTCACTTCCCATACCCCATCATTACATATGATACCAAAGTATTGGATTTTATGTAAAAATGTTTTGTAATGTTTTCTTTTCTTAATTTAATTCCACTAAAAATTCTTTTAGAAAACATCGCATATGTGTAACTTATTTTTAAGGAGGGAAAATAATTTCATATTTAACATATGTTGACCAAATAAGAATAAATTAAAAATTTACCCTTGAAAATCATTTTCTTCAATATGGAAATTATTTCAAAAAGCATAATTAGTCAATAAAAACACATCAAAAGTAGTTTTTATATAAATACATATATTTAATGGTTAAATTTTTTTCTGGGAAAAAAATTAATTTTATGGTTATTTTTTTAAATAAAACATGGAATTGGAGAATAAAGATAAATCATATATAATAAAATAAAAATAACAAAAATGTGTGTATCATTGACGAATTATGATTATAAAAAGATTGTTTTTACATCACATATTTTTCAAACATGCATGATGATAAATGAATAAATAAAAACTTTTAAAGGTGAATTATTTTCAAATGAATTCACATTTTAATAAAATTTAATAGGTTGGGAGTTATTATAAAATAAAAAATTGCAAATAAATATATTTTTTAATTATGAAACCATAAATATTGAGTTCTTGTCATTTTCAAAACAAAAATTAAAAATAATTCCATTTACCTTGGATAAAAAAATATTTTGAACAAAAAGAATCCTTTAAAATAGTTTTCTAAGAAGAGAGATTAATCATAGAATTTTAAGAAAACTATTAAGATCTGAAACTGTCATACTTTAATATAATTAATAAATCCAGAATTATTAAAACATAAGAAGAGTTAGAAACTATTAATTTATTTTAAATAAATTCATTTTGAAAATATTTTTATTCGGAAAGGATTCTGCATCTCAAAATTAAAGATAAGAGAAACTATTTTGAAACACTTTAAATATATCATAAAAAAATTCCCTTAAATTTATTCTTACGAGCAGGCTAGACCCGTCCTTAAAATTTTCTTTGATGATAAATAGAGTTTATTCTTATCAATATAGCACATAAGGAATTAATAGAAAATAATGTCTTTGACCAATCCTCACAGACTTCCTCTCTAGATGAAAACTAAATACACCATATCACACACAAATATATATATATATATATATATATATATGTATGTATATAAACTATTCTATGAAAATAAATATATGGTGCATATGTAGAGACCCCGATCCCCGGGTGCCTTATGAGATATGATATACTAACATTTCATTACAACATTTTCAAATAATATATCATGTCCCATTACTAAAGAAGATCGCGAGGCTCAGGATTCTGGGAAACCAACTGCTTCTGATAAACTTCATTTGTACAAACCATGCCTGAAAAATTTAAAACAAAAACGTAGGGTGAGAAAATATGCCCAGTAAGGGGTTTTAAAAACATTTTAAGAAAACTCTTTCTCAAAGCAGTCATCTTGAAGATAATAAAATACTTCACTAAAAACAAAGCATTATCTTTTCTTAAAACATGTAAATCCTACATTTTTGAAAACCACTTGCACTATGAAAAAGTACATACTTAAATGAATCTTTAAAGAATACATGAATCAGAGAGCGCAAGCATGTGAAGAATAGATGATGCATAACTTACAACCAAAATCACTTCAGTTCTAAAAGATTGAGTGTAAGAAGGGAAGACATTCATACCATGATACATTGGATCTTAAGGTTCTTACAATAACATACCACATGTGTTACAGTTCTTATTTCATAATTCAGTCTCATAGTCAAGGGAGTTTTCAACTAGGGGATGTCCTGTTAGTTGGACTAACCCTTGGTTGACCATTTATCATCACATGAAGAGGGTATGTATAATGCCAGACTTGTCAAGACCTTGTGTCATGATCTTAAAACATAACTTAGTACAGGTAAAGGAAAACCGCCAATCCCGTTTCCCATAGTAGCACAAGCCAATGCTAACTTCCAAGACCGTCGCACATAAAAGTACAAGACAAGTCTAACCACCAAGACCGTCACACATAAAAGTACAAGCCAAGGCTAACCGCCAAGACCGTCGCATATAACGTCTCATGATACTCTTACTTTACCCAATGCATTGGAGCGCTATATAAATCCGGGTGCACCCGTCCATAAACACTTAAGTCCAAAACATCCCTCACATATCTTGACATGGTCTTTCTTTCATAGGGTTTCATTCATACATTCTTAATCAAACCCCGTTTTACATGCGTTTTCATAGTCAGGAAGACAGTTCAATCATTAATAAAACTAAGACGTACGTGATAAAAATCCGTACACATAAGAAATTAACTTAACAATTGAAAACATGGGTTTTAAGGAAATGAACATAAACACTTTAACATTCCAAAGCATCATAATACCAAGTTAAAAACAAGGTTGTTCATAACTAATACACATGCTGATAAATGGGTATGGTGGATGTTTATTTAAAACAGTGTGAATATACATATATTTATACAGTTAGGGGTATAAAGTGTGCAATTAGGTCCATCTTGGGAAGTCATGTATATATGTATACAAAATGCATGAACATATATATAGTTGTGTAAAAAAAACTCATTTTCACTTTAAATAACATGACCTTTCCTTTGAAAAGCTTGCAATCATCATGAGAAGAACTTGTATTCGAAGACAACATATTGATACAAGGTTATATATACCTATATATATATAAATTTAAATGCGTATACACATGTGCATGGGTTTACCAAATTAAACCATACTCAATAATATTTCTCATGTTATACATTAAACAAAATTAATGTTTGGTAAAATCGAATGGAGTTCTTTTACATAAAAAAATGAACGTGAACATAGTTTTCACAAAACCCTTATTGGCATAAAACCATTCTTGCATTAAACATGGTCAATCCATAAATATGTGTACATATATATAAATACATTTATACACATGTAAACGTTTAAGGAATTCACACTACACATTTCCACAAAACAAAAGAATGAATTGTCAAGAACGTTGATAAATGAAAATTTTTAATTGGAAGAATTATTTTAATGTCAAACTAATCCTTAAACTTCATCATATATATAAACATGTACATAAAAAGTTTTGGGTATTGTTCTTGAAGTAATAATCTTAAAGGGTAAACATAATTTTAATAAATCTTCATTTTATATTGTGATAAATTTTAAAACAAATAAACAAGCTTTTCCCTTATATTCACACGTAGATGTACATATTCATCTATATAAATTCAACCCGAGAATAAAATGAATTTGTAAACGGAAATATAAAAACATAATTACGTAAAACACCTCATTTCACAAATTATATAGTTAGGTATTTATATTTGAAATACTGTATATACATGTTGCTATATATAAAAAAAATTATAACGAACAACATAACGTGATATCCTCACTAGAGTGTGTATATGCATATATATATATATATAACATGTACACAAAACCATATATATATATACAGATTATATACATATGTATATATGGGGGGGGGTTCATAAGTTATATTTAAAAAGAAAAGACCAAAGCCTTTAAAGGTTTTGATAACCTGGTTGAAAATATCCGCATATGTAGTATATATATATACATAACCTGTATACATTTTTACATATATATAAACGGTTTGAAAAGTAAGAGGAGAGAAAAGAAAAGAAAAAGGAAAAACAACCCTTACTGGCTTGGGGAGGAGGAGATGGGGCAAGAGGTCTTAGAGGTTTTCGAAGGAGGTGCTTGGAGAGAAACCTGAAGGAACCACCCCTGCTTCGGTGAAACTCCCGGTTTAAAAAAAAGCCAAGCGTGAAGAGGCATCGAGGGATCCAAGTCCGAGAAATAACTAGGCGGCGATGACTTTATGGAAAGAGGGGTGTCTGCTGTCGGCTTAGGCGGAGTAAAGGATAGGTAGGTCTGGTGCGGCATGCGCGAGGAAGGAGAAGACGCGGGATGCAGGGAAGAGGAAAAGCAAAAAAAACGAGGGGACGGTCAGGATTAGATAGAAAACGATCGGGCGGCCCCAAAGCGGTGCGACATTAAAAGAATGGATGGCGTGATGGAGGGGTGCTGGATCGAACGGTCCAGCTTGATGTGGCAGAGAGAAAAAAAACGCGGTTCTCCTTTTTAACGTTTTAACATAATATATATATATTTTTCTCTTTATTTTATTCCTTTATCAAACTTATTATAAAACCATTATTATTATTAATATAACCTTATTATTAAACTAGTATTACTATCTTTAAGTCAAAGCTTATTAATACACCTATATGCTAAACTATTAACCCCTACCTAAAACATAAATTATATTATCATTTTACTCTATTTATTTAATTTAACAAATTATATAATTTAATATCACTTATCCTTTATTTATTGCCACATATCTTAATTTACATCTTCATGTTAATATCTATATGTTATTAAAACAAATTGATTATTTAACCCAAAATTTCAAAATAATAAATTTTCATTTTATGTTGAAGAAAAACATAATTTTATAAAGTATGGTAACTTCATATAATCAAGATAATATGAAAACATAGAGAAAAAAAAGAATGTGTAGATATATATATTTATGTTGTTTCTTTAGAACTTAGACCACAAATCAAATATATTCATTAAGAATTATTTAAAAGAAAAGAGTCTTAATTATTATGACTGTATTTAGCAAGACCCCCAAGGCCTTCGGATTTAAAACCCAACGGTCATTTTGAAAAGGCAACAATGGTAAAATCGCAATGACTATGTGGAACCTTTATAAATATGAAGTCTTGGTATTCATATTTTGAAGTCGGTTTTTCAGCTAAGGATGGTTCTCTACATCGCACTAGTACTCAGCACGGCTGCCATGGAACTGGCCATCCTGATGATTATGATGGATCCAAGTGATCCACACTACGAAGTCAGGCTTTTTTTTATGCTGAGTAGTCTTTCGGTGATCGTTCTAGGGTTTTTATTTGGAATTTATGGTTAGTGAGCTTTTCTTGTAACTCGGATGTTATAAGACTCTTCAGTGTTGAGTTCTTAAATAAAAAGTTATGTGTTTTTATCTTTTACATTCTGATTGATTTAAAGAGAAAACTTCAATGGAACAAAACACCCAATTGTCATTTATAAGGTTTGAAAACTTCAGGGTGTTACATTATTTCCCCCTTCAAATAATTACATCCTCGCAATTCTATCCATAAAAAGAAAAACAAAAACATCAGTCGTACAACTCTACCAAAATAGGGGACCCGACTCGGTTAACGGAATACCAAAGTTGGTATATAGTTCTTCCGTTTCCCTAGCCTAGATACACTTTGAGCAGTAGGTCTTGAACTCCTGCTCGTGCGTACTGCACACAGGCTTCCAAAGGGAGGCTCGTGCAGTGAAAATCTCGAAAACGTCTGAGTAGATAAATTCCCTGATAACTCTCTGGGCTACATCACGCTCGAGGTAATCGAGGGGAATAATGCGATTTAGGAGACTGAAATTTAAGACCTGGAACATATAGGCTGCACTAAGGTGGCAATCCTGGGCAGCTATGAGGAAGCACGCTCTGGCAGAGAAGTTTTGCGCCAGAGTAAAACAATGAAAGAGACCCTCAAATTATCTTTCCCTTCACCTATAGAAGAGGAGTTGGGCAATGGCGATGAGATGAAAAGCACAGTGTAACACCCCGAGATTTTATGAAAAATATTATTTTAATTTCATTAATGTCTTGTGTTGTATTCTACACCAAGATTACCTTCCGCTATATGTAACACCGTATTAGCTTGCAGTATACGCAACACTATTCTTGGACCGTGTTACACACAATTTTGATAATAGTTATTCTATGCAACATTGAGTATATATATATATATATATATATATTCAATGTATAAATGAAATATGGTTGGATTCTGTTATACGAAACAACGAAGGAGTCTTTCACAACACGCAACCCTGACTTGGCTTGCATTACACGCAATCACGACCTTCCTCGATAGCGTGTGTTGTACGCAATACCGGGTTTTAATAAACAATGATATATTATTATAATATTGTCATGAACTAGCTGTTATGAATAGTATTAACTAAATTTGGAATTTTATAACATTATTATTCATCTTACACATTTTCTAGAACATGGTATAAGAACAAAATAAAATTTTTGGGTAAAATAAGTATTTTTCAAAAAATGCAGTTTTGCCGCCTTTTGATGGCACACCCACTTTAAATCTAGTTTTTGACATGTTTATATGTTCAATTTGACAAAATAAAATTCTTATTTTGAATCAGGATGTAAAAATTTACATTAGATAAAGTTTTGATATTTTTCTGATAACTTTCATATTTTAATGAATAGTAAAAACACGCTATATTTTAATTAAAAACAACTTTTTTCATCATAATATCTTATGTGGTTAAATTATAATATTGAATGGTTTTAAAGTATAAATATAATATATTTTTACCATTTAATATAATTTATGTCATTAGCATTGATTTTACCTTGAATTCGTAGGTTAAATCAATTCAATCTTTTGCAATGTTTTAAACAAAAACCCGTTTTTATTCGACAACGGGATTAATTTTAATTTAATTTATGAAACTTCTGTGTATTGAATTTTAAAAAATGGATTCCATATTTGGAATCAGTGGGTCCAAATTATTTTAATAGGCTACTTTTTATTTTTGGGAATTATGAATAGTAACTACGGTAAATTTTATTTACCATAGTTAAAGGTAAATCGGGTAATTAAGGGTAAATATAATATTATAAAATTACCCTAACACATGCCAAAATTCTATTTGATGGCTAAAAGTAAACCCATATCAACTAAGGGTGGGATTAGATACATTTTATGTACTTTTGACCATGAAAATAATTTAATTATTATTAAAACCAAAGAAAGTGACAACATGTCACTTTCTTAAATATTATAAGTATAATAATTTTAACATAGTGATAAACATCATAAAACATAGAACATGAATAGTATCCAGAAATCTAACAAACTTATATACATCATGAGAATTTATCTAGAATTTTTTGGGATTAAATAATTATCATTAATTGTGACACAATAGTGATGCATAAATTATTTATCTAGTGAAAAATTAAGAATATAGTTTTTATTAAACTAATAGTGACCATAAAAGGCACAAAACCCTGACCAAAACTTATTGTCCATGTAAATTTAAACTATAATCATCCAATGGTCGAATATTTGACCATTTGGAGTCTTATACAAGCAATTATGACACTTATATTATTTTATTTTAAATGATACCAAAGTTGTCACCTTCATAATTTAATAAATATAACAATTTAAATATTGTGATTTTAAGATGATAAATTCGAGTAAAAGTATTATTGTGAAAGGTAATATATTTATATTCATCATAGGATTTTATTTTAAATTTTTATGCAACAAATAAGTATATTAAATAATTATACAAAAATGATGTAGTAATTATTTTATTAAGAGATAAACCAAATAAATGGTTTAAAAATAATAAAATAAGTATTATATGAACTATTTAATGTGATACACTAATTTTATAGATAAATATGACTTTTTATTAATATATTAAATCTTTTATTTTGAACATATCTTCTGTATTTATTTTATTTAAATTCAAATAAATGAATAGTATCAAAATTGACACTATTGTTATTTTATAAAAATAACATATTATAAAATTGTTTAAAAATCACAAAAATATTTAAAAATTATAAATTTACATTTATATGGTCTATAATGCTATAAAGTAAACAATTATGGAAAATTCACAACAAATAAGTAATTATTTGTTATAATTTAAAATTTAGAATTTTATTACCACAAATAAACTTAAATAGATTAAATAAGGATAAATCAAAATGATAAGGTTTAAAATAAGATCCAAACAGTTCTAAATTTGATTGTTTGATGAGATTAAAACCCTATATCATCTAATCTTAGAATATGAGTCATTTTTTGAGGTTTTTAAGTGGGGTTAGATTTATTATAAGTTAATATTTTTAAGAATTCCAAAGGTTCCCCTCTCCTCCCTTATAAAAGGGCACCTCCTCCCTCTCTTCCTCACACAACTTTGAGCCTTCAAGCTCGGACAAACCCTGCCAAATTCTCTTCTCCACTTCCCTAGCAACATCCTAGAGGTTATGGTATTCCTCAAAGACCAATTTTAGTGCCCTAAGAGGAGGTCTCAAAAAGGCGCTTCAAAGAAGAGGTAATTTCCGTTATCGATTCTTTCACCTTTATTTCTTCTTCCACTTCTTCTTCTTAGGTTGTTTCATTATGAAGTAATAACATCAGTATCACTAATATAATGATATGTTATTATAAGTATGAAACAATCCTAATTCACCATCTATCCATCCTACGGAAAATGAAATCACCGCGCGTGCGTACGTACGGAATACCGTCTCCACGCCGTGGTGTAATCTGTTTTTCCACCAACACCTTACATGGATGGGTATTATGGTGTAAAGAATAACTATAAATAGTTATTATAACATCATAATTATTCTGATATATTTTATCATCCACTCCAATTCAATTCAATAATTATGGAAATGATATCATCGCTCGTGCGTACGTACGGACTACCGTCTCCACGACGCGATGAGATTCATTCTCTATGTTAACCATTTAAGAATGATTATAAAGTATATATAAGAAATAATAATGAAATATATGAAATTATAAAGCTACTTTATTTATGTGTATATATATGTATGTCATCTACTTAATTCCACTCAATTCAATAAGGAAACGAAAACAGCGTTCATGCGTACGTACGGCCTACCATCTCCATGAACGGTGTATTTATTTCCATTTATTGATCCATTATATATATGTATATTCTGAATATATATTATATATAAATCGTGTTTTATATTATATAATTAAGTAATAATTATCTAAGTAATCATATGAATAATTACAAGTTAAAACACGAACGACAAATGAGACGATTTTACCCAAAACGCTACTTTAACATGAATTTACAAAATAATGGGTAATATAAAGTCATAAGTGAACCATATATGATATAATAACAATGAATATGATTCTGTAATAAGTCAACGACATTATTTAAATCATTATATAGCAGGTTTGGACACTTACGAAGCAAATCGGACCTAAGGTAAGGGAAATATCACAATCTCATTTTTATCCGAGATTGTTTATACTTTGGTATTTACTGGGGTGTATTTTATCATCCAAATCTATGTTTCCTCAATATGTAATATTATTTCCATCCACCTACAATTGTTTAAATCCAATTTTACCCTTCGGTGAGTTTTTAGTAAAGAATATGAAAGGAATCTTTTGTCGTTTTTCGTACGAGGTACTTTTTGACTTTTACGACAAAAGTACGAAGAATGTTTTTTTAACTTATACGACATGAATGGATTTTTAAAACATTATTTCCAAGAAGATTCCTTTACAAATTTTCAAGTTTATTTTTAATCAACTTCTTTTATTTTAAAGTCGTATGACATGTTATGAAAGGAAAAATGTTTTTGAAGAAGAAAGGATATTTTCCTCAAGAATGGAGTTCAAGTGTTTTATCAAAATTATTTTCCATCTAAGATAATAAAGGGTTATGTTTTTATATCTATTATTAAATTGATTTGATAATGTTGTGATGGAATTATTTTTATAAATTCCTTTATCTTATATGAGTTGTTTTATGATGTCACGATGTTTAAGATTCCCATTTTTATTACATGGGTTATGCAATGATGTATGATTTATGATATTGTGGCACACATAAGAATGGTATCATTATGAGATGGGTGGGACCTATATCTCCCTCCAATGCATTGGGTAAAGATTTTATATCTCATGAGATAGACATGGCTGGAACGGTAGGTTATACCGGTTCAGTGAAACAGGACTGAAACGAGGGTGACTCGGTTCAGAAAGGGACTTTGTCAATAAGATAGTCTTGGCAATGAGTCTTGACTAACAAGAAATGATTCTTTATGATTATGTGTGTATGCCAAAAAGTTTCATGTTTTAAGTTATTATTATTGTGATTACATTTCAATGCCATGAGTTATCCATGGTTATGAAATTATGATCTCTTTTACAGGTTAATATTTCCAAAAGTTATGTGCTTATGTATATGATGTGATTGATATTTATTTTGTTTACCCTTACTGAGCATTTGAGATCACCCTTTTATGTTTTCTTTTCCCCAGGATATAAAGAAAGGTTTTAGGTATAAAAAAGAAGCAGATCTTTATGGGAGATGTTGAAGATCTTTCACCAGGATTAAAAGATTATATTCCGAGTTTCCAAAGACACTAAACTATTACGATCCTTGTGTGTGTGTTTTTGTTATGTACTAAGTATTCCACAAATGTAATGTAATGTCAATGTACGTCAAGCTTCGGGTCTCTACAGTTGGTATCAGAGAAAAAGTTTAGTCAACCTTTGGAAACTAGGATGCGAAAACGTTAGTGAGATCCCTAGAGATATTTCTAAGGTATGTCTAGGGATGTCTCTAAGGATAAGTATACGTAAAGGATATAGTCCTAGAACTATGGTAATAATATTAGATTAAACAAAAGATGTTAGATATTGAAGTTACTCCCCCTTTATTATGATTTTTTCCTCTCATACTATTCTTTTTGGGTTTTAGAAAATGGCTGGAAACAAGATGATTCACAATAATGGAGGATATGATATTCTTTATGAGCAACCAAATGAAATGGGATTTGGAAGTCCAAACATCATTATTATGCCGAATCAGCAATCTCATAATATGATCAATAAAGTAAAATTTGGTAAGTTTCTTGACTCGGCTAATAAGAGAAAGATGGAGTTTCATGATGATCATAGAGGAAAGAAAGTTCGATTTCCCCTATGTAAATCATGTGGGAAGAGGCATCAAGGAGAATGTTTCAAAGGAACTGGAAGATGCTTTGGGTGTGGAAAAGAAGGACACAAAGCCAGTAAGTGCAAAGGAAAAGGTTCAGTTAACACCAGGGATGAGGATAATGGTATTTCTACGACATCAACAATGGTTAAATGTTTTAAATGTGGAATGTACGGGCATTATGCAAACCAATGCCCTAAGGGAATGTCTCATGAAGAGAATCGGTATGGTCGTATGGGTAGTATTTTTGTTGATGATGATGAAGAGACTACAAATGATATGTGAGATGAAATAATTGTTGAAGCTCGGTCAATGGTTTAAGAAGGTAGTGGAATGATTACATGTTTATCAAGTGTAATGTTGTACTATAGAATAAAAAGACATCTAAGGATTGTTACACTGTTGTCTTTCCTTATGTTTTGAAAGTTTATGATGAATGGTATGAGTAACAATGAAAGGTTATTCAGATATTTTTTTTGGAAAGTGGATGATATGTGCATAATGAAGTGATAAAGAGAAAATGAAATGTTTGACAGTATTCATGAGCTCATGATTGATATAAGGACTATGTGATATCATGGTTTGAGTATATAGAATTTTGAGGATTTTGGTATGTGGAAGGTGTTAACTTTTAACTGCATTCATGTTTTCACTAAGGTTCAATGGGTATTAAAGAGAATACATGATTAAAGACTTTGAATGTTTGGAATGTTACCAACAAGATATATATTATGATATATGGGGGATAAATGATGGCATTCACGTGATCATTTTCTTTATACTATGAGCTTGGACCGAAGTATTTTAGATAAACCTAAAGATTGGAATGGATTATGTTGGACATAAGTTGGTATTGTTTAAGGACATAACTTTTTTTTTGATATTATTGATGGGATGTTGTAGTAATGTAGTTTTAGAAAAAGGACAACCTGTAGGACGGGAGAGAGCCCATCGCGTCGGACAAGGC
The DNA here is from genome assembly GCA_963277665.1 of Viscum album. Classification (NCBI taxonomy): domain Eukaryota; kingdom Viridiplantae; phylum Streptophyta; class Magnoliopsida; order Santalales; family Viscaceae; genus Viscum; species Viscum album. The sequence continues at coordinate 94,214,389 of OY728139.1, read as the reverse complement.
TGTGGGAATCGAACCCACAACCGAAGTGCGACTGGCCTTTATCACCTACCACTGGCCTACAGGAAGTCCCTGGTTAGTAGAAACTAGTTTTATTTTATTAAGAGGTATGATATATGAAGTATAAGTTCAACCTCACAAAAGAAGGACTTATGAATATTTGATAACTATTGCTAACCTTTTGTTTGAAACAGATGGAATGACCCATCATTCTTTTAACACTTCATTTCTTTAAGAGATGAAGTGGAAACAGTTCAAAGCAGGAACAACAGTGAGATTTTACCAAAATCAAGTAAGTATTTCTTCTAATTCAAAATTTTCGACTTTAGGGAAATGATATTGAAAACCAAAAATGTTATCCTAGTGATCTTATATACAATGAATCAGATGGTACCCTAGATCATCACAAATTTATGGCTTTGTGATTGTTGGCTTTTTCATAGCCATGTCCTCTACCACTCTCCATCAGAACATGATGGTTAGATTTATCTTCCATGTCCATATTTTCACCTATGTGGAAACCCAGTGATTAGTTTATTTGGGTAACCTTTACGTTTCATACTTTTGTTTTTAAAGATTGGTTTTGGTATTCCTTTTTACGATGTGGATTTTTATTAAAGAAACTTTCGAATAGTTAACCATTTATAACCCCGATGAATTTCGAGGGCGAAATTCATTTTAAGGGGGGTAGAATGTAACACCCTGAGATTTTATGAAAAATATTATTTTAATTTCATTAATGTCTTGTGTTGTATTCTACACCAAGATTACCTTCCGCTATATGCAACACCGTATTAGCTTGCAGTATACGCAACACTATTCTTGGACCGTGTTACACACAATTTTGATAATAGTTATTCTATGCAACATTGAGTATATATATATATATATTCAATGTATAAATGAAATATGGTTGGATTCTGTTATACGAAAAAACGAAGGAGTCTTTCACAACACGCAACCCTGACTTGGCTTGCATTACACGCAATCGCGACCTTCCTCGATAGCGTGTGTTGTACGCAATACCGGGTTTTAATAAACAATGATATATTATTATAATATTGTCATGAACTAGCCGTTATGAATAGTATTAACTAAAATTTGAATTTTATAACATTATTATTCATCTTACACATTTTCTAGAACATGGTATAAGAACAAAATAAATTTTTCGGGTAAAATAAGTATTTTTCAAAAAATGCAGTTTTGCTGCCTTTTGATGATGCACCCACTTTAAATCTAGTTTTTGACATGTTTATATGTTCAATTTGACAAAATAAAATTCTTCTTTTGAATCAGGATGTAAAAATTTACATTAGATAAAGTTTTGATATTTTTCTGATAACTTTCATATTTTAATGAATAGTAAAAACACGCTATATTTTAATTAAAAACAACTTTTTTCATCATAATATCTTATGTGGTTAAATTATAATATAGAATGGTTTTAAAGTATAAATAGAATATATTTTTACCATTTAATATAATTTATGTCATTATCATTGATTTTACCTTGAATTTGTAGGTTAAATCAATTCAATCTTTTGCAATGTTTTAAACAAAAACCCGTTTTTATTCGACAACGGGATTAATTTTAATTTAATTTCTGCAACTTCTGTGTATTGAATTTTAAAAAATGGATTCCATATTTGGAATCAGTGGGTCCAAATTATGTTAATAGGCTACTTTTTATTTTTGGGAATTATGAATAGTAACTACGGTAAATTTTATTTACCATAGTTAAAGGTAAATCGGGTAATTAAGGGTAAATATAATATTATAAAATTACCCTAACACATGCCAAAATTCTATTTGATGGCTAAAAGTAAACCCATATCAACTAATGATCGGATTAGATTCATTTTATGGACTTTTGACCATGAATATAATTTAATTATTATTAAAACCAAAGAAAGTGACAATATGTCACTTTCTTAAATCTTATAAGTATAATAATTTTAACTTAGTGATAAACATCATAAAACTTAGAACATGAATAGTTTCCAGAAATCTAACAAACTTATCTACATCATGAGAATTTATCTAGAATTTTTTGGGATTAAATAATTATCATTAATTGTGACACAATAGTGATGGATAAATTATTTATCTAGTGAAAAATTAAGAATATAGTTTTTATTAAACTAATAGTGACCATAAAAAGCACAAAACTCTGACCAAAACTTATTGGTCATGTAAATTTAAACTATAATCATCCAATGGTCGAATATTTGACCATTTGGAGTCTTATACAAGCAATTATGACACTTATATTATTTTATTTTAAATGATACCAAAGTTGTCACCTTCATAATTTAATAAATATAACAATTTAAATATTGTGATTTTAAGATGATAAATTCGAGTAAAAGTATTATTGCGAAAGTTAATATATTTATCTTCATCATAGGATTTTATTTTAAATTTTTATGCAACAAATAAGTATATTAAATAATTATAAAAAAATGATGTAGTAATTATTTTATTAAGAGATAAACCAAATAAATGGTTTTAAAAATAATAAAATAAATATTATATGAACTATTTAATGTTATCCACTAATTTCATAGATACATATGAATTTTTATTAATATATTAAAGCTTTTAGTTTGAACATATCTTCTGTATATATTTTATTTAAATTCAAATAAATGAATAGTGTCAAAATTGACACTATTGTTATTTTATAAAAATAACATATTATAAAATTGTTTAAAAATCACAAAAATATTTAAAAATTATAAATTTAAATTTATATGGTCTATAATGCTATAATGTAAACAATTATGGAAAATTCACAACAAATAAGTAATTATTTGTTATAATTTAGAATTTAGAATTTTATTACCACAAATAAACTTAAATAGATTAAATAAGGATAAATCAAAATGATAAGGTTTAAAATAAGATCCAAACATGTCTAAATTTGATTGGTTGATGATATTACAACCCTATATCATCAAATATTTGAATATGAGTCATTTTTGGAGGTTTTTAAGTGGGGTTAGATTTATTATAGATTAAAATTTTTTAGAATTCCAAAGGTGCCCCTCTCCTCCCTTATAAAAGGGCACCTCCTCCCTCTCTTCCTCACAAAACATTAAGCCTTCAAGCTCGGCCAAACACTGCCAAATTCTCTTCTCTACTTCCCTAGAAACATCTTAGAGGTTCTGGTCTTCCTCAAAGACCAATTTTAGTGCCCTAAGAGGAGGTCTCAAAAAGGCGCTTCAAAGAAGAGGTAATTTCCATTACCGATTCTTTCACCTTTATTTCTTCTTCCACTTATTCTTCTTAGGTTGTTTCATTATGAAGTAATAACATCAGTATCACTCATATACTGATATGTTATTATAAGTATGAAACAATCCTAATTCACCATCTATCCATCCTACGGAAAACGAAATCACCGCACGTGCGTACGTACGGAATACCGTCTCCACGCCGTGGTGTAATCTGTTTTTCCACCAACACCTTACATGGATGGGTATTATGGTGTAAAGAATAACTATAAATAGTTATTATAACATCATAATTATTCTGATATATTGTATCATCCACTCCAATTCAATTCAATAATTATGGAAATGATATCATCGCTCGTGCGTACGTACGGACTACCGTCTCCACGACGCGATGAGATTCATTCTCCATGTTAACCATTTAAGAATGATTATAAAGTATATATAAGAAATAATAATGAAATATATGACATTATAAAGCTACAGTATTTATGTGTATCTATATGTATGTCATCTACTTAATTCCACTCAATTCAATAAGGAAACAAAAACAGCGTTCATGCGTACGTACGACCTACCGTCTCCATGAACGGTGTATTTCTTTCCATTTATCGATCCATTATATATATGTATATTCTGAATATATATTATATATAAATCATGTTTTATATTCTATAATTAAGTAACAATGATATAAGTAATCATATGAATAATTACAAGTTAAAACACGAACGACAAATGAGACGATTTTACCCAAAACGCTACTTTAACATGAATTTACAAAAGAACGGGTAATATAAAGTCATAAGTGAACCATATATGATATAATAACAATGAATATGATTCTGTAATAAGTCAATGACATTATTTAAATCATTATACAGGAGGTTCGGACACTTACGACGCAAATCGGACCTAAGGTAAGGGAAATATCACAATCTCATTTTTATCCGAGATTGTTTATACTTTGGTATTTACTGGGGTGTATTTTATCATCAAAATCCATGTTTCCTCAATATGTAATATTATTTCCATCCACCTACAATTGTTGAAATCCAATTTTTCCCTTCGGTGAGTTTTTAGTGAAGAATATGAAAGGAATCTTTTGTCGTTTTTCGTACGAGGTACTTTTTGACTTTTCCGACAAAAGTACGATGAATGTTTTTTTAACTTATACGGCATGAATGGATTTTTAAAACATTATTTCCAAGAAGCTGATTTTACAAATTTTCAAGTTTATTTTTAATCAACTTCTTTTATTTTAAAGTCGTATGACATGTTATGAAAGGAAAAATGTTTTTGAAGAAGAAAGGATATTTTCCTCAAGAATGGAGTTCAAGTGTTTTATCAAAATTATGTTCCATCTAAGATAATAAAGGGTTCTGTTTTTATCTCTATTATTACATTGATTTGATAATTTTGTGATGGAATTATTTTTATAAATTCCTTTATCTTATATGAGTTGTTTTATGATGTCACGATGTTTAAGATTCCCATTTTTATTACATGGGTTATGCAATGATGTATGATTTACGATTTTGTGGCACACATAAGAATAGTATCATTATGAGATGGGTGGGACCTATATCTCCCTCCAATTCATTGGGTAAAGATTTTATATCTCATGAGATAGACATGGCTAGAACGGTAGGTTATACCGGTTCAGTGAAACAGGACTGAAACGAGGGTGACTCGGTTCAGAAAGGGACTTTGTCCACTAAGATAGTATTGGCAATGAGTCTTGACTAACAAGAAATGATTCTTTATGATTATGTGTGTATGCCACAAAGTTTCATGTTTTAAGTTATGATTATTGTGATTACATTTCACTACCATGAGTTATCCCAGGTTATGAAATTATGATCTCTTTTATAGGTTAATATTTCCAAAATTTATGTGCTTATGTATATGATGTGATTGATATTTCTTTTGTTTACCCTTACCGAGCATTTGAGCTCACCCTTTTATGTTTTCTTTTCCCCAGGATATAAAGAAAGGTTTTAGGTATAAAAAAAAGAAGATCTTTATGGGAGATGGTGAAGATCTTTCACCAGGATTAGAAGATTATATTCCGAGTTTCCAAAGACACTAAACTATTACGATCCTTGTGTGTGTGTTTTTGTTATGTACTAAGTATTCCGCAAATGTAATGTAATGTCAATGTACGTCAAGCTTCGGGTCTCTACACACAGTCATCCCCCTGACATGAACGACGAATCTCAGCACTGTTCACTAAATCGAGCAGACGTTGGAAAGTCCCTCGCAGGTGGAGAAAAGATGGATAATCCATCATGCATGTCCTGATCATAATAAGCTCTACTAACTCATCGGGTAGTGATGAAATGTTCGTTTGACCAGCCATCTGAAAAAACATTCAAAAGAAAACAATTAACAACACTGATAAGGTAGAGGCAGGAAATAAAACAGGAAACTTTCATTTACACAAAAGTTTACATAAAAAAGCCTGAGTTTACTAAACGAACACCACAAAGAGAGGCAAAACTCCCCAACTCTTCAAACCACACACAAGCTGAACAGATAGAGTTGAACTCATGAGAACATCTATGACACCTCCTGAGTTTAGCATGAGGGGTATGGAGTTGGGAAACATCACTATACACCTATTTCCTAAGAGACAATCGGGTGGACTCATATTTCAACACCCCAAAGTCCATCAACTAGCCCGAGAAGTCATAGTGAAAAATCTGGCACAGGTAAGCCGCTCGGAGGTCTCCGGTAGCAGTAGCTTCTTGAAAGGGGTTATTGAGCATCATGCCAAATTCTTCGCCAGTTGTGAACACTTGGAAGAGTCCCTCGTGGTACCTTCCCTGACGTGCATATGAGGGAAATTGGGTCATCATCATTAGGAGATAATCTATCCCCAATCCCCGGTGAAGACTAAGCACCCTAGGAGAGTTTGACACATCATACAAGTGCTTACATGTCATGCGAATTTGAGCGTAATTTAGAAAGTTCTCACGGCTAGCTAGAGATATAATGTTCTCTAGAGCCTCAGTGGGAAGTGACAATATGTCGGTAGGTACATTTTCATCAGCCATCTCAAAGTTATAACATTTTTAATTAGTCAATCATAGTAATATGTTCATACCACCTGGTTTTCCAGAGTTTCCTGAACCCATCCTCTGATACCAACTGTAGAGACCCCGATCCCTGGGTGCCTTAGGAGACATGATATACTAACATTTCATTACAATATTTACATATAATATATCATGTGCCATTACTACAGAAGATCGTGAGGCTCAGGATTCTGGGAAACCAGCTGCTTCTGATAAACTTCATTAGTACAAACCATGCCTGAAAAATTTAAAACAAAAATGTAGGGTGAGAAAATATGCCCAGTAAGGGGTTTTAAAAACATTTTAAGAAAAATCTTTCTCAAAGCAGTCATCTTGAAGATAATAAAACACTTCACTAAAAACAAAGAATTATCTTTTCTTAAAACATGTAAATCCTACATTTTTGAAAACAACTTGTACAGTGAAAAAGTACATACTTAAATGAAGCTTTAAAGAAGACATGAATCAGAGAGAGCAAGCATGTGAAGAATAGATGATGCATAACTTACAACCAAAATTACTTCAGTTCTAAAAGATTGAGTATAAGCAGGGAAGATATTCATACCATGATACATTGGCTCTTAAGGTTCTTACAACAACATACCACATGTGTTACAGTTCTTATTTCATAATTCAGTCTCATAGTCAAGGGAGTTTTCAACTAGGGGATGCCCTGTTAGTTGGACTAACCCCTGGTTGACCATTTATCATCACATGAAGAGGGTATGTATAATGCCAGACTTGTCAAGACCTTGTGTCATGATCTTAAAACATAACTTAGTACGGGTAAAGGCAAACCGCCAATCCCGTTTCCCATAGTATCACAAGCCAATTCTAACTTCCAAGACCGTCGCACATAAAAGCACAAGCCAAGGATAACCACCAATACCGTCACACATAAAAGGACAAGCCAAGGCTAACCGCCAAGACCGTCGCACATAACGTCTCACGAGACTCTTACTTTACCCAATGCATTGGAGCGCTATATAAATCCGAGCGCACCCGTCCATAAACACTTAAGTCCAAAACATCCCTCGCATATCTTGACATGGTCTTTCTTTCATAGGGTTTCATTCATACATTCTTAATCAAACCCCGTTTTACATGTGTTTTCATAGTCAGGAAGACAGTTCAATCATTAATAAAACTAAGACGTACGTGATAAAAATCCGTACACATAAGAAATTAACTTAACAATTGAAAACATGGGTTTTAAGGAAATGAACATAAACACTTTAACATTCCAAAACATCATAATACCAAGTTAAAAACAAGGTCATTCATAACTAATACACATGCTGATAAATGGGTATGGTGGATGCTTATTTAAAATAGTGTGAATATATATATAATTATACAGTTAGGGGTATAAAGTGTGAAATTAGGTCCATCTTGGGAAGTCATGTATATATGTATACAAACTTCATGAACATATATATAGTTGTGTAAAAAAAACTCATTTTCACTTTAAATAACATGACCTTTCCTTTGAAAAGCTTGCAATCATCATGAGAAGAACTTGTATTCGAAGACAACATATTGATACAAGGTTATATATACCTATATATATATAAATTTAAATTCGTATACACATGTTCATGGGTTTACCAAATTAAACCATACTCAATAATATTTCTCATGTTATACATTAAACAAAATTAATGTTTGGTAAAATTGAATGGAGTTCTTTTACATAAAAAAATGAATGTGAACATAGTTTTCACAAAACCCTTATTGGGATAAAATCATTCTTGCATACAACATGGTCAATCCATAAATATGTGTACATATATATAAATACATTTATACACATGTAAACGTTTAAGGAATTCACACTACACATTTCCACAAAACAAAAGCATGAATTGTCAAGAACGTTGATAAATGAAAATTTTTAATTGGAAGAATTATTTTAATGTCAAAATAATCCTTAAACTTCATCATACATATAAACATGTACATAAAAAGTTTTGGGTATTGTTCTTGAAGTAATAATCTTAAAGGGTAAAAATAATTTTAATAAATCTTCATGTTATATTGTGATAAATTTTAAAACAAATAAACAAGCTTGTCCCTTATATTCGCACATAGATGTACATATACATCTATATAAATTCAACCCGAGACTAAAACGAATTTGGAAACAGAAATATAAACACATAATTACGTAAAACACCTCATTTCACAAATTATATAGTTAGGTATTTATATTTGCAATACTGTATATACATGTTGTTATATAAAAAAAAAATTATAACGAACAACATAACGTGATATCCTCATTAGAGTGTGTATATGCATATATATATATAACATGTAAACAAATCCATATATATATATATACATTTTATATACATATGTATATACGGGGGGGGGGGGTTCATAAGTTAGATTTAAAAGGAAAAGACCAAAGCCTTTAAAGGTTTTGATAACCTGGTTGAAAATATCTGCATATGTAGTATATATATATATACATAACCTGTATACATTTTTACATATATATAAATGGTTTGAAAAGGAAGAGGAGAGAAAAGAAAACAAAAAGGAAAAACAAACCTTACCATCTTGGGGAGGAGGAGATGGGGCAAGAGGTCTCAGAGGTTTTCGAAGGAGGTGCTTGGAGAGAAACCCGAAGGAACCACCCCTACTTCGGTGAAACTCCCGGTTTAAAAAAAAGCCAAGCGTGAAGAGGCGTCGAGGGATCCAAGTATGAGAAATAACTAGGGGCGCTGACTTTGTGGAAAGAGGGGTGTCTACTGTCGGCTTAGGCGGAGTAAAGGAGAGGTAGGTCTGGTGCGGCATGCGCGAGGAAGGAGAAGACGCGAGATGCAGGGAAGAGGAAAACCAGAAAACGAGGGGATGGTCAGGATTAGACGTAAAACGATCGGGCGGCCCCAAAGCGGTGCGACATTAAAAGAATGGACGACATGATGGAGGGGTGCTGGATCGAACGGTCCAGCTTGATGCGGTGGAGAGAAAAAAAAGGTGGCTCTCCTTTTTAATGTTTTAACATAATATATATATATATTTTCCTTTTTATTTTATTCCTTTATCAAACTTATTATAAAACCATTATTATTATTAATATAACCTTATTATTAAACTAGTATTACTATCTTTAAGTCAAATATTATTAATACACCTATATGCTAAACTATTAACCCCTACTTAAAACATAAATTATATTATCATTTTCCTCTATTTATTTAATTTAACTAATTATATAATTTAATATAACTTATCCTTTATTTATTTCCACTTATCTTAATTTAAATCTTCATGTTAATATCTATATATTATTAAAACAAATTGATTATTTAACCCAAAATTTTAAAATAATAAATTTTCATTTTATGTTGAAGAAAAACATAATTTTATAAAGTATGGTAACTTCATATAATTAAGCTAATATGAAAACATAGAGAAAAAAAAGAATGTGTAGATATATATATTTATGTTGTTTCTTTAGAACTTAGACCACAAATCAAATAGATTCATTAAGAGTTATTTAAAAGAAAAGAGTCTTAATTATTATGACTGTATTTAGCAATACCCCCAAGTCCTTCAGATTTAAAACCCAACAGTCATTTTGAAAAGACAACAACGGTAAAATCGCAACAGCTATGTGGAACCTTTATAAATATGAAGTCTTGGTATTCATATTTTGAAGTCGGTTTTTCAGCTAAGGATGGTTCTTTACATCGCACTGGTACTCAGCACGGTCGCCATGGAATTGGCCATCCTGATGCTTATGATGGATCCTAGTGATCCACACTACGAAGTCGGGCTTGTTTTTATCCTGAGTAGTCTTTGGGTGATCGTTCTAGGGTTTTTATTTGTCATTTATGGTTAGTGAGCTTTTCTTGTAACTCAGATATTATAAGACTCTTCAGTGTTGAGTTCTTAAATAAAAAGTTATGTGTTTTTATCTTTTACATTCCGATTGATTTAAAGAGAAAACTTCAATGGAACAAAACACCCAATTTTTATTTATAAGGTTTGAAAACTTCGGGGTGTTACCTTATTTCACCCTTCAAAGAATTGCGTCCTCGCAATTCTATTCATAAAAAGAAAAACAAAAACCTCAGTCGTACAACTCTACCAAAAAAGGGGATCCGGATCGGTTAACGGAATACCAAAGTTGGTATATAGTTCTCCCATTTCTCTAGCCCAGATACACTTTGAGCAGTAGGTCTTGAACTCCTGATCGTGCGTACTACACACAGGCTTCCAAAGGGAGGCTCGTGCGGTGAAAATCTTGAAAACGTCTGAGTAGATAAATTCCCTGATAACTCTCCGGGCTACATCACGCTCGAGGTAATCGAGGGGAATGATGCGATTGAGGAGACTAAAATTTAAGACCTAGAACATATAGGCTTCACTAAGGTGGCAATCCTGGGCAGCTATGAGGAAGCACGCTCTGGCAGAGAAGTTTTGCGCCAGAGTAAAACACTGAAAGAGACCCTCAAATTATCTTTCCCTTCACCTATAGAAGAGGAGTTGGGCAATGGCGATGAGATGAAAAGCACAGTCATCCCCCTGACATGAATGAAGAATCTCAGGACTGTTCACTAAATTGAGCAGACGTTCGCAAGACCCTTGCAGGTGGAGAAAATATGGATAATCCATCATGCATGTCCTGATCATAATAAGCTCTACTAACTCATCGGGTAGTGATGAGATGTTCGTTTGACCAGCCATCTAAAAAAAACATTCAAAAGAAAACAATTAACAACACTGATAAGGTAGAGGCAGGAAAGAAAACAGGAAACTTTCATTTACACAAATTTTTACATAAAAAAGCCTGAGTTTACTAAATGAACTCCACAAAGAGAGGAAAAACTCCCCAACTCTTCAAACCACACACAAGATGAACAGACAGAGTTGAACTCATGAGAACATCTATGATGCCTCCTGAGTTTAGCATGAGGGGTATGGAGTTAGGAAACATCACTATACACCTCTTGCCTAAGAGACAATCGGGTGGACTCATCTTTCAACACCCCAAAGTCCATCAACTGGCCCCAGAAGCCATAGTACAAAATTTGGCACAGGTAATCCAATCAGAGGTCTCCGGAAGTAGCAGCTTCTTGAAAGGGGTTATTGAGCATCGTGCCAAATTCTTCGCCAGTTGTGAACACTTGGAAGAGTCCTTCGTGGTACCTTCCCCGACGTGCATATGAGGGAAATTGGGTCATCATCATTAGGAGATAATCTATCCCCAATCCTCGGTGAAGACTAAGCACCCTAGGAGAGTTTGACACATCATACAAGTGATTACATGTCATGCGAATTTGGGCGTAATTTAGAAATTTCTCACGGCTAGCTAGAGATATAATGTTCTCTAGAGCCTCAGTGGGAAGTGACAGTATGTCGGTAGGTACATTTTCATCAGCCATCTGAAAGTTATAACATTTTTAATTAGTCAATCATAGTAATATGTTCATACCACCTGGTTTTCCAGAGTTTCCTGAACCCATCCTCTGATACCAACTGTAGAGACCCTGATCCCTGGATGCCTTAGGAGACATGATATACTAACATTTCATTACAACATTTACAAATAATATATCATGTCCCATTACTACAGAAGATCGCGAGGTTCGGGATTATGGGAAACCAGCTGCTTCTGATAAACTTCATTAGTACAAACCATGCCTGAAAAATTTAAAACAAAAACGTAGGGTGAGAAAATATTCACAGTAAGGGGTTTTAAAAACATTTTAAGAAAAATCTTTCTCAAAGCAGTCATCTTGAAGATAATAAAACACTTCACTAAAAACAAAGCATTATCTTTTCTTAAAACATGTAAATCCTATATTTTTGAAAACCACTTGCACAGTGAAAAAGTACATACTTAAATGAAGCTTTAAAGAAGACATGAATCAAAGAGCGCAAGCATGTGGAGAATAGATGATGCATAACTTACAACAAAAATTAATTCAGTTCTAAAATATTGAGTGTAAGTAGGGAAGACATTCATACCATGATACATTGGCTCTTAAGGTTCTTACAACAACATACCACATGTGTTACAGTTCTTATTTCATAATTCAGTCTCATAGTCAAGGGAGTTTTCAACTAGGGGATGTCCTGTTAGTTGGACTAGCCCCTGGTTGACCATTTATCATCACATGAAGAGGGTATGTATAATGCCAGACTTGTCAAGACCTTGTGTCATGATCTTAAAACATAATTTAGTACGGGTAAAGGCAATCCGCCAATCCCGTTTCCCATAGTAGCACAATCCAATGCTAACTGCCAAGACCGTCGCACATAAAAGCACAAGCCAAGGCTAACCACCAAGACCGTCACACATAAAAGGACAAGCCAAGGCTAACCACCAAGACCATCGCACATAATGTCTCATGAGACTCTTACTTTACCCAATGCATTGGAGCGCTATATAAATCCAGTCGTACCCGTCCATAAACACTTAAGTCCAAAACATCCCTCACATATCTTGACATGGTCTTTCTTTCATAGGGTTTCATTCATACATTCTTAATCAAACCCCGTTTTACATGCGTTTTCATAGTCAGGAAGATAGTTCAATCATTAATAAAACTAAGACGTACGTGATAAAAATCCGTACACATAATAAATTAACTTAACAATTGAAAACATGGGTTTTAAGGAAATGAACATAAACACTTTAACATTCCAAAGCATCATAATACCAAGTTAAAAACAAGGTCGTTCATAACTAATACACATGCTGATAAATGGGTATGGTGGATGTTTATTTAAAACAGTGTGAATATACATATATTTATACAGTTACGGGTATAAAGTGTGCAATTAGGTCCATCTTGGGACATCATGTATATATGTATACAAACTGCATGAACATATATATAGTTGTGTAAAAAAACTCATTTTCACTTTAGATAACATGACCTTTCCTTTGAAAATCTTGCAATCATCATGAGAAGAACTTGTATTCGAAGACAACATATTGATACAAGGTTATATATACCTATATATATATATAAATTTAAATGCGTCTACACATGTGCATGGGTTTACCAAATTAAACCATACCCAATAATATTTCTCATGTTATACATTAAACAAAATTAATGTTTGGTAAAATTTAATGGAGTTCTTTTACATAAAAAATGAATGTGAACATAGTTTTCACAAAACCCGTATTGGAATAAAATCATTCTTGCATAAAACATGGTCAATCCATAAATATGTGTACATATATATAAATACATTTATACACATGTAAACATTTAAGGAATTCACACTACACATTTCCACAAAACAAAATCATGAATTGTCAAGAACGTTGATAAATTAAAATTTTTAATTGGAAGAATTATTTTAATGTCAAACTAATACTTAAACTTCATCATACATATAAACATGTACATAAAAAGTTTTTGGTATTGTTCTTGAAGTAATAATCTTAAAGGGTAAACATAATTTTAATAAATATTCATGTTATATTGTGATAAATTTTAAAACAAATAAACAATCTTGTCCCTTATATTCACACATAGATGTATATATACATCTATATAAATTCAACCCGAGACTAAAAAAAATTTGGAAACAGAAATATAAACACATAATTACGTAAAACACCTCATTTCACAAATTATATAGTTAGGTATTTATATTTTCAATACTGTATATACATGTTTCTATATATATATATATAATTTATAACTAACAACATAACGTGATATCCTCACTAGAGTTTGTATATGCATATATATATAACATGTACAAAAAACCGTATATATATATATACAGATTATATACATATGTATATACGGGGGGGGGGGGGGGGTTCATAAGTTAGATTTAAAAGGAAAAGACCAAATACTTGAAAGGTTTTGATAACCTGGTTGAAAATATCCGTATATATAGTATATATATATATATATACATAACCTGTATACATTTTTACATATATATAAACGGTTTGAAAAGGAAGAGGAGAGAAAAGCAAACAAAAAGGAAAAACAACCCTTACCAGCTTGGGGAGGAGGAGATGGGGCAAGAGGTCTCAAAGGTTTTCAAAGGAGGTTCTTGGAGAGAAACCCGAAGGAACCACCCCTGCTTCGGTGCAAATCCCGGTTGAAAAAAAAATCCAAGCGTGAAGAGGCGTCGAGGGATCCATGGCCGAGAAATAACTAGGTGGCACTGACTTTGTGTAAAGAGGGGTGTCTACTGTCGGCTTAGGCGGAGTAAAGGAGAGGTAGGTCTGGTGTGGCATGCGCGAGGAAGGAGAAGACGCGGGACGCGAGGAAGAGGAAAACCAGAAAACGAGGGGACAGTCAATATTAGACGGAAAACGATCGTGCGGCCCAAAAGCGGTGCGACATTAAAAGAATGGACTGTGCGATGGAGGGGTGCTGGATCGAACGGTCCAGCTTGATGCGGCCGAGAGAAAAAAAACATGGCTCTCCTTTTTAACGTTTTAACATAATATATATATTTTTCTATTTATTTTATTCCTTTATCAAAATTATTATAAAATAATAATTATTATTAATATAACCTTATTATTAAACTTGTATTATTATCTTTAATTCAAAGGTTATTAATACACCTATGTGCTAAACTATTAACCCCTACCTAAAACATAAATTATATTATCATTTTCCTCTATTTATTTAATTTAACAAATTATATAATTTAATATCACTTATCCTTCATTTATTGCCACTTATATTAATTTACATCTTCATGTTAATATCAATATGTTATCAAAACAAATTGATTATTTAACCTAAAATTTCAAAATAATAAATTTTCATTTTATGTTGACGAAAAAAATAATTTTATAAATTATGGTAACTTCATATAATTAAGCTAATATGAAATCATAGAGAAAAAAAAGAATGTGTAGATATATATATTTATGTTGTTTCTTTAGAACTTAGACCAAAAATCAAATATATATATTAAGATTTATTTAAAATAAAAGAGTCTTAATTATTATGACTATATTTAGCAAGACCCCTAAGGCCTTTGGATTTAAAACCCAACAGTCATTTTTAAAAGACAACAACGGTAAAATCCCAACAGCTATGTGGAACCTTTATAAATATGAAGTCTTGGTATTCATATTTTGAAGTCAGTTTGTCATCTAAGGATTGTTCTCTACATCGCACTGGTACTTATCACGGCTGTTGTGGCATTGGCCATCCTGATGCTTATGATGGATCTTAGTGATCCACACTACGAAGTCGGGCTTGTTTTTATCCTGAGTAGTCTTCCGGTGATCGTTCTAGGGTTTTTATGTGGAATTTATGGTTAGTGAGCTTTTCTTGTAACTCGGATGTTGTAAGACTCTTCAGTGTTGAGTTCTTAAATAAAAAGTTATGTGTTTTTATCTTTTACATTCCGATTGATTTAAAGAGAAAACTTCAATGGAACAAAACACCCAATTGTCATTTATAAGGTTTGAAAACTTTGGGGTGTTACAACATACATATATTTTTTTCAAATATTTAAGATGTAACATATATATATATATATATATATAATCTGAGGATGTCACAAAAGAAGATAAAATTTATGAATGTGATCACTTAAAAAATATAGAATAGTCTCTATTAAAATATTTCATCCCTACATCAAGAAACTTATCTTTGATTCATTATCTTCGATATCGAAGAATAAATTCAGTGTATGAAAAACAAATTATATGTCAACAAATGATTTTGTTTCTACTTGAGTTTCAGTCTATATCCATTCCTAAAAAAATTGATATATACATCGAAAGATCCATGAAAAAAGATATATATATATATATATATATATATATATATAAAGACATTCGGAAGAATATAGAAATATTGACAATGCTCAAGGAAGAAAATTCCAAAACACTTTTAGGGATTGACCTAATTTCAATATTCTATCTCCCTCAACCTTGTTCATATCTCTTTAGTGTTTGATCCCATCTATTCTTCGTTTGATGCCCTAATGAGAGGGATACACCTATTCCCGCTTATATGCTCGGTTACTTCCAAATATGACCCTAAATTTACTCTCCTGCACCCTTATCCAATTGTTTTCTTTTCTTTTTTTAATTAAATAATATTCATACATTTCCTTTAATATTTATATTTCATATTTTATAAAAAGAATTTTAATAATGCATATATTTTCAAAATTTTGTATATATATTCACAATTTCATATATTTTATAATAAAATAAATTACCTTTAATATTCATAATTATTAATATTCACATTTTTTATTTCATATATTTTATAATAATATTTTTTAAATAATAATATGACTTACCTTTAATTGTTATTATTTTTTAAAATGTATTTTTATAAATGACATTTAATTTTTAAATTGCTACTTAATTTAACTATAATTAAAAATGTAAGTATATTGTATATATATATATATATAATATTAATATATATAGATATATATAGATATATATAAAATAATTTATAACTTCATAGTTATCATTTTTGCTTAATATTATATATCAAATAATCATAATTAAAATTTAAGTTAAAAATTAGTTTAAATTTTGTACAAAGTTATTTACTAAAATTACTAGTTAAAATTAACTTATAAAAATAAATCAACTATAATTTATCTAATTATAATTATAAATCACTATTTAAATAGTTTTAATATAATTCTTTTATTTCTTTAATGATAAATTATCATTAATTCCTCCCTTTTTTTTATTATTATCATCACTATTATGTTAATGCATATGCAACTTATGACAATACTAAAAGAAATAATTATTTTATTTAAACTCAAGATGTTACACTAAGATTTATATTTGTTGTCAATGATATAAAGGCCTATAGGTTCACATTTTTTGGTTGAATAAATAGGGATTGAGTTTGACTCAGAGAGTGATTATAAAAGTGTTTTAGAGATAATCTAAAAGTTTTTTGGATGGGAATTCAAAAGGAATTACATAAGATGTAATATTGGGTGAAGTTAATGATGAATTTTAAAAGTTTTTTTGAAAGATATCCAAAAGGAGTTTTGTATATGGTTTTATAAGTTATTATATACAATACAATATATGGTGAAATAGAACAAAGTCTTATAGGATTTAGTACATATGAGATATTGAAAGAGATATATTCCCCAAATCCTTATATATATATGATATATATATATATATATATATTATCGATTATAAGAAATTTGAGATTTTAATGCATAATGGGATATATATATATATATATATATATATATATATATATATATATATATTATACTCTCTATGTTGGTAGTATCGTCCAGACAATCGATCAATCCTCCACTTTATCTATCAATAAAAGATACATTTCATAAGATAAAACATAGGGAAGTTAGATGCATTCATGCATATTTTTCATGAATTAGATGAGGAATTAATACATGCATTATAAACATACAGATTCATTCATATAAAACCCAGGATCATCCTTAGAGTATATATAATCCCCACTTCTATATGATATCATAAAAGTGTAGATGGATATTATACTCTAATGTTTTATTTTTTTATTAAGGAGCCTTGCAATCCTTTTTTTCTCCCATTATAGTCTATTCTTTAGGACTGTATGTGTATAAGATTACCACACCCCTAGTATTAACTAGGCCTGTTAGAGGCCAAACCTTCTTTTTTGATGTGTTCCAGGGGATAAGATAATAATGGAGAATCATTAGTCATGTTGGGATTTTTTTTTCTATAGATACAACCATATGATATAATCCTTGGCATGAATTGGTTGTACTATATGAATGTGGTTATCAAATTAATTTAAAGGAGAGTCACATTCTATGTTGTGTATGGAAAGATTTTTGTTTTCATCGATGAGTGGGGTAGTTGGATTTAAAATATCCATGTAGAACCCCTTATTTTTTTGATGGAAGAGTAGTCAACAAAGTCAGTGGGTGATAAGACAGTGGAGGCTCCCAAAGTTGTTGAGTATTTTTTGGATTTTTTTCTTGAGAGGGTTGTTACAATACCCCTCAACGTGATATTAAGTTTGGGATATAGTTTCAAACAAGTGTCTCTTTGATCAAAATGGATACTTATTAGATGAAACCTTCTGTGTTGTAGGAGTTGAGAGTTATAATAGATGATCTAAGGAAAAATGGTTTCCCCATCCCATTTTGTCACTGTGGAATGCCATGATGTTATTCACAAAGAAAGAAGATGATTGTCTGAGGTTGTGTACAAACTACCAAAGGATGAATTATGCAATAATCAATAATCATTACCCTCTTTTTCAAGGATTGATGATCTTTTTGACCAGTTAATAAGATATATATGGTTTTCTTAGATAGATCTACGGTCTGGGTATCATTAGTTGTGGGTAAATGAAGAAGATATCATAAATTCTTCTTTATGGTGAAGATATAGGCACTTAAAGTTTTTAGTTATTCATTTTAGTGTCACAAATGTTCCAAAAAAGTTTATAGGACTCTTTAATTCCACGTGTCTTGGTTTCCTAGACCATTTTTTAGTCACATTCATTGAAGAAATTATTTTATACTTGTGGTATACAAAAGAGCATGCTGGGAATTTGAGGATCATTTTATAGAATCTATGATCGCACCACCTCTATGAAAAATTGTCCAAGTGTAAGTTTTGAATGTGGTAGGTGAATTTAGATAAACATGTGGTGTATCAATAATGAGTGGAAGTGTATGCATACAAGGTTGAGGTAGTTTTCTTTTGGGAAGAACACAAGAATGTGGTATATGATTCTAACTTTCTTATCCTTATGGGTTATTATCAGTAGTTTATGTATATCTTTTCTTAGATTGTGGATCCATCGAGAACTTTGACCTAGAAGGATTAGGATTTTTTATGGACCGATTAAGATCATTAAACCTTTTACCACCTAAAAGGTAATTCATTCAACCCCCATTTTCTCTAGTTTCTAGAGGAGGGGGTGATGTTTGTGGTGTTCTGTGACACTTCCCATTTGAGTATGGGTTAAATTTTGATGTATTAGTGGGTGGTTATCTTCTATGTGTCCTGATAGTTATTCCCCAATGATAATTACTACTCCACCCATGATCCGGAATTGGAAGTAGTAGAATTTTCCTTGAAGTTATGGTGGAATTACCTCATCAAAGAGTGTATTATGGTCTTCACCGATCATAAGAGTTTGAGGTATATTTTATCTCATGTTAACCTAAATTTGTGACAATGGAAGTAGATGGAGTTTCTATAGAACTATTTTTAGTTCTCATACACATCGAGGAATGGAAATTTCATGGTTGACACATCAATTAAGAATTCATAAAAGGATGTTTTTCATGAATCTAGGGATGTATAGAGGGTGGTGGAGGAATTGGAAGCCATAAACCTTGATGTAAGCATGTTTGAAAGTGTAGGTTTCTTATTTAAGATGAATTTGAAGTCCTTTTTGATGAAGTAGGTGCAATAGTCTTAGTGGGGAGACCCATAATTGGAAGTGATTCATGATTAAGTTCTTTAAGGTGATACCACTATAGAGTGGTAAGTGGATGAAAGACATCAATTTATATTTCAGAGATGTCTATTCATCCTAATGGAGATGAATGGGGGAGTAATTTATGAGTTTTATAAATCAACTTTATTGATGCACCTTGGAGTTTCCAAAATTTTCCATGGTTTTAGGATATATTTCTGGTGGACCGGGATAAAATGGGTAGTGGAAAAGTTCATGGCGTGGTGTCTTGTTTTTTGGCGGGTGAAGGTAGAGCATCATGTTTATGGTGGTATATTGAATCCCTTGGTTGTCTATGAGTGGAAGTGGGAATAAATATTGATGGAATTCATTAAAGGATTACCCGGGGAATAGGGAGGACATGATGTTATCTGGGTAATCCTAGATCAGATGATGAAGTTCATTAAATTCTTATCCATTGTGGAGTCAAGTGTCATGGATGTTTCATCTTGAAGGTATGTAGATGATGTTGTACGGAAACATAGTGTTCATAGGACCATCATATTAAACCAAGATTCTTGTTTTACCTTGTGATTTTGGAGAGGGTTGTGGCATACTTTTGGAACTTATTTATGACTTATAACTTCTTTCCACCCTTAGAAAGATAGACATAAAGATAAGAACATCCAGACATTGGAGGATATGTTACATATTTTCATCATGGTTTTTGGTGGATCTTGGATGAAGCAATTACCTTTGGTTGAGTTTTTATAAAAAAATAGGTGCCACTCATTCATTAGACTAGCTCCATTTGAGGTGTTGTATGGGAGGCCATGTCCATACCCATAGTGCTAGATCGAAGTTGCAGATTCATGTGTTCTTGGTCTTGAGCTAGTGAAAAGTATGATCAAGAAAGTATATATGATTGGTGAGAGGATGAAGGAAGTATAATACTATCATAAGTTTTATTATGACCAGAGGAGGAAGACCTTAGAGTTCAATGTTGGAGACCATGTGTTCTTGAAGGTTTCCACTCATCAGGGGTAGTAGAGTTTTGTCCAAGGAAGAAAATATTCACCCAAGTTTGTTAGACCTTTTGAGGTGTTGGTGCACATTGGTGAGGTGACTTATCATTTATCTCTTCCTATATATATGGAAAAGATCCATGATGTATTCCATATATCCGAGCCTCTTTAATATCTTATTAATGTCTCCCATATCAACAAATAGGGAGAGTTGGATATCAAGGATGGAATACCATTTGTGGAGAGATTGATAGAGATCCACAATCATTAAGAGAAGGTGATGTGTAGATGAACCATTCACTTGGTTCATGTGTTGTGGAACTACTGAAAAAATGGCTATTTGCGATGGGTTCCCGCTGCAAATGATCTTTTGCGACGGGGTCCCATTGCAAATAGCCCGTTGTAGAAAAAGGCATTGAAAATATCATCTTTTGCGATGGTCCATCGTAAAAAGTCATTATTTTCAACGGGCAACAGTATCGTCACAAATAGGTTTGGTGAATTTTTTAAAAAACCAATTGCGACAGGCCGACTACCCATCACAAGTATTTTTCATGATTAAAAAAACCTTTTCGTGACGGGCCCATCGCAAATAATGAGAAAAAATAAATATAATAATAAAATATTAATAAAAATATAATATTAATATAAATGAAATAATAATTCTAATTTTATTATAGTAAAATTAATTATAAAATAATAATAATAATAATAATAATATAATATTAATATAAATGAAATAATAATATTAATATTAGTAATATAAAATTAATTATAAAATAATTAAATAATTAAATAATAATATTATTACTATTAATGAAATAATAATATTAATATTAGTAATATAATAAAAACCTATGTATTTGCAAAAATATAATAACATATTAAGTAATAAAATAATAAATATAATAAAAAAATTAAAAAATTTATAAAAACTATAATATTTGAAACAATATACAAAATTCACTATTTAATACTTTAAATAGTTAATATTATAAAAAAAATTAAATTCAAATGTATAAAAATACATCACTGAGGGGGAGGGATATCTGGAGGAGCTGGAGAAGATGGTAGATGGAACTCCATCCCTAAACTATGAGTCAGACATCGCATGTACTCCATCTGCTCAGGCTCCTGCTGATTCCACCATCAACGCATCTCATCCTGCATCTCCAGCTACTACTACTATCGTAGGAACTCTTCCTACTATTGCTGCCACCACTATCACCTCTCCTCCTGATCCCTACTCATAGTCTATAGATTCTCACTATGAGCTCGCAACTGCTCTTGATACTGTACATTATATGATGATGACACTCCACGAGCTCCTCTCGAGTTAGATTCCGACATCGCAGCAGTGCCATAGAAACTCCCAGGGGTTAGTCGAGAGCCGATACCAACAAATCATCCTTTCTTGAAGGTATACTAGGTCACCTGCATCCATGTCGCGTCATCAAATCAGTGGGCACCGGTCTGACCATCAGTCTCAGCCTGAGTCTCACTATGTTTCTGAGACTCTGTGGCCTCATATGACTCCTTAAATTTCAATTTAAAATTAAAATAGTTAAAATATTATTTGAAGTCAAATTTAAAACTCAAAAAGAAATTATACTGACTACAATCTAATGCTGGTGACCACCTCTAATCTCTCCAATGGATGGATCACTATACATCCTCCTATAAACGTCATACTCCATATTATCGGGCTGTGTGACTTCTTATATGAAAATAAAATAAATTGTTTACATTTAAAGTTATATAAAATATTTTGAAAAATATACTTACCATATGCTCCCTATGCATACTAAATGTAAGACTACCAACTCAATGTTTCACCTCATATCTCCCCCTATTTTTCTGACCTACTGATGATCTAATCTGAAAACGCCTACTCAAACAGTCTGTAAATAATCCATCCCAAACCTGAGATGAAATATAATCAGGTCGGTGGATGCGACATGTCTCATCAAACTCTGTCACTTCTGCTTTCTCCATTTCCTTCCTTTTCAAATTATGTAAAAAATGAGTGCAATGTGGATGCATAGCTCCGTACCATTCCTTCTAGATATCCTCACACATGCTCTCATTAATGGGATACCATAAAACCTACAAATAATTTATATTATTATGTTATTAATTAAATTAATTTAAAAATAAATATCATTTATTTACGTACCAATCAATGCTCAGACATACGATGCTGAACATCAATGGGAATATGATCCCATGAAACCCATGATTCAGCAAAATAATTTCTCAATATAGCACTCCTTTTTGCAACAATTATATATGTAAAGATGTGAAAAAATAACCATTAATCAAAAAAATAGAATATAAAAAAATTAATGAAAAGTAACTAAAATACATAGGTAAACATACATTTGCATGCGTGGATCGAACCCAAGATTTGGACGTCACTTGGGGATAGGGTTAGGAATCATCAGTTGGGCAAGACCACGCCCCCTCCGAGTTCTCTCTAAACCGCCAGTAGTAAAAGGGTCAAATGATCTGACATCCTGCTCATCCAAAGGTAGATCATCCTCCTGTAATAGACAATACAAATCCTTTTCCATATAAAACATGAAATTATTTTTGTTAGAAAATAGTTGAAAACAACTATTATGTATATATATATATATATTATGATTATAACCAACATTTAACTATGTTAATGTCCATATTCATCCTCATATTCATATATTTCGATGTTAATGTCTTTATCTTCCTACTCAGCATCATCAATTTCTATATTAGTTTTAGTTTCATCATCTCTTTTCATTTCAAATTCAGTTGTAACATCATTAACATCATATTCTCCATCAACCCTTAATTGTGGGGTGTCATCAATGATATTCGTGTCTTTTCATAAAAAAGATGGATTTGGAGTAGTCTCCTAAAAAATTTCAATTCCTTTCACTTCAGTGGAACCACATTCACTTTTAGTAAAATAATTCTCTTCAGATTTAATTTTTATTATTCTCCACCAATCACCCAACTCTCTTGAAGTAGCATAGTAATTTGTATAATAAATTTTATGTGTATGATTATCGAATAAAAATGGGTTATTTACTGTAGGAAGACTTTTATATTTAATATCAACAATTCCATGGATCGAATGAACACGCAATCCTCTCTCAGTATCCAACCTATGACATTTGAATATCATTCTGTAATGTTTTCCCAGATAACACAATTCAATAATTTCTTCTAGAATACCGTAAAAGTCAACTTCAGTTTCTATATGATGATATCCTCTAAAAAAACACCACAATTCATTGCTTTTTTATTTCCCATATGCATGTGTATGAAATCAAAAACCATTCACCACATATGCATTATAATATTTAATCATTGTTTTTTTACGACGCTCTTCAAGAGCAGCTGAAATATTGGTTTTGCACCATGAAATCAACGCTGCTATGTTCTGATACATAAATAAACACTACAATCTAGGTGTGATTGGAAAATATCTCAATTGTTTTACAGGAATAAATCCAGACTTCCCTAATTGAGCTTCTTTATACATAGATTCTACACATGTAATACAACTATCCAATAACTCATTTTCACCATAATATAAAATGTAGTCATTTTTAAATGCATGAATCTTCTGATAACTAAGACCCATATTACGAACCAGCCTCTTGCTCTTATAGAAATTTGTAGGCAACACATTTACTTTAGGTATACATGTTTTTAACAAAGAGAATATCTAATAAAAACAACTATTTGACATTCCATTATCTGATTTAATAGCCATAAATTTAGTAATTGCTTCAAACTTTCTTATCTTGGATCCAGGATATAAGGCATCTTCATTGGAACTCAACAACTTATATAAATGAGGTGGTTCCAACTCAAGAGTTAAATCAATATCATCCTAAGTTTCAGTTTGTTGAAAAGATGGACCTTTCACATCATGTACTAAATTTTGAAACTGTGCTGGATCCAGAACCAAATTATTAGTATCTTCTTTGGAACTGTGTTCACCATGTTGATACCAAAAAACACAACTGAGTTGAAAACCAAAACAAAATAAATGACCTCCAATTTTTTCAAATGCGTCAAAAATCCTTAGAGTATATTTTTTACAAGGACACTTAATTATCCCTTCTAAAACAAATTTTGGTTTTGATGATGCAAATGATAAGAAATCTTGAACACCCTCAATATATACAGGATTTAAACTAGAACCATTTGGCTTCCTACATTGATTTATCCAAGAACGATCATCTAATAAGGACTATTTTCGACTTCCTTGTTCCATATTTTTCTAAAAAATATTGAATAATTAGTTGTTTTTTATAATTAGATATAAGATAAACACTACCCACAAAAGAGAAGAAAATTATTAATTATAGGTATTTTGTACTAATTATTATTAATTACTTGCGACACAATTTCCAGCAGATTGGCAGCATCACTTTTTCTCACCTACTCATCCCCTTGCAAATTTATTTGACTAAAATCACTATGAAAACTATACTCAGATGTACGAATATCCATTTTCATATGCATGAGGCTGGAGAGAAGGGAGGCCTCACCGCACTGATCTCCATGCTCGTGCATACAAAAATTGAGATCTGTATGTCAGAGCATACTTTTCCTAGTGATTTTAGTCGGAGTATTTTCAAGGAGATGAGTCGTTGGGAAAAAAGCCTTTTTTTTGACAACTCACCCCCTTGTAACTTTCTCAGACTAAAATCACTATGAAAAATCTACTCTAATAGACATCCTAGTAGATTTTTATAATGATTTTTCTAGGAGAAAGTTTCACAGAGCTGAGGTGTCGATCAAAAGGAATACTATCAATATGCTGGAAATTGCGACAGTTTATCACAATGTACTAAAATTTATTTCAATTTATTACTAATTAATCCAAATTAATACTAATTATTACAAATTGATCCTAATTATTACTAATTAATCCTAAAAATTACTAATTTATCCTAAAAATTACTAATTAATCCTAATTATTACTATTTATTACTAATTATTACTATTTATTAACAATTAGTATTATTAACAACTAATTAACACTCTTTACTTCTAATTATTACTATTTAATCCTAATTATTACCATTTAATCCTAATTATTACTATTTAATCCTAATTATTACATATCATTCCTAATTATTACTAATTATTACTAATTATTACTAATTATTTCTAATTATTTCTATTTATTACTAATTAATCCTATTTATTACTAACTAATCATAATTGTTACTAATTAATCCTAATTTTTACTAATTAATCCTAATTAATCCTAATTATTACTAATTAATCATAAATATTACTAACTAATCCAAATCAATCCATATCAATCCTATTAATTTTAATTAATCCTAATTATTACTAATTAATCATAATTAAACCTAATTAATAATAATTATTCCTAATTATTACTAATTAATCTTAATTGTTACTAATTAATAATAATTATTACTAATTGATCCTAATCATTACTAATTAATCCTATGTTTTATAAATTAATCCTAATTATTACAATTTAATACTAATTATTACTAATTATTACAAATTATTACTAATTATTATAATCTATTACTAATTATTACAATTTATTCCTAATTATTAATAATTAATCCTAATTGTTACCAATTAATCCTAATTGTTACCAATTAATCCTAATTATTACTAATTAATCATAATTATTATTAATTAATCCTACTTATTACTAATTAATCCTAATGATTACTAATTATCCGCAATTATTACTAATTATTCCTAATTATTCCTAACTATTCCTAACTATTACTAATTATTCCTAATTATTACAAATTATTACTAAATATTACTAATTATTACTATTTATTACTAATTATTACCAATTATTACTAATTGTTAGTATTTATTTCTAATTATTACTATTTATTATTTATTATTACTATTTATTACTATTTTTTACCAATTATTACCAATTATTTCTAATTATTCCTAATTATTACTAATTAATCCTAATTATTACAAAGTAATCCTAATTATTGCTAATAATTACTAATTAATCCTAATTATTACTAATTAATCCTAATTATTACTAATTAATCCTAATTATTTCTAATTATTCCTAATAATTCCTAGTTATTCCTAATTATTCATAATTACTTCTAATTATTACTAATTAATCCTAATTATTACAAATTGTTACAAATTATTACTATTTATTACTATTTATTACTAATTATTACTATTTATTACTAGTTAATCTTATTTATTACTAATGAGTCTTACTTATTACTAATTAATCCTAATTATTACAAATTAATCCTAATTAATCATAATTATTACTAATTAACCCTAATTATTACCACTTAATCCTTATTAATCCCAATTAAACCTAAATAATCCTAATTATTACTAATTAATCCTAATTATTGCTAATTAATCATAATTAATCCTAATTAATCCTAATTAATTCTATTTATTACTAATTATTCCTAATTATTACTAATTAATCATAATTATTACTAATTAATCCCAATTATTACAAATTAATCCTAATTATTACTATTTATTACTAATTGTTACTAATTATTACTAATTATTACAATTTATTACTAATTATTACAATTTATTCCTAATTATTACAATTTATTCCTAATTATTTCTAATTAATCCTAATTATTACAAATTATCTTAATTATTACTAATTAATCCTAATTATTACTAATTAATGTTAATTATTACTAATTAATACTAATTATTAATAATTAATCATAATTATTCCTAATTATTCCTAATTATTCTTAATTATCACTAATTATTCCTTATTATTCCTGATTATTCCTAATTATTCCTAATTATTCATAATCATTACTAATTATTCCTAATTATTCCTAATTATTACTAATTATTACTAATTATTTGTATTTATTACTAATTATCACTAATTATTACTATTTATTACTAATTATTATGAATTATTACGAATTATTACTATTTATTAATACTTATTACTAATTATTACTAATTAATCCTAATTATTAGTAATTAATCTTAATTATTACTAATTAATCTTAGTTATGACTAAATAATCCTAATTATTACTAATTAATCCTAATTAATCCTAATTATTCCTATTTATTCCTAATTATTCCTAATTATTCCTAATTATTACTAATTAATCCAAATTATTACAAATTAATTGAAATTATTACTAATTAATTCTAATTATTACTAATTAATCTTAATTATTACTAATAAATCATAGTTATTACTAATTAATCCTAATTATTACTAATTAAACATAATTATTACTAATTAGTCCTAATTATTATTAATTAATCCTAATTATTACTAATTAGTCCTAATTATTACTAATTAACCCTAATTAGTTTTAACTAACCCTAATTAATCCTAATTAATCCTAATTATTACTAATTAATCCTAATTATTACTAATTAATCCTAATTATTACTAATTAATCCTAAGTACAACTAATTAATCCTAATTATTACTAATTAATCCTAATTGTTACTAATTAATCCTAATTATTACCATTCATTACTAATTAGTACTAATTATGACTAATTATTATATTTTATAACTAATTATTACAATTTATTACTAATTACTACAATTTATTACTAATTATTACTAATTATTTATAATTAATACTAATTATTTATAATTAACACTTTCACATAATTATTCATAAAAATAAATATTGAAAAAACAAATATCTAATTCCAATTTAATTTAATTGCATCTAATTAACAAAAATTATAATTAATTCAAAATAAAATAAATTAACTAAATAAAAAAATAGATAAATACCTTGAAACTGACGTTTTCAGAGTATAAAAGTCGCGAATTATGCTCTGATTTAATAGTTTAAACTATGAAAATTTTAGAAGAAAATTTTTCAGTAGAAAGAGAAAGAGAAGTTTAGAAAGAAGTATAATAAGAGGAAAAACAGATGGGGGTATATATGGGTTAGCTTATTTGAGATAGGAACCGTCACAAATGGTCAGTCGATAAAAAGTTATTTGTGACGGGGCCTGTCGCAAATGGGTACCTAACGACATACTATTTGCGATGAGATAAGTATCCCGTCGTAAATACTAAAAACTGCCGCCAGACATTTGTGACATGAATATGAACCTGTCGCAAATGTCCTTCTCGCAGTTTGGCGCACATTTCGTGCCAAACCTTTTGTGACGGGTCCTTACTTCCCCGTCGTAAACAACCCCTTCTGATGGGTTATTTGCAATGGGCCCCTGACCCGTCGCAAATAACCTGTCACAAATGACAATTTTTTCCGTAGTGAGGCATTTACATCTAGAAGAGAGTACTTGGGAGTGTGAGGCACATATGCATAGCCGATACACTAAGTTGTTTTGATTTTTGCCTCATTTTTTTGCTTTGATTATTGAATATTTTTTATTTATGAGATATTCATTTTCCTCTACTGGTGGGATTTGTTATGGATTCAGGAATATAAAGAAAAGGAAATCCCTTTCCCAATTGAGATGCATTATATTTGTGACACATTTAAAAACTATTCCAGTGATCCAATTCCATCCAAAGTGGATAATATATTGATATGGAGGGTAGGTTAGCTTGATTTATGTGTTTGAGTCATTTTTGTGACATATTTAGGGTAGTTTTTTTTCTAGTGGATTGATGTTATTGACTAGTGATAATGTTTTATTATAAAAAAATTCCTGGGAGGCATCTCATAGGGTGGTTGTTCATACCCCCTTATTTTTCATTTCTTATAGTTATGGTTTTGATTCTTGAGGATGATAATTTTTTGATAGGTATCTAATGTAATGACCTTGACTTTATTACCTATTAATTAGTGGGAATTCAAGTGAAGGTGGTGTATGTGGGAAGTTCTAAAGGACTTGAGGAGTGGATGGTGGAGTTGTAACTATAATTTAAGGTGGGGAAGGAATTTGCGGCATGGATGATTATACATAAAAGGTGTGTTTGAGGCTTGGAGATATTTACTGTGGTGTAGAGCATTAAAGAGGTGTGTCTTGGTGGTTTTTCCTTTTTCAGTATAGCTATAGTGTTGATTATAAGCTACATCATAGAGTCTTGAAGGAGGTATTTTTATGGTTTTATCGATTTAGGGATAGCTATTCCATAGTTATGGGTTGTGGCGTGGCATACTTTTTGGCGATTGAATTTCGTAGTGTGGTTGTTTCACTTGTATTATGGGTTTTCTCTTATTTTATCAGATCAGTGATGTGGACCTTTCCATTTTTATTTTATGTTTTTTTGACTAGACCTATTATGGAATGTTCCCTTTCTTTATTCCATAGTTACATCTTGTTTCAACACCTTTGTGCCACAGTGTAGGGTATTGCGCCATGGTCTTTTAATTTCTAGTTTTCCTATAAATTAATGAACCCCTTAGAACCCTATCATTCCTCTGAATTTTCTCTCAATTCTTGGGTGATATAAGTGTATCCCAAGGAGGTCTTTTAGCACCCTTTAATTAAAATTTAACCTCATCCTTGAGAGATCAATCCTTGGTGATTCTAGGTTAGTTCACTTCTCTTCTCTTCTATATTTTCTTCCCACTCTTCATTTGGAGAGGGATTATGTTAAGGGAACAACTACAATTGGTGATTATTTAGTAATAGAATGATGTGGGGTGGTTTTTTATATGTTGTTGATGTACCCTTTGTGTGATTTTGGTCTTTTTTATGTATCTTCTTCAATTTATACTTTCACAATGAATTAGAAAACGACGATCAAGGTAGGGGATCCTCATTCTCTCCTTATTTTACATTCATCCATGGGAATTGTATAATTTTTTATTCCTTTGGATGGATAGTTTAGGTTGAAATAACAAGATAATGAATTAGAGTAACAAGAAAATAAATGGTAAAAGGAGTATTCATATGCTTTTACTGATTTTGATGATATTTCTAATGGAATTATTCTTTCTTTATAATGTTGAGGAAAATAATGTTCTTTGAGAGACTTGTATATGTAGTAATCATTACAACTACAAAACCCTTATTGTGTTGATTATTTTATGTCACTTTGAATAAAATGTTAAGAACTTATAAATTGATAATGATTTGGTTTCCCATGTAAATCTATTATTGTGTGAGAATTTCTAAACTAAATAATCAATTCAAGTGATGAAATCCTTTTCTGTTGAATATGAAATGTGGTGTTATGAAAGATGGTTTTTATGCTATGTGTTTTATTTTTTTTCTATGTAATTTTGTGTTATGTGCATGGATCTTTTTGGGCTTTAATAGGGGTGGTGGTAATTGAGTTCAAGGAAGAATGATTTGGGTTGAAAAACCATGGTTGGTTGGCATGAGATACATTATGGGACAATATGAGATGTGATTATATAGTTACAGGGGATATGGTGATGTTGTATGATGCAGGATCATGGGGTCAGTGTGGAAATTATTGATGGTGTTTTGTGTTGTCTTGGTAGTTTTCCAGTAGTTATGGAATGATTGAAAAGTATTAATATCTAATTAAATTAAATGAACTTAGGTTGTACTATTTGGTTTTGGTCGGAAATAAATGAATGATAAAAATAAAAATGAGACAATGATACTTAATTTAAATATGTAAATATGATAACTAGAAATGTAAATGGTTAGTAATCAATATGGTTAATTTGAAACTATGAAATTGATGTGTGGTTGTGTACTTTATAAAGGAGACTGGATGGTAGGATAGTGTTATGGTAATAATGTTAGCGTGAAATCATGGTGATTCAAAGGTGGTAGTGGTTGGGTGGTTTTATTGTATAGAACCATAGGTTAGACTTGTGTGAAACTATTATACATGGCATTTTCCATTTTATTTCTATACAAACCCCATTCGATTCTTGTGTTTATGCCTACTCTCAATTGTTTTGGGTATTGGATGTTTCCCCAAACATCCAAGTTAGTAGGAATCGATGGATGGCTACCCCCTCTTCCCCACTCTCTCTTCAAGGTGAGGCTATTAAATACATGCTATAATGGCTTACAGTTATAGTGAATTGTGGGTGATGATTTACGAGAGGATGATTTGGTTTATAGTGGGGGTCATGAATGGTAGGAGGATGGCATGAGGTTGATGTCCATCATGTTCATAACACCCTATTATTTTGGTTTATGGTAGTGGATATAGGATGACAAGGATGTGAAAATTGTGGAACAAGTTGAGATATGTGGTTTCCCATTATGATGAGGCTTGTGGTGGCATGAGGATAATAAATACAAAAGGTATGGGAGATCTAGGATCTATGATTTTGGGGTGTGAGAGTGAAAACCAATGGGGAAGTAGTGTGGGGTACCTTTTATTGATATAATTCTTCTCATATTATTATACTTCAATGCATTATTTGGTGATTGAACCTTGGTGAGGTTGAGAACTAGTTGAAGGATAGGTGCTTGTTTATTATTCTATGTTTTCATTAGGTAATTAGTATGTTATTTTAAAATTTTTATGACATCACTTGGGTATCATCCTACTGATTGTACATGTTATGATCAACCCAATATATATATATATATATAATTTTTTTAGTTTATTAGGGGGATTTGGAGAATGAGTTGGACATTTAAAGCTTGGGTATTGGAGATGCTAAGTTGATACTATATGATTGCATTTTGGTATGTTACATGGTGACTCTCATTTATATTTGTATGTCATTACATTCATTGTGGGATATTGTGGGTTTTGGTTTTCATTATATAATATAATTGTTTGGTGGTTGATATCGTATTCTATGATACTATTTTCTATTAAAGTTAATTCCACCCATATTTGAGAATTTCTATATACCTTTGGTTCTAGTCTCCAACCCGAGGCCTATTGAAGGTAGGACTCAGGGGGTCATTATCACCCTCCCTTCATTTCCAGCTTAAAAGGAGTACCATTGTAGAGAGGGGGATATGACATTAATGCTTTCCAACTAGGACATAAGTGGCATAAAAGGGGTGGTAAAAATAATCAAGTTGGGTTTATGCACATAGGAATTACCTTAATGGTATATTATAGCTTATTGAGTGGGGAAAAAATTCATCATTGAGTTGAAATTTGAGACTTACACCTAGAAGGAAGCCCAAATCCCTCAGGGATCCTTGATGGGAATCATGCATCTACTAAGAACCCATGCCCATTGATATTGGACCCAAGTCATCCAAGTTGAGAAACATGAGTCAAGAGGGTTCTCAACACTATCCTTATAATTAAGAACCTCATTATTAATGGAATTCATGGTTTAGAATCTCCTCAGGGATAAATCTATTAGGTAAGACAAGTAGGAGGTTCCTTTTATCAATGGGATGCATAATTGAAAGGGATGAACACTAGTGTACACACTCTAACCCTTCACATCTGATGGATTTTGAGGAGTCCTTAATAATTTAATACCCATGTATGAGACTTGGGAACATGAATGATCTATCCTTGAAATTAGGGTTTACATGATTGCTTAGTGTGGCAGTGAAAGGGGTTGTTCCACCTTAGTGGAGGCTTGGGTATGGATTCACCCCAATGAGGTATTACCAAGGGTGATTCACCATAGTATAGGGCAGTGGGGTGATTCATCCTAGTGAAGGCTAGAAAGGGTGTCTCACTCTAGTTGATGACCTCAAGGAAATTTCACCATAGTTAAGGTTAGGAATGGTGTCTCACCCTACCCGAGGGACACAAAGATGCTTTTCCCAAGTGAATATCCTTGGGGGAATGGTCACCCAAGTAAAAGGACTTAGGAAAAGAGTCACCTAAGTAAAGAGACTTGGGTGAAGGGATACCCAAGTGAAAGTCCTTGGGTGAAGGGTCACCCAAGTACCGAACCTTAGTTGAATGACCATCCATGTGAAGCGCCTTGGGTGAAGGGTCTTCCAAGTGAAGGGCATTGGGAGAAGGGTCACCCAAGTGAAGATCTTTGGGAGAAGGTTAACCTAAGTGAAAGGTCTTCAGAAAAGGGCCACCCAAGAGAATAGCCTTGGTATAATGGTCCCCTTTGCAATCATAAATTTTCATGGAAGCCCTTCGGAAAACATCGCCCATGCATGGTTGAAAAGATGGTTAGTTCTCCATAGATCAAGAGGATTATTGAAAAATTGGTCTTTCATGAAGGTTTTCTTCCTTTGATGACTCAAATAGAATTCCTTTAATCCAATTATCTTAGGTTTTATGTTCTATAGGCTACCTGAAGGGAGTTTTGGATACCTGGGTGACTGGATATATGAGTCTCTCTCTCTCTTCCAAGAGGCGGGAATCACATGTGAAAGTTAATGGGAAAAGTGTCTATTTTTAGGATAAATTGGGGACTTGGGATCATGGAGTCTAGATTAAAAGGTGTTTCACATAATTGGATTTAGCATGAAAACCCAGGCGCTAAGGTGGTTCATGGAGGCCTACTTAGGTGTGGTAGCTTGGGACTTTTTGGAGGACCTTAGGTGAAATGAATTCGGTGCACTCATAAGGACTTGGGTAAAATGGAGGGAAATTTTTTCTAGGGGAATTTTCCTTTTCAAACTAAATACTTTTCCCCCCAAACTAAGTATTAAAAAATACCCCCTAGAATGGGATTTGATCAGAATGAAAATAATCATATTCTAAGGTATATATATCTTTGGTTCAAAAATAAACTCAGGAATAAGAAAGTTGTTCATGTTGGTTCTCTTAGAAAAGCACACGTAGGTGACATTGGGTGATATGTACACCATGAGTTGGGTGAAGGTGGTGGTGCCTCTATAAATAGAAGTGGTCCCCTCACTACTTGGGCACACACAAATCCACCTGAGTGAGATCTACAACTTCATAATATCCTTTCTATTTGGTGTGTCAAGATTCTTTTTGGTACGTTCTAGAACTTGTGGATTCCCTGGTAGAATATTCCCATAGTAGGGAGAAGTGTCTTGAGCAAGGCCACCATAGAAAAGGGGCCTAAGTAAGGAACCTTGGAAAAAGGACCTAAGAGAGGTTGCCTTAGAAAAGGGGACTGAGAGAGGGACCATAATGATGTATCCCAAGAGATACCACCATACCGAAGGGTCTTGAGCAATGAACCTAGGAAAATAAATTGAAAATTTTAAATTTATGACAAATTGTATTCTTTATCTCATATATTCCTTGGGGAATTTAAATATTCGTATTTTTCATACTAATGACCTGTTGAATTCAATTATATATTTTTAATTTTCATATGTTTGATTATTTTCTCTGATACTAGGGACATTACTTGGATATATTATATGGTTAAGTATGATGATCATGGGAAATCTAGTCAATATCAACCACTCATTCTATCTTTAGATAAGGTCTTAAAGAAACTCCACTAGGAATTCCTAGAGTCCAAATTCATACTATTATATGGGAATGAACTTCTAACTAATGTCACCATCCCTCATCTATATTCCTACCAAAAGTGTTCGTGAATTATGGGGTAAATGAATGTGGTTACTAAAAACATAAATTAAAAGGGCGAATATATTCTTGAAGGAACACATTTCTTATCCTATTTTATCCATCACACCAAGATTCCTCCGGATAGTTGAAACACATATCAGAGCTCGAGACACACTACTTATCCAATTTTTTTTCACTTCATCAATGATCAAGAATAAGGTTGGAATGATTATTGGGAACCACATACTAGAGGAGAATTTAAGGCTAATAGGATGTGGGCTTATTGGGTCATGAAAACATGTATATAATTAGAGACCTGTATCAATGATGTGTCCATATATGAATCCATTTTGATTTCTTAGACATATGTTTATAAGAACAATGATTTGATTATAGATCCACTGAGTTTTTGGATTCCTTAGACCAACACCTTTCAACTCACCCATGGAAATGTGGAAATTATCTTATGAAACATTTAAAAGATATCCAGGGACCCAATCCATAGGGATATATATGATGAGTTCATTCCCCTGTTGGATGTGCAGGGATACCTTCAAAGGGTTCTATGCACAACCTAGGAATTTTTAAAAGAATCCAAGGATGGTATAGGTAAATGAACCATTACCTATACTAATATCAACTTTAATACTTGGATGAATATCTTCACAGTACCTCATAGATATAGGCCCATGTGCAAGCACCTGATGGGATACCCTTCCTTATAGGGGGGGGGTGCTTGATTAGTACTATCTAGAGCTTGAGTGAGAAAAATATGATAAGTTGGGTTACAAGATCAACTTGAAAATACCTATTGAAACTCTCATGGATGGGTTCCCATCCATGTGGTTGAGTGAGGACCTTATCTTAGTGTGGGAATTTCACAATGGTATTTAGACAAGCACATTTTTAGGGCTACCAAGATGGTAGTAGGGGATCCTATGGTCCTAAACACATCATTATTATAAAAAATTAACCAATGTCTGCTACCTATCAACATCAGGAAGAACCACATTCAAATATTAGGGATATTTCATATTCTATAAGGATGGATGGTGACTCACTTCAATGCCTACATCCTATATAGTGAGGAAAAATTCCCAAAATATAGATTTAAACTATTTATCTAGTGTGTTTTTATCATTATACCATTATCATTAAAGGGCGAGGAAGCCCTAAAAATTCTAAATACTCATTGGGAATTCAAATTATTCTTGTAAATGAAACCTACCATTGGAACAATTACTAAAAAAATGAGTGCCACATATGAGTTATGGTTATACATGATAGAATTATAGAACAACGTACTGGTGGCTTAGGTTAACTATGATATCATATGTTAGGCGTACATTCCTCATCAATTCTCTCATAAATTAAGATGTATCCAACACAAAGTGGTGGTTCCTCTAGTGGACATGAGGCAGGATAAGTATCCTATAGTTGGATGAAAAATTTGGGTGATGATGGACTAGGAATATACTCACACTGCGATCAAGATTCCTCCTAAGGGAACATTTGTCAGGTTGTTTTCTAATTATTACTCATCCTGGATATCATCATACTCATAGGGAATATTATTTGGAAGTGTTTCATAGGTCACCACCAGATACAATTTGGATAAATGGAGGTGGTAAACCAAGAAAAACACAAAAGGTATATGATAGATGAGGTGCCTAGGTCATTAAACCATCCTAAACTGCAAGATACTTCATTAAAGGTCAAATTAGTATATAAATATATTATAATAATAATTTTTCACAAAAAATGATAATGGGAGTCCCCCACTATGATCAAAAGACTTGAGAAGTTTGCTAAAATTTAAGGACACCAAGTATTACTTAGGAAAAAAAGGAGAAACCAACAGATGTCCCATAAAAAGATATATATCATAAGTCCCTCACATTTTGTAAATGTGGGACCTCCATGGATAATATCCAAGACTTGTGGCACTCGATCCAAAGTGGTTTTCATGTCCCCAAAATTAGGAACATGAAGGATCCCCCAAACTTTGATTTTGATATTAACCCTATAGAGGTAGGGAATCACATATAGGAATTAGATATATTGACCTTATCCACGAATCATGGGTCCCTATTACTTGGTAGTAAAAAACATAAAAGACTAGTGAACCCATGAGGGGGTACTGAACTAGTCTTGGGATGAAGAATGAGATCCATTTTTTAATCCTAAATATATAATCTTAATACTTTAGGATTTTCATCATTCTATCCCAAAATTCATCTATAAACACATATTTATATTTTTATTATAGGAAATAAGAGTATCTATAGAAAACCCTCAGTCCAATGAGTATATTTTCATGGGATCCCAAGGGGATGAAATTGATGGAGACACTTCTAGAGAATATGAAGGGAAGTTGTATCCTAATAAATGAATGATGTGGAGCACAGATAATGGATGATTTTCTCCCATAATCTGTTGGTTTCTATTGATTCAGATATTTATAGGGCCTAATGATTCACCATTCGAAATCAGGCATTGACACAGAGATAAATCACTGGACAAGAAGATTGATCTTGATGAGAGCAGTGATTCTTTGGAAAATAATTCCTGATTTTTGTCATATATATACACACAAATATGCACATCCATGTGATAATATCATGTCTAATTAACTTAAATATCTCACTCCTATATAATTTCCATGGAGAATCCAAAATATTTTAGCAAGGATTCCCCAGGTGGTTCCTAAACCCATATTGATAAGAAAACTACATCTATAATGGAGGGAGTAATAGAAGTAGTAATTCCAAAAAAACCACTATAAGAGCATAATATGGTTCAAGTATGATGACCAAATGTTTCTATGATGTTATATATACCTTGATGACTTCTATTATGATAACATGGAACACTTCATTTTACAATTCCTCACACAAAATGGATAAGATCATAGAATTCATAGACACCACTAATTTTCTGACTGAGATATAATAAATAATAAAGGTATCATATCTTCCTAAAGTAATCCATGAACATATTCCCAATAATATACCCCACTTAGAGGCTCCCTCCCATCATACAAAAGAAGAGGCCACTATATATCAAAGTAAAGTATTAGTGGGTCGTTAGGATATGATAGGGAATGAGAACATCCCTATAAAATCCATAGAAAATACCACACCCATGATCTACACTCCTATAAACACTAATGAGTAGATTCCTATCAAATTAGATGTTTATATGGTCCTTCCGACCTAGGTGGAACTATCCATCAAGTCCAACACATCAATAGAGAGGGGTGAGAAATCATATTAAATATTGTTAATCCTTATATCCATTGAAGAGAATGAAATCCCGATATAATCCGTAGTTATTTCATCCCAAGTGAGTATGATGACATTATAATTTACCACATTCATAACATAGAAATTAGAGTATAAAGAGGAAAAAACTATCCCAACACTGACAAACCCATAAGGACTTATCTTAGATTTTCCCTCTTCAAATTCATCCCAGAACATGTCACACCTTATTATAGTGGCACTTAATTAGACCAATAGTCTCTAAAATTACACCACATTTCTTGTCAATGTGTTTGGATGAATATATGGATGATAATTTCAGATAACCCCATGGAAAATATATATAGGAAGCTACATTGATTATACCGTATATTTATCTTAATAGGAAATAGGGGTTTCAATTATAAATACATTTATGATAAAATAAATATGTTCCTAGCTGTACGTGATCTATAAAAAGAGGAACATGCATCCCTTTTAGAGGTGGAATCAAATTCCTACTTCAGTAAAATTCGAGCTATAACACTTTTACATAAATCCCATTTCATGGAATAGACTCTAAGAAACAATGATTAGTTGATTAAAGTTTAATCAAATAAGACAAATTTAGTAGGTGTTGGATTCCACCAAGGGGGAACTAGAGGAACACCATAAACTCTTAGAGGAATCTTAGATGAAGGGGATAAGGGAATATACCAAGTAAAAGATTCTTCTCCCTATTGAGGATTTCTAAACTATGAGGATAATTGATAATTATAGAAAAATTGATGGAGCCTAGAATTCAATTTGATTTTATTTTGGATTTCATAGTGGTAATTTTTTGATATATTATTTTCATGAGGAGATACTTAAATTTGTGGATTTTACTCTTCCTTTTTACCAATGAATGGAAAAATATCTTATTCTCAATTTTTAGCCCGATCTATTCTAATTATCATTTTATAAAAACCTAAAAAATATTGGAAGGCAATACCGAGATAACTTGGAACCATTTGAACTTTGAATTTGAAATGAATAGAGTTAATCACAGTCCCAAAATACTTTAATTGGAATGGTTTACTCTTGGGTGTGGCTCATAGATGGGCATAGGTCAAAATACCATCATTGTTCACAAGATTTGGTCCATTCGAGAAATTTTATCATGGGTGCGTATCAAAAATAGGTATCAGTAAAAATACCATCACCGTAACACTAGAGTTGGTATATTTGGATGTGAATAATTTTCTCCAGGGTGTGTTTCATAGGAATGTAATAAAAAAATACCAGCATCGACTATATTTTGTCTATTTTGATATGTAATGCGGTGAATCAATGTGATGAAGTTCACATAGGGGGGATTTAGAATGAGGATTCCAATGTTCAAGAGGGTTCATGCACCCTGAATCCACATCTTTATTCATTTTTCATTGGTATCTTAATTGTAATATAAAAATAATTAAACAAGTTTTTCCTAGGTTAAGGGACTAATAATGTATAACATAACTTATGATGAGATCATATGGTGTATTCTACAAGATTTTTTTTTGCAATGACCTATGTCTATGCAAGTTTGAAATAACTGAGGGAATTTGAATTTTCATTTGGTGATGGGTTCATCTTGGGAACTTGGGCTTGAGTTGGGTTTCTGAACATTAGAACAACTCTAACAAGGGGTTTAGACTTTCTTTGAGGCTTGGGGTTTTAGGTGGATACCCTCAGGGTTCAAGAGGATGCTAAGAAAGATCCAAAATGACCAGTGGACTCACTAGAATCATAACATTCACAGAGTTACCAAATAGGTCTTGCTGTGAATATTTGGTAAGAGGGGATATACACTCAATCTAGAGTTAGTTAACACCAATAACCTTTGTTTCATAGTGTGAATTTTTAGTGACCATTTTTAGGAAATTTTGATCTTTTTGGGTTGGGGGTCTTATTTTGGGAACCCTATTCGGGGTTTCATTGATTTTAGGCATCCAGTGAAGGGGGAGTTCCTCATAGTCTCTCCTCTCCCCTATCTTTGTGTATTAGTTTCAGGTGGATTATATTACAGAAACTCTAGGATTAACAACGAAAAAGGTCTTTTATGTGAGTTTAAAATATTATTTTTGTCTATTATTTATTGAAAATACCCACTAATTTAATTAAAATCATAGGTGAATTTTTGATTTTTTAAATTATAAACATAATTTTTAATTGGCTCAAAACATGGTTTTTAGTGATTTATTATCTTTTGAAGTAAATTGTGAATCCACACATGGATATTTAAATTCCAAATTATAATTTTTTAAATATGAAACTAACAAGATTAAATGGATTTATTCATGTGTTTATATTGTTTTGATCATTTTATTGGAAATAAATAGATTGAAATTATTTTAGAAGAATTTTGAAATGTGGATCTATAATTTTAGAATATGTTTCAAATTATGAAATTCATATTTTGTTATGATTTGGAAAATGTTGGAACTGATTTTTAATTTTAATTGTGCAAAGGGATTAAATCTTGAATTTAATTATTTAATTATTTTTTAAATGAATCTATAAAAAATATACACTAAAAAAATTCTTGGTTTGTAAATTAAAATATAAGTGTGTAGAAAATTTTCTATCACCAGACCCCAACAATCACTATGCTACTTTTATGAGATAATTCCACTATTGGAACTATTATATTGATAGCACAATTATGATATCATTGGCTTTGCTACCATTAATGGAAAATTATACCACCATTAGCAAGGAAAGAATCTACTACTATTACTGAGCTACTACTACTACCGACTAGTACTAGTTAAAAAAAACTTGTACCACCGGTTAAAAATATGCTACCACTAGCCTTTATTATCCCCTCACACTATTTTTCCCTATTCTACTACTATCACCCATAGTACCCCTACTGCTCTCTTGTTCTTCTATTTTTACTACCAGTGGTAGTAAGAAACTACTGACTAATCTTAAAGAACATAGGAGGATGCCTCAATGTACTGAAATCCAAAACTAAAGAATCTCAAACATAGTTTCCACCAAAGCCATCCACTATGAAGAGGCACCACTCATGATGCCCTACTATACCAATACTCTCTAGTGGTAGCTTAACCATAGAGATGATCAATGATCCATCGAAAATTTAGAGAATATAAGACATTCCATACCCCATTGAATCCATGCCACAAACTAATGAAGAAATCAAAGCCTCCCCCACCACTGATGGCCAGGTCACTAAATAAACTAAAGATCACTGATAGGTAGAGATGAATCAACTAAATTCCTGAGTTGATTGGGTATATGAGACACAAATTAAGGGGATTAAAACTTCTATTAGGATGTATTTACACCAATGGGATTACCAAATCGAGTTTGACTGAGGTTGGTTGAAGAGGTATTCAATATTCATGTTGTGAGCTCGCTGTGATACACTATTTTTAGGTACATTTCATCCAAAAAGTATGGAATCTAGAGTTACTAGTTAGGTTTGGATATATGTTGATAAGAATATGCATTGTATGTGTTTAACTTAATGCTTAGAAAAGAGTTGGGTGCTACATCATTTGAACAACACGAGTTCCTGGAACCATGACTTTTCACCATTTATTTTTGGAAGTTCCAACCACACAAAGGAATTTAATGACTAAAAATAGTTTTTATTCGATATATGGGATGAAGAATCAAATTATGGAATAATTATGAAGATGGATTTTTGGTTTTTCACTTAAGATTTACTTTTTGAGTATTTGATTCTCGATGAAGCAGATACAAATATGAAGAGTTTAAATGGCTATCTATAATTTGGAAGAAGTTTCAAACTACCCAGAATTGAAGACCAAGACTTTAGTGCTCTCTTAATGGAATCTTGTTAAAGAATCCAATTTGAAGAAGCTGTTCCACCCATATTCTAATCAGGATTATAACTAGATATAGACTCATAGCCCTACTGTGAGTAGATGTCCAAACATACAATATTGAAGCACTAAAATCCCAAATTCTGAAGCACAAGAATAATAGATTCCAAACCTCACAATCCATGATATTAAATTTATCCAAATTATAAAATTTAAATTACTATATTTTATTTTGTCCCTTTTTAAGTGTTATGAAGACCAGAGGTGGACGTTGACATTCCCCAATGCACCAGTTTTATACTCATTGAGGCTGGACCCCATATTTTTTTTGATATTTCTCCATGAAGCATATATAGATCGAGTGCCTTACCTGACCATTATAATCTTGTTCTATTTTCAACTTCATGTAGAGTATAAAAATGTCGGGTCAAATAAATGTAGAAACATTGACACCCAAGTTCCAGTGCATGGCCAAAATTGATGAAACCCATGTCCATGAATGGGATTAAATATTTTAAAGTCTTATTAGAACAATGAATATATATTCCTCATGTATATCACTCAAAAATCACACAATATATATCGTAATTTTCCACAAGATTCATGAAGCACTAAAAATTCATAGCATAATTATTCTTGAAGGAATCATAGAATCGATCATGTGAGGAAATTATTTCAAAGTTGGAATAATTCATGAAGATACCCTAAAATGAGTCATCAAGACACTCAAATCTATAGATGTGTCTATCATACTACCATAAAATGAAGAAAAAGACTTTTTTATTCATTTAAAGAAAGAAAAAATTCTCAAAGTCACCTAAATAAGTTGAAGAAATCTATGCCACTCACTTGGATAATTTTTAAGTTCCCCAATAAACCCCTAGATTTATTATTTAAATAAATAAATGTTCAATTTACTAGAATCTCTTGATTAATCTCAAATGATGCTTCCACAATAATCAACCCAAAGTTGATGCATCTTCATTTCCAAAATTTATTTTATTTCATTTTATAGTAATTACTATAGTGATGGAAGACTAATATCTTAGTGGCTAAGTTGATGAGATTATCCTTTCCCCTATTAAGGAATTATATATTTTAATAGTTTAATATCATATGTTTATCTCTATATTTATTCAAAATGTATAAATAATAGGATATATGATAATTTATTACTTTTTGAATTTATCATACCTTATTAACTGAATCACATACACATGCCACTTAGGTCCTCTCCATTGATTATGATCGTGGGTGGTGGGTTGAATTAAGAGTAATTAGAGATATAAGATTACCAGTATATGGGATATTAGAATTTTAAATGATAATTTCATCTTTCTAGTTAAATCAAAGATTCAAGTAGAGGGTAATCGATTGAGATTTCACTTGATTTGAGAGAAAAATAAGTGAGTTTACATTGGAATGATGATTTAATTGGGAAGATAAAGATATATCTGCGGTTAGAAAAATTATTTTAAAATTTAATTTTAAACCAATATAGTTCAATCTCCCGTGATTTTTTTCAAATACTAAACCCTCCAAAAAAATAATAACACTCCCATATCACTTTCCTCCTCAAAGATAACCTATGTCCTAGTACCACTAAACATTACTGGGGGTTCAAAAAATGTTTTTTTGAGCATCCCATGATAGGTGGTCATCAAACATGGCACTATTTCCTAGAAGTTTAGTGTTTTTATTTTTATCATATTTTGAAAATTATTTCAAAAAATTACAATATCCAACTCCTCCCACCTCATTGGTTTTTATCCAAAGGCTGAGCAAAAATTTCTAGCTAGAATTAGAACTTTAAGAATCACAGAGGAAATAGAAATGGAGTTCGTTACTATTCAATTGATTAAATCCTACTTAACTTATTCTTCTTCGACTATAATCACATTAAGAAATGAGAGTACATAATATAATCAAGCTCAATTGAATAGAAATTTAAGAGAAATGTATGCACTTAATTTTAACGACAATAGACAACAGTTACAAATGAATAATAAAAAGGATTGTGAACTTAAAACTATATTGAAAATTCACCTGCCTAAGTTTCATGGTTTTTTAGGAGAATAACCCTATAGGCATCTATGAGAATTTGGAGAAGTATGTAATGTCTTCAAACCTAGAGGAGCCACCGAGGATAAAATCAGCTGGAATTTATTTCCCTTCTCTATTGATGGATCTTCTATAGAGTGGATATACAATATATAAGCTAGAGATATCACTACATAGGATTAACTATGTCGATCCCTCATCTAAAATTGTTTCCCTATATCAAGAAGTGATCATATATGGAAGGATATTTATGTAATAA
Source organism: Viscum album (assembly GCA_963277665.1). Taxonomy (NCBI): domain Eukaryota; kingdom Viridiplantae; phylum Streptophyta; class Magnoliopsida; order Santalales; family Viscaceae; genus Viscum; species Viscum album. Next base: position 94,169,901 of record OY728139.1, on the reverse strand, counting down.
AACAAGCATGCATAGATTCATTTTATGAGTATTGAGAGAGATTCAAGGGATTAAAAAACTCATACCCACAGAAACCCCATGAATAACATCATTACATGGTATAATTTTACCAAGGATTTATGGATAGAGACTATAACCTTTTGGATGATTACTCAAGAGGAACACTGATCGAAAATTCACATACTAAAGTCATAGAAAGATTGAAAAAATCTCCTAAAATTCTCAAAAAATTTGGCACAAGAACTACCACAATGGGAGTATATGAGGAAAATGTTTCTAACTATATAGTTTTCAAAAAATTGATGAAATAATCTATTTTATGAAGAATTTAGGTATAAAAAGGCTCTAGAGACAATGACCACCATACCCCTTGAGTCCACCAACATTATTTTTCTTAGGAAAACTTTACTGCTGATTGTTCTCAAGTTTAAGAAAACTGTGAAGCCATGTACCAAAGACCATACCAATAGAGACCAAGATAAAACTTAAGAAACATAGAGTACTCTAACACTCAATATAAAGCTAGAAACCAACAAATTTAGAGGCCACATTTTCATGAAGGCTCCTACCATCTTTCCAGCCACCACATTTCCATGGAAAAAAATTCTCAACCTTCTGTAAGCTATCAACTAAGGAAATATCAAGAACCCTCAATGAAGGGCTTGATGAAAGAAATTATGAAGTCCAATAACTAGACCTTTAATTACATAAATGTATAAAAAACAATCAAGGATTAGGTAATCCTCCTTACCAATCTAATCCTACCCCAGAGGTAATATAAGTTATATTACATTAAGGAGTATAAAAGATCTTTGAATTAGTGAAGAATAACTTTATGGAGAAGATGTTGAAAGTGGAAAACCCACTAAACTTTAGGAAGTCACCCTTGGAAAATAACCTAAAGAAGAAGTTCTTGAGGAAATAACCACTGTGAAGAAGGATAAATGGAAAGATAAGATAGAGGGACCACTTCATCTTTAGCCACCCTTCCCTATAAAGAAGCAATAACCTAAGAAAACCAAAAAAGTTTAATTTAATTTGGATGTGAATAACCATTTTTCATGTTTTAAATTTATTTTACAAAGAAAAAAAAACACAATGAACTTTAATGAGTCCTTCCTAATTAAGGTACCATGCTAGATATGGGTATTTTTAGATTAAAAATCACTAAATATGAATGATTTATGAGTGAAAATAACCTATATTTTTATGAAAATTATGTTTTAAGACTCATAAAATGAGGTGGAAAATAAAAAATATTTGTAGAATAAAAATTATAATATGTGGTCATTGGAATTTCAAACTTAAATTAGTTGAATTGACCTTTATGATTTAATATAACCTCAGGGATCCACCCTAAAAGAAATTTATATAATTTCCTTTGAATCTAAATTAAAATGGGAAATTAGTATACCATGGTGAATCTCTATGACAATGACACTAGGTGTGTGAGTTTAAGCCCTCAGTATATATTCAATAAGTGATTATTTACAGTTTTTCATAAATATATAGATTGAAAAAAATCAATTAAAATAATAATAAATTAATAATTTTTAGAAATGAATTATTTTAGGTGAGGGGAATATTGAACCCATATGAAGAATAAGTAAATTGACTTGTAAAAATGTAATTTAGGAAGTATCAATGAAGTTTGAAAACGAACATGGGTTTAAGAAGCTTAAGAATGGGGGAAAAATAGATGTTCTATTTTTTAGAATTTTAATTCCACTTAAATCTATAAAATTCCCTCATGGAACTAGAATTTTAATCAAAATTAATGTAAAAAGTGTGTTAAGGTCACATAGGAGTCATGGCCATTTAGTTTAATAATTATCTAATATTATTCAATTCTGGTTGTGTATTTAAAGTTACCTAAGATAAATTTCTTTTAGAATTGAATGATATAATTTACAATTAATGAAATATTTTGAGTTTGGGTGAGTGATGTGAGTTGAAAATTTTAATTTTTTTGGTCTATTATTCATTTAGAATATCCCCTAAGTTAATTAAAATACTAGGTAATGTTTTTATTTCTTGGGACTTTTTAAATTATAAACATGACTATTAATTGTCTCAAAACATATATTTTAGTGATTTATAAATTTTTTAAGTAAAATTTTAATCCACACATTCATTTTGAAATTTGAAATTATAGTTGTTTGAATCTAGATCTAATAATCTTAAATAGATTTATTCATAAGTTTCAATTTTTTAATCATTTTTTTAAATACATAAATTGATATTATTTTAAAAGAAATGTGAAATGTGGATCTAGAATGTTATAATATATTTAAAATGACAAATTTTTTTTTTTGTGATTTGGAAAATATTGGAATTGATTTTTAATTTTAATTGTGAAAAGGGGTTCAATTTATAATTTTATTGTTTTATTATTTACGAAATTGAACAAGAAAAAAACTATATGAAAAAATGTATGGTTTTTAAATTGAAATGCAGGTTTGTGGGAAATTTTCTATTACTAGAACCCTATAACCTCCATGCTACTTCCATGAGATAATTCCTGTTCCAGTATTGTTCTATAGACACTTCCAAGCTTCTCTCGCTGGATTTTCTACCATCAATGGAAAATTATTCTCCTGTTAGTAGAGAAATACATATCTATTAGTATTGAGCTTATACCACTACCTTCTACCACTAGTTTAAAAAACAATTGGTACCGCTAGTTAAAAATATGCTTCAACCAGTCTTAACTAACCTTTCCTACCATTATCCCCTATTTTTTACCATCACCCATGGTACGACTGCCACTCCCTTATTACACTATTTCTGCCACCAATGGTAGAAGGTAACACCCAACCGAGCTTGAAGAACTTAAAAGGATGACTCGAAACACTAAAATCAAAAAACAAAAGGATCTAGAACTAATTCTCCACTGAAGAAAACCATTGAAATGAGGAATCACTCACACCACCCTACTATACCAATACTATATGGGGAAAAATTATCTATAGAGCTAACCTAAGCTCCACCAATAATTTTGAGAAGTTGAAACTTGTCACCCTTGTTGAATATGTGATGTGAACCGATGAAGAAACCAAATCCTCCATCACTATTTATGGTCATATCTCTATAGAAACAAAAGATAGATAATTGGAAGAGATGGATTGATGAATTTTATAAGATGAATGGGATTTTGAGGCTTGTATATAAGAGATTCTATCTTCTCTTAGGATGATAATAAACCATGGGGATTACCGAATTAAGTTCGATTGAGGTTGGTTGAAGTGGTACTCAATATACATGTTGTAAACTCACTATAATACACCATTTCTGGTCTATTTTATCCAAGAAGGATGGGATATAGAGTTCCTAGTTGGATCAGGATGTATGTTGATAAGGTTTATTTTATGTGTATGAATTAATGGCTATTAAAGTGTTCGATGTTTCATCATTTAGACAACAGAAGTTCATGGAACCATAGTTTTTAACTATTTTTAGGAAGTTTTGATCATATAAAGAAATTTTAGGTTCAAAACTATTTTAAATTAGAGAAATGGGACAAATACTTAGATTTTGGTACAATGATGAGGATGGTTTTCAGGTTTTTGACCCAAGAGTGACTTGTTGAGTCTCTGGTGCTTGAAGGAGATGATACATATATGAAAATTTTAAATGTATATCTGGAATTTGCAAGAGGAGTTGAGACAATCAGAATTTAAGGCCAAGCCTCTGGTTCTCACATAATGGACTCTTTTCAATGAATCCTATTTAAATAAGCTGCACCATCCCTATTCTAATTGGGATTGCAACTGGATTAATAACTAGATCCATGCTGTGAGTAGATGTATAAACCACCAAGATTATATAAGAACTATAATCTCAAACACAGAATATTGAGAATACCAAATTTAAAATATCATGAGACATGAGATTAAATTTATCCAAATAATAAAATATAAATTACTATATTTGATTTTTTCCTTGAACAAGTGTTCTGATGGTCGAAGATGGACCTCAACATTCTCCAATGAACATATTGAAGATGATTTGGAGGCTACACCCCATATGATTTTTGATATGCCTCCATGAAGCATATAAATACCATGTTTCTTACCTCACCATTTCATCCCCATTCTATTTACAACTCCAAGATGAGTCAAAAAATTTGGGGTCGAAGAAATATGATGACATACACACTCGAGTGTTGGTTTAAGACCAAAATTGATGAAACCCAATTCTAGGACCAAGCCCAAATATTTTCAAGCCCACTTGGAGCACTAAATATCCAATTGAAACATACATTACTCAAAAATCACACAAAAAAGAGCATTATTTTCCATTGGATTCACAAATAATTGAAACATTACAACCTAATTTTTGTTGAAGGAATCATAGAACTTGATCATGTGAGGGAATAATTTCAAAGATGGAATAATTCATGAATATACCCTCAACTGAATCATCCAAACCCTTGATCCTAGACAAATATTCATCATCCAACCATCCAAGGGTATAGAAGACTCTTCTATGCACTAAAAACAAGATAACATTCTTAGAGTCTCTCAAAGAAGTTGAATAAATATGGTATGCTCATGTGGATAATTTTTATGTTCCCCAAGAAACCCATAGAGTTACTTTTTTTTAAAATAACTATTCATTGTACTAGTCTCTCTCACTCACTCTATGAGGTTGCTTCCATGATTATCAACCTACAGTTTCTGCATCTTTATTTCCTTCTTTTATTTCATTTTGTTTTACTGTAATAACTTCGGTGAAAGTACAAAAACACCTTAGTGGATGAGCTGAGAAGATAATACTTATCCCACTATTAATGAATTCTACATTGTAATAGTTTTATATCTTATGTGAATCTCTATATTTATTTTAACTATATAGAAAATATTATATTTCCTTATTTCTTACATTTTGGATTTATCTTACTATTTTTACTCGATCACATGCACATTCCAGTTAGGTCCCATCCCTTACTTTTTATCGCGATTAGTGGTTTAACATAAGGATAATTGGAGATCAAAAATTACTTTTCTAGGAGATATTAAAGGTTTAAATTATTATTTCATCCCTCTAGTTGAACTATAACTTCCAGAGGGGGTTAATCGAGTGATATTATAGTTGATTATAGAGAAAATATGAGAGTTTAAATTGGAATGATGATTTAACATTGAATGTAATATGATATCCAAGGTTAGAACAATTCTTTTAAAATTGAATTTTACACCAAACCAATTCAATATCCCAAATTGTTTTCACATAATAATCCCACCAAAAAAAGAATAACACTTCCATATCACTTTCCACTTCATAGAAAACCCAAGCTTCACTACTACTACATTTTACATGGGATCAAATATTGTTTTACTAAGAACCCCATGACCGGTGCTCATCAATAATAGAAATGGAAATAAAATGGATAAAAATATAAAATGAAGAAGAAGAATAAGAACATGGGACATTAGGATTTATATGGTTTAGAAAAATCCCCATATCCTTGAGAGGAAGAACCACTTCACTAAAATCTGGATTATAAATTACGTGATACAATATCTTATATAAAACTCTATCTTATAATGAACTCATAAAAAATAAAGTGAAATAATGCACACAAACTGAATAGTAAGTCCATTGTGATATAATAACTGGTGGTTAGAAGTCTGTGGAGCTACAATACCGTCATCACCAAAGTTGAAGTTGTTACAATTCCATGTTGACTGACTATACACTGCTATAGTTACCTATCTCCATTACTAGTCATCTATGAAGAAGTTCATTAAGATTTTCTATAGTGCCAAAAATTTGGGTTGGGGGCCTTCGACCCCCAGACCCTTCTGAAGGGGCATGATACCCCCCTACAACCCCCAACAACTGCACCACATAGGTCAAATCATAGGAGTTATAGCCAGGTGTATAGTATAAGCTCCCAAAAATTAGCCTAAACTCATTCAAGGATAGATCTACACTAGTTAAAAAATCTCCCACTTATATCATAACCAAGCATACTAATATGCATTAATTATATTGACTTAGAAAATTTACTTAATCTGAGATCCTCCTTTTTTCACATACCAGTGTGTGATTTCAATTCAATGATTTAATTTAAAGATGGCGATTCATGAAATACCCACTGTTTTCTCCTTTTCAATCTCATAGTGTTCTCCCATATTCTTTCTCTCATCCTCCATTCATCAATAAATACCAATAAGGGCACAATAGTTCCACCACTTCTCTATCACACATTGGATTCCTCAACATGTTTTCTCAATTTTTTGTTCAATGAATCTTCTATAATGTGAGAAACCCATATTGTATTAATAATACGATATAATGGTTCTTAAACTAAATCAATTCATCTAGGAATGAAACACTAGGTTATTTATAAATTTACAAAACTCCATTTATAACAATGTAATAAATTTACCGCTTGATTCCTATATAGTTTTACCAAGAATTTCTTCATCCAAACCATCTCATTCTATGAATCTGTTATAATTTTCTTAATTTGTAGTGGATAGTGCAACCACCTTTTATAGTTGAGATGTACAACTCATTTAAATTCCTCTATAGTTAAACACATAACCCATGGTACTTCTCAAGTTTTCGAAATCACCTCCAAGGTTAGCATCCACATACCCCTATAATGAATTGTTTTCCCAAATTAGATAGATACTTCCTTTATTTCCTTCAAATATCTAAATATCCACATCCCAAATTACCAATTTTTATTATTATGACATCTATGTATTTACTCACAACTCCCACAACATGATAAATATTAGGCTGAGTATAGACAATGACATACATCAAGATTCCTAAAGATAATTCATATAAAACCTTTTCCATATACTCAAAATATTCTATTGTATTTTGTTTTTTGTCTTTTGATAATTTGAAAAGGATTTTCAAGGGAATTGAAACTTTTTTTCTTATAGAATAGTAAATCTACTCAAAAAAATTCTAAAAATTCCCAACCAAGATCAATTTAATCATTGAGAGGGAGAGGGGGTGAATCAGTCATAGTTTTTCTTTTATTTTATCTTTCTTGTATTACAACCTTCACCTAATATTAAAGATTTATCACTTTTTTTCAATCAAACATTTAAACATCCATAGGAATAAAATTAATTACAAGTTTCACTACTTAATAAGATTATATAGTCCTTATCATGGTTTTGAAATAATCCAATACAACACAATACTCTAAAAAAATCGTTTTGTGTGGATATAACAAGTAAGAAATACCCTTACTCACTTGTAGCACTATGATAAAAATAAGTGGATGTGATTATTCTAGAATTAATTATGTAAATAATTTTATGTAACATGTTTAGAAACCTTCACCAATTGGTTCCAAACATGTCACTGTTCTACTTAAAAAACTTACACTTTTTAAATTGTTTAGAACACAAATATTCACTTTCTTATCTATCAGAAGGCATAAAGATATTATCTAGACTTTTTTACAAAACCTCAGCCCAATTATTCACTCTGATTCTTTATTACACAAAATTCAGTTTGATTGTTTAGTCTAGAAAAAAGTCTTATTCACATTTCCATAAGTAGGTCTGATCACTTCTTTCTTTTCTCGAAACTGTCAATCCGATTTCTTGATTCGATCTGAAAAAACCTGACCAAAACTTCTTCTGAACACTTATTATGTTTTAAAAATATTTATTAGGAAATTATATACAAAAACTTTTCCCTATAAATTCTACCTAAAAAACTTCAGTGCTTTCTCTCTCCTTTATAAGTGAATAGTGTCATAGTAAGTTGTAATTTGACCTCTATTTATAAGTGCCTCATAAATTAATAGGACAAGAAACCAATTTCATTTTCCCTCTGAAAAAATTCCATAAACCTAACTTTTACTTTTATTTAAACTTCATTTTTACCACTTCTAAAGCTTCTAAACTCTTTTAGATTCTTCTCAAACCTTCCTAAATATCCTCAAAACTCCATCCTTCTTCGAATTTATAAAGAATTGTTTAATACAAAATTGTTCTTCTATAAACATTTTTGCAACTTCTATATAATTCAAAACCCATAAAAAATTCGATGCAAACTTCAATATATTTTAACATTTTATTAATTTGTTCAACAACTCCCCAGAATAATGAAATTACGTCTGATGAAGACCATCCTCTAATGAATTATCATTGTCAGTATGCATATTATGGATTAGTATTTATTAAAAATTATTTTGATCAATGCCAAATATTTTATGTTTAATCTTGACCAAATTAAAAAAAATCAACATGCCTTAAGACCAAATTCTGAAATTTCAGATTATATGAAAATGGTTGACTACATTTTTATATCTCATCTAATTGATCGATTTATGAAGCCATTCAGATTCATCAGTTCCAATAACTCAACTGATTGATTTTCATCAATAACTTCTCTTCTTAGTCACACTCTAAAACTCTAATCCATTCAATTGATTTAGATAGTCTAATGTTCTTCCTCTTATGGAATTCCACATTTGATATTTTATCAGTGTCCACCATATATATGATGGATCAGTGTTAGCACCCATATGTTGGATTGGTGGAATGATAAGTCTGATGAACTGGTATCAACAGTGAATTCTTTCTTCTTAAAACTTAGAACTGATTATTTATTTGATGAATTGGGTTTTCTGATGGATCATCATGTCCGATGGATTAGTCGATCATAATTTTTTCAACACTTCATACTTCGGAAAATTAAAACTCCTAGACACCAATAAAATTATAGGTTTTATTCTTCTAGATCAAATTATCTACATCTAGAAAACTTCAATTTTTTAGAAACACTAGAGACTCTCATTTCTATTTTATTCAAGAAACCCCTACTTGTATTATGTCTTATTCATGATTATAAGAACATTGAGATCGATATAAAATCATATGACTATGTTTTAAACATCTCAAAAGTAATTTTGAATCCGAAATAACTTCCCAATCCATTCAAAAAAACATTCATTCCAAAAAAATATGATCCAAAAAACAAGTTCACCCACCAAATATATTCAGAATAGAAAGTTATAATTGATGGACTTTCTTATGAAAATTTTATCCAATCTTATGAGTCCATTACTACTTCATCTGATCACTAAAACTTAAAAATTTATTTTATTTGTTATAATGAAAATAGAAAATAACACTTTTAGCAACCACTTCTTACAATGAATGAAAAAAACTTCTTGACACTTCTAGTCAACTTGGTCCCAACAATCTCAACATTTGGATTTTGTTGTCAACCCAGGTTCATAAATAACTGAAACTTTATAAACTATATCTATGGATCAGTAATCAATAATTCTATGCCTACATGAGAGAAATTATTGTAGGAAACCATAATAATTGATAGAAAAACCATGTTGTATAAAATTAGAAACTTAATAGCTTCTCTTGAACTTCACACTTAAGGAATTTACACCTCCACAACCTCTTTTACTTTCATTTAAAAAAATTTTCTTATAAGCACTTAAAAAGACTATTAGACTAGTTCACACACTCACACAATGAGTTCATATCTCAACTATTTTAAACTCCCCAAAATATATGCTTCATTAAAAGGTTTAACACATACCAATGGATAGATTTATAAAATTTCATTTTTCTCCCCTTGAAAACACTATCCAAAGACTAGATGAGATAGGGGATAAAAACACATATCTTAACCTTGGAGAGAAAGTGTTTGGATACCCATGTTCAACCTCAGCTTGTAAAAATATTCCTTCAGTAATGGATTTGTAAAAATGTTAGTAACTTGTTCTATTTTAGTAACATACTCTATCTTGAGTTTATTATTCTCCGTATTATCTTTGATGAAGTGATATTTGACCTTAATATGTTTTAAACATGAATGTTTCACTATATTTATTGTGAGTTTTATATAACTCTAATTATTATAACCTATAAGAAGTTTTAACTTAACTTCCACAAGAAAATATTATAACCAAGTCTTAATCCTTATAAGTTGTGTTGCATCTTGAGTTCCGAAAACATATTCATCTTCATCCACACTAAGAGTTACATAGTTATTATTTTTTGTATTCCAACTCACACAAATTTTCCCCAAAAAGAAAACTACACCAGATGTGGATATTATATAATGCACACTTACTTCCCAATCAACACCTATATGACCAAATAAATCAATTATTCATGAGATGTGATATTTGATTCTGATTTTTTATACCATAGATATATATTAGAAATAATTTTCCAGCCAAGATATGAGATTATTTTGGAGTAATTTTTAATCTTTTCAATAAGTTAATAACATAAACAATGTCTGGTCTTGAAGTATTCAGAAATAAAAAACTTCTAACCACCTTCTGAAATTCTTTAGAATCCACTTCCTTTCCTTCTGGATTGTTGGAAAACTTAGTTCCAATCAAAATTGGTGTGAAAATATGTTTTTAATTGTCCATGTCAAACTTCTTAAGAATTTACTTAGCATACTTAACTTGAGATTGAAGATTTTATTTCTTGTTTTTTGATATTTGGAATCCAAGAAAATATTTAATTTCACCAAGAATAGAAATTTCAAAAAAATATCTTCATCTATTTTGAAAACTTTTCACAAGATCTTTCATCATTCCCAGAAAATATAATATTATCAACATACAAAATTACAATGAGATAAACCTACTGATTTTATTTGATGTAGATACTATTTTCAACTCTTCATTTCTTGAAATTAAACCTCCTTAATTAGGAACCCAATTTGGAATACCAATATCTCCAATATTTCTTCAATCCATACTAGGATTTATTCAACTTTCATACATAAATTTCATCTTTTCCAATTACAAAGATACATAGTTGTTCAATAAAATATTTTTAATCAAGTTATCCATTGAGAAATAATGATTTCACATCCATCTGAATTTTTTTGTAAATTTATTATAAAGAAATTGTAAGAAAGTTTCTAATTGTTTATAACCTTGAAACAATAGAAAATGTCTCATCAAAATCAAGACCTTCAATTTATGAGTGAAATTTCCAAACCAATATTTCTTTGTTTCATATTGCTTCACCATATTTATTCAACTTGTTTTGTGTCACAAACTGACCCATGCTGGGGATTGAAATGTAACTACCCCAAGCCCACCTCTATAAGGCAGTGGGTGGAGAATAGCTTCGAAGGCATAACTAAATCGGGGATGCCTTTTCCTGAAAACCTGTACACATGCACACAATGGCCACTTTTCATCTCGAGGGTTCTCCGATGGAAACCTAGATATGGTTCTCAGCCCTCGGGCATCGATAATGCCCCCCCTCTCGCCTCCAGTCGTCCTTCTCCCCTTTCACCTCCCTGGACTCCCTTTCTGATTTCCCTCATATCTGTGTCTCCCCTAAAGTCCATGCTCTCTTCTAGGATGCTCCTTCGCTCCCTCTTTCTCTTCAAGAATTCTCGGAGGCTTCATTGCTCCTCAAGTTTTCCCTCGTCGCCCATTTTGGACATCGAAGAACGTCCCTGGATAGCTTCGATAGATTTGTTAACAACGCCTGGCCCCTGAAGTCCCGCGTCATGGTTGGGATGTTGGATTCACATCACTTTCTTCTTCGCTTCGACAGTGATGACGATTTGGCATTTGCTTGGTCCAAAGGTTTGAGTGCCTGTGATGGTTCCCACTACTTTATATTCATATGGGGTTATGAGTTCCACTGGAATCATGACCCACCGACTGCTGCGATCTGGGTTAGTTTCCCGAATCTCCCTCTTCCTTTCCAAAATCCATCTATTCTAGTGATGTTGGGTAGCCTCGTTGGGAGGTTCCTTTCTTTCGATGATCGTTCTTAGTCCTTCAGCCACCCTATTTCTCCTCGGATCGGCATGGAAGTAGATGTCTGAAAGGCTCTCATGGACTCCTTATGGATTGAGGTTGGTGTTGAATTCAGATACAAACAATCAATGTTTTTTGAAAGTTGGACAGATTTTTGTAGTTCCTGTTCCCGGCTGGGACACCTTCAGCGTGTCTACTGTTCGAACTATTTTGCTCCTGAAGTTGGACATCCTATGGATAGTACACCCTCCAATAGTGGTGTTCCTCTTCGGTTGGAGGCTCAACTATACATCCCTGACTCAAAGGCGGATGGTCCAGTTACATTCACCATTTCAGAGAATGCAGGAGCACCTCATGTGAATGGCCAAATCATGGATCCCTCCATTGCCAAGACAAAATCGGTTTACTCTGTTATTAGGGAGTCTCTGGGGACCATTGATCCTAAGTCTCCCTTCCAGAGTAAGGGAAGGAGATCGAATGAAAATCCAAAGGTGGCTGATATTTTTGGTCGGCTAAAACAGAACCTGGGTTTGCAGTTGCAGGAGCCGGGAGCTACTGAGGAATAACAGGCCTGCACTGGCTCTGAGCAGTCATCTGCTACCAAGGATACACTGGAGATGAAGAAAATCACTCAAAATGAGCATGAATGTGCTGCAGTAGAGGCTGGAAAGGAGGCCGAACCTTCTGGGAATTCAAAGGAGGTGCCCCTGTTGTTTACCGAGGTGCCCTCTCCTGATAAAGGGAGTCCTGAGGAGGGAAGGGTGACAGAGACTCCTAGGACACAGATGGTGTCAAAGGTTTCTGATTCAGTTCATATTTTAGGGATTCAGGAGGAGGGGAGTGTGTTGGGCCCCTTGGATCTAAACATTCTCCAACCCCCATCCTCTCTAAAGGATAAATCTACAGGGCAAAACAAGTGGCTCCCCTCTGAGATGAGCAAGAAGGTTGGACTGAAGGCCCCCTCTGAAGGCCCTAGGGTATAGATAAAGAACCAATTTGATTGTTTGGTGGATCAAGTTCATGTAAGGATGCATGAGGAGGATGATTCAAGGGATGATAACTTCAGCCAATTATCAGCGGACAACTGGGATTGTTTCCTTGGGAAAGGTCCGCACAACCCTAGAAGGAAGAAAGGGAACAAAGGAAAGTGTGATTCTGGAAAATTCATTGTGGTTCAGGGGAAAAAACCAAAGGGACATAAATACTATTATTACCTGCCAAAACCAATGGAAAACAGGTCGGCCAAGAACGGTGGGAGCAAGGGCAGAAAGGCCCCGCAAGACAGAGATAACGGTGGTCAAAGAAGAGAACCAAAGGTAATAGACGAAGAGGTAGGGGAATGCTTGAAGCTCATTTTCCACTCCAAGGAAGAAATGATTGAGAAAGACATGAGGCCCAACACCTCGAATGAGGAAATTTATAGAATTTATTAAAGAAGGTTACAATTTGAGGCCACTGAGGAGTAGGAAGCGTGGATTGACAAGCAAGATCGAATAATTGCTCGGGGTTTTAATAAAGGTAAAATATCTCTGGAAGAATTCATCTAGACAATGGACAGGATGATCTCACATCTTGAAGAACTTCTCAGGGAGGATCCAAACACATAGGTTAGCACTTTGCACTAGGAATTATATAGAGTGGTTGATTCAAAAAATCTTAGTATGATGTTTAACAATTTTGTGAGCTCCTTTAACACGTAGTGGTTTTGGTTTTCCGAACGATGGTTTCCTACTTTCCCTTAAAGTGTCTTTTAAATAAAAATTTATATTTGGAGTGGGGTGTACACATGCACACATCTAACTCAATGAAAAAGTGAAGAGGGAAATAAGAAAAAATGAAACACTTCTATAAAGTAGACCAAGCAACCATGAACCTCTAAAAAGTACAGAAGTATGGTAATGTATACTGAGAAGTAAAGGGAAAAAATATACGCCCAACTAGAAATATATCCAAACTTGACAAAACTAGAAAAGAGTAAATAGATGAGAGATCCTAGCTCCTATATGCCAATCTATTACCACTATACGCTATCCAAGAATCTAGTATCTCTAAGCTCCTCTAAATTCATTATTGACCTGTCCGTCGTCTGCAAAAGACACAACACATGTGGGTGAATCCTATGCAGGGGTGAGTATATACATACCCAGTAGAATTCTCCGAAAGGGTGAAGGGGGAGTAGTAAGAGATACACATGAAGGGAAAATAATATATAGAATAAGGTACAATGAAAGAGTACAAATCTTCCCAACAAGATAGTGATAGAAAGATCATGCAAGCATAAGGGGATAAACACAGTGAGTAGATAAACTACCCCTCGAGCCTTTACCACCTATAATAGGAGAGTATACTCATCCAACCATGAGAATCTAAACACAGAAATCATGTGGTATACCCTATGCATCTTCACCTCTCCTATAAGGAGGCTATCCAAATCCAAGTTGTGAATATAGAAGAAAGAATATATATATATATATATTCTTAATCAAATAATCCCAAATGAGAGAGTGAAGGGATCTCCATATCACAACTCAACCTATGAAGAGGAGTCACCAATAGTTACAAAAGGCTGTCAACAAATCCCAACATCCCACATGCCTTCCTTGAACACACAAGTCTAAGGAAATCAATCACCAAACCTTGATACTGTCCTCATTGGGATGAACTAACTCATTCACACAGTTTTAGGTCACATCATAAGAATGAATCTTGGTGGGTAAAGTGTTCCTCTTCCTCGTGAGTCCAAGGTTACATCAAACCACATCTTATCACTATGCTGCAAAGTCAAGGGGCCACAATCTCTAGGTAAGGATCCCATTCTATGGTATGATAGGAGGGTCCCACTCTTCAAGCAACTAAGGAACTCCATTTCCCAACCTCTATAGAGGGTAATTCTGAGGAATATCATTGGGGAACTTCACTACCCAGCCCTTTTGATGGTTAATGACCAGAAAGGTTATCAGGGACCTCCAAGGCCCATCCCTTCTGGAGGTTAACACCGAAAAAAACCTTTAGGGAACTCCACTTCTCAACCTTGATGGAGGGTAGCACTCATAAGAGGTCTTGGGGGAACTCAATTTCCCATCCCTGTTGGAGGGTAATGTCTGAAAGAGCTATTGGGGAACTCCATTGCCCAACCCTACTAGAGGGTAATGCCCAAAAGATCTATTGGGGAACTCTATTTCCTAGCCCTACTAGAGGGTAATGCTTGGAAGAGGTCATAGGGGAACTCCACTACCTAGCCCTTTTGGAGGGTAATATCCAGAAGTGCTGTCAAGGAACTTGACTTCCCAACCCTACTGGAGGGTAATACCCAGAAGAGATCATCATGGAACTCCATTACCCACCCATGTTAGAGGGTATTTCCTGAAAGAGGTCATCATAGAACTGCACTACCTAGTCCTTCTAGAGGGTAACACCCAGAAGAACCATTGGGGAACTCCACTTCCCAGTCCTACTAGAGGGTAAATCCCAAAAGAATCTGTTTATGATGATCTTACCTGATCAATAACTTCATCGGGGCCAACTTAAAAGGTTTTTCCCAAAATATTTCACATCATATCTCTAAATCTACAATTTAGTGGACTATCACATTCTATGTGAAAAAACACTCAAGATAGACTACTCATGAGCCAAAATCCAAGTTCAAATGAAGGAGATACAAAAGTTTGAAGTCTCCTAAAAGGAACTCAAGGGGAACACGACGTGTGAGGGGACCCACACTATGTGTGGTCATGCTTCACTGCCTTCCAAAGTCCTTAGTTGGTACAAGGATCCCTATCCGTGTGTCAGTAAATTCCATGCATATGGACTACACGACGTCTCCATGAAACATGAGAACATGCCATATCTCAGTGGCCATGACGATGTACCAGACCTCGTATCCATGTGTCGGACCCCATGTCTGTGTTGCAAAAACCATGTCTGTGTGGTCGGTCACATGGTCTGGACAACTAGGAATATAATATATGGTCTGTGAGGGAAGAATAAATTCAATGTCATCCTTATTTTCCCTGAAACCCTAGCACTTCTATTGAGGTAGGCTACACACTGTGTGTTCAACTTGAAACACGATGTGTAGTTGGGTTTTCCATAGAAACTCCAGATCTAGAAATATGGTCTTCACGCTTTGGATCATGCCCCACCACTATAGGTTCCACCTCGATTCCCCCCAAATCTCATGGATCTAGCTGTGATTCATGCTTATCGGCCATCATTCTCTAGAAATCATCCATCGTTTGTTGTGGGGGTTTCACCATCCATTCTGCATGCCGCCAATGATCCTAAGTTTGATTTCTTAATGTTTTAACACCAAATCGTTCATTCTCACCTCAAAATGAACCAATATCTATGCTTTTCTTTCCAAAATGTTGTCATTTCATAGATCCTTTGTAGATCTGAGGGCTCGATTGAGCTTGGTACCTCATGGTAATCATCGAATTGAGAACCATGAGGATTACAATAATGAAAAATGCAAAGAAGTGAGGGATAAAATCCTCAAAAAAAATATTTTAAACATCATTGGACAAGATTTATTGGTCGACAATCAAGAAAGGGAACTGGGGTTAGATAAAAAAATTGATAAAAAATTGAAAACTGGTACATGGGATAATGCAAAGGTTAATATATGGAATAGATCAAAGAAAAAATAGATATCTACACAATCATCTAATAATAAGGGCAGAAAACCACATATAAAGAGTCCTTCTTTAGATTTTATTTCTTGCTAATGAAGAACATATGCAACAACATAAAATGGAGATCCATTACACTCGTCAATCGATCTCAATTTGAATTGATCTAAGGATTTTTCATCAATCAATATTGATTCTTCATAGGAAGGAGGAATAGAGAGATCCTCTAATATTTAGAGGATTGTAAGGATAACCCAAGACAACTGTCTATAATGATATATTTATAAATGTTTTAGTTTAGGTCAAATAAATTATTTAATTAATTAAATAATTAAATAAATACACTTAACTCACTACCGATGAGCATGGGGTCTGAACGTACCATTATGACCAATTTTATATTGTTCCTAGGGTAAACAGTATGTTCTAGACCCAATCATGGTCATAGATTTCTGATCTGATTATCCATTTAAGAGTTATCTAATTTTCTTTGAGAATTTGTGCATGTACAATAAAATAGATTTTTAATATTTTTTATAAAACCAATTATGGGCACACGAGGCCTCAGAATCACATGCAATCTTTGCACTTAGATCTGGAAATATATATAGAAATATTTCAAAATATTACATGGAAAAAACTGGGTCTCTACATCATTCCATTCTTTATGTTTTTGATCCCCGAAAAGCAAAACATGGAAAAAAACTTTGGATACTGAGCTCGTAATTGGCTCTTCCACTCCCAGGAACTCTCCTTATTGTTTCCATACTTCCACAATATATGAATAAAATGGTTGGTATATCCATTCAGGGTCTACTTTTGTCGATCCCCGATAACCACTGGGTGTTCCACAAAGATGGATTCATCCTCAATGTCTAGCTCGCCCTAGTCAATGATGTGCATGGGGTCATTCACATATCTCCTCAGATGAAACACATGGAAAACACCGTGCACCCACTCTAACTATGGGGGTAGGTAGAGGCGGTAAACAACCTTTCCAACCCACTGCATGATCTCAAATAGCCCAATGAACCTATAGGATAGGTTACCTCCCCTTTCAAACCACCAAAATCCTTATTGTGATAATAATATCAAGAAGAAGTCATCTCCCTAATCAAAATCCAAGGGCCTATGATGGTGATCTACATAATATTTATTTCTGCTCTAGTCCATCCTCACCCACTCACAGATGACTTGGGCTTTCTCCAATGTTGTCTACACCAATTCAAGGCCCACAAGAGATGAATTTTCAATCTATTTCCAACACAAGGGTGACTTGTAGGGTCTCTAGTATAGGTTCTAAAATGGTGTCATGCTGATGGTAGAGTGGTATTTGTTGTTGTATGAAAACTCTACTGAGGGTGACTTGAAATCCTCTTACATGCATCTCAACAATCGGGACATAAACTACATATCACGATGAGAGACAATCCCCGAGGGTAGTCTGTGAAGGATAACGATCTCCCGTATATACAACTTCCCCAAACTCTCCACGGAAATCTTCTCCTTGATATAAAGGAAGTGTTCCAAATTTATGAGTCAGTAAAGTATCACCCAGATGGAGTCATGGACCTTCACTGTGCATGGAATCCCAATAAAAAAAATGTAACACCCCAAGCTTCCACGATACATTTCCCTTTTAACAATGTAGTAGCTTGCATTTTATGCAACTTAGTGTTTTAACACACCACAACTAATAAAAATAGCCATTATGAATAGTAATACCCACTTTTTGAAATTTTATAAATTTTAATTTTCAAAATCGACTTAATTTTTGAATTCAGAATATCGAAATTAGATTAGGGTGAATGTTTGGTATTTTTCTGAAAACTTTCAATTTTTGATGAATAGTGAAAAACACAATGTTATTGTTTAAAACCGACTTTTTATTCAAGTAATTAGTTATTTTATTTTAATTTATTTTAGGTCAAAATAGATACCTAATACATATATATGTTCAATGTAATTCATTGAAGTCATTTTATAATAAGTTTAGATATATAAAATTTTATTGAACTTTTTACCGTCTTTTACCCACCTTCTAGGAGAATTTGCAAATTTTCATAAAACTAAATTTTACCCCTTATGTGAGTTGAATTTCAAAAATCCAAGAGAAACAGTTGAAATCATTAAGTAAATTTTGGTTCAATAAGATGAAAATAATTTTTGGTGAATAGTAAATTTTGACTTTTATTAACCACGATTAGAAGTAAATAGAGCAATTAAGGGTAAAAATGATATTATAATTATCCTAACACATTTGAGAATTCTATTGGATAAGTTTAATTCGAAAAAAAAAAACCTTAGGAAAAAAATATGATCCTCTTTGGTCCACTTGGATTAGATTAGGACATTTAATATTATTTTATTTAAAGAAGAGTTAAAAGAGTTAAATTCAATGTTTAATAACTAAACCATTTTTAATATAGGGTTAAACGCAATATAAATTATAATATAAATATTAATTAGAAAGATAAAAATATTTCCTACATAATGGTATTTTATTTAAAATTTTTAGACATTAAATAATTTAATTTATTTTTGACACAATGATGATGCAGTAATGACCTTAATAATGAAATATTAAAATAATTGATTTTATAAATATTCAAATAAAAGTAAATTGAGACTTTTGTTGAATTACACAAATTTTATAGGTTAATATTACATGTTAGTGTTGATTAAATAAATTTTATTCTAAGTGATAAAGTTTTTATGGCTTTCAAAAAAATAAAATACAAAATAGTTTCAAGATTGACATAATTGAGTTTTTAAAACAAATACTATATTATTAATTAATATAATATTCCTATAAATATAAGGTTCTTACAAAGGACTTATATATGGTTATATATATTAATACTGAACCACTAGGGATTCTCTTTTCTTGTTATAGTAATTTTATTAACCATATAATATAAAAATACAAAGAGACATGGTAAATGTCAAACTATTTAACTAAGAGATAAATCTAAAAGATAAGGTTAATATGGTGACCTAAACATGTATAAAACCTATTGTTTGAGATGTTTCCAAAATATTCCCACATTATCCTAGAAATAAATCATTTTTGAACCATTAGAAACCAAAAATGATTTTATTATAAAATAATATTTCAAGCTTTTCCTAAAGTGACCCTCTCCTCTCTTATAAAAGGGTACTTCCCCTCCTCTTAATTTCACACATCCAAAACCATATGGATTGGCCAAAACCTACCAAAATATCCTCTAAAATATCCTCCCTTCAACCTAGAGGACTTTCTTTGATCATAAATCCATCCTAAGGATCCCTTTTGATCAACTCAAAAAGAAACAGTTGAAGAAGAGGTAATAATTTCACCACCCTCTTTCAAGTTCTTTTATTCTTCCACTTCCTCTTTATTTGTTGTTTCCATACCAAAATAATCACTCCATTACCTTCTACATATTGTGATGTTATTATAAATATGGTAGAACCATATTATTTATTCTATCCATCCTATTAATGACAAAGTCACCTTACGTGCGTACGTACAACTTACTGTCTCCATGTCATGGTGTAGTTTGTTCTTCAAACACTTCATTATATGGATGGGTATAATAAAGAGTATAAATAATTTAAATAATAAATATAAAATGTTATTGATTATTTATATATGATATACCATCCAATTACAAACTATTTCACCATCAATATAATGATACTTTCGCTCGTGCGTAGGTACGGATTGCTGTCTCCATGAACGCAATGAGATTCATTCCCCATCGTAAACATTCAAGAATAATTTTCATTTTATGATTAAAAATAATATTTATGAACATAATATAATTATGTATATGAATCAAATACATCATATCCATAAAAAACATGTCTTACTTAACGAAGCATATAAAGTAAATCGAATCAGTTAACACCCAAAACGATGATACTACTGAAATATTATTAACAAAGAAATATTATAGGATCATATGTGATATCTTATTTATGTATATAGTTCTTGTATAATTTAATAACAATTTTTTAACTATTATATAGAAGGTTAACATACCATCGACTAAGGAAAAGTACAAGGTAAGGGTTAATTCTACAATCTTTTTACTTTTCTGAGGTTGTTAATACGTAAGTATATACTGGGACCTCTTTATCATCCACATCCATGTTTTCATAAAAATGTAATTCAAATTTTTTTTACTATTTACTAGAAAAAGGGTTAAAGTAATTTATACAATTATTTTACCACATATGTTTTGAAAGGAATATTTCTTTCGTTTTCCAAACAAGTTACTTTATGACCTTCTTGACAAAATTAAGGTAAGAATGTTTTTTTAATTTATATGGTGGGTGTGGATATTTTTCTCCATTATAACATCGTCAAAGCTTCCCATACAAGCTTATAATAATATTTTAAAAATAAGAGTTTTCTTTTATAATTATATGACTTTTAAATGATTTAAAAATAGAAAGATATATTTCTCTACAAAAAGTGTTGATTTCATCTATATCAACATACTTTGATGGATTTTAAGCTTGTTTGAAGTTGATTTATTATGATACAAATCTACCATATTGCATTGAAGGTTTTGTGATATTTTTGACTGTGGAAGTGTTATTTTTACACCATTCTTGTTTTATGGATAACATATTGACATTTCATATGCTGGTTTTAATACGAATGTTTATGTTATGTTTAAACCTTTTCAGTCGAGGAATGCATTGTACTTAGTAAGTGATGGGTGGAGCTCTCTATAGCTCCTAGATGCATCGGTAGGTCTCATGAGACAAACTATTGTCTTGCCACAAGGCCTTGAAAAAATATTATTTGTAGTCTTGGCACAAATCCTTGACTATGTTGTTATGAAGTCTGGCATTATGCATTCCAACATTATGAAATTAGCTATTGATATTACATGTGATTATTCAACTAGTAGAATATACATATGAATAAGGAAATGGAATTATTTGATTTATCTTTTCCATATTATGATTATGTTTAAGTTTAAAAGGCTTGTGTTTTAGTCTTATACATTTACTTAAATGTTTATGCTTATTCTTGAAAGTTCCCGCTATATTGTTATCCTTATTGAGCATCTGAGCTCACCCCTTTCTATTTTTTATTTTTCCCAGGATGTGAAGAAGTATATTATGACTGACCTACAGGGATAGTCTAAGGGATTAATGTGGTCAATGGAGATAATTTTGTTGTTTTTTTTCATTTTATAAAGTAATGTAAAACTTATGAATGTATCTAGTACTTCCAAGGCTACTAAATTGATCGGCCTTTTGGGATTTTGATCCCTTGTGACCTTGAAAATTTTATGTAATAATGCACCGAATCTAGGTAACTGGGGTCAAGGCGTTATAATTGGTATAAGAGGAAGTTTAGTAAAAACCTTGGAAACTAGATTTAGATAAACTCTGATTAGAGCACATTACACTAAGATAGACTTTGAGGATTGATATAGAAGAACTTCCCAGAATTTTGGTAATGTAGATATTTTGTGTATTTTCCAAGAAATACATCCTTGTCTGGATATGATAAGGTAGTGGTGGCTCTGGCACATATGTACCTAGGAGTGAAAACTCTGATAAGGAGTTTCAGGCTGGACCTGGGGTATCTTGGTATACGACAATGGGCCTTGCTGCACTCTTAGTTATGAAATTCCAAGTGGATATGCTTAGGATAATTAAAATTTTATTTAAAAACCATTATGACGTATTTATGAGTACATAACTCCTCAGAGAAAACATTTTTTTATGATTATGGATTATATCCATAAATTTTTCATTTTATGTTAAGTGTTTTACAAGTTTGGAATTATGTATTGTGATTCATAAACTGATCTTGTGTATTCCATTATTTAGAAATGATGCCTATTGGAAGGAATGGAAACTGTATCAATGCACATAATCCGTGTAGGGATTTCCATCCTACTCCAGATAATTATAGTGGAGATGGTGATGCAACTGGTGCTGATCATCTTATCACCATACTGGGACAACTCACTCAGGTTATGAATAATAACCTTACCCATATGGAGCACCCTGATCTACAATGTGGAGTATCAACATTAGACCGCTTCATGAGGTAAAAACCACCAACATTCAATGGGAGTACAAATCCATTAGTAGCTAAGCAATGGATAAGTTCCTTAGAGAAAATATTTCATGCTTTGGGGAGTAGTGAAAGGGAAAAAGTTTTCATGGAATTCTATCACCTCACGGGAGATGTAGATCAATGGTGGTCATTAATCCAAAACAAAAAGGAAGATGAAGAAGTATCTAAGATGGAATGGAGGGAGTTTAATGATATTTTATTAGAAAAATACTCTACTCGTGACCATCAAGCAGATATGGAAAGACAATTTTTGAGTCTGAGGCAAAAGGAGGATGAGAATGTCGCAAAGTATGAGGCTAACATTACAAGGTTAACAAGTCATGCAAAAAATTATATACGTAACCCAAGGTGTAAGATTGATCGATTCTTTGATGGGTTAAAATCATTTCTCCATTGAGCATTAGTCTCACAATCCTTCTCATCGTACGAATATATTGTCTCATACTATATCAAGACAGAAAAGAAATTATCTAAGTCTTATGAATTAAAAGAAAAGAAAGAGAAGAAGAAATCTGTTAATCACTATGGAAATGGAAATAAGGGGAATAATGGAAAAGTTAAATATCTATCCTTCGGTAAATGTTGGAAGAAACAACCCGGAACTTTCCTGAAGGGAATGAGAGTTTGTTACAAGTGTGGTGAAAAAGGCCACCAAGCTCGTGAATGCATGGGAAAGAAAGAGGCTGTCAATGTTGAATGCTACAATTGTAGATAAAAGGGAAATTATGAAAATTAATGTCCTATGCGCCAAGGGAACTTACCTCAGAAAAGGATAAGGGAGAAATGCCAAGATTATATGATCACTATTTCTGAGGTTGAAGCTCTGAAATATGTGGTGGTGGGTAATTTAATGGTTTCCTCAAGTATATCCAATTATTTATTTGATTCTGGATCATCACATTGTTTCATATCTTCCCAGTTTTCTAAGAAAATTATATATTTTCAATTTGAATTAACAAGGGAGTTGTCAGTAAAAACTCCTAAGGGGAGTATCATCGCAACAAAGTTTTGTAAATTAGTTCCCATTAGGTTATATAAATGTTTTTTATCTGCTGATATCATCACCATACCGATGATTGAATTTGATATAATCCTCAGAATAGATTGGATTTTGGACCATGATGTAAAAATTTATTCTAAGAAGAAGAAAGTTACAATTTTCGATGATGATAAGGAGTACTTTATCTTTAGAGTAGAAACGTCACCACCTGATCCTTATCTAGATCCACCTCCAGTAGCTCTACTAAATTAAATTATTGGGGAGGAAGATAATCAAATAATTATGGGTGAGGAAAATAATGTTTGAATAGAGGACTTACCTATTGTGCAAGAATATGTTGATGTGTTTTCAGGGGATTTACCTAGACATCCTTTAGAATGAGAAATTGAGTTTTCCATTGATTTAATTTCTGGTTCAAGGCCCATATCGAAGAACCCTTATAGAATGGCCAATATGGGATTAGTGTAACAAAAGAAACAACTAGAGGAATTGAGTAATAAGGGATTTATTCTCCCTAGTGTTTCTCTATAGGGATCCCCTGTCCTTTTTTTTAAGAAGAAAGACAGATCTATGAGGTTGTGCATTGACTATAGTGAGATCAATGTTATAACAATAAATAAAAAGTATCCCCTACCTTGCATTAATGATTTATTCAACCAACTTCATGGAGCTCAATATTTTTCAAAGATTGAACTTCGATCTAGATATCATCAATTGTGTGTGAAGAAGGTAGACATTTCAAAAAATATCATTTCAAACCAGGTACGATTATTACGAGTTTATAGTAATGCCTTTTTGATTAACTAATAAACCCTCTATATTCATGGATTTAATGAATAGAGTTTTCAAGGAATATATTGATGAATTTTTAGTGGTATTTATTGATGATTTCTTGGTATACTCAAAAAGATACAAAGATCATGAAAATCACATGTGCACTATTCTGAAAACCCTCATAAGAAATGAATTATATGGGAAGTTTAGCAAGTGTGAATTCTGGATTCAAGAGATTTCTTTTCTTGGCCATATTATCTCTAAGGATAGAATCTCTGTTGATCCTTCAAAGACCAAGGCAATCCAAGAATGGAAAGAACCAATGACTATAACTGAGGTACGCATTTTTATTGGTTTAGCAGGATATTATCAACATTTTGTCCAGAATTTTTCCCGGTTGGCTAACCCATTAACCAAGATCACTCACAAAGGGGTTAAATTTGTTTGGAAAAAAGAGTGTGAAGAATGTTTTGAAGAACTGAAGAGAAGATTAGTCAAAACTCCTATCTTGACTCTACCATCAGGGAACGATGGGTTTGTTATTTATAGTGATTTTTCAAATAAAGGACTTGGTTGTGTTGTTATGTTGAATGATAGAGTTATTGTTTATGCATCACGACAACTAAAAATTCATGGGGAAAACTATCCCACTCATGATCTTGAGTAAGCAGCTATAATCTTTACTCTGAAGATATGGAGACACTATCTCTATGGTGAAAAATGTGAGATTTATACTGACCACAAGAGTTTTATGAATATTTTCTCGCAAAAAGAACTCAATATGAGGCAAAGAAGATGGCTTGAACTACTCAAGGATTATGATTTCATAATACACTACCACCCAGGGAAGGAAAATAAGGTGGAATATGCATTGAGTAGAAAGGATCATAGAGTTTTGACCAAGATGAGAGTTGAAAGGGATCCTATTTTCATGGATCTAGTAAATATGGATATGGGAATAACCATGGAAGGTGAAATATCAATACTTTTTCAAATGGTTTCCAGACCATCTTTACTAGAAAGGATAAAAATTTCTCAGACTAATGATGAGGAGTTTCAAAAGAAGATTAAAGCTATAAATTATGAGAGATTGAGTGACTTCGTATATGAAGATGGAATTTTGAAATTTGGGAAGATACTTTGTGTTCCTGATATACCTGATCTAAAAAGGGAATTTTTGGATGATTCTCATAGCTCCAATTTCTATATACACCCTGGGAGCACCAAGATGTATATATATTTGAAGGAACATTTTTGGTGGGACAACATGAAAAGGGAGATTGCGGATTTTGTGTCAAGATGTATGGTTTGTCAACAAGTGAAAGCTAGAAGGAAACAACCAAGAGGATTCATGCAACCTCTTCCCATACCTGAGTGTAAATGGGATAATATTACAATGGACTTTGTCATGGGGCTACCAAATACTTCTAGAAGGAATGATGCAATATGGGTCATTGTTGATCGTTTTACCAATTCAGCACATTTTCTTGCTATAAGAGAAGATTTACCACTTGAACTTATAACAAGACTATATATTAATGAAGTTGTAAGACTCCATGGTGTACCCCTATCGATTTTTTATAATCGTGATCCCAATTTTACATCAATATTTTGGAGAAGTATTAAGAAGACCTTGGATACTGAACTTTATTTGAGCACTTCCTACCACCATCAATCCTATGGACAATCAGAACAGACTATTCAAACCTTATAAGACATGTTGATATCTTGATCACTTGACTTTCAAGGTACCTGGGATCAATATTTACATATGGTTGAATTTTCCTATAATAATAGCTTCCATTCAAGTATTTAGATGACACCATATGAAGCGTTATATGGAAAGAGATGTCGCACACCAAATTTTTGGGATGATGTTGGTGAAAGAAAACTCATAGGCCCAAAACTTGTTGAGGAAACAATGAAAAAGGTAAAGATTATCCAGACCAACATCAAAGAAGATCAAAGTAGGAAAAATAGCTATGTCGATAATCAGAGGAAGGATTTGGAATTTCAAGTAGGTGATCATGTTTTATTGAAGGTATCTCCATGTAAGGGTGTTATACAATTCGGTAAGAAGGGTAAATTGGGTCCTAGGTACATCAGACCTTTTGAAATTCTGGAACGAATTGGAGTTGTAACTTATTGTTTGGCAATGCCTCCAAGTATCTCCAAAGTTCATGATGTGTTCCACGTATCACTATTGAGAAAATATATGCCTGACCCAATGCATGTACTCACCTATGAGGAAATTGAACTAGAACCTGATCTATCTTATTGTGAAGAGACTATCAGGATTCTTAACACTAGAGAACAAGTGTTGAGAAACCAGACGACTCGTTTGGTAAAAGTTATATAGAGAAACCATAAGATGGAAGAGGCAATATGGGAACCTAATGAACTTATGTTGAAGAACCAGCCGAATCTTTTTATACAGTAATATTCTAGAAATTTCGAGGACAAAATTATTTTAAGGAGGGGAGAATATAACACCCCAAGATTCCACGGTATGTTTCCCTTTGAATAATGTAGTAGCTTGCATTGTATGCAACATGGAGTTTTAACACACCACGACCAATCAAACTAGCCCTTATGAAAAGTAATACCCACTTTTTGAAATTTTATAAATTTTATTTTTTAAAATGGACTTCATTTTTGAATTCAG
The DNA here is from genome assembly GCA_963277665.1 of Viscum album. Taxonomy (NCBI): domain Eukaryota; kingdom Viridiplantae; phylum Streptophyta; class Magnoliopsida; order Santalales; family Viscaceae; genus Viscum; species Viscum album. Next base: position 94,142,982 of record OY728139.1, on the reverse strand, counting down.
AATATCAAAATTATCTTAGGGTAAATTTTTGGTATTTTTTAGAAAACTTTCAATTTTGGATGAATAGTGAAAAACACTGCGTTATTGTTTCAAACGAACTTTTTATTAAAGTAATTAGTTATTTTATTTTGATTTATTTTAGGTAAAAATAGATATATAATACCTATATATTTTCAATGTAATTCATTGGAGTTATTTTATAATAAGTTTAGATATATAAAATTTTATTGAAATTTTTATCGTCTTTTAACCACCTTCTAGGAGCATATTCAAATTTGCGTAAAACTAAATTTTACTGCTTCTGTGAGTAGAATTTCAAAAATCCGAGAGACACAGTAGACATCAGTAAGTAAAATCTGGTTCAATAAGATGAAAATAATTTTTGGTGAATAGTAACTTTTGACTTTTATTTACCATGGTTAAAAGTAAATATGGAAATTAAGGGTAAGAAATGATATTATAATTACCCTAACACATGTCCTAATTATATTGGATAAGTTTAATTCGACCAAAAAAACCTTAGTAATAAAATATTATCCTCTTTGGTCCACTTGGATTAGATTAGGACATTTATTATTATTTTATTTAAAGAAGAGTTAAAAGAGTTAAATTCAAAGTTTAATAACTAAAACTTTTTTAATATAGGGTTAAACACAATATAAATTATACTATAAATATTAATTATAAATCTAAAAATATTTCATACATAATGGTATTTTATTTATAATTTTTAGACATTAAATAATTTAATTTATTTATGACACAATAATGATGCGGTAATTACCATAATAATGAAATATTAAAATAATTGATATTATAAATATCCTAATAAATGTAATTTGAGACTTTTGATGAATTTAAATAATTTTATAGGTTAATATGACATGTTAGGGTTGATTAAATAAATTTTATTTGAAGTGATAATGTTTTTATGGCTTTCAAAAAAATCAAATACTAAATAGTTTTAAAATTGACGTAATTGAGTTTTTAAAAACAAATACTATATTATTAATTGATATAATATTCCTAAAAATCTAAGGATCAGCCAAAGGACTTAGATAATGTTATATATATTAATACTTAACCACTTGGGGTTCTCTAGTCTTGTTATAATAAGTTTATTAACCATATAATATAAAAATACAAAGAGACATGGTAAATGTCAAACTATTTAACTAAGAGTCAAATCTAAAAGAAACGGTTAATATGGTGACCTAAACCTGTATAAAACCTAGTGGTTGAATGTTTTTTGACCCATACCAACCTTATAATCTAAATAAATCATTTTGAAGCCATTATAAACTGAAAATGATTTTATTATAAAATAATATTTCAAACTTTTCTTAAAGTGACCCTTTCCTCTCTTATAAAAGGGTACTTCCCCTTCTATTAATTTCACACCTCCAAATCCATTTGGCTCGGAAAAAACCAGCCCAAATATACTCTAAACTATCCTCTATTCAACCTAGAGGCCTTAATTTGATTATAAATCCAACCTAAGGAGCCCTTTTGATCAACTCAAAAGGAAACACCCCAAGAAGAGGTAATAATTTCACCACCCCCTTTCAAGTTCTTTTCTTCTTGTACTTCCTCTTTCTTTGTTGTTTCCATACCAAAATAATAACTCTAGCACCTTATAAATAATTTTATGTTATTATAAATATGGTACAATGATATTTTTTATTCTATCCATCCTATAAATGACAAAATCACCATACGTGCGTACGTACGACTTACCGTCTCCGCGTCGTGGTGTAGTTTGTTGTTCAAACACTTCATTATTTGGATGGGTATAATAATGAGTATAAATAATGTAAATAATAAATATAACATGTTAGTTATTCTTTATATATGATATACCATCCAATTATATACGATTTCACCATCAATATTATGATATTTTCGCTCGTGCGTACGTACGGATTACCGTCTCAACGAACGCGATGATATTCATTCCCCATCGTAATCATTCTAGAATAATTTTCTTTTTATGATTAAAAATAATGTTTATGAACATAATATAATTCTGTATATGAATAAAATACATAATATCCATAAAAAACATGGCTTAATTAACCAAGCATATAAAATGAAACGAATCAGTTAACACCCGAAACGATGATACTACTGAAATATTATTAACAAAGAAATATTATAGGATCATATATGATATCATATTTACGTATATAGTTCTTTTATAATTTAATAATTTTTTAACTATTATACAGGAGCTTAACATACCATCGACTAAGGAAAAGTACAAGGTAAGAGTTAACTCTACAATCTCTTTACTTATCCGAGGTTTTTAATATGTAAGTATCTATTGGGACCTCTTTATCATCCACATCTGTGTTTTCTTAAAAATGTAATTCAAAATTTTTTTACAATTTACTAGACTATGGGTTAAAGTCATTTATACCCTTATTTGACAACATATGTTTTGAAATGAATCTTTCCATCATTTTCCAAACAAGGTACTTTATGACCTTTTCGACAAAATTAAGGTAAGAACATTTTTTTTAATTTATTCAGTGACTGTGCCTATTTTCCACTGTTATAACATCGTCGAAGAATACCATACAAGATTATAAGAATATACTCAAAATAAATGTTATGTTTTATAATTATATGGATTTTAAATGATTTCAAAATAGAAAGAGATATTTCTCTATAAAAAGTTTTGATTTCATCTATGTCAACATCCTTTGATGGATTTTAAGCTTGTTTGAAATTGATTTATTATGATACAAATCTTCCATATTGTATTAAAGATTTTGTGATATGTTTGACTGTGGATGTTTGATTTGTACACCATTCATGGTTTATGGATAAAGTATAGACATTTCATATGCTAGTTTTATTACAAATGATTATGTTATGTTTAAACCTTTTCATATGAGGAATGCATTGGACTTAGTAAGTGATGGGAGGAGCCCGCTATAGCTCATTAATGCATCGGTAGGTCTCATGAGACAAAATAGTGTCTTGGCACAAGGCCTTTACAAAATCTTATTTTTTAGTCTTGGCAAAAGGCCTTGAATATGTGGTTATGAAGTCTAGCATTATGTATTCCAACATTATGAAATTGGCTATTGATATTACATGTGATTATTCGACTAGTAGAATATCCATGTGAACAATTAAATGGAATTATTTGATTTATCTTTTCCATATTATGATGAATTTTATGTTTAAAAGGCTTGTGTTTTAGTCTTATACTTTTTCTTAAATGTTTATTCTTATTCTTGAAAGTTTACGCTATATTGTTATCCTTACTGAGAATCTGAGCACACCCTTTTATATGTTTTATAATTCCTAGGTTGTAAAGAAGTATATTATGACTGACCTGTAGGGATAGTCTAAGGGATGAATATGGTAAATGGAGATAATTTTGTTGTTGTTTTTCATTTTATAATTCAATGTAAAACTTATGAATGTATCTAGTACTTCCAAGGCTACTAAACTAATCGGTCTTTCAGGATTTTGATCCCTCATGATCATGCAAATGTTATATAATAAAGCACCAAATCTAGGTAACTAGGGTCAGGGCGTTACAAAAATCCATGGATATTCCATATAACTTCCACATCAGGATCTCAAGAGGCTAAAACTAACCTACCGAAAATTGGTGCTCATCCTTCACCTTCTGAAAAGTGAGGCACTAAGAGATGAAATCAGCTACATTTCTTCTCATACCAGACCACCAAAACTGCCACTGAATGTCTCTATACATATTCCCCACATCAGGATGTACAAGTAGGGAATAATTATTGAATTACTACATTACCTCCTCTCACAAATTGACAGGAACGACTGTTCTCCCCTGGAACAAGATGGCATAATTCCATCTTTTAGAATATCTATATGGTGTGTCGCCTATGGATATTTGATCCTGTAAGACCTCACAGTCAATGTTCTCATAGCTAAAACTCTCTCACATGCTCGAGGATTAAAGAAGTAAACACCATCAACTAATGAAAAATTATACCCTCCTACTCCACCAGGGTCAGCCACAGGGAAGATAAATGCTCCGAAGCATCCTACACCAGGCGAGCCTAGGACTTACGGCTAAGGGAATATGATAAAACATTGTTATTTTCTAGATTATATACTATATTGAAGTCATAGTCCAACAAGAACTCTAACCATTATTTCTGTCTCAGGTTCATGTCTCTCTAAGTGAAGACGTACCATAAACTTTAGTGGTCTGAGTAAACCAAAAAGAACTCTTCCAGAAGATAGTGTCTCCACATCCTCAGGGAGAAGACTATAACTACTAGATCTAGGGAATAATTCACATAGTTATGTTTATGGGGTCTCAACTGCCTCAACCTGCATACAATGACTTCCTATCACTGCATCAACACACAATTTATCCCAGCTCCCGAGACATCATAATACACTACGAACTCAAATACTTCCTCTGACAGTCTCAATATAGGATCAATCATTATCCTCTGCCTCTACTACTAAAAGGAACTATAATATTACTCAGACTAGGTAAATGGCGGCCCTTTCCATGTTAGGGTGATCAAAGGGGTTGTGATACTAGATAATTCCACCATAAATATACTGTAGTACCCCCACCAAACCAAGAAATCTCCAAACCAATAACACATTATTGGGTGGATCCCAAGAAATCACAACTTCAATATTCACTAGATCCATGGATAAACCATGTTATGAAATGACATACCCCAAAAAGTAAACCTCGTGTATCCATAACTATCACTTTTATAGAATTATGTAAAGCTGGTTCTCTCAAAGAAAATAAAGAACCATCCTCAAATTCTCTTCATTATCCTCCTCTGATGCAGAGTAAAAGATTATGTTGTCAAAGAAGTGAAAAATAAACTAGTCCAAGTACAACTGGAAAACCAAGTTCATTAAATACATGAAAATGGTGGGGGAATTTATCCCAACAATGGGCATCACTAGGAACTCATATTGTCTACAACGAAATCGAAATGCCAAATTTGTAATATCATCCTTGCGAACCCTTAACTAGTGGTAGCTAGACCTAATATCGATCTTCAATAACCATCTCATTCCTTGCAATTGGTCAAATAGTTCATCAATAATCAACAAGGGGTACTTTTTCCTCATTGTGGGTTGGTTTAGGTGATGATAATCAATGAAAAACCGTAAGCTCTTGTCTTCCATTTTCACGAATAGGACTAGAGATTCCCAAGGGGACACACCAGGTCTGATGAAATGTTTCTTACAATGGACCTCCAAATATAACCATAGCTCCCTAATCTTGGTAGGTGACATATGATATGCTACAAAATATATCAGGGCGGTCCCTGGATGCAAGTTGATGAAAAACTCAATATACCACCTCTAAGGTAGTCCCAGAACGTCTTTGGGAAAGAAAAACATATAATACTCCACAACTAAAGGAACCTAAATTCATAAAGAGAATACTACACTAAGGAATACACTCACCAAATTCTAGGTGATATACTTAAACCTTATACTCACAGTATCCACTTATCCTGCCAGGAGATCTCTATCACTAGAAAAATATAATCTCATCCCATCAGTGTGTAGGAATCCGATTTTTTTTTGCAATGATAATAAATCTAGGCTCAGATCATGGAAAACCAATCCATACCCAAGATTATTTCATAGGGTTCCATCGTGATGATCAAAACATCCCATGTGAAACTATCTCCTCCAAGCGATAGATCACACTGTCAGTAGATGAAAGACACATAAGAAGCATTCCCTATAGGAACCTCCAGACAAATCTACCATGCCGGGAACTCTACTAGGAGATCTAGATATTTCCCCAAGATTCAAGAGAAAAATTAATGATATACACCTATGTATAATAATACTGAGGAAATTGTATAATAAACACATATTCTACCTTGAATTATATCATGCACTGTGGGATCAAAGATATCCAAGGCTTGCAACTGTCCACAACCCCGACCGCTAGCTCCCTGAGCCTGATGTGGGACACCTGGTGGTGGTGGGGGAAGGATATCATAGCATCATCATCCACTTGTAGCTCCTAATTCTCCTATTCTAGATTCACTTCCCTAGGGACCACCCTATCATTTCCTGGGAGATCCCTGATCATAGTGCTACCTCGTCCATGGTGGTCCATCAACTATCTGTTTGGGATGGTCATCACGTATGGTCATGTAGTCTCATGCTATGTGACCTCGCTCATCACAAGAATAACAAAAACCAACCTCGAGATACCCTGGTTCTCTACCCAACCCTAGAATTGTGTAACCATGTGCCCGAGCCAACTCACAAAAGGGTTTCCTGTTCCAAGATTACACCAACTGACACCTTCTAGCTTCTGCAGACGACTTAGCTCTACGATGCCCATTGAAATCTTCAATTGTGTTTCATCCCTTTGATAGGAATCTTTCTATCACCTGTTCCCTCTAAAACACTCCATAATATATGGGTATGCACAGGGTAACAATTCTTGACCATATATCTCTACAGAGTCCCCTATCAAAATTTCATGCTCATAAGTAGCTATCCCAAATCATGTCAAGAGAGTAGTGTGTATGGCTTGTCAAACTCACCGCAAACTCAGTCACTATTATCCCTCCCTGCTGAAGCTCTAAGAGCTCCTGAATCTTGATTTTGTGTAAGGAGGAGGGGTATTACTCCCCATAGAATAGCTGCTAGAATTCATCCCTTGAGAGTGTCGACTCATTATGTATTTGCGTAACTAGGCTCCACCAATTCCCAACTACTATACAGAAAATACTAGCTACCAGTGCCACCACCTGATCTATCGGTGTTCAGATGATCCTAAATACACATATCACTTAATCCTGCCAATACTATACTACCTAAGAATATGGATCACTATAGAACCTCATCGTCCTTTGGTGTTGTAACTCATGGAGTGCGCTAAACCGGAATTCATCCTTAGCCTACTCTGTTGGGATGATCTGCTACTCAAAGGGTGGAGGTGCTGCTACCTTCCCACCTCGAGGAATGGGGTCACAAGATGGACCCTGAACTAAGGCCTCGTCACTCATAGGTTCATGATCATGAATTAGATCCTTTATTCTGAATGGTTGTCATCACAGAGGAATCCTGAAAGTTACCAAGGAGTACCACAATCAGATGAGAACACACATATATATCAACAACAATGGGGATATGGCTCAAGAAGGACAATGAGAGACTCAATCCTATAGTATGCATATACCTTTGATCCCTACATTAAATGTCTCAACATGATGACTTTATAAGAAGGTAGTAAATGTCCTGGTGAATGGATACGTCAGCCTCTCGTACCGTCATTTGGCTCCCTGGCCTAAGAACCGTACTGGAGACCTTTTGAAAAAAATTCCCTAAACCCAACCAAATCATCTTAAAGGTAAACATATGAAAAATATCCCAAGTAATGAAATTTCCTTGATAACAATATTTCATGAAAAAACCCAAGACAAGGCTCAAGACACAACTACCCTAAGACCACCTCCATAAGCCATAGGGTGGTGACTAGAACTGAAGGTATACTAACGGAGGGAGGAATTTTCCTAAAAAACTATACACATGCACACAACCAAATCATTGAAAAAGTACATAGGGAAAGAAGAAAATATTCAACAATACTATAAAGTAAACTAAGCATGCATGAACCTCTATATAGTACAAAAGTATGGTAGTGTATACTGAAAAGTAAAGGAAAAAATACATTCCCAACCAAAAATATGTCCCAACCTAAAAAAACTGGAAAAGAGTCAATAGTAGAGAGATCCAAACTCCGGTATCCAAAGCTATGGCCACCGTACACGGTCCAAGCACTCAATATATCTAAGATCCTATGATTTCATGCTTGGCCTTTACATCATCTCCAAAATACATGACATGTGTCGGTGAATCCCATGTAGGGGTGAGTATAAACATACCCAATAGAATTCCCCAAAAGGGTAAAGGGGGAGTAGTAAGAGATACAATTGAATAGGAAATCAACAGATAGAAAAAGGTACAAGGAAATATTACTACTCAACCCAACAAGTGAGTGAAAGTAAACTCATCCAAGAATATGGGTATATACAAAATGTGTAGATGAACAACCCATCAAGCCTTCAATACCTATAGAATATACTCATCCAACCATAAGAAGTTAAAAAAAGAAAGCACGTGGCATACCCTACATATCTTTACCTCTCTTGGAAGGAGAGTATTGAAATCCATGGTTTGGATTTCAAATAAATAATATATATATATATATATATATGATCATTCAACGAATCCCAAATGAGAGAGTAAGGGGATATCCATCTCACAGCTCAGCCTAAAAAGAGCAACCAAAAGTTCCAAAAGTCGATCAACAAAGCCCAACATCCCACACTCCTACCCTGAACACATAATTCTAAAGAACTAAATCACTGCACCTTAATACTATACACTTTTGGTGGCAATGAATTTCCCACATGGTTTTAGGTTGTGTCATAAGAACACATCTTGGTGGGGAAAGCATTACTCTTCCTCATGAATTCAAGGCTACATCAAACCACATCTCATCACTATGATTCATAGTAAAGGGGATAGAATCTCTAAGTAAATATACCATGCCCTAATACAATAGGAGGGTCCCAATATAATAGTCACTTAGGAACTCCATTTCCCAACCCTGTTGGAGGGTAACACTCAGGAATATCATCAAGGAACTCCACTTCCCATACCTACTAGATGGTAACTCCCAGAATGGTCATTGAGGAACTCCGCTGCCCAAACCTGCTAGAGGGTAATTCTCTTAAAGAAACTATCAGGGAACTCCACTTCCCAACCCTGTTGGAGGGTAACACCTAGAAGAGGTCGTCAGGGAACTCTACTACCCAGCCCTAATGGAGTATAAATCCTTAAAGTGCCATTAAGGAACTCTACTTCCAAACCTTACTAGAGGGTAATACTCAGAAGTGGTCATCATGGAACTACACAACCCATTCCTACTAGAGGGTAATTCCTAAAAGAGTCATCAAGGAACTCCACTGCCCAAAATTGTTGTAGGGTAACTCCTAGAAGAGGTCATTAGAGAACTCCACTACCCAGCACCGCTGGAGGGTAATGCCCGAAAGTTTTAGTCGAGGAACTCCACTACCCAGCTCTGCCAGTATGTAACAACTGGAATATCCATTAGGGAACTCCACTACCTAGCCCTTCTTGAGGGAAGTACTCAGAATAGTATACATCTGGTGAATATACATGATCAATTCCATCATCGAGGTCTCCTAAGAAGGTGTATATCCTAGAAAATTTCACATGATATCTCAAAATCAACAATCGAGGGTACCATCACATTATACGCAAAAAAAAACTCTGGATAGGCTACTCACAGGCAAAAATCGGAGTTCAAACAAAGGAGATACAAATGTTCAAAGTATTATGAAATGTAATCAAGGGGAATACGACATGTGAGGGGACCCACACAGTGTGTGGTAACACTTCACCACCTTCCCTTGTCCCCATATAGTACATGTCTCCCTATTCATGTGTTATTACATGTTGTGCAGGTGGACTACATAATGCGTCCATGCAAAAACTGGACCAGGACATGTCACAATGGCTGTGTCTGTGTACCAGACCCCATGTCAGTTTACTATACACCATGTCCATGTGGTCGACCACATGGTCTGGACAACCAGGAAGAGAATACATGGCGTGTGAATGAATATTACATGCCATGTCATTCTTATCTTACCTGAAACTCTGGTGCCACCACTAATAGAGGATACATGCTATGTTTTCATCCTAGAACAAGGCATGTATTCAGGTTTTCCTCAAAAACTCTAGATCTGAAAATATGATCTTCAGACTTCAAATCAGGATCCACAACCATAGATATCGACACAATTCCTCTTGAATCTAATGGATCTTTCCACGATTCATTCTTTCCATGAATCATTTGCTAGAAATTATCCGTTTTTCATTGTGAGGGTTCCTCCATCCATTCTACACACCTCCAATGATCCTATTTTTGATTTATTGATGTTTAAAAATAAAACCAGTCATCCTTGCCTCACAACGATCCTAGATATATTCTTCACTCACTAAACTATTGTCATTTCATAGATCCCTATTATTTTGGGGGCACAATTGAGCTTAGTGTTACCCGGAAATGGTCGAACCAAGAACCATGGGTATTTCACCAGTGAAAAACATGAATCAGTGAGGGAGAAAAGCATCAAAAATAGAGTTTTAAACATCACTGGCCAAGTGTTCTTAGGTAACGATCAAGATTGGACACCTTGGTTAGATAAAAAATTGATAAAAATTGAAAACCAATACATGGGATCATGGAAAGTCAAATACAAGGGGAAGATCAAAGAAATAAGAGAGATCTACTCAATCATCTTATTATAAGGGTAGATAACCATATATAATGAGTCCTACCTCAAATTAGATCACCCAACGATGAAGAATGCATGAACCAACATTGAATGGAGATCCATTTCATTTGTTAATTGATCTCGATTTGTGTTGATCCAAGGATTCATCATCGATAAATATCGATTCATCAAAGGAAGGATGAAGAGAGAGCTCCACTAGCATTCACAGGATTTTGAGGCCAACCCTGAACAAATCACTATAATGATATATTTATAAATGTTTTAACTTAGGTGAAATGAATAATTTAATTAATTAAATAACTAAATAAATCCACTAAATTCCCTACCAACAATTGAGGGGTATGAACATCCCATGCTGAACTATTTTATATCGTACCTAGTGTAAACACCGCATTCTAGACCCAACCATGGTCTTAAATTTCTGATCCGATAAACTATTTAAGAGATATCCCATTTTCTTTAAGAATACATGGATGTACAATATGAAATATATTTAATATTTTTATAAAATTAATTTAGGGCACACCGGGACTCAGAATAATATTCTATCTTAGTGCCTAGCTTGGGAAATATATATAGAAATATTTCAAAGTCTTAAGAGGAAGACAATGGGTCTCTACATTTTGGAACACCCATTTTATACAAATAAAATTATTCTCATTTGGTTTGGGTATGAGTTCCCATGTATCATTCTTCTCAATCCAGTTCAAATATTCATTCATAGAATGAATCCACTATAGATTCTCAAAAGATTCATTAATATCTTTTAGATCAACTTTTGAATACAAATAATTATGTGAAAAAACTTTGATGTTATCATTTTTTAACATTCTTATTATTGATAACCAATGCTGTTTTATACTTTCACCTGTTTCCTCATCCTAGGATGAGATGTATGAAGTTCTTCCTCAACACTAGAAAAATTTGAGTATGATTCCTTAATCTGGGTGGAATCACAATTGTTTGAATTATTTTCATGTTGCCTAAAAATAATTATTTCACCTTCTTATTTTTCATTTTATACTTGTCTTTGTGAAATATATTCCTCAACTTTTTCAAGAACTTTTACATCAAAAGAATCAACTATTTTTTATTTTTCTTTATAGAAAAATCTATATCCTCTTCTATCAAAAGCATATCCATGAAAAATTCCATCAGCACCTCTTTAATCAAACTTTAAGATATTTCCACCTTTGTTCTTTATGATTCAGGAAATCCTGAAAACTCTTAAGTGATTCAAACATGAAATTTCATTATAAAACACTTTATAAGGATGAATATTATAACTTGGTCTATAGAAACACCGATTATGAATATAAACTATTATATTAATCACCTACCACTAGAAGTGGTGAGAAATACCATGTTCAATTATCATTATATTCCTCATATCAAATAAACTTCTATTTTTCCTTTCAGAAACACCAACCTATTGTGGTGTGTATGGGGAACTGAACTCATGAAAGATTTTATGTTTTTAAAGATAACTTCTGAATTATTCAATTTTGTATTCACCTCAATTATAATTTCACAACTTCTTCCTAGAATATACAAATTATTTATATTATCTTATCCTAAAATTCTTAATAGTATTTAGATCATCTGATTTTTGTTTCAAATACATAATAAAAGAATTTGATTAAAATCATCAATGAATGAAATGATGTAATTATCTATAAAAGTTTATTTTTTACTCATTGGCCCAAAAATATCAGAATGAATTTGTTATAGGGGATGAGTTTAAAGAATTTAAACTTTTTTATGAATAGAGTTTTTACTCTCCCATTTTTAAAAAATTTAATAACACAAACCTCTTCTTCTTTTCATACTAGGAATATCCTAAACATTGTATGGATTTGAAAACTTGCACATATTTTTATAACACATATTCCCCAAACATTTATTCCACAACTAATTCTGTTTTATAAATCTTAGTTAACATGAATTATATACATCAACGACTTGAAACAATTTTCGTTTTGTATGTTGTCCTCTTATAACAACTTTTCCATGTTCAAATATTTTCACAAGAAAACCATATTTTTTGAAAAAAAAACTTTATAACCTTCATCACAAGGTTGTGAAACACTCAAAAAGTTTTGTCTCATCACAAAAAAAAACAAGACCTTTTTGGATTTTAAATTTTCTTCCCCAATAATATCAGATGAAACACCTTTAATTCTAAGAGATTCATTATTGTCAAACATAGCCATTAATTCTTTAGATTCTTTCAGATTATTTTACAACTTTAGGGTTTCTATCATATATAAGGATAACCCAATATCGAAAATATATGGTCATTCTTATTTTGTACCTTTGAGATCATTTTACACTATAAGTGAAATTTCTTTCCCTTTATCTTCCATCACATACGTATTTTTATAATTGTTATAAACATGTTGTTGTGCTAGTAGAAAAACAATACATCCTTTAGCAAGATGTTTAGGCTATTCGAATCTTCCACAAATAGTTTTCCGAGGCTGGAACCTATTTTCAACTTACAAACCAACTTTTTTAGAATTAACACTTTGAGAGGATTGGCTCCCCTTGAACTTTTCTTCCTGTAAGTCTAGATATAATTGTATTATTGTTGATTTAACCAAAACAAATTTTTTATGCCCAAATCTACTACAAAAATAGAATTAGACATAGAAAGAATATTTTACTCTATAACTTCTATACACTTTGGAGTTGCAAACATGTTTTCAGTAACTTTATTGACTTCCACGTCCAAATTTTATTGAGCCCTAAAATTTCTATTATCACCTAGAGTATTCTTCTTGAATTTGGATTTTGTCCAAACATTAACAGAATCATAAGTAGTGTCAACCTTTGTTTTAGACAATGAAATTTTAGAAACTTCTGAGTTTAAAACATTGTGGGTCTTGGACACATATATGATTTTCTCATCTTTATTCTTATTAGGAACATATTCAATTTTATTTTCAACCTTTTAAGATAACTTTTATTGACCTTTCTCTGGTTAAAAATTTCTATAAATTTTAAAACTATAGATATAGAGTTATTTAAAATTGTAAACCACTGCTCAGATTTAGAGAACTTTTGTTGAATAAGTTCCAATTATTATTACTTTTATTTTATCTTTAATTCAAGATGTTAATTATGATTCTTTCCTTTTTCTAGTGATTTCTTCAAGAAATCAATCCTGTCCAACAACTTATATTTTTCTTCAAGAAATTATTCTTGATCATTTTCTATAGAAATTTCCCTTTTAAACTTCTTTATTTCCATTTAAAATATTACAATCCTTATTATAAATTCTTTAAACTCTCTATTCATATGAAATTATAATTGAGTCTCTTCTTCTTTAAAACTAATTCTTTCATCACCAAAAAAATAATTCATCATTAAATTTTACAACAATCATGTTTTCTCTAGTAACTTCACTGGATTTTTTAGTTTCAACTTCACCATACTCATATTAATCATATTTATACAAAAAATAACATCCTTTTGGATTGGAGAACTTGTTATCTTTCCCCATGGAATAGGTTTTTGATTTGTAAGCATGCTTCTTCCCAGATATTCTTGGATTTCTGTCACCTTCATCGTATTCTTATTCATATTTTCTTGAAGTAAAATTTTGAAAAAAAATGATAAACAAATACATATTCAAAAGAATTTAGATGTAACTTCCCTTTGTAATGTCTTGCACCAATTTTTACATTTTTAGAAAAAAAGGACTATAATTCATCAAAATTGTTACTAACCTCATTTTCTTATTTAAAATAACCAACTTGTTCATCTTAGAGAATCTCCTTATATTTTAATTGTTTGGAATCTTTGAAGGAAATTTCTAGATCAAAATTTTCTTTTATTTTCATAGCTTTATCCCTTATCATTTCATACTTGATGAGAGTTCTGTGAAGGTCATACAGAGATAGAGTTTTAGAATCTCTATCTTCCAAAGATGAAATGTTGGAATCTAACTTTTCAGGAAGAATTCCTGAGATCTTTTCAATAATATTTTAATCTTCCAGCTTCTCACCAAGACATATTATGGTTATAATAATATCAATCACCCTTGTAAAGAAGTTACCAATATATTAAAACTCACCCATTTTGAGATCTTCATACTTCAATCCCCAGATTTAAAACTTTTCCTTCTTCAACTTCATATTTTTTCATAGATATTTTTCAAATTCTCCAAAACAGTATTGGTTGTTCAAAATCCATTAAATCTAATAAATTTAACTTCATACTATGATGAAATTAATGCATTATTAGCCCTTCCATAAATTTCTAGATTCTCTTTATCAACAAATTTAAGCGTAATATTTTCAACAGTAGGAGAAAATCCTAATTTAGAAGCTTTAAAAGTATCATAACCCAAATAAATAAGATATCGAAACATTATATATTTCTATGTAGGATATTTATTTCCACAAAACAACGAAATTAATTTAGTTTTCACACAATATAAATTCTATAAAACAACTTATCTTCAAAAACATTATACAAGTAGAAAATAAAGGAAACCTTAACTATGATACTCATTGAAAAGGACCAACCAAGATAAATGTAATAAATAAGAGGGAGAGGGGCGAATCAATGATATCTTTTTATTTTATGTTATATTTATTGTATTAAAACATTCACCTCATGTTAAATATTTATCACTTTTTTGAAAATCAAACATTCAGACATCCACTATAACATTAGTATTAACAGGGTTCAATACTCAATAAGAGTAATTAGTCCTTGTCATAGTTCCAAAATAATCTAATACCAAACAATATACTTGAAAAAAAACTTTTTTGTGGATAAAAAAAGTAGTAAATAACCTTACACTTGTGTAGCACTATGATCAATAAAAAAATGAATGTGCTTCTTCTAGAATAAATGATATAAATAATTTTTTTAAAAAGATTAGATAACTTTACCAGTTGTTTCTGAACATGTCACCATGCTACCTCAAAAAATTCCAATTTTTTAATTCTTTATAACACAATTATTTTCTTACCTAGCAGCAGGTAAGAACAACTTATCAGGAATTCATACAAAAACTCATTCTAATTATTTAGTATCAAAACTTTAGTATTAATCTTCAATCTGTAAACAATTATGAATTTCTTATCTGGAAGTAGGTCTAATCACTTTTTTATTTTCATGAAACTGTCAGTCCAATTGCTTGTTCCGATCTGGAAAAACTAGACCACAACTTCTTATAAACAATTCTTCTGTCTAGAAAATGTTTCTCAATAAATTCTATCTAAAAAAACCATCTTATATTTTTTTCTAAAAAAAATCATTTATTTATCTCTCTCCCACATGTGAAGAGAAACAATGTACATTTTACATTGACCTCTATTTGTAGGTGCCTCCAAGATGAAAAGTTTGGTTAAACAATTTCATTTTCCCACTAATAAAAATTATAAAAACCTAAATCTCACATTTATTTAAACTTAATTTTTAACACTTATAAATTATTCTCAAATATTATGGATTATTATCAAACCTTATTAAATCTTCTCACAACTTTAGTAATCTTAAAATTTACAAAAAAATATTCTATTCAAAACTATTCTACTATAAAAATTATTCCAACTTCTATAGACTTCAAAACCTATAAAATGTCTGATGAAAACTTCAATATATTTTCGAAATTTATTCATTTTTTAAATATATCCCCATAATGATGAAAATACATTTGATGAAGACTATCCTCTTATGACTTATCCGTGTTAGTATGCATATGATGGACTGGTCTCTATTTCTCATACTTTGGATAAATGTCATTGCTTTTATGATTAATATTGACCTTACTAAAAAAAAATCAACACGTATTGAGGCCACACTATAATGATTCAGATCATATGAAAATGGTTAACTACAATGTTGTATATCATATGATTTATTGGTCTTTGAATCCCTTCTGATTTTTCAGTGCTAGTGACTCAGCTGACTAATCAACGTCAATAACTTCTCTACTCAATCACACTCAACAAATCTAATCTGTCCATTTGATTTGGATAGTCTAATGTTATTCCTCCAATGGAATTTTTCATCTAATTTTTATCAGTGTCTACTATATATCCAATGGATCAGTGTTAAAACATGTTTGATAGACCAGTGACATGATACATCTAATGGAACAATATCAACAATGACTTATTTCATCTTGAAACTCAAAATTGATGATTCATTTGATGAATTGGTTCATCTGATGGATTACCCTGTCTAATGGATAAGTTTATTAAGATTTTTTCAACTCTTATAATTTTGTTAAATTCAAACTCTCAGACACCAAACAATTTATGCATCTGATGATTCTAGATCTGATGATCTTCATCCAAAAAACATTAATTTCTTAAAACACCCAAGACTCTCATTTCACATTTCTTCAAAAAAATCCTACTTGTATCATGATTTACTCATGATTATAATAACATTGATATTGGAATAGAATTGTCTGAATAAATATTGAACATCTCAAAATACATTCTAAATCTAAAACAATTTCCCATTTCATTCTAAAAATTTTCATTTTGGGAAAAAATATGAGTCCAAAAACAATCTAACCCACAAAAAATATTTAGAAAAGAAAATTGAAATTAATGTAATTTCTTAAGAAAACTGCATCTTATCTTTTGAGTTAGGTATTGATTCTTCCAATCACCAATACATACAAAGTAAGGTGACTTCTCATAATGAAAAAAACTTTTAGAAACCACTTCTTCCAGTATCTGAAAAAAACATCCCGCAACTTCTAGTCAACATAGTCCAAACACATTAAACTATTGTCAGCCTATGGTAATATTAAGGTTATGATTATATAATATCTCTTTATATTAATCCCCAAAATCTTAATAGCTTCTCCAAGATATTTTATCTCAAACTGATCATCCACCTTCTCCTTCAACCCATCATTCCTCCATATACATGATCTTGTAATGAGAATGTCATCGATATACAAAAGAAATATTATATATACATCAAAAAAAGACTCTAAGTAGCATCATTGATCCATTAAACATTATTTTTAAGCATTTATTTCTCATGAATGAATCAAAATTTTTATTCCATTTCCTAGGTTCTTGATTTATTCCATATAAACTATTTTGGAGATTTCAAACCGAGTCCTCCTTTCCCAACTCAATACATCCATTTGGAAGATGAATATAAATATCCTCCTCTAAATCTCTATAAAGTAAATTAGTCTTTCAATCAATATTCTCAAGATATTAATCATCATATCCACTAATACTTAGAACTACCCATTTAGTGGTAATATTCACTACATTTGAGAAAATTCAATGAAACAAAAACATTATTTCTTTTAAAAACCACCCACCACTAGCCTTTCCTTGTATATCCTCTAGCCCTAATATTCTTCATTGACTTAGTATACCCATTTTTTATGTAATTATTTATTTCCTTATAGTAAAGGTGTCAAATCCTAGGTGTTGTTATCATATAATAACGATATCTACTCCTTCATATCCAACTCCCACTTATTTGACTCCTTTAACTACATTACCTCTTCAAAACATTATAACTCTCCACCATTTCTCAATAAAAAATAGTGTGAGGATGATGAATAACTATGAACATTACTTCTCAACCTTTTTGATAATCTCAAATCAACTTGATGATTAAGATCAATTTGTTCCAGTGTGACATGATTAGGTACACCATCAATCTGCACTTTCTCTAAGAACTATGATTCATTATTCCCACTATTAGTTTCAACATCGTAATGGTTATTGTATATGAAACCTTCATTAAAAATAACATTATATTTTTGTGACCATCTATTTATTATCATCTTAGAATCGATAACCAAACTCTTCATCACAATAGTCAATAAATAAATATTTATTAGACTTTACTTCCTAATTGTACCTTTCATTAGTTTCTATATGTAAATATTCTAAACAACCAAATACACGTAAATAGGAGAGTATTACCTCCTTTCCTAACTAGAGATCCTTAGTTATAAACTACCCCATTAGAAAAAATTGTCTCATATTAATGTGATATGTTTCTATGTTTACTAAATCTACCTATAAAGTATTGGAAAATCATTAGTGAAGCTTTCTACTCTTGGAAAATTCATTTAGTGTATTTTTCATCCTTTCAACTTCACCATTCTATTATGGTGTACACAGAAGAGAATTCTACCATAAAATTAAATTATTATAATAGAATTACATGAAATTATGACTACCACAATCTCCTTTATTATCAGACCTCAAGAATTTTGCTTTGACTCTGAGTCATTTTCCACTAGATTCATCCACTCCTAAAACATGGTAAATACTCTAGATTTTTTTTAGGAATTAAACTGATGGCTTCTTTGTCAATTGATCAATAAATGTCACATAATATTATGAAACTATAAGTGAATGCACTGGTGAATCCCCCCAAACATTAGTATTCACTAGGTATATATTCTGGACCTTCGTTGTACTACTTACTTTTATAAAAGATACATTATTCTACCTTCAAAAAAAAAACTCTTCACACAATCCAACTTCCACCAACTTCTTCTATGGTAGAATTTCTTTTTTTGAACCTTTATGCCCTTCTCATTCTTGTGGAATAACTTGTAGTTCCACAATTTTGAATCCTTGAAAGAATTTATTATTGAAATCACATCTATGAAAGTTTCCATCATATTATACAGGGTACCATTCTTTACTAGATGAGCTATGAAAATATTTCCATTGGTGATTTTACATGAAACAACAATAAAAATAATGATAAATAATATATCATTAAGTGAATAGATATAAATAATATTCCTTATCAATCTAGGAATATACATAAAATTTTCAAAAATGAGTAAACACCCACTGCTGGTCTTGATCCATCGATTACACATCCCCAAAATCTTCAAGGGTCTATCATCAGTAATATATACCTTTCCAAAACCTCTAGAAATATAATTATTTTGGAAACACTTCTCTGATGTGGAATAAAAATATGTCTTCAAGTCTAAAATCCAAGACTCTATAGGGTTATCCACACTCAACAAAAACTCATTATAGGTTACTTCATCTACAATGTTTACTGTATTGGTTTTAGGTTACTTTTGTTTCTCCCTACACTACTTCCAGATGTGTTATTTATTTCCACAAATCCAATAGGTAAGAACATTCCCCTTTTCCTTGTCTCTACTATTTCCCACTGATTTTAATTATCATATATAATTATATCACTGCACATATATACCTATTCCATCCATTTCTAGAGAAAAACCTAATAATATAACCAATTATCTTTGAATGTTCTCATTGAGGATCAACCCTTGCACATCCTTCAAAACTAGATTTATATTCCCTAATGAACTACTAATGACTATTACAATAGCTTCCTAACTTTTAGGTAATGATGAAAATACAATTAGTGCACATATCTCATCATTTAGGTTAACTCCAAAAAATTAAAACTGATTTGTGATAGTTCTGGATTAATTTACACGATTGAAAACAATATTTCCTTCAATCATCTTTAGATTGAACAACCATCACATTAGGTGTAGTGTTTTTAATGTAGAAGGATACTCATGCATATTTATGAGATATTTCATCAAACCACCATCTTATTCTCTTATATGACATTGAATGACATTTTTTTGGCCAACTTAAGGTGAAAAATCCCAAAACCTATCAATCTAGTAGATCCCATAGGGAATTCCCCATATATGTTGGATTTTTACCCAGAATAAGAAAAAAGAAAATATTTCTGATAAAGATTGTCTTTGATCTTCATTATCTAATAACTAAAATTAGTTTTGTTGAAATGATCAATATTTACCTTGCGTTTGTTCATATATACTACTCAAACCAGGAAACATGACCTAAATTTTCCAAAATCAACCTTTGACACTAGTTTTTGTGTAAAAAATTAGAAAAAACATAAATAAAAATATAATAAATGAGAGTAAAATTGAAAAAAAGATAAAATGAAGAAGTATAAAAAGAATATGGGACACAAATATGTAAATGGTTTGGGAAAATCCATAAGTCTATAGAGTGGTAGAATCACATCACTAAAATCAGCTGGATAAACTTTATATTATAATCTTAGTATAAAACCCAGCTCTAAAAGAGATCATAAATTAGATGGTGCATGAGTACCACTGACCATAAAACAAGTCCACTTTGATAAAATAACCAGTTTAAGGAAGTATCTAGAGAAAAATTACCCCCACCAACAAAGTCTAAGCTACTACAATTCCTTATCAACCAAGTATGTACTGATATAGTTCATTGTCAATGTCACTGTTCAACTATGCTATGGTTCAATTAGAGTTTTTACAGTGTAGAAAATTTAGGGAAGGGTCATTTAACCCCTGAACCCCTAAGAGGGGTTGTGATACCCTTTAAACCCATAATGATATAACCATGAAGGACTAAACATGGGATTTGTGTCCTTGTGTATAGTATGGGCCACTAGGTATTGGTCCAACATAATCCAAATATCGAGCTACACCAATCAATCAAATTTTAGTGGTTTGGAATGAGATTCTAGGTGATATACTTCCCCACCCATCTTATTGTCTCTCCTCTAATTTCATCTTGAATTATTAGGTTTAAGATGAATTATATCACCATATAATGGTTAAATTTAAGTTCCTAATGTGGATTTCATATATTTCTTGTAAAGGATATCTTAAAGTGTCATAAAAAATTTATTTTCCATTGTTTGATGAAACATATGTTGGGTCCTTGGTATCTTTAGGATTTTGACTAAATTTGGGTGCAATTTGTCCTCTACCTGAGTGTTAATTTTGGGGATTTTATGTTGAATAGTATTTAGGATGTGTTTGTAGGGGATCTAACCTTCTTTCTCGTGATTCAGGTGCCGTTGTATTTTTTAATGCTCGTGGACCCAGTGGAAGTGGACATGGGATTGGATGGATTTTCTGAAACATCGATTGAGGATGGGACAATGATGTTTATGATTATTTTAGTTATTTGGGTATTTTAAGTTCATTTTCGTTATTATTATATCTATCTACATATATATTTTATTGTGGGTGTTGGTCCATAATGTTAGGCTTGTATTGTGTGAGATAAATTGTCAACATGAACTGTATAGGTTGATAAACGAAACAATGATGGAACCTTGGTCAAACGAGTTCTATTGGAACTTCTTATGGAGTTTTAGTGGCACGAATTGGATATTATAGATAAAAATTATCCTTTTTAAATGAATGTTAAAAAATAGTTTTAGAAAATATGGAATTTCATGTAAAAGTGGTGATTTGAAGAAGGGTTTTGAAATGGAATTTCAAAACGAGTCTAGAAACATGATAGGATTTAATTCAAGGGAATGGTGGGAGTAAAATGAATTGTGATTTATTTTTAAATGGTACTAGAAGTGTATTTGACTTGTATTTTAAAGGAATAATCTGGGAAATGGTTTGAAAGTGATTCAATGTGTTTGAACTTATGCTATAGATGCATATTTTTCAAATCATACGTACTTATAACACTTTTTGATTGTGTTTCCATGTGTATTTTGATGCATTTATTATTTTGGTCACCCCATGAGAACTTATTTTCCATGATGATTAAAGTGTTTTATTGGTAGCCCTATGAGAACCATGCTTGTTGTATCAAAATGATGATTGGTCTGGATGGATGTTACAAACCCCTTGTAGGGTTGACTTAGATTTTGAATGTTTTCAAGACATGGTAATATGTCCCAAGGGACTAGTTCCCTAAATATGAACTGGAGATATGTGAGATGGGATGCATTCCCTATTTACTATTTCCTATGTCTACTTGATGTGGCCTCCTCAGAATTTGTGATAATGGAGTAATGTGTTTGATGTCCCCCCCTAGAGTTTATAGGGATGGGACTATGTGCTTGACTATGGTCTCCTCAAAGTCTATAAGGAAGGAATGCCATGATTTACTTGAACTCCCAAGAACATACAAGGATGGTTCAGTGTGCTTGTGGATAATGCATTAGTAGGCTTGGGTTGAGGACTACCCTAGGGGATGGTTCATGGTGTGATGTGGAACATAGACTATGGACCTCCCTCAAGTGACAGGGGATGGGTTGAGGCTCATGGATGTATGACCGTGATTTGATCCTTTAGGTAGTGGTTTGAGTTTTTGATGATTCCCCATCATTATTCTTTAGGTATGGGATGGAAATCATCTTGGTATCTTTAGTTATGGATCAAGTTATGGTACATGGTTACATCTTCCTTCAATTATATAGTAGAATTAGGTAGGGTTAGGTGTCATGGTGTCTTTGTTAGAACATTATGCCCTAACTTGTGTGATTTTATATTCATTTTATGTTATGTTTCAAGGTGGGAATATTTCACAAACACGACTGCACCTATTTATGCGTATTACTTGAACACTCACTTGATCACCAAAGTATTCAGTATTGTTGATGTATTGGGGATACATAATAGGTAATTGAACTTACCCCCTCTCGATGTACATGACATGGATTTTTTATATGGGAATAATTTCTTATTTTGTATTAGAACATAGTTATTTCTTAGATTTGGACACATTGTTCTGTCCATAGGTTATTGAGGTCATGGATACATTAATAAGTCATGTAAGTATTACTATCCATTATTCCATTTTTTTGATGCTTTTATGTTTAATTTTAATGTATAATATAGATATATTTTACTTCTTTATATTCTAGACTGCATGGGGATATGGGGATCCCAATTTATTGTCTATAGGGTTATTGTATTTCTGATATATAGATGGGGAATACTGAATTTTTGGTAGAATTTTATAATGAACCATGTGATCATTAGAGGAAATTCTCTCCCCATGATTATGTTAGTCTCTTTCCACTAGTTGGAAAACTTTGGTATATGGGGATGCATGCCTGAGGTCATTTAATATGTACACCCGGGAACCATTCAGGTGACCTAGGATAGTTTGTTACAAATTGGTATAAATGATGTGTCTTGGGACTAGGTGGTGTAGTTATATGAGTTGTTTTGAATGAAGAGGTAGATAAAATACATTCCTATCCGGTATGATATCAGTGAGACTAAAGTCACCAGGGGATTTATAGTTTTGGGACTAGTCACTCTTGGATGAGTGAGGTGTTATTTTTACCAAGAATCCCAATATGGGTTGTATGAGACTCACGATAAGTTATAAGGATCGGTTGGGATCCAAAGAGTTGTAAATGCATCATTGTAGTGGCATGCTTAGGGGTATGATAAAATCACTTATGGGAGGTTTTTTTGACATGAAACCATATTGAAATTGTAACACCCCAAGCTTCTACGGTATACTTCTCTTTGAATAATGCAATAGCGTGTGTTGTACGCAACATCGAGTTCTAACACACCAAAACCAGTCAAACTAGCCGTTATAAATAGTAATACCCACTTTTTGAAATTTATAAATTTTATTTTTCAAAATGGACTTCTTTTTTGGATTCGGAATATCGAAATTAGCCTAGGGTGTATTTTTTGTATTTTTATGGAAAACTTCATTTTTTGATGAATAGTGAAACCACTAAGTGGTAGTTAAAAAACTGATTTTTTCATAAAACATAATTTTACTGCTTCTGTGAGTGGAATTTCGAAAATCCGAGAGGCACAGTTAATATCAAGGAATAAAATGTGGTTCATTGAGATGAAAATAATTTTTGGTGAATAGTAACTTTTTACTTTTATTTACCACGGTTAAAAGTAAATAGGCTAATTAAGGGTAAAAATGAAATTAATATTACCCTAAAAAATGTCCTAATTCTATTTTATAAGCTTAATTCTACCAAAAAAAACCTTAGGAATAAAATATTATCATTTAGGTCCACATGGATTAGATTAGGACATTTATTATTATTTAATTCAAAGAAGAGTTAAAAGAGTTAAAATCAAAGTTTATTTACTAAATCATTTTTAATATAGGGTTATACATAAGATAAATTCTATTGTAAATATTCATTAGAAATATATAAAGATTTCATACATAATGGTATTTTATTTATAATTTTTAGACATTAAATAATTTAATTTATTTATGACACAATGGTGATGCAGTAATTACCTAATTAATGAAAAATTAGAATAATTGATATTATAAATAACCAAATAAATGTAATTTGAGACTTTTTATAAATAAAAATAATTTTCTAGGATAATATGACATGTTAGTATTTATTTAATTAAATTTTTTATAAGTAATAATTCTGTTATGATTTTTATAAAAATCAATTATTTAATAGTGTCAAAATTGACATAAAAGAGTTTGTTTAAAAACTATTATATTATTAATTGATATTAAATTCCTAAAAAATATAATGTTCTGAAAAAAGACTTATATCATGATAGGTGTATCATTAATGGACCACTTAGGGGTCTCTTTGATGTATATAGTAAGTTTATTAACCATATAATATAAAAATACAAAGAGACATTGTACAAGTGAAACTAATTAACTAAGAGTTAATACTTAATGATAAGGTTAATACAGTAACCCAAACCTGTATAAATCATATTGGTTGAGTGTTTTTAGACCTATAACCACCTTAAACTTTAAATAATCTACTTTGGAGCCATTAGAAACCGAATATTAATTTATTATAAAATAATATTTCTAGCTTTTCCAAAGGTGCCCCTCACCCCTCTTATAAAAGGGCACTGCCCCTTCTCATTAATTCACACCTTCAAAGCCTATTGGTTTGGCCAACCCCTGACCAAATACTCAATCAACTTTCATAATTTCATCCTAGAGGCCTTCCTTTAGTCAGAAAGCCATCCTAAGGAGACCTTTTGATCAAATCAAAAGGAAGATCCCGAAGAAGAGGTAATGATTTCACCACCCCTTTTCAAGTTCCTTTCTTCATCCACTTCTTCTATCTTTGTTATTACCATTCTAAAATAATGAATCCAGTATATCCTATATACTGTAATATTATTATAAATATGGTACAACCATATTCAGTATTCTATCCATCCTTTGAATGACATGTCACCATACGCGCGTACGTACGGCTTACCGTCTCCACGTCGTGGTGTAATTGTTTTTCAATATATTATTATTTGGATGGGTATAATAATGATATGTAATTCATGAAAATAATAAATATAACATGATAATTATTATTTATATATGATATACCATCCAATTATATATTATTTTAATATCAAAAGAATGATATTGTCGCTCATGCGTACGTACGGACTACCGTCTCCACGAACGCGATGAGATTCATTCTCCATCGTATCCATTCAAGTATAATTATCATTTGATGATTTAAAAATAATGTTTAAGGACTTGATATCATTCTGGATATGAATAAGATACAACCTATCCATAACAAACACGACTTACGTAACAAAACATATAAAAGAAAATGAGTAAGTTAACACCTGAAACAACGATAATACTAAGATATTATTAAAAAATAAATGTTAAAAGATCATATATGATAACATAATAATGTATATGATTCTTGTATAATTTAATAACAATTATTTCACCATTATACAGGAGGTTAACCTACCCCCAACCAAGGAAAAGTACAAGGTAAGGGTTTATTTCGCAATCTCTTCATTATTCGAGGTTGTTTATATGTAATAATCTACTGGGATCTCTTTATCATCCACATCCATGTTTCTTAAAAATGTATTTCAAAACATTCTTAATATTTTAAAGAATATGGGTTAAAGTCATTTATACCCTTGTTTGACTTTTTATAAGAATCTTATAAAGGAATCTTTCTGTCGTTTTCCAAACAAGGTGCTTTTTAACCTTTTCGAAAAAATTAAGGTAAGAATGTTTTTTTAACTTATACAGCAGGTGCGGCTATTTTCTGCCGTTATAAAATCTTCAAAGCTTCTCTTACAATATTATAAGAATATTTTCAAATTAAATGCGTTATTTTATAATTTTTGGACTTTTAAATTATTTAAAAAAAAGAGATATTTCTCTCAAATAGTTTTGATTTCATCTATGTCAACATCCTTTGATGGATTTTAAGCTTATTTTAAGTTGATTTATTATGAAACAAAACTTCCATATTGTATTTATGGTTTTGTGATATGTTTGACTATGGATGTGTTATTTTTATACCATTCATGGTTTATGAAGAAAGTATTGACATTTCATATGCTAGTTTTAATATGAATGTTTATGTTATGTTTAAACCTGTTCATATGAGGAATGAATTGGACTTAATAAGTGATGGGTGGAGCCCGTTATATCTCCTCGATGCATCGGTAGGTCTCATGAGACAAACTAGTGTCTTTTCACAAGGCCTTGGCAAAATCTTATTTGTAGTCTTGGCACGAGGCCTTGGCTATGTGGTTATGATAGTCTGGAATTATGCATTCCATCATTATGAAAGTGGTTATTGATATTGCATTACATGTGATTATTCGATTAGTAGAATATCCATGTGAATAATTAAATGGCATTATTTAATTTTATTTTTTACATACTATGTTGAAGTTCAAGTTTAAAAGGCTTTTGTTTTAGTTATACATTTCTTTAAATGTTTATTCATATTTATGAAAGTTTACGCTATATTGTTATCCTTACTGGGCATTTGAGCTCACCACTTTTATATGTTTTATTTTTCCCAGGATGTGAAGAAGTAAATTATGAATGACCTACAGGGATAGTATGAGGGGATAAGAGTGTAGATTATGGCGACTATGTTGTTGTAGTTTTCATTTTTATGATGTAATGTAAAACTTTATGAATATATCTAGTGTTTCCAAGGCTACTAAACTTATAGGCCTTTAGAGATTTGATCTTTCTTGTGATCATGCAAATGTTATGTAATAATGCACTGACTCTAGGTAACTGCGGTCGGGGCGATACAGTTGGCATCAGAGGAAGTTTAGTACAAACCTTGGAAGCTAGATTTAGATAAACTCTGATTAGAGCACATAGATTTAAGATGGACTTTTAGGACTAGTATAGAAGAACTTCCTAGAATTTTGGTATTGTAGAGATTTTGTGAGTTTTCTGAGCAATACATCCCTTTCTGGATACGAGCAGGTAGAGGTGGCTCTGGCACAGATGTACCTAGGGGTAAAACCCAAAAACACCGCTTTGAGCTAGACTCGAACGGGAACAGGTGCACGACAACAGGCCTTGCTGCACTCTTGGTTACGACACTCCCGAGGGATATGCTTATGATAACTATCATTTTATTTACAAATAATTATGACGAGTTTATGAGTATATAATTCCTCAAAGAAAACATTTTTATGATTATGGATTATATCCATAAATAGTTCAATTTATGTTAAGTGTTTTATAAGTATGGAATTATGTATTTTGATTCATAAACTGATCTAGTTTATGCCATTGTTTAGAAATGGCGCCTAGTGGAAGAAATGGAAACCATATCAATGCATGCACTCCATGTAGGGATTGCCCTCCTACTCAAGATAATTATAGTGGAGCTGGTGATGCAACTGGTGCTGATCAACTAATCACTATACTAGGACAACTCACTCAGGTTATGAATAATAACCTTACCCATATGGAGCACCCTGATCCACATCGTGGAGGATCAATTTTAGATCACTTCATGAGGAAGAAACCACCAACATTCAATGGGAGTAAAAATCCATTAGTAGCTGAGCAATGGATAAGTTCCCTAGAGAAAATATTTTAGGCTTTGGGGAGTAGTGAAAGGGAAAAAGTTATCATGGCAGTTTACCGCCTCACTTGAGATACTGATCAATGGTGTTCATTGATTTAAAACACGAAGGAAGATGATGAAGTATCAAATATGGAATGTAGGGAGTTCAAAGATCTGTTTTTAGAAAAATACTTTCCTCATGACCATCGAGCAGATATGGAAAGACAATTTCTGAGTCTGAGACAAAAGGAGGATGAGAATGTCGCAATGTATGAG
This sequence comes from Viscum album, assembly GCA_963277665.1. Lineage (NCBI taxonomy): Eukaryota > Viridiplantae > Streptophyta > Magnoliopsida > Santalales > Viscaceae > Viscum > Viscum album. The sequence continues at coordinate 94,114,789 of OY728139.1, read as the reverse complement.
GCTAACTTTACAAGGTTAGCAAGGTATGATGGAGATTATATACGTAACACAAGAAGTAAGATTGATCATTTATTTGATGGGTTAAAACCATTTCTTTGTCGAGCATTAGTCTCACAATCCTTCTCATCATATGAAGACATTGTCTCATGTGCTATCAAGACAGAGAAAGAATTCTCAAAGTCTTATAACTTTAAAGAAAAGCAAGAGAAGAAGAGATCTGCTGATCAATATGGGAATGAAAATAAGGGGAAGAAGGTAAAGGTTTAATATCCATCCTGTGGTAAATGTGGGAAGAAACACCCTGGTACTTTCTTGAAGGGAATGGGTGTCTGTTACAAGTGTGGTGAAAAATGCCACCAATCTCGTGATTTCAAAGGGAAGAAGGAAGATACCGATGTTCCGTGCTACAATTGAAGGGATATGGGATATTATGCAAATGAATTTCCTAAGATTCAGGGTAACTTACCTCAGAAAAGGCCAAGGGATCAATGCCAAGCTTATGCTATCACTACTGCTGTGGTAGAAGCTCCGAAAGACGTAGTGGCAGGCAATTTAATGGTTTCCTCAAGTTTAGAAAATGCATTATTTGATTCTGGATCATCGCATTATTTTATATCTTCCCAATTTGCTAAGAAAATTAGATATTTCCAATTTTATTTAACAAGGGAGTTGTCAGTTAAAACTCATAATGGAAGTATCATTGCAACAAAGTTTTGTGAATCAGTCCCCATTAGAGCACATAAATGTTCTTTATACGCTAATCTCATCATCATATCTATGATTGAGTTTGATATAATCCTCAGTATGGATTGGATTTCGGACCATGATGCAAAGATTTATTGTAATAAGAAGGTGGTTACAATTTTTGATGATGATGATAAGGAACACCTTATCTTTAGAGAAGAATCGTCACCACCTAATTCTTATCTAGATCCAGCCCCATTAGCTCAACTAAATTCAATTATTGGGTAGGAAGAGGATGAAATTACAGTGGGTTAGGAAAGGAATGTTCAAATAGAGGATGTACCTATTGTGAAAGAATATGTAGATGTGTTTCCGGAGGATTTACCTGGACATCCTCCAAAACGAGAAGTTGAGTTTTCCATTGATTTAATTCCTGGATCAAGGCCTATATCGAAGACCCCTTATAGAATGGACACTATAGAATTTGTTGAACTAAAGAAAAAACTAGAGGAATTGAGTAATAAGGGATTTATTCGCCCTAGTGTTTCTCCATGGGGAGCCCCTGTTCTTTTTGTTAAAAAGAAAGATGGATCTATGAGGTTATGTATCGACTACATGTAGATCAATGCTATAACAATAAAGAAAAAGTATCCCCTACCTCGCATTGATGATTTATTTTACCAACTGCATCGAGCTCAATAATTTTCAAAGATTGACCTTCGATCTGGATACCATCAGTTGTGTGTGAATAAGGAAGACATTCCGAAGACAACATTTCAAACTAGGTACAGGCATTACGAGTTTACAATAATGCCTTTTGGATTGACTAATGAACCCTCTGTATTCATGGATCTGCTGAATAGAGTTTTCAAGGAATATCTCGATAAATTTGTGGTGGTATTTATTGATGATATCTTGGTATACTCCAAAAGATACGAAGATCATGAAAATAACTTGTGAATATCTTGAAGACTATGAGAAGACATGAATTATATGGGAAGTTTAGCAAGTGTGAATTCTGTCTTCAGGAGATTTCTTTTCTTGGCCATATTGTCTCTAAAGATAGAATCTCTGTAGATCCTTCTAAAACCAAGGCAATCCAAGAATTTCCAGCACCTACGAGTATAACTGAGGTACACAGTTTTATTGGTTTGGCAGGTTATTATCGACGTTTCGTCCAGAATTTTGCCCGATTAGCTAACCCATTAATGAAGCTCACACTTAAAGGGGTTAAATTTGTTTGGAAAAAAGACTGTGAATAATGTTTCGAAGAACTGAAGAGAAGATTAGTCAATGATCTTATATTGAATCTACCATCGGGGAATGATGGGTTTGTTATTTATAGTGATGCATCGAATAAAGGACTTGGTTGTGTCCTTATGCATAATGATAAGGTTATTGCCTATGCATCACAACAGTTGAAAATTCATGAACAAAACTGTCCTACTCATGATCTCGAGTTGGCAGCGGTGATATTTGATTTGAAGATATGGAGGCACTACCTCTATGGTGTAAAATGTGATATTTATACTGATCACAAGAGTTTGAAGTATATTTTCTCACAAAAAGAACTCAACATGAGGTAAAGGAGATGGCTTGAATTACTCAAGGATTATGATTGCACAATACACTACCACCCGGGGAAAGCAAACAAGGTGGAAGATGATTTGAGAAGAAAATACCATGGAGTTTTGAACAATATGAGAATTGAAAGGGATCCAATTTTCATGGATCTAGTGAAGATGGACATGGGAATAACCAGGGAAGGTGAAACATCAATGCTTTCTCAAATGGTTGCCAAACCATCTTTACTAGAAAGGATTAAGAGTTCTCAGACCGATGATGAAGAATTTCAAAAGAAGATTAAAGCTATGAATGATGGGAGATTGAGAGACTTTGTGTATGAAGAAGGAATTTTGAAATTCGGGAAGAGGCTTTGTGTTCCTGATATACCTGATCTAAAAAGGGAATTGCTGGATTATGCTCATAGTTACAATTTCTCTATACACCCTGGGAGCACCAAAATGTATAGAGATTTGAAGGAACATTTTGGTGGGACAACATGAAGAGGGAGATTGCTGATTTTGTGTCAAGATGTATGGTTTGTCAACAAGTGAGAGCTGGAAGGCAACAGCCTGATGGAGTCATGAAACCTCTTCCCATACTAAAGTGGAAATGGGACAATATTATGATGGACTTTGTCATGGGGCTACCAAAGACTCCTAGAAGGAACGATGCAATATGGGTTATTGTTGATCGTCTTACAAAGTTGGCACATTTTCTTTCTATAAGGGAAGATTTACCACTTGAATGGCTAGCAAGATTATATATTAATGATGTTGTGAGACTTCATGGTGTACCCTTATCAATTGTTTCTGATCGTGATCCCCATTTTACTTCAAGATTCTGGAAAAGTATTCAAAAATCCTTGGATACTGATGTTCATTTGAGCACTGCCTACCACCCTCAAATAGATGGACAATCAGAACGAACTATTCAAACCTTAGAAGATATGTTGAGATCCTGCTCACTTGACTTTCAGGGTATGTGGGATCAATATTTACCTATGGTAGAATTTTCCTATAACAATAGCTTCCATTCGAGTATTCATATGGCACCATATGAAGCGTTATACGGAAAAAGATGTCGCACACCAACCTGTTGGGATGATGTTGGTGAAAGAAAACTTGTAGGCCCAGAACTGGTGGAGGAAACGATGGAAAAGGTGAAGGTAATCCAAAACCATATCAAAGCAGCTCAAAGTAGGCAGAAGAGCTATGCTGATAATCGAAGGAAGGATTTAGAATTTCAAGTCAGTGATCATGTTTTCCTGAAGGTATCTCCATGGAAGGGAGTCATACGTTTTGGTAAGAAAGGTAAATTGAGTCCCAGGTACATCGGACCTTTAGAAATTCTAAAACGAATTGGGGCTGTAGCTTACCGATTGGAAATGCCTCCAAGTCTCTCCAAAGTTCACGATGTGTTCCACATATCTCTGTTAAGGAAATACATGCCTGACCCAACGCATGTACTCACCTATGAGGAATTAGAACTGGAACCCGATCTGTCTTATTGCGAAGAGCCCGTCAAGATTCTTGATGCGAGAGAACAAGTACTGAGAAACCGGACGACTCGTCTGGTAAAAGTCTTGAGGAGAAATCACAAGATGGAAGAGACAACTTGGGAACCCGAGGTACTTATGATGAAGAACCACCTGAGTCTTTTCATGTGGTAGTATTCTAGAAATTTCGAGGACGAAATTATTTGAAGTAGGGGAGAATGTAACACCCCAAGCTTCTACGGTATGCTTCTCTTTGAATAATACAATAGTGTGTGTTGTACGCAACATCGAGTTCTAACACACCACAACCAATCAAACTAGCCGTTATGAATAGTAATACCCACTTTTTGAAATTTATAAATTTCATTTTTCAAAATGGAATTTATTTTTGGATTCGGAATATCTAAATTAGCCTAGGGTGAATTTATGGTATTTTTCTGAAAAACTTCATTTTTTGAAGAATAGTGAAACCACTAAGTGGTAGTTAAAAAACTGAATTTTTCATAAAACTTAATTTTACCGCTTCTATGAGTGGAATTTTAAAACTCTGAGAGACACGGTTAATATCAAGGACTAAAATGTGGTTCATTGAGATGAAAATAATTTTTGGTGAATAGTAACTTTTTACTTTTATTTACCATGGTTAAAATTAAACAGGGTAATTAAGGGTAAAAATTATATTAATATTACCCTAACACATGTCATAATTCTATTGGATAAGCTTAATTCGACCAAAAATAACCTTAGGAATAAAATATTATCATTTAGGTCCACTTGGATTAGATTAGGACATTTATTATTATTTAATTCAAAGAAGAGTTAAAAGAGTTAAAATCAATGTTTATTTACTAAATCATTTTTAATATAGGGTTATACATAAGATAAATTCGATTGTAAATATTCATTAGAAATATAAAAATATTTCCTACATAATGGTATTTTATTTATAATTTTTAGACATTAAATAGTTTAATTTATTTATGACACAATGGTGATGCAGTAATTACCTAATTAATGAAAAATTAGAATAATTGATATTATAAATACCCAAATAAATTTAATTTGAGACTTTTTATAAATAAAAATAATTTTATAGGATAATATTACATGTTATGATCGATGTAATTAACGTTTTTCGAAGTAATCATTCTGTTATGATTTTTACAAAAATCAATTATTGAATAGTGTCAAAATTGACATAAAAGAGTTTTTAAAAAACATATTATATTATTAATTGATATTAAATTCCTAAAAATATAAGGTTCAGTCAAAGGAATTATATCATGATAGGAGTATAATTAATGGACCACTTTTGGGTCTCTTGTATGTATATAATAAGTTTATTAACCATATAATATAAAAATACAAAGAGACATTGTAAAAGTGAAACTAATTAACTAAGAGTTAATACTTAAAGATAAGGTTAATATAGTAACCCAAACCTGTCTAAATCCTATTGGTTGAGTGGTTTGCGACCTATACCCACCTTAAAATTTAAATAATCCACTTTGGATCCATTATAAACCGAATATGAATTTATTATAAAATAATATTTCCAGCTTTTCCAAAGGTGCCCCTCACCCCTCTTATAAAAGGGCACTCCCCCTTCTCATTAATTCACACCTTCAAAGCCTTTAGGTTCAGCCAAACCCTGCCCAAATACTCTCTCAACTTCCATCAATTCATCCTAGAGGCCTTGCTTTAGTCATAAATCCATCCTAAGGATCCCTTTTGATCAAATCAAAAGGAAGAACTCGAAGAAGAGGTAATGATTTCACCACCCCTTTTAAAGTTCCTTTCTTCATCCAATTCTTCTATCTTTGTTATTACCATTCTAAAATAATTAATACATTATCTCCTATATACTTTAATATTATTATAAATATGGTACAACCATATTCAGTATTCTATCCATCCTTTGAATGACTTTTCACCATACGTGCGTACGTATGGCTTACCGTCTCCATGTTGTAGTGTAATTGTTATTCAATATATTATTATTTGGATGGGTATAATAATGATTTGTAATTCATGTAAATAATAAATATAACATGATAAAGATTCTGTATATATGATATACCATCCAATTATATATTATTTTAATATCAAAAGAATGATATTGTCGCTCGTGCGTACGTACGGACTACCGTCTCCACGAACGCGATGAGATTCATTCTCCATCGTATCCATTCAAGTATAATTGTCATTTGATGATTTAAAAATAATGTTTAATGAATTGATATAATTATGGATATGAATAATATACAACCTATCCATAACAAACATGGCTTATGTAACAAAACATATAAAAGAAAACGAGTAAGTTAACACCCGAAACAATGATAATACTAAGATATTATTAACAAAGCAATGTTAAAAGATCATATATGATAGCATAATAATTTATATGATTCTTATATAATTTAATAAAAATTATTTCACCATTATATAGGAGTTTAACCAACCCCCAACCAAGGAAAAGTACAAGGTAATGGTTTATTTCGCAATCTCTTCACTATTCGAGGTTGTTTATACGTAATAATCTACTGGGATATCTTTATCATCCACATCCATGTTTCTTAAAAATGTATTTCAAAACATTCTTACTATTTTACAGAATATGGGTTAAAGTCATTTATACCCTTGTTTTACTTTGTATAAGAAGTTTATAAAGGAATCTTTCTGTCGTTTTCCAAACAAGGTGCTTTTTAACATTTTCGACAAAATTAAGGTAAGAATGTTTTTTTAACTTATACGGCGGGTGCAACTATTTTCCGCCGTTATAAAATCTTTGAAGCTTCCCTTACAAGATTTTAAGAATATTTTCAAATTAAATGTTTTATTTTATAATTATTTTACTTTTAAATTATTTAAAAAAAAGAGATATTTCTCTCAAATAGTTTTGATTTCATCTAAGTCAACATCCTTTGATGGATTTTAAGCTTATTTGAAGTTGATTTATTATGAAACAAAACTTACACATTGTATTTATGGTTTTGTGATATGTTTGACTGTGGATGTGTTATTTTTATACCATTCATGGTTTATGAAGAAAGTATTGGCATTTCGTATGCTAGTTTTAATACGAATGTTTATGTTATGTTTAAACCTGTTCATATGAGGAATGCATTGGACTTAATAAGTGACGGGTGGAGCCCGCTATAGATACTCGATGCATCAGTAGGTCTCATGATACAAACTAGTGTCTTGGCACAAGGCCTTGGAAAAATCTTATTTGTAGTCTTGGCATGAGGCCTTGGCTATGTGGTTATGATAGTCTGGCATTATGTATTCCATCATTATGAAAGTGGTTATTGATATTGCATGTGATTATTCGATTAGTAGAATATCCATGTGAATAAGTAAATGGAATTATTTCATTTTATTTTTTCCATACTATGTTGAAGTTCAAGTTTAAAAGGCTTTTGTTTTGGTTATACATGGCCTTAAATGTTTATTCTTATTTATGAAAGTTTCCGCTATATTGATATCCTTACTGGGAATTTGAGATCACCCCTTTTCTATGTTTTATTTTTCCCAGGATGTGAAGAAGTAAATTATGAATGACCTGCAGGGATAGTATGAGGGGATAAGAGTGTAGAATATGGAGACTATGTTGTTGTACTTTTCATTTTTATGATGTAATGTAAAACTTTATGAATATATCTAGTGTTTCCAAGGCTACTAAACTAATCAGTATTTCGAGATTTGATCTTTCTTGTGATCATTCCAATGTTATGTAACAATTCACCAACTCTAGGTAACTGGGGTCGGGGCGTTATATAAATCCATATCAATCAAAATTAATTATAATATAAATGATTTTTTATCTCATATATTAAATAGGTTATTATATTAATTTGGGTATGAGGAGATTGGTATATTTATTTTTGTTGATCTTGTTTTTTATCTATAGGGAAATGATTTTTAGGATGGTAGTTTTTTATAAAAATATAGTTTTGAAAGAAAAATCATAAAGTGGAATGAGGTGCACATGAAATGGTTTTATATATTGGTTTTAATTGAAATTGATCATATATCCACTGATTTTGAAATGTTTTTTTTTGATTTTTAGGTTTTGAGGAAAAGTAAGGAAAATAGTTTTTCAAATTGTATTTTAAAGTGGTTAGAGATTTTTTTTAAAATGGATTTTTGAAAACGAGATTGGTTTTTAGGAAAGTGAACAGATAAGATGAGGTTTTTACTAGGTTTATCTTTGGTGAAAACCCTTAGATTCCAAGGTTTTTCTTAGAGGCTTGAGTGAATTTTGGTGTGTCATTTTTTAAATGGGGTTTTAAAAATAAGAAACAAGTTCCATTTAAAACTAGTTTTCTTATATTTTTGTTTGTTGGATAGGGTAATCAAAAATCTCTAATTGTGTGATTGGCTTGTATTCAATATTTTCTGGGAGACTTTAGAGTGAGTTTGGTGGGTAGGTTTTCTTCATTTGGTGTGATGTACAGATAGAGACCAGTTCCTAAGTAGATGAGTTTTCTAGATATTTGGGGTTGATGAGGAGATACCTAGGTCATTGGTTCATGATTTTAGATGTTATTACATAGGTATCTTTATGGAGGTAATTATTTTGGGATCATGGGTGGATTTTTGATGTTAGTATTGAGTAGTGGGATGTGTTTTAGTGGTTTAATGTATTGGAATTCTTATTTTGCGCTTTGAAGTTTTGCGGGTATGTGTTTTAGGTAGGTGATTCCATTGGTGGGGAGCACCCTTAGGTAAAATCATCCATTATTTTTAGAGTATTATGGTTGTAAGAACTATAATATTGGGTGAAATGGTTGTTAATACTTCAGTGTTTATAATCAAAAGGTATATTTGAGAACCATATTGTTATTTATTAATAAGTGTCTTATATTGTAAACTCAGGTGTGAGTTGGTCATTCTAACCAATGGAGTGAGTGATGGGACATTACGTAGGATTTCATAGGATCTATAATGGTTTGTTACATGTTTCATGGGGTGAATCCAAGTTTGTGACATAGTTCAGGGGGTGAACCATGTTTTTCGACATGTATCAGTGGGTGAAACCCCATTTTATCGCATGATTTAGAGGGAGAACCCCATTTTTTCACATGATTCATTGGGAAAATCATGGGAAAAAACATAATAGAGTGTAATTTTTGGGATCTGATTCCTAGTGGGAGAATGATATTATGGTATCATGGCTTGTGGGTGTGATTATGACCCATGTATGGAGTCGTTAGTGGGAATTTTGGGTTAAATAATGGTTTCTTTCTTTTGGGAAGTTTCCAATGTTTGTTGTGGACTAAAATAAGGAAATGAGTATGAGGATTATAAATGAATCTTACTCAAGAATTGTGATTTCATGAGCATCTTTGGGTGGAGACTTGGGAGTGGGAATCAGAATACTGGGGTGCAGATGGATCCGATTGATCTTCTTGTGTGGATAAAAATGGAATGGATATTTAGATGTTGTGTTGGATGGAGCCCATGTGTAGAGATATACTTGAGCATAGTGGAAATATTTGGTTCCCTGGAATCAATATTGTGGTTAGAGTTTCTATGGTTTGATGGTAATTCAGATTGGGAATGAATAAGAGCTTTGGTTGGAGTATGACAGTGGATATGCTCGGTTGAGAAACTGATTGGGGAATTACATTGAGTGTTAGGGATAGAACTTGGTGTGGGTGGTTGGATGATGTGATAATGTCTCTGGGATTGATACATCATGTTCAAGTGAGTGAAAATTCCAATTGGATTTTAGGCATATTGCTTAGTTGATGTAGTGAAGCATTGGTGGTTGAGGCTGAGTGATTTCCGGAAAAGTTAGTCAGGAAAGGAATGAATTGTATTTTTATATAGAAATAGATTTAGTGAGTTGGAAATGATTCAAGATCATCATTTAGAACATGGTTGGTGTGGTTCTGGTACTGAACTGGGCATTTTGAACAAAGATGATGTATCAAAGCTTTGTGTTTGGAGTTTCACATCAATTAAACGTTAGTCATTAGAGAAGAAAAACCAATAGTATGTTTTTGTTTGATGACCAAGCTAGGATAGGGTTCATGGTCATATGAATTCCATAACTTCTTGAGGATCCAGAGCATTATAGAGTAGAGTTTGTAATGAACCACATTATTATGAGTTGGAAATTCTCAAGGAAATTTGTATTTTTCATTTGGTGATGGGTTTATTTTGAGAACTGGGGATCAAACAAGTTTTCCAACAATTAGAACATCTATAACAGGTGTTTTTTGGCCTGATTTGGGCCTCATAGGACATCTTGGGGGTTGATCGCATAACGATTCACTATTCAATTCCACCCTTACACCGTTGTTTTAAACTACTTTTGTAACGAATATTCAAAATATAATAATAAATTTTACTTAATGTTTTATTAAATGAATTAATTTTTATCACTATTAAAAAGGTAAATTATACCTGTTTTGATATTTTAATTGAAGGTGGAGGTGATTTGGTGGCCCGAAGATCATCCAGAAGAAAAATGGGCCAAACTGCATGGCATCCCATAGACATATTTCTACTGTTTTGAATAGTACGAGAAATCCATGCATCCAAATGGGCTGATAATTTGTGGGCCGGTCCAAAATTTAATAATATATATTTTATCACAAAGAACCCAATCCTGATTCAGCTTCTAAGGGGCCCATCTGAACTGATCTGTCCAAGACACCGAATATGCACAAAGTCCAAAGTGTTGTTCTGTAATATGTCAATATATCGAGCTGTGATTGTCCAAATGATGCCAAACTTTTAGTGGGGATATTAAAGATGTGGGGATACAACTTTTTAGTTTTTTCAAAAACGATATATGACTTTCTAGTAGAATATAGTAATCCTCCAAGTGGTTTATCAAAATATGAGTGACCAAAACCACTTCCCATTTTGGCTATAAAAAGGAACCTTGGGCACCTCATTTGTAAGTTCAGAGAAGAAGTGAAGCTCTACCATTTTGGAGTCCTAGAGGAGTATCCTACTCATCCAATAAGTTTTAGAGGCCCCTATACTCATATGGGAATCAATAATGAAGAAGGAGTTCCACCCCAGCTTCCTCCTCATCCCGATGTCGAGCTAAATGGTGGGTGTTCTTTGTGAGGGAGCTACACACATATAAAGGGAGTTACATAACTTGTAAAACTACTTGTTTTATGTATTTTGGGTTTGATAACATTTCATTTATAAGTATCTTACTTTGATTTATCTTTGTTTTATTTAACTGAATGAAATGCTCTTTACTTTTAACTGATCAGTACAAAGTTTGAGTGCATGACTTGTGTTGTTCTCATTGGACTGCACAAGAATCCTTTTCTTCCCCACTTATTTGAGATTTAAATTTATTTTAGAAGATATTATACCATTCATGTGATCTGGACCTTGTCTATACGATTTTTATGTCATGGTTTGGCTCAACGTGCTTTGATATAAGAGCTTGGAAAGTAATCAGGATTCCAATTGATTTCAACCAAATAATTACATCAAACATTAATTAATCTCCAAGAACAATGAGCTTTAAATGTGTGAAGTGAACAAAAAATGAACCATTTTATCTCATAATTAATAAACACCACCTTTTCTTTCCAACTATTAAACTCTTTAATTAAGTCATTTCATCCTAAAACTGTTTTCAAAACCACCTCCTATTTAAGTACTTCTTATTAAAAAATCACACTCTAAACCCACCAATTCTCCTTGAGAGATGACCTAGGGTCTTCCCTAGACTATAAATTAACCTTAAAATCATAATCAATTTTCCACATCATGAAAACGCTGTCAAATTTTGGCACCGTTTCCAGGGAGAACTTTGGTTTTTAGTGTGTGTTTTTGATAAGGTTTTTCTATTTTTTGTGAATATTTAATTTTTTCTATTATACCTTTTCAATTCCTTTTTGTTATGATATATTTTTTGTGTAGGTTTGGTGAATGTTTCGTTTTACTCTATGAAATTTATCACCTTTCGAACCCGAACTGGAGAGGACCCTACGTCAACGACACCAAGACACACAAGACAACTCTTTGAAGGAGGACACACCGCACATTGAAAATCTTCCTCACCCTTCATCTTCTTCTGAAATTGACATCAAAAACTGAAATAAACTTGTGTAACATGGCTGGAAATAGTAGAACACTAAAATAACTAACCTCACCTGATGTTGATATTAAGACCACATACATTCAATTACAAGGTGAGGCACCCAATTTTGAACTAAAATCTAGTTTAATTCTTCTATTACAAAGATACCATGGACTTCTTGGAGAGGATCCACATAAGCACTTAAAAGAATTTCATACCATTTTTTCAACATTAAAACCTACTAATGTGGATGAGGAACAAGTAAAGATTTTAGAATTCCCATTTTCTTTAGAAGAAACTGCAAAAGATTGGTTGTACTTTGTTAATTCACCAATAATAGGTTGTACAGACATGAAACACATTTTTCTTGAAAAATATTTTCCATCCACTTGAACTATAAAAATAAGAAAGCTATTATACCATTAATTTGATCTAGACCTTGTCTATATGATTTTTATGTCTAGGTTTGGCTCAACGTGCTTTGATATAAGAGCTTAGAAAGTAATCGGGATTCCAATTGATTTCCCCCAAATAATTACATCAAACCTTAATTAATCTCCAAGAACAATGAGCTTTAGATGGGTGTAGTGAACTCATAGATAACCCTTTTATCTCATAATTAATAAACATCACCTTTTCTTTCCAACTATTAAAATCTTTAATTAAGTCATTTCATCCTAATACTGTTTTTAAAACCACCCCCTATTTAATTACTTCTTATTAAAAATGCACACTCTAAACCCACCAACGCTCCTTGAGAGATGACCTAGCGTCTTCCCTAGACTACAAATCAACCTTAAAATCATAATCAATTTTCCACGTCACAACAACGCGTTCAGGGGTTTGGGAGTATACTTGGTAATTCCTAGAAATGATATGATACTAATTCACTAATATAATGTCATTCAATCTATGAACATGTATTTCGTACCATGAATATTCATGGAGAGGGGACATACCCCATTCTTAGAGTCGGTTTAATCAGTGAACCTTTTTTTTGTTGCATGAAAGTTTGATTGCCCCTTTTTAGGGCCTTTTGGTATTTTGAGACCAAGCATCTTATTTTGGGATACTACTTTGGGGTTCCAATTATTTAAATCATCCAAAAGTGAGATATCCCAATTTAAATATTCTCCCCCTCTCTTCATGCATTGGTTTTAGGTGGATTTTTGGTGGCTTGACACATGATTCCAAGTGATATCCATCCAGTATTTCTTACTCTTCTCTCTACTCTAATTTTAGATTTAATGCCTAGGGTTTTAGATGAATTATTTCATTATATCATGGTGAAATAATCATGACTAATTGGTTTTTCATATGTTGCTCGTAAATGATTTCCTAAAAGGTTTTAAAAAAGTAATTGTTCATCATTTGAGGAAAGGTATGTTGAGTTTTTGATTTATTTTGGGTTGTAGATGTTTTTTGTATAGTTTTTACATAATTTTGGTATTAATTTAGGGATTTTTTGTGTTCCCTAGGATCAATGGTGCATAAAGAGTGGATCACATGTGGTTTTCCATGATTCTAGTGTTGCTGGACTTCTCAGTGATTGTGGACTTGATAGTGGTTGATACAGGCTTGAATATATTTACAAGAACATTGGTTGTGGTATGTGCCTTTGATTTATTTGAGTGTCTTGGTTAAATGGTTATTTTTTTATTTGTGTGCCTCATTAGTTTATTGTCCTTGTACTTCTAGTCTTGTGTGAGTTTTCCCATAAGGGTGGGAAGGGCTCTTGTTAGTCTAATACTTAAGATTGATAATATAACATTCTAAATGGATTGATGCTTTTTTACTTGGTTAAACAACTGATAGTGGACCTCCTTATGGATTGTTTAGTGATGTTCATTGAATTTTAAAGATAAAATGATTACTCTTCAAAATGTGTTTTAAAAATGGGTTTTGGCTAAAATGTAATTTCATAGAAAATTCATGATTAGAAAATTGTTTTTGAAACAGAATTTTCAAACGAGTTTATGAACATGATGGGATTTGGGCCAAGCCCTGGTGTGGCTAAAGAGGCATGAGATTACTTTTAAAATTATTTATTAATGTGATTTTACTATATTTTAAATGAGTTCCTAAATGGATGGTGTGAAAGTGATTTGGTCCATTTGACCTCATGAGGGAGATTCCTATTTTCTAAATCCTGTACGCTTGTGGTGCTTCTTGATTGTGTTACCTTGTGTATGTTGATTCATGGATGGTGTGGGTATCCCTATGAGAACTTGTTTTACATGATGATTCATGTGTTGTGTGGGAATAATTGCGAGAAACTTTATTGTGGTATCAAAGTGAGAATTGGTTTAGATGGACATGATGAACCCCTTGGAGTATCAATTTGGGTTTCTAATGTGTTCCAGACGTGGGACTAAATCTTGAGGGGATAGTTCCATGATCTCTAGCTAGAGTGATATGAGATAGTATATGTGACCTATTTTTTATTTTCAGCATGTTCTTGATGTGGCCTCCCTATATTCTATGGGTATAGACTAGTGTGATTGATGTGGCCTCCCTATAGTCATCAAGGATGGGCCAGTGTGCTTGATTGTGGCCTCCCCAGAGTCTGGGAGGTCATGCAAATGTGATTAATTATGACCTCTCTATAATATGTAGGGATAAGTTAGTGTGATTCTGTATCTTTACTTAGTAGTATTTGTTCAAGGAAATCCATTGGGGTTGGGTTTCTTTGTGATGTAACACATAGTATATGGACCCCCCTCAATTGACCAAGGGATGGGTTGAGGCTCAAGGATGTATAACTATGCCGCAATCCATTGTATAGTGGGTCAAGGATTTAAAAAAAAGCCCCACCTTGAGTATTTAGGTGTGGTATGGTCATAATAATGGTTAACACCCTCCACCACATTGTTAGATATGGGTTTGGTTATAGTACAAGGTGACATCCTCATTCTAGAATGGAGCTGAAGGAGGTGGGGTCAGGTGTCATGGTGGCCTAGTTAGCAAACAATGACCTAATTTGTGTGACTAAATGTCCATTGCATTCTATGTTTCTAGGTGGGTGTGTTTCAAGGGTAGGACTACACTTATTTATATATATTTTATGCACATACCCTTGATCCCATCAACAATATTTATTGTTGAGGAATTGGCGATACCTATTAATTCATTTTACTCACCCCTACCCATGTACATAGAATATGCTTCATTGCATGTGTCTATAATTTATTGTTTTATCTTAGGAAAAATGTATTTCTTGGATCTAGATACATGGTTCAGTCAAAAGGTCATAGAGTTTATGAATTCAAAAAGAAAATATATGTATAGTACTTGCCAATGTGCTATATTTTTATATGATGCCATATTATTTGTAGATACTTAGTTATGTTTTACTGAAACATGTTGATTTATTTTATAGATTTATATTCTAGATTGGATAGGATCATGGTCTAACTAATTTACTATATATAGGGTTTTAGGATATCTAATATATGGATGAGTCATGCCAAATGTTTGGTAGAATTTTAGAATGTCCCTTGGTCTCATTAGAGAGAATAATATCCTTGTAACTATGTTAGGCCCTTATTGCTAGTTGAAAAACTCTATAATATAGGGATGAATACCTATGTTCATGTATTTTCCTCACTTAAGAACTATTTTGATGGACCCAATTGAGGCATTATATTTGTGTCTTTTATTTTATATTATTACCCAATTTTTTCCCATGCTTCATGTAGAGGAAACTTAGTGGGTATGCACTCAAAATGTTCTTAGATCTCCCTTTATGGGTTTTTGAATTAATAAGTTTTTCAACCTTTCACTATTTAAACATGCAATCATTTTTGGGCTATCTAGAATGCATTCCAAGATATGGGATAATTGTATTTAACCTAGGACCCCATTGTGGGTTTTCCACCTAGGGTTCTCTATGTTTCATTTCTCAGGAAGTTTAAAGTGATGTAAGTTGGACCAATTTGGATAATGTTTAAGGTCAAAAAACATTGAAAAAATGGGGTGAGATAGTCTATATGAAAAGGGATTTTATTTACACGAATGAAGAAATAATGTCACGAATGTTGATAACCTCATGGAATAGTACACATAATTGAATGTCAAAGTGATTGAGCCCAAGGTTATTGATGTTTAAGGTCTGGCTACTTTGACCAAATATCACTGCAATTTTAGGATGTATAGATTTTACCTAATATATCTATAGTTTAAGGTAATATCACTTTGACCAAATATATAAGAAAATGCTTCTATCTAGGTTAAGTAAAACCCAATAAAAATGAATATCCCTTTGCTAAAAATAAACTGTATTGGAAAAAAGGGTCATTCAGTTTATGGTCATGAATCTCAAATTATTTCTATGTGTGATTTTGGGTCATGAAATTAGGACTTAATAAAGGTTAAAGGTTGATAATTTTTATCCCTACTTTGAAGATGAGTACGATTCATAGATTCATAACATCAAGGGTTTCAAATTGACATGAATAGTTGGATTATAGATTGTGTAAATCCTGACTGAAGAGGTTCGAATTAGTATTGATGAGATATGATAAATATACCATGGATAAAAACAGACCACATTCAAATAAAAAGTTCCTCTATAATGGTGTATGAGAATAAATAGATTATATAACCTTTTTCTTAGGATAAAAATAATACTTTGGTAGACATTCCAGATTAGGGATGCATATGCCGAGCCATATTAGGGGATGTATGCATATCCAAAAAACGGTGTCCTTTGAATATAGGTTCACTCATTACTGATAGCCATTAAATGTTTATGGGTATTATAAAATTTGATAAATGAAGTGGGTTCATAGAAAATATGGTATTCAATATGGATTTGGTACTATGAATGTTACACCACCATGCATTAAACACACTATTGGGGTGAAGAGACATGATGATCCATTGATCATTTTTTTCTAGATTTATGGTTCTAGTGAGAATAAATTGTATTTTTCTTGTGAAATATGGTATGCTTCACAATATTTGTGCCCTTTTTCTCTTTTGTGATGTATTTTTTTTTCTAATATCTAAAATTGTGGTGTTTAGCGAGAAGAGGCTTAATTTTTTCTCAAACTTCCCTTTACATATTTTTGATCTTTCATGTCTTATTCCTCTTTCACTAGTAATTTAAGGTCTTTTGATTTTTATTGATGAAGTATAGGGTTTATTTTCAAATACATTTTTCCATATAGTGGGAAAACCTATATATAAAGGGTATCATAGAACCCACCATGAATGAAGATCCTAATTCTAGAATAGATTATCTCATGGGCAAGTGCACATAGTTTATGGTAATAGTGATTTGACCAATGAATCTATTGTTTAAGGTCAAATAGGTTTAACCAAAAAAACATGAGATGGTTTAGTCAACATGAACCAAGAAAGACCCATAATTATTAAGAAGATCATCATCAACATAGACTATCTGAGGGAAGGTTGAAAATAGTTTAAGGTCATGATACATGAACCTACTAGGTGAAGAGAATGTATGAAATGAAAATCCAAATGGGATTCTAGGGAAAAGAACACCCAAACAAATTTTAAATAAGGAATAATGATGCTTTAATCTATAACTCATGGTTTCTATATTAGGAGTGATGATATGGGACAATTATGCATGGGATTACCATTAATTGTATTCAAATGAAATGTTCTGTAATGATAATGTAAGGGCATATAAAGATTAAAGTAAATTTTTATATGAATGAAAAAACACCTCTTATTGGAAATATATATTGGTGGTTCATATAAAAATCCATATTAGGTTAATGTATGAATAACCCAATATAGGTTTCCTTAAAATCCAAATTCACTTTGTACTGATATCCATGAATGATTTGTTTTAATCCAAGACACTTGAGTCATGAAGAGTGACTTATGACAGTGGATATTAAAAAAATGTGATAGAGACATCACAAAACTATGTTTACCATGGTTAGCCTATCAAAATACTTTGGTATGGAGTGTAAAGGGATTATATTCTATGGTTGAGTCCAAAGTATATAATTTTTATGCCTCTATGTATCTTGAAATAACAAGTATCAAACCATATATAGTTCCTATGTACTCTAAGTAATTTATGGTCATACAGGATGAACCATATGTCATGTATTTTAACGTCATGCGATAATCATGTAGATATCATGAATTTTAATATCATGAAGAAAGGAATCATGTGTTGCATAATTTAATGTCTTGTGATAAAGGCTTAGGTTTACTGTAGTTTAACATCACATTAAAAGGACATAGGTGTCATGAAATTTAACATCATCTGATAAGGAATCTGGTGTCGCTCTGTTTAATATAATGTTATAAGGACATAGGGGTCATGAAATTTAATTTCATGATACAAAGAAATAGGTTTTATATAGTTTAAAGTAATGTGAAAAGGACTCAGGCATCACATAGTTTAATTTCATTTTACATTGACTCTTTTTTTGTGTAGTTTAATGTCATTCATCAAAGATATCTATATAGAGAACATTATAAAAATATGACTTTTTCATAAGATGAAACAACATCATCTCAATCCTGGGTTCATAGAATCATAGAACTAGGATTAAACATAGGAATATGGGGGATAATTCTTCATGGAAAAACTTTCTAGTAACCAACCATTAGCTAAGATCCATTTATTTGGTTGATATATTCACCAAATTCATTGACATTTACAAAATGTCAGATGAGGAGTAAAAAAATAAATATCAATTCCATGACTAGTTGAGGTTTTATTGAAAGATAAGAAGATATGAATGATCCTAATATATGGGATACAAGAATATCTACATATCCTACAAGTTCAGGAATAATGAAACACATAGTTGTTATAAAAGATTTTTTTCCTTTCATGGGTTCGGTGGATCATGACACTTGGATCGATCAACATAATCATAATTTATCAAATTCTTAATGGAAGAGAATAAAAAATCCCTATGTTGACTAGTATAATGCACATGAAAAGGTTATATGGTGAAATAATTCAAAGATCAACCTAGGATAAGAGTAAAAAGTGTCACTACATATCCTAAAAGGTAGGAATTAAGGAACATAATGTTCTTATAAAACCTTTTCATATATTTGAATCAAGCATAAAGGGAAATAATTGGGTGCTATTACTCTAATGTTATGTGGTTATCATAAATCCAATGTGAATGATGTGGAAACCTAATTTCTAGTAACAAAACCATCAAAAGTTTATGGATGTGCCTAAAATAAAAGATATAGGAATTACTATGCATCCCAAGAGTGTAAGAATCAATCCACATATAGTTCTTAAGTATGATCCTACATATATCTAGATCACATATATAAAAATAGATATTTTATTATTGATTGAATTTTTATATGGGCCCAATATTGGAGACCCAAGAGTCACTATGTATCTCATAATGTCAGAAATCAATCCTAACATAGTTCTTATTTGGGATAATTTTATTATAATGTATATCACTACACCAAGAGTTCTTACATGGATCCAATTTTCATGTAAGAGATAGGTGTCTCACCGATAATCCCCTTAAAGTGGTTTGAGGAGACATGTATGATGAACCATATATCATGTAGTTTAATTTAACGTGACTAGGACTGGATTACCTTTATTTGAGTATATCATAACTAGATTCTAACCATATGAGTGGCTCACTATTACCTATAATCTTACATAAGTCATTATCAGTGTGAGAAAAAAGAGGTTACTAAAAAGTGATTTATTTCACATGAGAGTGTGTGATAGGTAAGACATGTGGGGAATTTTTATCTTAGTGTAAAAAGTAAAGTCTACCTAGGTTTGGATCCCCTATAGGGAGAATAGATTTAGAGTGATATAAATTCATTTGTAGGATCTAGATAGAAGATATAGGAATGAATATGTATCTTATAATAAGGAGAATCAATCCACCCAGAATTGTTATATAGAAATATAGGGGTGTTTTTTTACTTTGGGGTAGTCTGGTAGAAAAGGGGGTCAATACATTGAGGGTCCTTAAATGGATATGAATTTCTTATAAGGGTGTAAATACATACTAAGTAGGATTATCTAATCCTTTTATGGCCTTTCAATATTGGACCAAATGTCATGCGTTTTAGTGTTATTCAACTTTGATTAAAGAGGGAACGTTTTTCCTTGATGTCAACTAGAAAATGGAAAAAAATATGTGTTAAGGCTACTACATGAATCTAGATCTTATGTAGAGAAAATTCCATATGGGTGGTCTATTTTGAGAAGCTCAATGTCATATAAAATGAAATCAATGTTGTATAGTTTAACAAAATGAAACAAGAACCAACTTGAAGTAGTTTAAAAGTGATAGTTAAAGTGAGTATATGAAGAGGGGGGGTGGTGAATTGAGTACCCAATAAAATTTTATCTTTTAAATAGATTATTTTGAAATCCTCCAAAAATTTAGATACATCCCAATTTATAAAAACATGTAGTATGATATAGATATTAGTCATTCTAAAGGTTTCTATTAATAGTGATTAGGTCTCGGATGAATAATATATAACATTATTTGATCATTTGAAATCAATTTACTTGGTAAAAATACTATATGAACACAAATTGAGATAAACTATTAAAGTATATATTTTGTTTATAGTAAAAATAATTTTCAGTTTTAAATCAGAAATAAAGTAAAATAAAATTAAAGAACATAACGAAAAGTTTGAATATAAGAGGTCTAGTCTCAAGTAGAGACTTAGTCCTATCCGTTTGGTGATCTCCTACCACCAAGGAGTTTATATAAAATAAACAAGATGATCCATAACTTAAATCAGGTTTTACAATAGTTTATAAACTATCCAGATCACAAACGACCTCTTCCAAAGTTATATGTGGGATTAAAAATAAACATGACACACAAGGACCTCCAAAAATATTATCTATAAGAGTATAGGTGTAAGAAATGATGGGAAGATATATAGGTATTTTCCAGTTTAGTATAGGAGACATTGTGCATATATAAAACAGTGTATAAAACACACTAATCAATATGTAATAAGGATAAGTAGAATAGAGAAATCTAAAAGTATAGAGTTTATAAATGCTCAGTATTTTTCAATGAAACTTGATACTCTTTATTTTATTTGCAATGAATCTTGAGTTAGGTTCTCTTGAAAACTTTAAAATAATATAGCGTCACAAATTCTTGCTTTTTACTGGGGGAAATCACTTGATGTGATTATGTAGCTAGGATTCCTAGTCGAGTGTTTGTACCAGGAGATATCTTCTTATTTGAAATTAAGTTCAGATCTATGTTTATTTAGTAAGTTAGAGCTATCGACCTTCTCTTAGTTGTCTTTATCCACTATTACATATCGCTCACGCATTGCACGAGTGAGATTGATTATCTTTTTGTCGACAATAGTAGGAATATCCTTATTGTCTCTACTTCCTCGTACTACACGTCTAACACTCACATCAATGCACTTTGTCAAACATTTAAGATAAAATCATTAAAAACATAAATGGAATTAAATTTGATAATGTACCTGTTATAATAAATTTATTCAAAAATAAGTTAAAGAAAACAATGACAATGTCTTTTTCTGGTGGTGTCTCAATGTCTGGTGGTATGTTGTTTGGGCAGCATGACATTGGAGGTGTCTTAAACTTAACCAAAAAATCTATTCCCTATAAGTGTCTCAACTGTAAGTGTCTCATACTTAGACAAAATTTTGTGTTGGTGGAATGACACTACCAATATCTTATACTTAACCAAATTTATTTTCTGGTGGTGTATGGATGATGGTGTCTCAGACTTATCGAGACTGTGATGCTGGCAGTGTCTCGAGTTAGCGATGTCAGTCTCAGTAGAGTCTCATACTTAGTCGATTTAATCACCTGTGTCAGAATATGATATTCCTGAAGGAAAAAAATTAATTCATTAATATCATTATAATCATGATTTTGTGATCATTAAAATAAGAGGTCAACAATCTCAACCTTTTTGATGATCACAAATCATGGAGTCAATGGATATTATAAATGAAATAACAAGTCATCAAAGGTAGTATAAATTAGAAAATAACATTCACAGTATGTGAAGATGGTTTCAAAGAAATAAAAATAATAATAAAATAGTAATTATCAAAGGTAAGTATCATGTATCAAAGATAGAAATATTAAAAATAGACAGTATTAAAGATGACATATAAACATTATTATAATAAATCATAAATTACATAAACTATAAAGTTCTCTAAAACAAACCAAAACAAATATGCCATAGAAATTCTACCCCTTTTAGGATTATCAAAAAAGGAAAGATAATCAGAGTAAATATAGTTAATGTAGTAAGAATAAATAGGCTAATAGATTGGAAAGTCAGTCAAAATGATTATCAAAATGATATTACAAACTAATTCCCATAAATTTCATAAAATATAATCAAACAACAAAAGAGGTTCAAGATTTGGAAGATGGATCCATTGGTTCTTTTCCTTTTAACTTTTCCTTTTCTTTCTCTTTATATGAGGTAGTAGGAACAAGTCAAGGCAAAGTGGAAGGAACAGCAGTTGGTAATCCGACTATAGCTCTTGGAAAATATTCCACAAAAACAACTGGCCTGAGTTATTTCAATGCCAAGGTAGTATACATAGGATAAGGATGGAGGCGATTAGGTAGAGGATCCATTATATCTCAAGCAAATCCTGGTTGAAGATAGACTTCAAGGGTAATTGGAATGGCTTCTTGAGAAACTATATCTTAACCATCAACATGAATAAATAACTTCTTTAGATTTATACAATCCATAATGATTTGGCCACTTTTTTTAATGGAACTAAATAAATCACTATTTTCCTCCATAAACCTACTCAAAATAAGAGTCACATTCTTCAATTTTATCACTTTTTCCTTGAACGCTTGAGTAACAAGATGCATCCAAATATTCTGATCCAAAAACTTGATTTTTTTATCCCTAGAATGCTTTGTATAGATCCTTGAGAGATAATATTTAATGTACTTTGTGATAGTCTATCCATATGAGCTCATTTCCTTGGAATTAATCCTTATTAGAATGTGAGTATTATCTTCATGGTGATCAAACATCCTCAAAATCTCCAAAGGTATCACATGCGTGCTATTAGAATGACCACTGGACAAAGATACAACTTCCTCTCTGAAAAATGTTCTTAACAGATCATCCACTACAAGAGTATAAGGATTACAACTATTTGGAGATGTATTCTCAAGGATTTTTAGGATTCCATCCATAGATATAGAAAAGGTTGACTTCAAATTTTCATTCATACACCTGACATATTCCACATCACATCCAATATTTTATTCCCAATATCAACTTCTTGTATGTGATGCTTCATTTTTGGTTGGATATGTTGGATCACCAACTCAAAACGATACCTGGAATCCTTTTTACTAAGTTTGGTCAAAAGAGGAGATTGACTTATCAATATCTCATTAAAGTATGAAATTAGCTTTTCACCTAATTCATCCAAGTTACTCCTTGTGACTAAGTGAATTGGTAAGGTAGGAGGAGTTGGAACAACAGGTGCAGGTTCAGGGGCACGAGTTATAACAGATGAAATTTTTTCTAATAATCCTTAAGAGTCTAATTGATCTATCATAAATACCTTAGGATCTTCCTTATTTCATACCTTAGGTCTACCATTTTTTGGTGGACTACTTACAACAATGGATTAATTTCTCTATTATTCTTCCATAGGATAAACCCATTGATCTGGAAAAACAACTAAGACAGATTCAATGGAAAAAGATTCCACTCTAGCAGCTATAATTGACACTTCAAGAGTTATTTTTCCATCTGAACCCTATGAAGATGTGGTGTGTAAAACCCTTTAAGGTTTTTCTTTCATCTATTTTTCAATAGGAGGTAGCATTTTAATACGAGCATCATCATTTTGACTGACTAAAGAAGATTCTACTTCCAAAAAACTATTAACTAAAGGCTCATAAGTATCCAAAACAACCAATTTAATGCCACTTCCTTGATTATAAGAAATTATATCTTTTTTATCCTACTCAGACACATTCTTATAAATAACATCTATAACACCAATATGATCGACCATAGTAGAGTAAAAAACTATTTGACCAGTGGAAACAGAGATTCCATAAGATCTATAAACTACTAGAACTTCATGAGAGATCTCTACAGATTGGCATTGATCCCCCTTAACAAAATAATCTTTGTCTTTAAGAATTATGTCCAATTATATAGACTGATATGGTTTCTCCTCAGATTTACTATGAAAAGGAAGAATATTTGGAGGCATATCAACATATTTCCTTCTAATTTGGTCACATGCACCATTAGGGTCATCATCATCATCATCATCATCATCACATACATCATCTGCATCCCTTTAATTTTCATTATCATTTTCAACATTATCTTCTTCCTTTTCTTTATCACCATTTTCATCTTTATCATCAGTTTTTGAACTGATTTTGAATTGATCTTCCCCTGAAACCTCTATTTCTTTATCATCAATTTTAACAAGAATGTATCTTTTTAACAGTATCCCAGGTGGGCTAGGTGCTCCATATGTAATGGGAGAATATTTGGGATAAATATCTAGACCACTTCCCACATCAATAAATGGATATTTTTCAACTTCTTCTACAATAGATTCTTCATCATCATCATCAAAGTATTCAACTATTTCATGAGGCTCAAGAATTGGATCAACAACATCCTTTAGGATCGGTAGGATGATGAAATGGGTTAAACTCAGTGTATAAATTAACCCTATCACTAGCCTTCTTTCTCTTCCAGGGTTTCCAGCTAATCTTTATCCCTGAAAAAGTATCTCTTGAATGAAAAAAACTACCATAGTCTTTAATAGACTCTTTATCTTTAGATACTAAGCCCTTGGATTTTATCATGATAGAAATGGACTTGGGGTAGATCAAGGAATTGGATCTAGAGGATGGATTGATCATCTCACACAATTGAACCATGAGATATTTACACAAATTTATCTTATGACCCTATTTTATAAGATATAAAAGGTAAACATCTTGCTACAATAGAGTTTCTAAATCACCATTTTGTGGAGAGAGAATGTGTTGAAAAAAATTAAAGAGTATCCTATATTCCCCATAATTCAATGAGAAACATGTCTTCTTGTTATTCCATCTCCTGTCAAATCTAACAAAGACTCTTCAAACACAAATAAATCACTACATTTAGGAATAATGCCTTAGAAATCCTCATATATTAACTCATGGGGTACATTCAAACATTTATCCCATTTCCTTGATGGAAAACCTATTAAGTTTTCTTTTAAATGAATTCTGATTCAATCATCACCATCTTTATCGAGGGAAAACTCTACATGCTGATAGAATTCATAAACAAGATTAGGGTATAATGGTATTTTGTTTGATGAGAAACACTCTAAAAATCCTTGGTATTGGATTACTTTGAGTAATAGAGTCTTTTTAGACATCAACTACTTTGATTCAACTTCCCTTTCAACTACAACAACTATGTTGGAAATATCAGTATTAACTAGTGAAACTAAAGCAGGTTCACTCAGTTCCTTCTTCTTCTTCTTAGAATATCTCAATTTAGAAGGTGAAGACTCAGAAGGTCTCTTCATTCTAGGAATTAATATTATTTAGACAAGATCTATCAAGGGATAATATAAGGTTTGAAAAGAAGGAGTTTAAGGGTTTCACAAGGCTCAATGGATAAAGATACAAGAGTATTTTTCTAGGATTAAGGTGTGTTGAGAATAGACAGACGACCATTTTCCTATCATTTGGGATTTTAGGTGTTCTAATATTGAAATTCAAATAATAACGAAGAATAAAAATTTAAAACTCGATAGAAAAACATGTATCATGTTATGAAAAATACATAAACCAAAAAAAAATAAACCGGGTGGTTCAACTTGAGAAATAGAAAAAAAATCACAAAGGAATAAAAGTGTAATGACATGACAAGCCAATGGTGTGATAACAAAACAGTGTGTCTCTAAAATGGTGTGTCAACCACAACTGTATGTAAACTCAATGGTGTGTCAACCACAGTGGTATTTTAACTCAACGGTGTGTCAACCACAATGGTATTCCATGCCAGAAAATTAAACTTAACCAAAATTTATTATTCCTAAATCATGTTTGATATAATTAATTCTCTCAGAATTTGAAGGCTTAGTAAATATATCATCTAAATGATATTCTGTGCGAATAAATTTAATAGTGATATCTCCTTTTTGAAAATGGTCTCTCAAAAATTTATGTCTTATATGAATATGTTTTTTCCTTGAATACAAAAATAGATTCTTTTAAATATTTACTACACTTGTGTTGCCACATTCTATGGGGACATGTTGGAATTGATATAAATAGTCTTATAATGTATGTTTTATCCATGAAATTTGTGCACAAAAACTACCTGAAGCTATTTATTCAGCTTCAATAGTTTACCAAACCAAAAAATTTTGTTTCTTACTACACCTTGAAACTAGATAATTTCCCAAAAAGTGATATGTTCCAGTGGTTATTTTTCTATTTAACTTGAATCCACCAGAATCACCTTCAGAATAACTTACTAAATCAAATGATTTTCCCCTAGGGTAAAATAATCCTAAATTGGTTGTATACATGAGGTATTTTAAAATTATTTTAATAGATTTAAATTTGAATATTTAGGGTTTCCTTTGAAAATGAGAACCAATACACACACTAAACAAAATATCAGGTCAACTATAAGGAAAGTAGAGAAGACTACCAATCATACCTCTATAATTGGTTTGATCTACTAGTTTCCCAGCTTCATCAAAAGACAATTTATAGGTGTTACCCATAGGTGTATAACTATGTAATTATATCCAAGTTAATTTTTTTAAAATATATTTAGTATACTTACTTTGATTTAAAATATTTCCTTATTTGTTTTGAAAGATTTTAAAACAGAGAAACAATTTGTGTCCACTCATTAAAATCATTTGAAATTAATTTTTTATTATTTTAGAAAAATTAGTACAAAAATAATTTCTTGAAGATTCAAAAATAATACCATCAACCTATATTTTTACCACTAAAACATATTTTAATTTTTTTTTAAAAAGTAGGGTTAGTTATGCCTTTTGAAAATTCTTTTGAAATAAGAAAACTACTGAGCCTATCATACCAAGCTCTAGGAGATTTTTTAAAACCATATAAGGCTTTTGTTAATTTAAAAACCTGATAGGGAAAATGTGAATTTTTAAAACTAGGGGGTTGTTTAACAAAAAAATCCTTAATTATAAAACCATTAAATAATTAACTCTTAATATCCATTTGATGAAGCTTTAAATCTAGATGAGTTTCATAAACAAGAATAATTCATTGAGACTCATGTCTGGCTATAGGTGCAAAGGTTTCTTCATAGAACAATCCTTCTTCTTGACTATAACCTTGTGTAACATGTATATCCTTGTTTCTAACTATCGTGACTAACTCATCAACTTTGTTTCTAAACACCAATTTAGTGCCAATAGTGAAGCTATCCTTTGGTATATCTACAAGTTCCCACAATTTGTTTCTTTCAAACTAATTTAATTCTTCTTGCATGGATATTACCCAGAATTCCTCATTATTTGATTCAATTAGTTTCTTAGGTTCATGCTGAGACAAAAAATCTTGATGATCAATCTGATTTCTTAGAGAATATCTAGTTTTTATTATCTTATTTAGGTCTCCCACAACAACATTTAAAGGCTGTTAATTAATAGTTCTAACAGATATAGAAAAATAAGGGTTGGTCACTTCTGAATTTTCAGGTTCAGGTACTGGAAGTTTTTTAAATTCTTCAGAACTGGATGATTTTTCTACTTATTTTACTGTAGAGTCTAAAGGTTTATAATTTATGTTTAGAGAAGAAAAACCATCCACAAGGTTTTATATGAAGGTATTATGCTCATGTGTATCAGTTTCAAAAAACATGACATAAATTGATTGTTTCACACTTTTGTTCTTATTGAAAACTCTTTAATCTTTTCTACATATTTAATAACCATGGAAAATTACTTCATCACTTTTGGAATATAATTTATCCAAATTATCTATAGTGTTAAGAATAAATACTTTAAAACCAATAAATATAAAGTAATTAACCTTAGCTTTCCTACTATTCCATAACTCATAAGTAGTCTTCCTATGTATAGGTTTGATCAAGGCTTAGTTGATAATGTATCTGGCTGTATTGATAATTTCTGAAAAAAATATAGGTAGGTCATACTCATTTAACATTTTCTGAGCTATCTCTTGTAAATTTTTATTTATCCTTTCTACAACTCCATTATGATGATATGTCCTAGGAGTAGATACGTTATGAGTGTATCCATTTTGTGACAAAAAATATTCAAAATCCCGAGTTTCAAACTCACGACCATGGTCACTTATTAAAGTATTAATCCTAAGGCCCCTAATATTTTCTAAAGACATAACATACTTGGTAAAGTATGAGAAAGCTTCACTTTTGTGAGCTAGAAAGTATACCCAAGTATACCTAGAATATTTATATACTAGAACATAGACATAATTCTTCGTATTAATACTTGAAACTATAGACGGTCCAAATAAATCCACGGGAACCAACTCAAGAGGTTAATAAGTTGATACTTCGTTCTTAAATTTGAAAGAAACTTTGTGTTGTTTCCATTTTTGATAGGGGTTAAAAACATTATCAGTTGGAAACTCATGCTCAGGTAGATCACTAAATAGTAAGTTCCTAATTAGATTCCTAAGTGGGTGAATGTTGCAATGGCCTAGTCTCCTATAAAAAATCCATGAATATTTGTGAAGGGAACTTAATAATGAAACATTTTGAGAAACTAAAGAATTAAAATCTACAAAAAAAAACATTACCATTTATCAAGTTAGTAAAAATTAATTTTTTTTAATAAAAAACATTGAAAGCATCATTTTAAAATTTAACATGAAAAAATCATCACATAACTGAGAAATACTAAGAAGATTATATTTTAATCCATCAAAATATAATACTTTAGAAATTAAAACTGAATTCTTATTACCAATCTAGTCTAGGCCAACGATCTTTCCTTTTTCATTATCACTAAAGGTGACATGGATCCCATAAAACTTGATAAGGCTCTTTAAGTATGAATAATATCTTTTCATATTCCTTTAAAACCCATTTTCCAAGAACCATAGACCTCTAATAGAGGTCTTCAAGTAGTTTTCCTAAAAAATAGATTTTACACAACGAATAATTTTGGTACCCAGATATGTTTGGGTCCATAAATGTTAAAAATTAGAGATTTAGGAACCCACAATTGGTTGATAGGTTTCCTATACTAATATTTTAAACTTTTATAAATAAAAAATTTCTTTATCCCTTTAGAAAAATGATTTAAAAAAGAACATTTAGGTCTGGATTTAGGAACAAAATTATTTTTTATGATTCTTTTATGTCTAGGTTCATATCCTATTCCAGTAATATATTTAGGTGAAAATTTATCTCCTAAAATATGTGTAATATTTTTTATACCTTTTTAAGGATTTATAGGTATTTATTTAAATTATCGTTAGAGAGTTTAAGTTCAGTATTTTCGTTGAGCAGTTGATAATTTTTATCATTTTCTTTAAACAATTCAGAATTTCTATTTGCAGTTAGAGCATGATGTCTTTTTTAAACATTATATTTATCCTTTCATTCACAAAAGGTGTCTTATAACATGTTTCAATATTCTAATAATTATTCATTTGACATATTATCATCATCATGTTCATTTTTAGCAATATCATAATTATACAGAGTTATAATATTAAAAACAATAGGCAAAATATATACCTCACTGACGTTAGTCATGAAACACATATTTTCTTTGTTAGGTTTGTCTTTATGTGATGAATTAGAGTCACTAGAGATATCCTTTTAAGCACTTCATGTGGCATTCATATCCTTTTTGTATCTTCTATTCTTAAACTCATATTTTATTTTTTACCAAATCTTTGGACAGTCAGATTTTATATGTCTTTTCCTTTTACATTCATAACACACAACTTCTTTTTTAACCATCATCTTTATTTCCATGTTTCCTCTAATTTCCCTTAGAGTCATATTTCCCTTTGTATTTTGGTTTTCTAAAGAACTTATTATTTCTATAAAACTTCTTAAATCTTATTTATAGGTGAGACATATCCTCATCACTATCATAAGGTGATTAACCATCACTAGAAATGGAAGCTTGTACTTTCTATTTCTATTATTCTTTTTTTGTCTATATACAGTAGTCTTGAAAGCTATTAAATTTCTCTTAGGATATTTATTTTATGATGTGCCTCTCCATCTTTTAGGTAAGCATATCAAGAATCTCATAATTGGGTCCTTATCAAATACTGATTTTCTAAGAGAGAATATTGTGTTAAAAATTTCATTAAACCCAAGGTACATGTAAGAAATAGGTTCCCCAGGCTTCATTTTAAGGTTTTCATATTGAATAGTATAAGTGTTAAGCCTCATCTCTTTAATATTAATTGTTACCTCATGAGAAACAAATATGGTATCACATATTTCATAGGAGATTTTACATGAATATATTCTATTAAACTCTTCATATCTTAGTGCATAATAAAATGAATTCATGGATTTATAATTATTATTGTAATCTTACTTTTTTGAATCATCCCAAGTTATTCTAGCAGTATCTGGTATAAAATATTCATATTATATAGCAGAAAAAATATCAAAACACATGCTTTCTATATGCATTCTCATCATAATTTTCCATTGAGAATAATTGTTAACATTAAAGAAAATAGGTATGTTGGTAGTAGAACCTTATTGATGATTATCCATTTAAAGAACTGAATTTAGAAATAGCAGAAATTTAAGATCTTTAAAGTAAAACTAAAATCCTAGTTAATTATTTTTTGAAAACTTTAATAAAAAATAAATAAATACCTTTGATAATAAATGTTGGTCAGAGTGAGTATCTCAATATGGGGGTGAATTGAGTACCCAATAAAAATTTCTATTTAAAAAGGATTATTTTGAAATCCCCAAATCTTTAAATACTACCCGGTTTATCAAAATATGTAGTATGAAATAGATCTCAATCTTTCTAAATATTTCCTTAAATATTGATTAAGTCTCAGATGAATAATATATAATATTTTTATCTCCTTTGAAATCAATTTACTTGATCAAAATACTATATAAAAACCAATCAAGATAAACTATCGAAGTATATATTTTGTTTATCATAAAAACATTTTTTAGTTTTAAAGTGGGAAAAAAGTAAAACAAAATTAAAGCACACAACAAAAAGATTGAATGCAAGAGGATCAGTCTCAAGTTGATACATAGTACTCTCCACTTGGTGATTCCCTACTACCAAGTAGTTTATATAAAATAAAAAATATGATCCACAACCTAGATCAAGTTTTATAATAGTTTATAAACTATCCAAGTCACACATGACCTCTTCCACAGTTATATGTGGGATTAAAAATTAACAGGACACACAAGGACCTCTACCACTATTATCCATTGGAGTATAGGTGTAAGAAAACACAAGAAGATATCTAGGTATCTTCTAGTTCAATACATGAGACAATGTATATATTTAAAATAGAGTAGAGAACACACTCCTCAATATGTAATAAAGATAATTAGAAAATAGGAATATTAAAGTGTAGAGTTTAGAATTGCACGGTATTTTCCAATTCAACTTGTGACTCTTGATTTTATTTTTAGTGAAGCTTGAGTCATGTTCTCTAAAAAACTTTAGATGAATAGAGTATCACAGACTCTTGTTCTTGACTGGAGTAAAGCACTGGATGTGATGATGTAGTTAGGATTCTCAATAGATTTTTTGTAGTAGGTAATATCTTCCCATTTCCAATTAGATTAAACTTTAGTTTTTTTGGTAAGTTTTAGCTCTCAGATTTCTAAAAGTCATCCTCATCAACTATTGTGTCTTACTTGCACTTCTGGAAATATGATCTATACCAATGGTTTTGAGAAAACTGTTGGTATAGTTCACTAATTTGGACCTATACCAATGGTTTGGCCAAAACCGTTGGTATAGGTCACTTATATGGACCTATACCAAGGGTTTTGGACAAAACTGTTGGTATAGGGGGGACCTATACCATCGGTTTGGCCAAACCGTTGGTATAAGTTCACTAATTTGGACCTATACCAATGGTTTGGCCAAAACCGTTGGTATAGGTCCATTATAGAGACCCTATACCAAAGGTTTGGCCAAACCATTGGTATAGGTCCCCCCTTATACCAACGGTTTGTCCATGGCCATTGGTATAGGTCCCAAAATCAAAGAACCTATACCTACGGTTCTAAAAACCGTTTGTATAGGTCTATACCAACAGTTTTGAGAACTATTGGTATAGGTTCATGTATTTTTAATGGAATCTTCTTACAGTGGACATTAAATAAATAAAAATTTAAAATAATTATGATAATAAATATATATATTTATGAAATTATGTTCACAAAATTAAGTTAGGTAAGTGGTTAGGTCGTTCAATCACAAACGAGAGGTGTGGGATCAAAACCAACAAGATGATTATTTTTTGAATTACATATACCATCGGTTTATGGAACCGTTGGTATAGATTTTCATATTAATTATACCAACGGTTTTCAAAACTATAGGTATAGGTCTATACGAATGGTTTTACCAAAACTGTTGGTATAGACCTATCCTCACGACATACTTGGCAATGGTTCTCCAAAACATTGGTATAGCCTATACCAACGGTTTGGAGGCCTATACCAACAGTTTGGAACCGTTGGTATAGGGTATTTTTCCAGTAGTGTCGCACACTACATGAGTGAGTGTGCTTCTCTTTTTATCATTAGTATCAGGAATATCCCTATGGTCTTTGCTTCCTTGTACTATAAGTATGACATTCACATCAATGCACTATGTTAAATATTTAAGAGATAATCATTAAAATAATAAATGACATTAAATTTGATAATTTATCCATTAGAATTAATTTATTCAAAAATAACTAGAGGGAAATAATAGGGGTGGATTTTTCTGGTGGTGTCTCGATGTCTAGTTGCATGTGGGTCTGGTGGCATGACACTGATAGTGTCTAATACTTAGCTGAAATATCTCCTTTCTAGTGGTGTCTCAACTGGTGGTGTCTGGTATGACAATGTCTCTACTTAGCCAAAATTCTATGATGATTGTATGAAACCAAAGGTATCTCATACGTAGCGAAATTTATGTTCTGACGGTGTATGAATGATGGTGTATCTACTGGAAGTATCACATATGAATGCGTCTTAGACTTAGTAATATTTTCATGGTGGTGGTGAGTCAAGGACAATGGTGTCTCAAGTTGGCAGTGTCAATCTCAACAGAGTATTTTCCTTAGTAAATTTCATCACCTATCTTAGAACATGATATTCTTACCAAAAGCATGAAATTCATTAAGATCATTATAATTATGATTTTTTAATCATTAAAAAAATAGTTCAACAAAAATTATTACAGAATGGACTTACACTATAGAGTTAAAATTATTACAGCTCAAACTTGATGGACTAAAGTGAAATTATGAAAAATATTTCTTCATAAATCTTGAATTGGTGGGGGTTGTGATGTTTTCCCTATCCATTTTGGTTAAGAAGTAATATCCTTTGGAGTAGACATTGTGTATGATGTAGGACCCATGTCATTTTAGTTAAAGTTTAATAGGATTCATCCCAAGAATCATGGGGGTTCTGAGAACCAATACTCACTATCCTTAAAAGAATTATTGGAGAATAAATTTATTATTAAAGTCTCATGAAAATATATTTTTAAGGACCTCTATGTTTTGAAATCTACGAAATATTTTCTCATAGACCTTATCCAATTCATCCAGTCACTTTTTATATTGTTCATATTCAAATAATTGGTCTAAAATGGAAATCAAAAGTGAGGGAAGTTGGACATCAACGAGAAGGACTTCTTCTGTACTATACACAAGTGCATATGGGGTTGCATGTATAACGATGTGGGTTTTGGTGTGATAACAACACAATCAATGCAAAAATTTATATGGAAACTATTTCATATCTTTTTTTACAGTCATTTAAATTATATTGGATAAAGTCTTTTTAAAATCCTATATTTTCCATTTTCCATAGTATGGTAGTGGGATGAGTGGTTTTATTGAATGTTGTACTCATGATACAACCTTATGTTGTCTGTCTATATTATGTGAGGGACAGAAAATAATGTGATAATGTTTAACTTAAAAAAGTTGATGATGGACTTTTTCCCGACTTCCTTGAAGGGAATATCCTTGATCCATTTATATAAGAATTTTGTGGTAGTAAGAATATAATTGAAATTCATGGATTTTGATAGGGGATATGGTCTCATGAAAACCATTCCCTTGGTGCTGAATGATTAATAATATATTACAGTATGCAAAAGATTTGTATTTTGATTAATAAAGTTGACATGTCTTTAGAAAGAATAAAATTCTTGGTGAAATCCATGCAATATTACATCATTACACTATTAGAAAATGAACCCATATGCACGATTCAAAACCATGGGTATAGGTCCCAAAACAGTGGGTATATGATATACCCATGGTTTTAGGAACCATGGGAGTTGAAGGTGTTGGTATAGCTCTGAGCTATACCCACAGTTTCTAAACCATGGACATATCTGTATTCCACCAAGTCATTAACCTATCCCCATGGTTTTGAAACCATGGATTTGGGTTTTTAAAAAAAGGTGGTTGCGGGTTTCGATCCCCGGACCACCTATATATAGTTCCATCACCTTACCACTACACCATACTCTCATATAGGTATATAAATATACATTTAATTATATATATTTATATAAACCATGGATATATATGGATAACCGTTGCAATAGGTGTCCCCACATATTTTTTTGTCCCGTAGAATTTTTTTTCACCACCTTAACGTGGGAAATCTATACCTATGTTTTTGGAAAACTGTGCATATAGGCATGACCTATACCCATTATTTTTTGAGAATTGTGGGGATAGTTGTTGAAAAAAAAACCATATACCCACATTTTTTCAAGAACCATGGGTATAGGTTTTAACTATACCAAAGGTTTTTGCAAAACCATGGGTATAGTTCTTGAAAAAACCCTATACCTTTGGTTTTTAAAAAACTGTGGGTATAGGTGACAATTTCTATCCTATACCCATGGTTTTCTACAAACATGGGAATAAGTTCCCATACTATCCCTATACCCACTGTTTTGGAAAAAATGTGGGTATATAGCCATTTTCCAAAAGTGTTAATGGTTGAAAGTATCCATTCCTATTAATTTTGTGAGTGAGTTTGGTTCCTAAATGGTGAGCACTATAGGTGAATGAATAGACTTATTACATGTTGATGAGAGTGTCTCTTCCCTTAATTAATATGTTCCTTATTAGATTTATTCTCTAGAAGTAGCCCATTATAGAGGTAGTGTATTATGAGATACATCAACCCAACTATTGCGTCTATAGATGTTGATATGTGATTTTCAAATTTTGGGTTAGGGTGGATTTAATTAATCACATCCAATATATTTCCAATTAATGGGGAGACCATAATATAATTCATAATATAGATGACTATATCATCTTGGTATAGGTCTTCCAGGGTAGTAGATACATTTACTGGGGCATTAGTGTATACATTACGCGATCATGGAATATGGGTTAGATTTATCTTTTAGGTGAACTCCACCATCAATTATTTAACATAATCCCATAGGGGGACTAGATATTCTTTCTTGATGGTATATTTTCCATTAATTTGTTTGACAAGTAGTTATAAATTTATTTTGATACTAAGGCAAGTTGGTGGTGTCTGCATGGGTAATTCTAGGACAAGGATGAGATATTAATACTCTTATTATTTATTTGTGCATCCTTATTAGAGTAGAAATGAATAGGAAAAGACTGTCTTGGCCAAGGAAACAAAAAAAATCCATAATCCAACAAGGTCATTTTTCCAATTCACCATTCATGCACCTATCAGGCTTCAACAAGAATCAATGAAGTAAATATCCCACACTTGATATGTATCTTTCATAGATAAGGCTTACTCATTAAGGATATCTATACTTAATGACTCACTCCCATGATTTGGGTGTACTATAAGAAAGTTTACCAATTCTTACCCATTGAATTACTTTTAAGGAATGAACCATATGTCAATTTTAGGATGATAACCCACTTTTCTAGACATCTAGTCAGCATTAGTATGATGTGAATATACTTGAGAAGGTTAAAATGAGAGATTAAATGGATCATGTGCTACTAGAGATAGTGTCTCACATTCTATGTCAAAAATATTAACAATAAAAAATTCTTCTCGATAATATAATACCATTTATGGTGTTTATCATGGTTTCACTTAGATAATATAAACTATTTTATTTAACTGTGTAATTATTTTGAGCTAGGAGTGCACCAAGTATATGCTCTAGACTTTCTATATACAAGAAAAAAACTTTCCTTTGACTGGAGGCATAGATACTAGGAAGTTTAGGAGGCACTTCTTAATGTTATCAAATGATCTCGGGTAATACTCAACCCACTAGTAAGATACCCCTTTCTTCATTAATCTGTTTAGAGGTAATAATTTACCAGATACATTGGAACGAAAGTGCATGATATAGGCAAGATTCCATTAAAGTCCCTTCAATTACTTATGGTTATGGGGAAGAGGTATATTGATAATTTCCATGGTATTTTTTGATTGAATTTAATGATGTGATAGAACATGATGAAATTAAGAAATATTTATGATGTTACCTGAAAGGTTCAATTTAGGGGGTTCATTTTCAAAGTATATTGTAGAAGCTCACTAAAGGTTGTTTCATGGTTAAAATATGGTCATAGTGATATGAATAGTTATCCATGAGTTTATCCATGTATCACACAACATTATTCCCCAAGATGGATTTAAAGATGAGGTTCATGGAGAATTGATATATAGTTCCACCATTATTTAATTTGAAGGGAATTACTTGATAACAATATACCTCTTAGGGTACCCTAACAACAATGTCTTCATCATAATTCAGAGCTATATGAATATGATTTTACCAAGATAACTAATCAATTAAGGAGAGGTATTAAAAAATATATGTGGAATCAATTAGTAATTTTATTATTGGGTCCAAGAATTCACCTTTTAGGAAATTCCTATTGGGGTACCTAAAGTTGATACATACATAGATATAACTATTTTTCTTCATAACAAGGATGATGTTTTTCAACCGCTGTAGATATTTAACTTCTCAGATGATGTTTTATTTAATATATTTGTCAAAATTATCTTCTACTATGATAGTAAGGGTTAAAATCATTCTTCATACTACTTTCATGTATATACAGTGGTCATCTGGTAAGCCTAGATTATGGGTGGAAACTTTAGGATTCAAGCCTATAATGTCACTATAATTCCAAGATAACACATATTGATATTGTTTTGTAAAATAAATATACTCTTACTACCCCTCTGGGTCCATCGATGTACTAATTTGTGTGGTCCGAAGATCCTAATATATATCTATATTCACCTATTTGATCTTTTAGATGGTGGTAGTGATGCCTTCCTAGAATGTTTAAGGATAATCTTTGAGGTTATATTTCTATTCTCCCTTTTCCTCAATGTTTTAGGAGGAACAATTTTAAGAGGTACTTTTATATATAGAATATAATGTGGGGATATTGCATCAGTGTCAGGGGTATTCTAGATATCTTTTTTCCTTCCTCCTTTTTATCATTAAGGGTGGAGGATGTACCAACATCTCGAGGTTTGTAGGATGATATGAGGGAATATTTTGTTTCCATCATTGAAAAAGAGGTATCCTTTGATCTCTATGGTGATTCATATATTTATTTGGGTTTCAAGGGAAAATATGGATCATTTTTTTAAAGGGTATTATCACCTACAATATCATTTCACATGGATGAATTGTGGTCACTATCTGGAATGATTTCAACATTTAATATATATATATATATATATATGACCATATTGATAGGTAAAATCAATGTATTTAGACCTTAGTATCTCTCTAATGTGAGGATTTTTTCCTTGATTATATTGATGGGAAATATGTAATCCTTACTAAGTAAGACCCATGGGATTTCTGGAGTAGTTCTGAAACCATTAAGAGTAGTGGAATTAATAATGTTTGCTGTCATTATCTATTTTCTATCCCTCTTATATAATTCTTCTTTTGTATACTGGGATTCACAAGATTCGAAGAGCACACCATCGCCATATAGTACTCTGAACTATCAATTGATTGGGTACTTTAAGAATTTATTGTATAACGATAGAACTTCTAATGTCTATAAATCCTTGACCTTCCCAACAAAGTATTAAATATTTTTCCCTCACAAACTATAATGAATTTAGAGTAAGATATTATATCTAAATTTTTTTATTTGAGCTTTATCCATCCAAGAGGTTATTTCTCACTTTTGTATTAACCTTGAATGGTCAATTTTGAGGGAGATATGTTATATTCATTATAACCTAAGATTCAGAGAGCCTGGACTAGGATGTGATCAATTCTAGATCCATTATTGATTAGTTCCTGATGAATTTCAACATTATCAATTTTTCTTGTGATTCATATATGTATAATGTGTCCTTGGATGATGGACTCCCAATCCTTCTTTGGAATGAGATAACCATTTGGAATTCCAATAATGAAATCTCTTCATGATACACCTACTCTAAAATAACTTCAAGATCAAACTATAAGGGTCTCTGAAGAGCCTAGATAAGTGCTTCCATAATCTCTTTCAAGAGGTAAGTGTGTCTAGTATTAAAAGTTTGGCCTTTAAAATTAGAAACTACTTCAGGATATCATAATTTTAAACCAGGGGTAAATGCTTCATAATATTGGTTTATTATTTATACTAAGTCTTTAAGGTCTAGGAATTTAGTTTTGGTGGTCCTTATACCTGGATGGAACTCTTAGAAATATTTATTTTTGGTGGGTTAGTTATAGTTGTCCACCCACATGTTTGTGCTGATCTGGTAGTTGCAAAACTATAAAATGATAATCCAATAAAATTGTGTTTGAGTGGCCCCTGGGGGACCTAAGAGAAAATCATGTCTGTAATGGGGTCACTAAAGTGCTTATCCTCATGTATCATCCACACAGATTGCTTCAGTGAGGTTTTACCCCGGATGTTGACATCTACCATAACCACGTCTTCACTGATTCACTTGACCTCAACAGCCTCATTCTATAGCTCCCTAATCATGTATGGGGAACTAAAGTTAATATGAATATTCTTCATCAAATAATGTATCTTCTAAGTAAATGAAACTAATATATTCAAATGATAAATATTCATATGATGAGGGTTTTATTTAACATGGGTAGTGTTTGTTCCCTGAATGATGGAGGAAGAAAATCCATGAGAGTTTGGACTATTTTGGGTGTTGTTGTGGATGGTATTACCGAACCATATTTTTATTTTTCTGATTATACTTGTCTCTATAGTATGGAGTCAAGGGTGTGGCTCTAGAAGATTCTTTGGGAATTGGGGCCATATTTAGTTGACTGAGTTGTA
Organism: Viscum album; assembly: GCA_963277665.1. Taxonomy (NCBI): domain Eukaryota; kingdom Viridiplantae; phylum Streptophyta; class Magnoliopsida; order Santalales; family Viscaceae; genus Viscum; species Viscum album. Next base: position 94,075,441 of record OY728139.1, on the reverse strand, counting down.
CCCTAATGATATAATGAGCCCGATCAATTATCTTCCAAGTCATCCGGTCATAAAACTTCTTTTCATGATTGGATGGTAATTCATACCATTTGTATTCTTTATCTAGTTGGGTAGTGTAAAAATAATATACCTTTTTAGAGGTTTTCACAATATCACCAGTCCTAAATTGATCATTTTTAGAGTATTTTCTTAAATAGGAATCATTATTTAATGTTGTATCCCAACATATTATGGAATGTGAAATATCCAAGACAATTACTTGGGTCAATTTCATCTGGTATCCATACCGCAAGAAACATGAAAATATTATTTTCAATAGATGTTATGAAATTTCTTTAAATATTCTCTTTTTGGAAGGAGTAGGTTCTATTTTTTCTGTCCTAATATCAGGGGATTCCTTACTCCTTTTTTTCCTCTAGAATGGGGTTATTTTTCCATTAATTTCACTCTGTCGTAGGATCTAAGAGATATAGATATTTCTAGGGTGTTTCGATATTCTCGGGGTTCTATTTTGGTTGTGACCGTGAAATCTTATTATTTTCTAGAACTTTTTACCTACCTAGTAGGTTTAGGATAAGATTACGAATTAGCTCACTAAGTAGAATCCTCTAGATGTTGTTCCATGACTATAAGATTCTTAAAGCATCCTGGGTACTTCAATGGGATTATAGATATCTATAAATCATTGAAAATATTCTCTATACAAATTTCCAACAGATTATATTATGGTAGTTTCATGTTTATGGAGTAGGTTATACATTTCAATTTAACAAAGAAGTAAGATAACCTCTTATTCTCACGATTCTTGTAATTTGAGAGGTCAATGACTATTAAATTACCTAGTGTAGAGATGAATTGGTAGAGGAATTAAAAATTAATTTCTTCCCAACCTATAATAGAATCATATGAAATAATTATTTAACATATGAATGTTGGTCTCTATAAATTTTTTATAAAGAATATAAGATTCATCAGCTCATACTGATAATGTGTTCCATTAATTTGGTAACATTGAGACACAAAATGGGAAAGGTGTTGTTATGGGTCCCCAGTGCTATTTATGATTAGGAACATTGGGTTTCCAAATTTGGGAGGAGTATTAGTGGTGGCCACCCATTCAAGATATGGTTTCCTCTCAAGAAGTACCAGGGGACACCTTCCATACATGGATTCCATCTGAGGGGTGAGATAATCAATGGAGATAAGAGGTTCTAGAGGAAAAAATATATGAGTAGAGACTTGACCATAGATAATAAGTTAATCTTAACATGGTCACTTTGTGTATATCAGTTATTAATTCTTAGTTCAAGATGAACCGAGTGACTCTTCTAAAATGAGGAAATATTCTATCACAATGAAAGAACCTTCTAGCCTTTTTCAACCACTAAGTTTAAGTAAAATTGTTTCCAAGATATAGAGCCAACCTGGTGATTAAATTCTACTGTTATGGATTGATTAACCCATTTTCAGTGAGTGAGAGTAGAAACATTCACTTCTTCTTTAAGGTTGTACACATTGGGAATATTTAAATTGATTAATTCATCATTGAGTCATCTCAAATTACCTATCTGTACCTTATACAATGATAGATTATCTTTATTAGAGAGTACAATGGTATCTTTAGTTAGTGAGTGGAATATATCCATTAATATGACTTTATCTTTAGCTAAAGTGTGTTAAGAGAGTTGATAATGAACATTTAGAGCTGCTAAGTTCAAGTTATGCCTTTCGTGTTTGGTGTGCATTCCCTCATAATGTGTTTAAATGAAAACCCTATCATAAGCATATGTGTTCTTTAATTACATGCCTTAGTATCCATGGATCACCCTACATCCACTATTTTATTAGCACTGATGACATCCACTGATGATTATTGAGCAATGGTATTCAATTCATCATCATCATCTAAGTAATAGAGTGATTCTTTATTCCCAATAACCTTCAAAAAGAACTTCAAGAACCTCATTTGTATCCACTCTCATAGCAGAATACTTCAGCATGCAGAATCTATATGGATTAATATTTTTCATTGTACATTCCATCGATATATATATATATATATGGATAATGATCATGAGGGAGTCTCCAACCGTCCTTAATAATCGTGCCATGACTGATAGGGATGTATCACATAGAGGAAGGAATGGTGGGGGTGTCGGTTGCCAAGGGACACCACATATCTTGTAAAAGACCTTATTTCATAGAGGATATTCTAAACATTCCCCCCATTCTTGAGGGTTAGGATTTAATCAATACTACCACCTCCACCATTTTGAGTTGTTGAGGATTTGATGACCCATGTAGTGATGGTGGTGGTGTGGGGGGTGGGGTGTGGGTGGGGTGTGGGGGTAAAATTACTAGATTAATATGGGATGTAGCTAATCCTATATGTCCTCCATAACATTATCTAATGTAATCTTCTTAATTTAGAATGATTTCACTTCTGAAATATCATTTTTATTACAAATTTATAATGTTAACTTCCTTCCATGAAGGGTTTTATATTGGTCAAGTACTTTTATTTTCTAAACTTTGATACTTTCAAAAAATTCTTGGAGTATTTTAATAGCATCTTATCTATATTTTATTCCCTTTAGTTACACCATTTTACACCTTAAAGGTAGTAGAACTTAGTTGGATCAACTGACTGGAATGTGCAGTATTATGTTTCGACACTTCTCCTATGGAAATAAATTTATATAATTCCCTCATTGGGAGACATTGATAACCTAGGAATGAGGTAAAATTAAATCATCCATTTTCCCCCACCCCAAAATATTCACATCATATAGGGAATCAATGATTATTTTTCATAGTGTCTTGAGGCTATAGAGACTTGAACGCCTTAGGTTCTTTCAGTGTTTCTACACTAATATATTACAAGCTTCTAAGAAGGTAGAAAAGTTAATATGAAAATATATATTATTCAATATATGGATATGGTTTTCATACACTTGATAAGGAACTTTTTTAAATTTATATAATGAAGAGTCACACACAAGTTTTGGAATAATAATGGAATGCGCTCCTCCCTCAACACCTCTATGATTTCATATCAGAGAGTAGAAGTGGTCCAAAACGTGATTGGGAGGTTATCTTGATCTTGTTCTTACCTCATGTTCATGATTTCATCACTATCTATGGGGAAAAAATATTCCACCTTATTTGATAATCATGGTTGTTTTATATGTTATTTATTAAAATGGTAAGAATTTACTAAGTTCCATTTGATTAATCCAAAGTATGCATGGGGTGAGGGAGGTTTAAATAAAGAAATTTACCCCAAACCATCTATTGATAAAGTTGAAATGTTTTAGATGGGAGTTGATGTAATCAGAATAAGATACCATGATCATTCAAGGACTACCTAATATGAAGGTTTTCTCAAAGTATATTTGACAAGGGGAGGGTCTTCTTGACATGATGAACTTTCACCATGTGGAGGACCTTTATGGTGACTGGCTTAGATTCCATGGGGTGGACCTTCACGGTTACCAATCAATAATATAGAAAGGGGAAGAACTCCTTGAATATTAATATTCTCACTATGATATGTAAATTCACAACATAAATCATGGGAAGAGTTCTCGTGATCAATTTTTACGTTTCCATGGGGAGGAGATTTGTGGAATGTGTTATTGGGAGTAACTTTAGAACTAATGATTAGAATATTTTGGTTAGGATATCCACATCTCAAGTATATCTCACATTATAATTAGTATTTGATATATTATTTGGACACTTTAGATAGGTATTACAGGGACTTGAGAACATATGTGTTGATCAATTCAGTGATATAGGCCTTTTATTGGGTTGTTTTATACATTCATTGATATCTAATTTAGGATTACCTCCTTGGATTATGTTAGTGACATTATTGGATATGAGTTTTATTGGGTGAATCTTAGGTTATCAATGGAGATGGAAAATGAGATCCTTGACATTGGATATGAATATAGTCCTATCCCTTATTTCCCCCTAAAATATGTTGATGGGTTCCTTCAAACATGATCGTAATATGTGTCCACCTTTTAGTAGCCACTAACTTGTATCATTGGTCTTCCTTGGGATGAATGTGAGTCAGAATGTGCATATTATTTTTTATTTTTTCTAAAATATACTAATAGGCCTCCCAGATAGATGTTGGAAAATGATCAAACTCCCTCGTATCCTTTAAAATATGCCGATGGTCATTATGAATGGGAACAAGTATATGAGATTTCTCTCAAGTGTTCACCGGGGTATGTAGAAAAACCTATTCAAAATTTTTAATAGAAGGGATATGGGACTACTCCTAGGTGATTTATGAGATAAATTATTTATCATCTTCATATACAACTTTCTGGGTGTGCTAGAAAATCTGTAGGACATGGGCTAAGATATAGGTCTGTCAATTGCCACCAAGATATGTCGATAGGTTTCTATAATAGGAATGGGAATATAGGCCCATTATTTAGTTATATTTTTGATATTTTACTAATATTATCCTCTAGTATCCATGAAAATATGCCAAAGACTTTTCATATGAGGGCTGGAATATGGCTCTTCCCCCTGGTTACTTCTGAGATATATTGATATGCTCCTGATACCATTAGATCATACTGATGAGCTTGGATGATATGACTAGGGATTTGTGCATACTCTTTACCGAGTGTGTGATTATATATCTCATCATAGGGAATAAGAATATGAGCATATTCTTAGTGTCTATGGGTCTACTATCCCTAGAGAGACATCCTATGGGGTGTCCGGGCTTGAGTGGCTGAGACTGAGGTATTGTGTCCAGACTCTTTAGTATTGATCTAAGGAACTGTGATCACATGTCATTATTGATGGAGATGATGAGTGTAGGATACCTTGCAGGAGATTCATTTACAATAGTGAGGTCATAGTCATTATATTAATTAAATTCCCTGAGATAGGAAGGTACTAATTTCTTATCTTTTAGGAGAGGCTCCTGAAGCAGTTTTAGGTGATGATAGGAGACACTGGATTCATCATAATGATCGTATAACAAGATGGTATATGATAATTCAGTTCTTGGAGGTTATCATGAGTTTATTACAGGGTTGTAATGATACCATGACAATCATCCTCCCTCACAAACGTATTCACCACTTGGTGGTGGATTGGTGATGCCATCCTTTCAGTTGTGGGGGTTATGGTAGTTACGTTTGCTGAAGTATAAAAAAAATTTATTAAAGAATATTATATTTTATTGGATCAAAATATTGAGAGAGGTAACTGACACAAAAGGACACCAAAAACAAGAAAAATCATCAGTTTAGTATTAAAAATAAGTGTATTCTCAACCAATAAATTTCATAGTTGAAAGATTCATGTTGGGTTTACAAATGTTTTAAGTGAGTCACGTGAAATAAAATGATTTTATACTCTTGGAAACTATGATACTTTTTATTAAAAGATTCACTTTGGGCTCCACATTTTTCCCCATTTTTTGGTTTTTATGGAAAATTATGATGTGACTTATCCACAACATTTTGAGTCTGTGAAAACCTAATTTCCAACGGAAGACAACTATTGGGAATTTTTCAGAGACACTATAGAATTCACATTGTTCAGGAGTTTGGGAGGTCTTTCTCATCTCACCAAATTAATGGGACTAATTGCATACTTCTTAACTATTTTATATATTTAATATTTGTTCACGAATCCTTCCCAAATCCCATTATAAGAATAGTTACCCTTTTGTTAATGATTAGACTTCAACATGCATTATTGTGGATATCATCTACCTATCAACGGTTTTTTATCATTGATTTTCTTATATATCAGAGGCTCTACATCTTATTATTTATTAACTAATAATACTTATTCTTATGATATTATGGTTTAAAGACACATAACTAAGAATTATGGAGTTTATCACCATCCATGGTACAATATGTGTTAGTGGTATTGCGATCAACCCCATAATAAGGGATATCTATATATCATTGTAAAATGAATCAAAACCAAAGTAGTTCAATTCCTATTAATGGGACAAATCAAGCCTTTTAAGGTTAGGTGAAAAGACCACTTAAAAGTGGGTTAACATCGACCAAAATGGACTATTGGGAGAAAGGTTCCTAGAAATGGTTGGTGAGGGGATTACACATAAGAAACCCATTCTAGTTGACCCTAAAGGAATTATGGACCACTATGTAGGGGTTTTCATGGGTCGGGTTGGGTTAGGTCTGAAAGACGTTTTCACTGAACCCAATCATATATTTTCAGGTTGGGTTGGGTCATATACATTTTTTGTAATGAAGCGTCCCAACCCGATCGAAGGTGTGTTGGGTCATTTTTTATGGGTCGGGTAAAGCAAAATTATTGGAAAAAAATAAAACTATTTATTAAATTAAAACTAAAAAAATTAGAACATTTTAAACCTTTCAAATTCAAATAGACCAATAATCCTTATTAATTTCAATTACAAAATATAAAACATTTTTCATAAAAAACCAAGTAATATATCATCACATGGAGAACCCAAGATAGTGTAATTAACATGAGCCTCATGATGGTTAGTGAGGTCTCTTCAAGTGCATCCATGAGACCCTGGTTCGAATCCGGGCGAAGGCATATTTTCGGGTACTGTAGCAGTACTGTAGTAGTCACATTTGAAGTTACTATAGCAGGAAATATAGAAGGTATTGTTTGATACTATAGCAATTAAAAATATTCAATTTTGGGCCACCAGTTTGGGCCTAGAGTCCTTAAGGCCTTCATGCCACCTAAAGGCCTTCAGGCCATATGATATGTAGATGCAAACCCGATAGATTATATAAGGAACTAGCTCTAGAGGAGGATTCAGAGAAGGAACATTCACCAAGGAAATGCTATCTTATTTGGAAGAATGATAGGGTATGTAATATTCCATCGGTACCAGGCCTGTGCATCTCTGCACAATATATCTAGCTGAATATGCATGAAAATTTAGAGAGCTGATCATGATACAAATGCTGGGGAGGGGTAGTTTTAAGTAGTCATAGTCTGTGATGAATTCCTTTATGGCCTTCGGGTCCAGTAATGTCATGAAGCCTATGACCTATGTAAGTGTTCCCATTCAAACCTTAATAGGGTAATTATCAAAAAATTAATAAAAAATTGAAGGATTTAGGTCCATTCAGTTAGTTAGAGAATCCTGGGGAACCCAAGCCAAATTAAATAAATTAGGGATTGGTTGGGTTGGTCAGGTCAATAATTTTCTAACCTATGACCCAACCCGACTTGATATTATCCCTAATTAAATTAACTTGATTCATAAAAATCCAATATGTTACTTGAACTGACCAGAATAAAAACAGTTGGGTTGGGTTGGGTTGATCTTGTCAGTTTTGGTTTGGATGCTCCTACCAATGGGGATAGATTTGGTGGTTACTCGAAGGGAATATGGTCCTTCGAGTGGGGACCTTATTTCAAAAGGAATATAGCCGGATAAGATGGTTGAATGAGATAACTATAATATTTCCTCAATAAGAATATATTCTCATGAGGATGGTTCACCAGAGAATATGACCCTATTGATAGATTTTATAAGCTTGTGCGGAATATGGCATGACAAAGGAGGATGTAAATGGATTCAAGAGGAACATATCCCCATGAGTATGGATATAAAATATGATGTTGTGTTTGAACATAAAAGAGGTATCCTACATATATTGATTGATAGGAATCAAATCCCACTAAGTTTGAGTGGCACAGTTCCAGATCATATTGTAGGACCACAACATGTAGTTTAAAATCTTACAGTTAGGATGTTGTCTTGTAGTTTGACATCACATGGAAAGAAATTTGTTTTTTTGTTTAACACCATGAAACTAAGAAATTATCATCTCAAAAGGGGTGATGGAAAATGATTGATAAATTCTTACACATACATGTATTCCCTTTTTGGTATATTATGGCTTGTTGAGTGGAGAAGAAGACCATATTTGAGCCATAATTCAAGACTTACACCTAAAAGAAATATGAATTCATCATGGATCCTTGATAAGAATCAGTTGTCTACTAGGATCCCTGGATGATAGATCTTTTAATTGGGTCATACAAGTTGATCTACATGAGTTAATGGGGTTATCTCCACTTTCCTTATGATTAAGAGCCTCATTATCAAGGGATATATAATTTCAAATCTATTGAAGGACCCATCAGTTATGAAGGATAAGTGGGAGGATCCTTTTACCAAGTGAATGAAAGATCAAAATGGGTGCATGTTGATGTGCACACCCTAAACCTATGCGTTTGGTGGATTTTGAAGAGGCCTTGATAATAGGGTGCCCAAGTAGGAGAATTGGGAAAAGGGTTGATTTATCATTGAAACTAGGGCATTCATGATACCCTAGTGTGGAGGAAAAATTGATTGACTCACCCTAGTATAGGCTTGGGTAGGGATTCACCATAGTAAGGGATTAACAAGGGTAACTATCCATAGTATAGGGCCTAGGGGTGCTTCAACCAGGTAAATTATAGTTAAGTTGATAACATTAGATGGGGGCCTTGAGGAAAATTCACCCTAGTGAAGGATATAAAGGGTGTATCACCCTAGTATAGGGTCTCTAGAAAACTTTTACCAAGTGAATAGCCATGGGTCAAGGGCCATCCAAGTAAAATGACTTGGGTTAATGGTCACCCAAGGAAGATACTTGGGCGAAGGTCCACCCAAGTGAAAGGCATTGGGATAGGGGTCTCTTAATTTTATAGCATTGGGATAATGGTTTCTTTAGTGATTAGGGGTTATAATTGAATAACTTGGGTTAATTGATCCCTTTTATGCTAGATGTGGTGGGTCCTTCACACTAGTGCAAGTGGATATGGGAAAATTTGGTATTTTGTGAATGTTTATCCCTTAGATGACTCAACTAAAATTCACTGAAGTTAATTCCCTTTGGTTTTAAGTGCCATAGACTACCTAAATGAATTTATAATGACCTATATGAATGAGGCTTTTAGTGTATTCTCTCTTTCAGAAGGTGGGAATCTCGTGAGTAAGTGAATAGACAAGGGTTCTATTTATAGGAAAAATAAAGGACCATGGTGCGTGGAGTCTGCATGCCAAGATGGTTGTAACACCCTAATATTTTATAGTTCTTGTTTTTTTAAATATATTTTTTCAATAGATTATGTTTCATGCGAAACCAAATTAAAATCAAACAGGTTATGTTTTATTGAGATAAAATATTATGATTATAGATAAACATTAATAAGTCATGAGGACAATATAATAATCCAAAATAATAAAAATACTATCAGAATACATAAAAAAATATATGAAAATATTGTGAGCATATAATCTTTATTACCATGGTCCCCAAGAAGATCATAATCCCAACCACAACTATTGATAAAATTCTAATAATTAAAACTTTTATTGGCATGATGAGAGAGAAGTAGTGTTTTTGGGATTTATCTGATATTATTTAGGAAGGTAATATGAAAATTGATCATATATAGCCATTGGTCTTACATATCCATTGGAACCATATGAACATTAGTCTTATATAGTCATTGGGTATAAAACCAGAATTTGTTTTATAAATACATATTATTTGATATGATTAAAATCATATTTTTTAATGAAATGATTTTAAGGTGTTGTAAATTATACTACTATAGATTAGTCACTTTAAAAACATGATTATGATAATATGTGATATCTCAAAATATTTACTAATATATTAACATTCATATAATGGTTGTAACTTGATGAAAAATAAGTATAAATTCATTTTATATTAAAAAAAATTCTTCTAAAATGGGTTTTATTGTAATTTGTGGGCATATATTTTGATTTTTTCAAGTTTTAGAAATTTTATTTTTACAAAATGAAAATTATTTTCGAAATCAGTATGTCAAAATAATATTAAGATAACCTTTTTTAGTATTCTTCTAAAAATTATGATATTTAAGTGAATAGTGAAAACATCGATTTCCCATGTATTCTAAATTTTATGAAATTATTATGATATAAAAATGATTTGAAAGTTAATAAAACATTTTTATAGAATAAATATATATTTAATAAGAAATATAATTTATTTTAAAATTATTTTCTGAGATTAAAAAACTATGTTTAACATTTTTAAAATTTAATTAATGTTTTATTTAGAAAAAAGATATTTTTGTTCATTTATTTAAATAAAGTGTTTAATAGGTTGTTTTATATTTTGGATTGGTTTTAAATTTAAATAATTTTCATTTAATGAAATTAATTAAAACAATTATATTGCAATAAATATTTTAGTGTATTTTTATAGAATCATTTTTATGATTAAAAATGGAATTTTTAGAAAAACTGTTTTTGTTGTGGTTTGTATACCCATATTAAAATTAATTTTTACCACTTAAATAAACTAAATATTGTAAAATTTATTTAATATTTATTATTATGAGGTTAAAATTTGGTAATAATTTCAATTTAATTTTTTTCATTATGAATAATAACCTTGGTAAAATTTTATCACTATAGTAATGGTTAAAAGAGTTAACAAGGGGGTTAAAACTAATAGATAAGGTTTGAAATATTATAAAAACTTGTTTAAATTTGATTGGATTAGTGGATTTTGACTTATAAAAATCCTAGATTCTAAATATTTCAATTTTTTACACATGAATTTTAGAAATACATATAATATATTTAAAAGGTTTAAGTATTTATAAGTGTGCCACTCCTCTAACCTATAAAAGGGAACTTCCTCTCATCACTTATTCACATACATTCTAACATTTATCTTGAAAAATATCTATCCAAATACCTTACCAAAATAACTCCACATTTTCTATAGGTCTTGATATTCCCAAAATACCTAACTCAGAAGGATTGATGTGTTTTCCAAGGGAGGTTTTCCAAAGAAGAGATATAATTCTTAATTGATAGTTTTCTATTTATTTATACTTCCATATCCCTCAAATATTATTTAAAAATAATGAAATAATAACATAAGTGTATTCCATATACATAAATTGTGTTATGAATATGAGAAACCCTTTTTCATCAACCCTTCTATCCCATGGAATATGAAAACATCGCTCCTGCGTACTAGTGGGCTACCACCTCCATGAAACGAGGTGTTTCATTTTTCATAATCATGTTATATTTATGGTTAAAATAATGGTTAAAATGAATAAATATGATATTTACGGCATTTTTTTTTATTTTAAGACAATATATTACTTACCTTATCACACTACAATCCTTTGGAAAATGATAATGTCGCTCATGCGTATGAGTGGACTATTGCATCAATAAAATGATGTGATTCATTTTTTATTTAAACCTTACAATGCAGTTCCTAAAGATGAAACTAATGAATAAATATAAAATTTATACCATATTTATGATTCTGTAAAATTAAAATATTCTATACTTCCATTATTTTCCACCCATTATAAAAAAGAAAACCCCATTCATGCATACGTATGGATTACCATCTCTTTGAGACAAAAAGATTCCTTTTTAATTACCATCTTACATGATTCATTTTAAAAGGTGTTTTATTTTATAAATATGATAATTATATCATGTTTAATATTATATAGGTTATATAACCATAACCCGTTTGACCAAATTCAGTGCACTGATGTTGTTTTGAGGTCAAAACCGAAGGACTCGAAAACACCGAAAGTGAATTTACTCATTTTTGATACAAAATAAACATCAAAATTAATGAAATAAAGGTAATAATTATAGTGGATTCTAGATGAAAAAGGTTCTTAAGAAAGTAAATAAATAATATTAATGAAAACCAAGCTTCTCATACATGGATATTACATCAATTTATATGAATATTCAACACATGACAAAAGTACATGCATGAGGACCATAATAGTTTAGTGTCTTTGCAAACATGGAACATAATATTTTAACATGGTGAAATATATTGAATGTTTCACACAAAGATATTCCCATTCAGTACTCATAGTTAAAACCATTATTCATAAATTGGGGAAAGGAAACACATGGATGATATCAGATGCTTAGTAAGGGTAAATAAAGGAGATACTAAGAATAACATGAACATGAGGGTATGAAGACCTGAGAATAAAATTAAAATATCATTCCATGAATATAAATGTTAATAATCTTGAGTGATGAAATAAATATTGGCAGTCATAAGACATGAGTCATAAAGAAATAAAAGAGCATAATCCATATGAGCATAACATAGGTATAAACCATGGAATTATGTAAAACACATAAATATATTAAATTATATCTATTATAATCAAGGATCACTACTAATGATATCTTATTGAAATGAGTTAACTTCCCAAACCATCTTAGTAGTCAAGGTTCACTTCCAATATTATCTTACCAAACAAAGTCACTTGCTAAACCAGGCTCACTCCTTATTCCAGTTATGTCTATATCATAAGATATAAATCTTTACGTAATGAATTGGAGCATTATCTGGGTGCACCAATCATGTAATATATAATGGGATCACTAGATTCTATCTAGGATGCCCCACCATATAAGATGTAATGAGATTACATAAAACTATATGGTCCATCCCATCACATAAGATGCAATAGGCTTACTGAATGCTCTCTTGGTCGCCCCATCATATTAAGTGTAATAAGCTAAGCCGATGATATCTAGGCTGCCCCTCATATAAGCTGCAATAGGCTTACCCGATGCTTTCTTGGCCATACTATCATATAAGGTGTAATAGTCTTATCTAGTTATATTTGTTTTTTCCTATCATATAATATGTAATGGTCTTACCTGAAACTATCTGGGCCACCCCATCTTATAAGGTATATCCAAGAATGAAAACATTAATAAAGTAGAAAGAGCTTCAATATCCTCATAAAAACTCCTAAAACAACCATTATTAATTCAGAACCTGATTAACTCTTAGAAAATAAATGGGTTTCATCTAAACATATTTAGAACATGCTTAACCCATGGAAAAGAAATGGGTTTCAAAATAATCACTTTGGAACATGATTAACCTATGGAAAAAACAAGTTCCATAAACATCACGCCATTAAAACATAAACCATTCATAGAAAGAATATAAATTATATCCTTAGATCATATCCACCATGAGGATTAGGTAATAATGAAATATATAATCTTAGATGGAAAATAATTTTTAAGGGATAATTTAAAACATTTATTGAGGAAAATATCCTTTCCTATTTGAAAAAACATTTTTTAAAACATAAAGAATTTTGAAAACCCTTTTCTTTGAAAATAACCTTCAAAACCCATAAAAAAAGATTTTAAAATCATTTAAAACATGTTTTTAAACATAATATATTTCAAAAATACTTTTAATTGAAAATTAAATTATTATATAATTTAAAAACATTGTTGAAAACATTTTTATAAAACATTTTTTAGAAGAAATAAGATTTCTCACCGTAGATATAATTAAAGTAATATTTTCTTAAAAACATTTTATTAATTAAATTAAGAACCATAGAGTGAAACAATGGTACCATTACAAGAATATATCATGAATAACCAAAGGCAAAGAAAATTTGTGAGAATTATTGAGAGGTATATGATCAGATTTCAATATTTGGGACTTGATCATAAAAAATCCTGATAAACAGTGAGATTGTAACATAAAACGGTTACCACTTTGGTAATTTTGAATCCTAAGCCCCATGAAATAATAAAATAAAATGAAACATAAAATATAATTATTATGAATAAATTCATGATATTACATGTAAAATAGTATGTATATACATGTTACGTCCTGACCTAGGAGCCACTGAACGGTACCCCGAGCCGGTTAGCCACATACCCTCAAGCGCACCTCCCTGTACGCTAGAGGTTATTGACTAGCAACGAGGGTCTAGTATGTCAGTCTTGGAGAGACTATACCCTCTTTTTTTAGAATAATACACCAATAGGATAAAAAAGAAATATATAAGTGTATAAGCATATATAAATAAACAAAATAAATCCCATGACATATGATAGTTAAAACCAAAAAACACAATACTAAACTTAAAGGTAAACATGCTATGACAATGAAAGTTCCATGTGTCTAAAATGAAGCCCGAAGTAAAGACACAAAGACTCCAAAATGGGTCCCAAACCACGTCTGGTTCCCTATCCCATTCTCCAATCCCAAACACCAACCCATCTAAGGGCCATTCCCTTTTCCTGTCCTGCAACAAAAAATTCTGCTCGAGTTCCAATCAGGCGGCCTGAGTAGGGTGTGAGTACAAATTAGTTGGCCACCACCAATGGTGTCTAAAAAGATTCTAGTCAAATGATATTGCATGAAGATTTATGAAGAAATAAACACAATGCATAATTTAAATAGTTATCATATTGTCATTTAATCTTTAAACATCATACTAGGCCAAGTTCAAAACATGTTTCCCATTTGAATCATCATTCATTATCATTAATCACTCGGTGTAGGATGTCATGCCTAGAACCACAAATCTCTTTGAATCATCATTCATTATTATAATTTTTCACTCAGTGTAGGATGTCATTCCTAGAACCAAAATTCTATTTGAATCATCATTCATTATTATCATTAGTCACTTGGTGTAGGACATCATGCCTAACACCAAAAATATTTTTGAGTGTAGTTCGTCATGCCTAACACTCCAAAATCCCAAAATTGGATAACTATTGGGGAGGAATGCCATTTCCAAGTCCCAAATTCTAATTGTTCTAGGATTCCATGCCTAACACCACAAAATCTCATCCATTTAATCATTTATTAAATCTCAATAACACTGCCACATTATTCATTTACTAATCCAATGATTAGTTAAACATTTAAAAGTAAATTAGTTAATTAAACAATTAACTAAGAACATAACCCATTAATTAATTCATCAATTAATTAATCAATCAATACAATTCAAATTCCATAATTAATTCTACCCAATTAATTATCCATTTCAAATCTCAACTTTCCCTAATTAATTCTCACAATTAATTATCTTTGATCAACATCATGAGACATAACTAATTCTCCCAATTAATAATCTTTTCACATTCAAGTAAATATATAAATTGCAATATCAAATCTCCAAGGGATCTATTTTGGAAACCCCCCATCATTTGTTCCGTGATTCAACCATCAATTAAGCACCAAGGAAAATCACATTTCAAAACCATATTCTTAATTACTCCAATTTAGTAATTCAATTATTAAGGTAATCTAGAAATTTCACAACTCATAAACATATCATAAATTGTTACTATGGGAGTTGGATTTAGACCTCCTACCTCGGTTTATTGACAGAAGTTAGCCTAATGAAAAAACCCAAAATCCAAGTAGCACAACGTCATCAATCAAGCTTTAGATCTAAAACCCTAAAACCAAAATTAAGATCAAAGGCACAAGATCAGGAAAATATAGATCAATATCTACAATCCTAGATCAAGATCTCAATTCATAGGTTTAAATCCATGTAAATAGTGGAAATCTTTCATGAAAATATTTAAGAAGGATAGAGGAATGAAAGGGGGGAGAATCGGGATGAAATCTACTTATTTGGAGGAGAGAAGATCTTTAATTTGGGCTTTTAATCTCATAGAATAGTGTTCAGACCACCTTGGAATGCCTCCATAAGGCTTTGGGAACAATTAGAATCTATCAAGTCTGATACAAGGTTGAAAAATGGTATTCTTGGGGGGTTTAGGTGGTTTTAAAATAATTTTTAGAATTAAAAATCCCATACACACAGTTTACTGGGCAGAGGCGCACGATTAGAAAAAATGTGCACCAACCGTGTAGACTCCACTTCCCACTTCTGAACAGTTGGAATGGTTTGGTCACACAGTTAGGCAAACCATGTTTCAACCATGTGGACTCCTCTATCCAATTTCGCATGCTTGGAACGGTTTTCAAACCCTATGCAAACCATGCACAACCAATTGTCCATTAGTTTTCCTAAAAAGTTCACCCAAATGTACCCCAAGCCACTACTCCAAGTTAAAGGTTCTTAAATGTTTTAAAAGTACCAGAAAAAATGTTTGATATGACTCCAAAGAAGGTAGAAATCTTACAATCTCCCCACATTTTAACAACTAATCCTCTAGCATCACTCCCGAACTTCTCTAAGATTCGAATCCAAAAAAATTGGGTCATTGAGCCCTCATGTCTTCTTCTTGTTCCCAAGTCTCTTCTTGATCATTCCCATGTTTCTATAACACATGAACTAATGAAAAGATCTTTCTCCATAACACTATCTCACTGTGACCTAGCACATGTACCTGATTCTCCACAAAGGACACATATATATCGAGGTCAAATTCTGCCACATAAATCACATGAGAAGGGTTTGAGTGATAAAATCATAGTTTTGATACATTGAAAACATCATTCAAAGTGTTTTACCTCTATGGAAGTGCTAATTGGTATACCACCTTCCCGATTCTCTCCAGCACCTCAAATAGTCCCACAAACCTGGCTCTAACTTTCCCTATCTTCATATCCCATGGTGAACCATTCTAGGAGACACCCAAAGGAATAAACAATCACCCTCTCTAAACTCTAGGGGTCATCTCCATCTATCAGAATATGACTTTGGCCTACTCTAAACCATTTCCATACGCTTTTGAATCAACTGTACATGCTCTGATGTCTCCAGAACGAAACTTGGTCCCAACAGCTTTGACTCACCCACCTCTAACCATCATATCAGTGATCTACAAGGTGTACCATAAAGTGCCTCATATGGTTCCATCTGTATAGTTTTTTGATAACTATTGTTATAGGAAAACTCCACTAAATCCAAGTGATTTTCCCAAGAAACACCAAAATCAAGAACAAATGCTTGCATCATATCCTCTAACACCTGTATAGTATGCTATGACTGTCCATATGTATGTGGGAGGAAGGATGTACTTAATAGAACCTATGTACCAATCACCTTCTGTAATCACTACTAGAAGCATGAAGTAAATCACAAATTGAGATATGAAACTATAGTCTGCAACACCCCATTAAAACAAACTATTTATCTCACATACAGTTCACCAAACTTTTATACTGTAAAGGTTTCCTTGATTGGAAAGAAGTGTGCTACTTTCGTTAGTCTATACACAATGACCCAAATAGCATCATTCTTCCTAAGAGTATTTGGAAGTCCTACTTTGAAGTCCATAGTCACGTCATCCAACTTCCATTCAGAATAGGTAATGGTTGTAATAGGCCTTCTGGTCATTGATGCTCTGCTTTCACCTACTTATAAGTGAAACATCTTGTTACAAACCCTACTGTCTCCTTTTTCATGCCTAGCCACCAAAACCGTTGTCGAAGTTCTTGGTACATTTTTATTCACCCAAGGATGTACCACCCACCATGAAGCATGAAACTATCGCATGTGTTCATCTTGCATACTCATAGGCACAACAACCCAATTTTTCACAGTTATGATCACATCCTAATATATTTTATTGTATGAAGGTGTCCCCCCACCTTCAAGGATTTACCTCAAGGATAAACACTTCGGATCCTCATACTGCCTGTCTCTAATCTGTCTCAAGAGTTTAGAATCCACTACTACAGAAAGCAGATTCATCCTCTCCTGACTCTCTTGAACTACCTCATGCATTTCTTCCAGGAAGGTCATCATCATCCACTCCACACTCGACTCATGTACCAACTGATTCTGAGTCTTTCTTCTTAAGGAATCATCCACACTATTCCCCTTTCTTGGTGTATATGCCAGTTCAAAATCAAAGGACTACATATACTCTACCCATCTTCTCTGACAAAAATTCAAGTCGCACTGTGAAAAGATATACTTCAGGCTTTTGTGATCTGTAAAAACTATAAACTTTTCACCCAAAAGATAGTGTTGCCAACACTTAAGATAATAAACCACCACTTCTAACTCAAGGTCATGCATAGGGTAATTCCATTCATGTGGCCTCAACTACCGAGACCCATAAGCAACGACTTTATCCCCTTGCATCAACACAACTCTGAGTCCGACCTCAGAAGAATCACAATACACCATGTACTCCTCACCCGACTTAGGTAATACCAAAATTGGTGTCAATTTCAAGCGCTTCTTCAACTCCTGGAAAGAATTATCGCATGGTTCTGCCCAAACAAACTTTACCCCTTTCTTTTTCAAATAAGTAAGTGGTTCTTTCAATCGATAAAATTCCTGGATAAATTTCCTGTAATAACAATATAATCCAAAAAATCATCAAATATCAAAAACATTCTTAGGATGTCCCCAAGAAATCACCGCCTGAACTTTTTATGGGTCCACTGACACACCTTCTTCCAAGATGATGTGCCTCAAAAAGTGTACTTTGTAAATCCAAAACCGACATTTAGATAGCTTGGCCTATAGCCGATTCATTCTCAGTGTACTCAAGAAAACTTCAAGATGTTGGACATAATCATCATGAGTCTTAGAGTACACTAAGATGTCATCCACAAACACCACCACAAAATAATCTATGTACGGTTGAAATATCCTTTTCATCAAGGCCATAAACACTGCTGGAGAATTTGTCAACCCAAACCATATTACGACAAACTCATAAAGGCTATGCCTACTCCTCACAACAATTCTTGGTATATTAGAAGTCTGAAATCTCACCTGATGGTACCCTGATCTCAGATCAATCTTTGAGAACACACTAGCTCCCTTTAGCTGGTCAAATAGATCATCGATACACGGAATAGGATATCAGTTCTTCACAGTAATTTTATTTAACTTTCGGTAAGTGAAACACAAGTGTAGACTCCTGTCAGCTTTCTTTGCAAAAAAAATAAGTGATCCCCAAGGCGACATACTTGGATGGATAAACCCTTTATCCTCTAACTCCTCCATCTGTGTTTTGAGATCTTGAAGCTCAGTCGGTTCCATTTTTTAAGGTGGAATAGATATCGGCTCAGCCCCTGACATGAGCTCAATAGTGAATTCCACATCTCTCTCAGGGGAAAACCCCAAAAAATATCCAGGAAATACATCCATAAATAGTTCTACTACTGGTGGTAGGACGTATTTCCTACCACTCCCATCATCCCATAAAAGACTAGAAAATTGGGCCGTTAGCTCTCCCAGTTGTTGAGTAATTGGACTAGCTCTACATGCATGGATATCCCATTATCCATGAAGAATATATTGGTAACCCTCAAGAGATACAAAGGTCACTCTCCTTTGGTAACAATCTATGTGGCCATGGTATGCGACTAGCCAGTCCATACCCATAATCAGGTTGAAGCCCGTTATATCAAGGACATAGATATCCAAAAGGAGACAATAATCTCCACTTTTTAGCGAACATAACTTACATAAAAAGATATCCCTAGTCCATGTTCGCAATGATGTATCAATATTCATCATCCCACTTATAGACTCCACCTCCTAGTCCAATCCATTAATAGGATTCGCAGATATAAAGGAATAAGAGGAATCAATATCAAACAAGGCAGTAGCTAAAGTAAAATCAACTAGAATAGTACCACTCACTGTTGATGAATCATCCTCTCTCTCCACAAGTGTAGGATGGACTACATGTAACTGTCCTTCCCCTATTCCCTGTGGTGTCTTCTGACTCCCTTGAGTAACACCACTCTGCTGGTACAGGCATTCAAACCCTGAAGCACCACACCCACTTCCTCTACCTCCTCTTATACTAGAACTAAATATTCCAGACCTATATGGTTTAAAAGACCCCCTTCCCACACTCTGACTCTGAGCAGCTGCTCTCTAAGCACCAGCCTACCGCTGCTTCCTACAGAACCTCTGTAGATGTCCAATATTTCCACAAAAACGACACTCCACTGGTGGTTGAGGAAAATGTGTACGATAGTGTACCTACATACTGCACTAGTGGAAAATCACATGATAAATATCCGGTGTAACTGTTCCTGCTTACTTTCCAGTGTCCTGACTAAGATTCTCATGGCGGTGCTTCCTACTCTCGGAAGGCCTACTCCCTGATCGTCCAGCTACCTGTGCGGTACTGGATGCCTCCTTCACGTTCCCCTCTAAAATGAGAGCCTGATTAACCACTTTTAAAGATTTCTTCAGCCTAAATATATTCACTTGGGACTTAATTTCACACTTAAGTCCGTCTTAATATCATTTTGCCAAATATTCTTTATTTTCCTCTAAAGATAGATCAAAATTCTATAAATCAGTGAAACATTCAGCATAATCCATTGTAGACATGCTTCCTTGTTTCAGATGAAAAAACTCTGAAGCCTTCTCTTGCATCAACGCATCTGGATAGAAGTGTTCCAAGAACTTCACCAAAAAGTCCTTCCATAACATCTCGTCAGTCTGTCCAGATCATACCTTAATATCCCACCTGCATTTCACTGAACCCCACAACATATAAGCATCCAACATGACCCTTATATTAGCTGGATTCTCCTAATGGTAAAGTATTTCCTCTATGGATTCAATCCATAATTCAGCTCCCTCAGGCCCACCCTCTCCAGTAAAAGTAGGAGGGTGCTACAGTTGAAACTCCCTTGTCAACTCAGACGTGTTTTTCTGAACCTGACCTGGGTTTCTCAATATGAATTTCATGAAACGAGCAATGCTCTCTTGAAACCATTCCCCTTCTTCCTCAGCATGAACCAATGGTGCCTCAATCTCCCTTTCTGGAAGTTCGTTCTAGGCTATAACCCTCAGTTTCTCCCTCAAAAAGCATCATGGAGGCATATATCTATAAGGCCAAACACATGTCTTAGGTCTCATAACAAAACCTTATAACATTTACATAAGAGGAGAAATTAACACAAAAAGTTTCCACATGTCCCTTTTTCTTTTTCTCACTACACGGTCAACACCGGTGCCTTATTACCATCCTTAACCATCCAACTCTAAGGTATTGGTTAACAAGGGTATATTTATTATCATTAATTAATTCATCCATTAATTAATAATATTATCTCAAATTAATTAATTCAAAAATTAATTGATTAATTATTCCGATGTCATCAATCAAGGTTCTCATTAGACACTCATTTATCCTTATTTTGCATAATTATTTCATTCTCACAATAAAGAAAAATAGTTCAAGTTCAACAACTTACCCACAACCCGTTTTCCTATGAGTTCCTATAATTATGCATGCAACAAAAAACCCTAAGTGCCTAGAATGATGGATCAAAACTCAACTATCATGCCTATTTAGGCCATGAATCAAAATTCAACAATTTTTAAAACAAATATCACATCACACCACAAGTGTGTCACCCAATGTAAAATAATATACAACTATAACAACAAAAAACAATCACAATAATACCACCCTGAGTACTCGGATTTCCCCCATACATGGGTTTGCAACTCCCATGCAAGAGCTCATTACCAAGCCTTGAATCTTCCATGTCTCTTGTCGACCTTTTCCCAAAACAGTAAGACAAAAGATGAATAAAAAATGAAAACCCCTCAGATACAACTTTTTGATGTCCTGACCCGGGAGCCACTGAACAGTGCCTCGAGCCGGTTGGAAACATGCCCTCAAGTGCGCCTCCCCGTATGCTAGAGGGCGCTGACTAGCATCAAGGGTATGGTAAGTCATTCTTGGGGAGACTATACCCTCTTTTTTCATAATAAAATACTTGGAGAAGAAAATAACAATAACCAAGTATGAAAGTTCATATAAATAACCAGAACAAATCCCATGATATATGTTAGTCAAAACCAAAAAATAAATTCTCAATTGGAAGGTAAACATGCTATGACATTGAAAGTGCCATGTGTCTACAATGACACTCAAAGTAAAGACACAACGACTCCAAAATAGGTCCTAAACCACGTCTGGTTCCCTATCCTATTATCCAATCCCAGACAACAACCTATCCCAGGGCCATGCCCTTTTCCTATCCTACAACAACAAAGTTTGATTGGGTGCCAATCAGGCGGCCGGAGTAGGGTGTTAGTACAAATCAGTATGCCACCACCAACAATGTCTAAAACGAGTCCAATAAAAAGATAGTGTATGTAGATTTATTAAGAAATAAATACGAAGAATAATTTAATTATTTATCACATTTCCATTTAATCTTTAAACATCACATTATGCCAAGTTCAAAATATGTTTCCCCTTTGAATCATCATTCATTATCATTAATTACTCGGTGTAAGATGTCATGACTCACACCACAAATCTCTTTTAATCATCATTCATTATTATCATTATTCACTCGATGTAGGACGTCATGCCAAGCAGAAAAAAACTCTTTGAATCATCATTCATTATTATAATTATTCACTCGGTGTAAGACGTCGTTCCTAGTGCCAAAAATCTCTTTGAGTGTAGGTGTTCATGCCTAACACTCCAAAATCCAAAGCTTGGATAATTATTAGGGGGAACGCCATGTACAAGTCCAAACTTCTAATCGATTTAGGATTCCATGCCCAGCACCACAAAATCTTAGCCATTTAATCAGTCATTAAAT
The DNA here is from genome assembly GCA_963277665.1 of Viscum album. Taxonomy (NCBI): domain Eukaryota; kingdom Viridiplantae; phylum Streptophyta; class Magnoliopsida; order Santalales; family Viscaceae; genus Viscum; species Viscum album. The sequence continues at coordinate 94,053,059 of OY728139.1, read as the reverse complement.
CTCAATAATCATTCCACATTATTCATATACTAATCTAATGATTAGTTAAACATTTCAAAGAACATTAGTTAATTGAACAATTAACTAAGAACAAAACCCATTAACTAATTAATTAATTAATTAATAAATCAATACCATTCACATTCCATAATTAATTCTACACAATTTATTATCCATTTCAAATATCAACATTCCATAATTATTTCTCACAATTAATTATTTGTGATAAACATCATGAGATATATCAAATTCTCCCAATTAATTAGCATTTCACATTCAACTAAATATATCAATTTCAATATCAAATCTCCAAGGGATATATTTGGTCGACCCCCATTGTTTTTTCTGTGATTCAACCATCAATTAACAACCAAGGTAAATCACATGTCAAAATGATAATCCTAATTAATCCAATTTAGGAATTCAATTATCAAGGGAATCAAAAAATTTACTAACTCATACACATATCATAAATCATGACTATGGGAGTTTTATTTAGACCACCTAACTCAGTTTATTTCCAAAAGTTAGCCCAAAGGAAAACCATAAAATCTGAGCGGCACAACGTCATCTATTAAGCTTCAGATCTAAAACCCTAAAACCAAAATTAAGATCAAATGCTTCAAGATTTTGAAAATATATATATAGATCTACAATCATAGATCCTGATCCCAATTCATAGTTTTACATCCATGGAAATGGTGGAAATCTTCCATGAAAAGATTCAAGAAGGATAGAGGAAAGAACAGGGGGAGCATTGGGATGAAATCCACTTATCGAGAGGAGAACAGATCTTCAATCCGGGCTTTTAATCTCGAAGAATGGTGTTCATATCACATTAGAATCCATTTGGAAGGATTTATAATCACCTAGAATCTGTCAATACCAAGAAAATTTTGAAAAATGGGTGTCCTGGGGGGTTTGGATGGTTTTAAAAGAATTTTCCGAATTAAAAATCCTACGCGCATGGTTTGTTGGGCAGAGGAACAGGGTTAGGCAAACCGTGCACCAACAGTGCGGACTCCACTGCCCACTTATACATGGTTGGATTGGTTTTGTTGCATAGTTAGGAAAAAAATGCGCCAACCGTGTGGAAACCGCTTCTAATTTCGCATGCTTGGCACAGTTTGGTAGCACAGTTTGTCAAACTCTGTGCAAATTGTGCACAACCCACTGTCCTTTAGTTTTCCTTACAAGTTCATGAAAAGGCACCCCAAGACACTAATCCAAGTTAAAGATACTTAAAATATTCCATAGTTCCTAAAAACATGCTCCAAATGACTCTAGAAAAGGCCATGATCTTACAATACATCACAGGAATGAATACAGATGCATAATATAACATACGTCTCAAAGAAGGAAAATTGGGACAAAAATCCTTTACAGATTTGGTAACTTTTGAACCAAAAATCCCATGAAATAGAGATCATAAAATGGATATTTAAATAGAAATAAATTTTAGGATAATAATCATAAAATAAATTCATGGGAATTACATACACCACATAGAAGAAAGAGGTGGTTAATATAGCAAGTGTCTCACAATAGTAAAAAGTGAAATGGAAATCCATTACCACAAGTCTTGACTTCCTTTATACACATTGAAAATACCTGTATAATAAATATAAGTTTATTATACATATAAAATATAACTATATTAATATATATCAAACTATTTATAATTTTATTATAATTTTATATTATTTTTTAGTTAAAAATTCCATGTTAAAGTTAGGTTTCGGGTAATAACCGCTTGGTTTTTCATATATGTTTTGACATGTTATTTTTGGCCCTATTACTTTGATAATTATTTACTCATTTACCAAAATTAAAAAATCATATAAATATCATATATATTAATTATATATTTATTTATATTAATTGATAAAATATAGAAATAGGAAATGAAATACACCGTTCATGGAGATGGATGGTCATACGTACACATGAACAATGTTCCCATTTTATTTTCATATTGATTAAAAGAAAATTAAATGATACATATATATTATCATTACAATATAATTATTTTTTTCATATATATTATATATTTTTATTACACCCATCCTTAATAAATTCAATGTAGAGCTTGATCAAATCAAATCACTTCACGAGGCGGTAATCCACCATACACACAAACACCATTATCGTATTCTCACAAAATGTAAAGCATGTAGTTATCTGTTATATAATAATTGAAAAAGAATAAATAAATCGTAAATATCATATATAAACAGAATTTTCAACCTTATTCCCAACCTTTAGAGGTGGTAATGGAAAAATTAACTACATCTGTTCCTAATGTGGTAGTCCACCGTACAAACGAACAATTATTTCATAGCCCATTTTAGGGTAGTGTGTGTGATTGTAGGTTGTAAAATTAACATAAAAACATATTAGTATATTTAATATAATAAGGTTATTATATAATCATGATATAATTATAATTTAATGGGTTTGAGGAAGAAATAAAATCTAAATGTTCCTTGATGAAGGTTACCTCTTCTTCAAGTATATCCTTTTAGTTTTTACCAAAGGACTTTCTTAGTTGGATTTATAGAAAAATTAAGGCATATAGGATGATATGAAGGAATTTATAATGTGATATTTTCATGGTTAGGTTGATCCAAATGTCTTGAGAGGTGCGAAGAAGAGGGGAGATTGAATACACTTTTATAATGGAGTAGGAGTGACATTCTGGTAAATACCCTAAAGTATTCACTAATGGGAGGTCTAGCTTGCCTCATGTGCCTAAAGAATTGTACAATAATGGAGGGGAGGTATTAATTGGTATTTAAATTCCACCAAAGTATAAAATATATTCATTTTTATCATTTTATTCCTTATTCTTTATGTTTAATGAATTTTATATTTATTGTTTTTACCAAGGTAACTTGTATCTTTTTATTTACCTAGGTAATTTACCCGTTAATAATATAATTAAAAAGATATTTGTTTTATAATTTATATCCATTGATTCTTAAAATTAATTCAAATTCATTATATAAAAATCCTATTTTTGTGTAATATTAATTTCAATACAAACACATGTAATGCGCAAAACCCCATTTTACCCTTAACCACATTACTAAATTTTAAAATATTTCACTAATAATTATTTTAAGAAATTAACTTGGATTTTTTAGATAAAATAAATTATTATTATTAAAATCATGGAATCAATTGTTCCAAATTACATTCACATAATTGAAAAAATTTAATTTAAAATTAATCCTGTAGACATGGTGAAAAAGCAAGTTTTTTAAAATGTAAATGTTTAAAAGTTTACAAGGTTTTTATATCCAATTAAAAAATTAAATTTCTTATAATGAACTATATTAGATTAATATATGTATAATTGATCTAATTTTGATTTAAAAACAATTTAAAATATAATTTAATTATATAAATAATTTGAACAAATGGCAGTTTTCAGTTAAAATTCCGTATTTTTCACTATTCATCAAAAAATGAAACTTTTTATAAAAAATATAAAAAATACACCCTAAAATAATTATTAAATTCCTAGTTAAAAATTGAATTTTAATTTTCCAATATAATTTATAAATGTTTCAAAAAATATTTTTATAATAAGTGCACCATTAAAAGGTGGTAACACTTCCCTTAAGAAAAAAAAATATATATTTATGTATTGAATTGGATTTATTCCTGTCTATTATTTAGAAAACTCATAAGATGAATCTTAAATAGTTGATTGAATATATAATATATAAATTTATCTAAAATCATTCATCAAAAGAATGTTTTTTAATTTAATGAGATAAAATTGGTTTTTGAGTAGAAAAATAGTTCTTTAGAAAAGGAAATTCATTATTTTCAAATAGTTCTTACTTTCATTTGTAATTAATTAGTTTACAAAGAATTAATTTTATAAACATGAATAAAACAAATTTTAATAATTTATTTAATCCTTTTCATACCCTCCATTTTAAAAGCTATGTGATAACTATGATAATATGTTAGTAATATTTCATGTTTTGTTTAAACTCAGTGTTGTGTGTAACACATGATAAGATTAGTATTGCATGTAATGAATTATAAAATTATTGTTACATATAAAGTAATATTAAATTTGAATTTAAATAAATTAAATTAATTAAGTAATTATAATTTATTCAAAATAATTATTCATAAAAACTCATGGTGTTACATTCTACTCCCTAAAAATGAATGTCACACTCAAAATTCATCTGGGGCATCTATGTTTTAATACGTGAAAGTTCCTCTCATAGAAACCGGCTTCATGAAAATGAATAATAAAACTTAATTTAAAAATGGAATGTTTTAAACATAACTGTTTCCAAAATTAACCAATAAAAAGGTTTCTAAACAAGAGAATATAGGTGGAAAGTTAAGATTTTGACATGGAAGAAAAGTATAAATAATTATAAAGAGTGATAGAGATCACTGATCACTAGAAAGTGAGTGATCCAGAGAAATTTAATGACCACAAAACCATAAATGTTTGATGATCTAAGGGACAATTTGATTCATTTGAAATGAAGGTACTAGGATAGCATTTTTGTTTCAAGATTCATTACCTAAAGTTGATGAGATTTCATAAGGATATATACTTACTTGGTTTCATTCCATTTCAAATGAACAATCTCACTCTTTGGTTGTGACTTTATCAATTCCCACTTCATCACTAACTATAAGAAATCTAGGTGAATGTTTTATCCCTAAATCACTAACAGATCATAATATTCATAGGTAGAATGATAACTAATTCCATTCATATTCAGTTTTCATAAAATAAAAATAGTTAGCATAAGTTATCCAATATGCACAAATCATTATGAGGAAAAATGGTATGTAAATCTATAAAATCTCATTCAAAGATTAATATAAACCATTTCATAAATTGTTAACCTTTATGACCCTACCAAAAAATGAAAATCCAAAACTTTATAAATAAGATCTCTAAATTTCCAAAATGAACTTATCATTAACCCTTAAATACCATAACATGGTACTTGATTATCACATAACAAACATGTGAGTACCTTCATCATGTATTCTCTTGAAACATGGTAATAACCTAAAATACTTTAAAACCTTATATAAAACATGTATTCTTCCTTATTCCTTAAACAAAACACATATTATAGGATAAATTCCTTTAATACAATTTTTTTTTAAAACTTCATCCATGATAGCATAAATCAATTTGTCAAAAAAATCAATAATTTGTTCCATGGTAATCAACACAATCCAAATTACATTATAAAAATAAATTATCTATTTATCCCAAAACCATTGTATCAAAATTAGGATCAAATTAAGGGTTATATTTCCCATAACCATGTTTTTTCAATTAATATCACCTTGACATTAAATCAATTTTCAAGTCCATCAATATAATTAAACATATCTTTTCAAATACTCGATGAAAAACTTATACAAAAAAATACATATATATTTCATGATTAATATAACATAAAATTTGAATTACAATAAATAAATACTTCATTCTTCCCACTTCCTTATCAAAAAACTAACAAATATTTTTCATCTTATTTCTAAACACTTTTTTCCTTTCACATGTCATTTGTAGTCTCTTCATTATCAGAAATATAACCATTACTCATACAACCTTGATGATTTTCTTCATAATAATTTCCCCAAGGATATCAATTTTCATAATTAACATAATTTACACTTTTAAATCATTCATCCATTGATAATACCTTTGTGAGAGCAATATTACATCCATTATGTTAATTGAACTACTCGTTTTTTCCTTTATAGTTAATCGCTTTGTTTTCTTCTTTTCCACAATAAAAACATTCATGTTCCTACAAGACATCCACTTGGGTGTTTATTCCCACATTATAGACACATAGAAAATTGAATCCTCTTTCATACATAGTCTCCACTTCTATAACTCTTAAAAAAACCATTCCTTGTCTTCTTAGGTGAGTATAATAGTTGGTTAAGGTATACATTGTTAATCATGTTCGATGAGAACTGATTTGGAATAATAAAAACTTCCTTCACTCCTATTATAGTCTTATTTAAGTTCTAATTAGACAATTTTCCTTTACATTCAACATTAATCTAGTTCATTATGCTTCCCTTTATTGACTAAAACCAAAAATAATAGTGTGAACAACACTAATCATAGTGGAAAACCACATAATTATGAAAAATTGATTTTTGGATTTCTAAATCATGACACATTATTATTTAATATATGAAACCCGAGGTTTATTCTAGGTTATTAATAGTTATATTATATTTAAATCCTTCATGATTTCTTGAAAATTGTTTTTGAATTTCCAAACCATGTACTCCAGGAGTGTCAAACCAGGTGTGTAACAAGACCTGTTTTTGTGTACCGGTTCTTGATTGAGTCTAGATCAATAAGGTGTTTTAGGGTTTTTACCCCTAGGTACATTTTTTCCAGAGCCCCACATACCTTTAGTATTCTGAAATGGATGTGTTTATAGAAAAAAAATCTCTTTATCCTTTACCAAAATTTTAGGACATTTTCCAATACTTTAAATCATCCTTCAACAAATCCTTAGAGACATCCATAAACATATACATAGAAATATCCATAGGGATATCACAAAATATTTCTCATCCTAGTTTCTAAAGGTTGAATAAATCATTCCTTTTATATAAACTATATTGAACTATGATTTACATAGGTGGATATTACGTTATTTTAGAAGAATATTCATCAAATTACAAAAATACATGCCCGAGGACTCTAATAGTTTAGTGACTTTAGAAACATGAAACAAAATATTATAACATGATAAAATATCTTCGTTTTTTCCTATAAATAACTTATAATTTATCACTAATAATTTAAATATTTCTTCATAACCTAGGGAAATGAAACATAAGAAAGGGTGAGATCAGATGCTTAGTAAGGGTTAATAAAGGAGATATGTAAGCATAACATGAACATGAGAGTATGAGAACATGATCATAACATTAGAAGATCATAACCTATATATCAAAGATAATAGTCAATATTAATGACATAAATATTGGATGTCATAGGATATGAATCATAAAGGAGTGAAAGAGGATAATTCATGTGAGTATAACTTAGGTATAAGACATGGAATTGTGGAAAAACCATAAACATATAAAATTATTTCCATAGTAATCAATGATCACTTACAAGGATATATTAGTTGAATGGGTACACTACACAAACCATATTAGTAGTCAAGGTTCACTCCCAAGACCATCTTAGTAGAAAATGTTCCTTACTAAGCTGGGTTCACTCTGAATTCCATCCATGTCTATCTCATGAGATATAAATCTTTACACAATGAATTAGAGCGATATCCAAGAACTCCCATCATGTAAGCTATAACAGGCTCAAATAATACTATCTGGCTCACCTCATCATATAAGTTGTAATTGTATTACTCGATTCTATCCGTTCCACCACATCATATAAGCTCTAATAGACTTACCCAATGCTATTTAGGTCTCCCCATCATATAAGTTATAATGGGATTACCTGGTTCTTTCTAGGATGTCCCATTATAAAATAAGTAATATAATGACTCAATATAATCTTTTACACCACATAATATAATCTATAATGGGATTACATAGGGCTATATGGGCCTCCCTAATATATAAACTATGTCTAATAACTACAATATGAATAAAGTATAAAGAGATTTTATATCTTTATAAAAACTCATAAAAACAACCACTATTCTTTCATAACCCGATTAACTCATGGAAAAGAAATGGGTTTCATGTATATATCTTTTAATCATGAATAACCCATAAAAAAAATTGGGTTTAATAAAAATATATTGGAATATGATTAACCCATGGAAAAGAAATGGGTTCCAAAAAAACCATTCCATCAAAACACAAACCATTCAAGGAAAGAATATTGATGTTATCATTCGATCATGTCCCCTGTAAGAAATAAGTAACACAAATTTATGTAATATTATATGGAAAATAACTTTAAAAGGATCATTTAAAACATTACTTGATGAAAATATTCTTTCCACATTGAAAAACTCTTTTTAAAACATAAAACATTTTGAAAACCCTTTTCTTTGAAAATAACGCTGAAAACTTATAAAAGAAGTATTGAAAATCATTTAATTTGTTTCTTTAAGAACATAATTTTTTTTTAAAAATCCTTTTCCATTAAAATTATATTAAAATATCATTTAAAAGAAATTTATTTTTGTATATAAAACATTGTTTTGGAAGAAAACAGATTTAATACTGAAGAGAGAAATAATGTCATATTTTCTTAAAAATAGTTTCTTAATTATCTTAAGTTCCAAATAGTGGGAAAATGGAACCATTACATGAAGATATAAAAAATAAACATATGGGAAAAAAATTAATGATTATTATTGAGAGGTATGTTATCATATTTCAACATTGGATACTTGATCACAAACAGTCCCGATAAGTGGTGAGATTGAAACATAAGAATCTTATCACTTTGGTAACCTTGAATCCAGGGACGCATGAAGGGATAATATAAAATTAAACTTAATATATCATTAAGATGAATTAATTTATTATATTACACATATAAGAGGTCTTCTATACACCTCATGAAATAATATTGGTCCATAACATAACATACGTCTCAAAGAAGGAAAATTGAGACATAAATCCTTTACCGATTTGGTAACATTAGAACCATAAAACAAATAAAATAGATATCCTAAAATGGATATTTAAATATAAAAAACTTTTATAAGAATAATTATAATATATATTCATGGTAGATATATACACCACATAAAAGAAATAGCTGGTGAATATATCACGTGTATCGCAAAAATGAAAAATTGAGAAGGAAATCCCTTACATTAAGTCTTGACGTCCTTCGTACACATTAAGAATTTAATTTATAATAAATAAAAGTTCATTATACATATTAAAAAGAAAAATATTTATATATTTCATACCATATATTATTTTATTATGAATTTATATTACCTATTTATTTACAATTCCATGTTAAAGTTACATTTCAGGTAACGACTACTTCATTTTTCATATATGTTATGACTTGTTATTTTTGGTCCTCTTACTTTGATCATCATTTCAACATTTACAGAATGTAAACCATGATATAAATATAATATATATATATATAATTAAAATAATCTATAAATTATAGAAATGAGAAATGAAATACACCGTTCAGGGAGACGGTAGGCTGTATATACACATGAAAAATGATTCCATTTTCTTATTTTATTAAAAGAAAGAAAAGTAATATATATATATTCCTTACAATAGAATTAATATGTAATATATGTCAAAAATTTACGTTACACCCATACTTTATATATTTCATGTAAATAATGAATGAATCATATCACTTCGTGAGGCGATAGTCTACCATACATATGAACAATGATATCATATTCTCAAAAAATAGAAAATATGAAGGCATGGATTATATTTTAATGAATTGAATATTCCATGTATTTTTTTCTTATATTATTTAGATCATTTTCGAGACTAGGAACTAAGATGACATGCAATTCCGAGGCCTTATGTGCTCAGAATAAATGTTTTAAATATATTAAATATATTAAATTGCACGCACATGCAGTTTTCCAAAAAAGTGGAATAACATCTAAATGGATTACCAAATTAGAAATAAGAGGTAATCATTGAGTTTAGAATACAGGTTTTACTCTATACACGACATAATGATGGTCAGTTCCAGAAATTTGTGGAAATGTCATAATGGGCATGAAAATGAATGAAATATTTAAAATAAATTATTTTATTTCAAATTATTGATGTAATAACTAGTTAGAAATTAAATAGACTACTATGAAAAAATATCAGTGTTAGTTGCATAAACTTTGTTCTGTCTAGGCCTCCCTATCATATAAGTGGTAACAAAATTACTTGATGTTATCTAAGACACCACATCAAATAAGTTATAATGGGCTTACCTAGTGCTATCTAGCCCCCCGTTATATAAACTATGTCTAATAACTGCAACATGAATAAAGTAAAAATATATTTTATATCTTCATAAAAACTAAAAAAAATCACTATTCTTTCATAACCCGATTAACTCATTGAAAAGAAATGGGTTTCATGTATATCTCTTTGAATCATGATTAACCCATGGAAAAAATATGGGTTTAATAAAAATATATTTGAACATGATTGAGCCATGAAAAATAAATGGTTTCCAAAAACATCATGCCATCAAAACATAAACCATTCAAAGAATGAATATTAATGTTATTCTTGGATCATATCCCCTGTAAGGAATACGTAACACCTATATATGTAATATTAGATGGAAAATAATTTTAAAAGGATCATTTAAAAAATTTCTTGATGAAAATATAATTTCTACTTTGAAACACTCTTTTTAAAACAGAAAACATTTTTGAAAAAACGTTTTTTGAAAATAACCTTGAAAAATTATAAAGGAAGTGTCGAAAATGATTTATTTTGATTCTTAAAAACATAAAACATCTTTAAAATTAATTTTACAGGAAAATTAGCTTAAAAAATAATTGAAAAATAATTTATTTTTTAGAAAACATTGTTTTGGAAGAAAATAGACATCCAAACGAAGAGAGAAATAAAGAAATATTTTCTTAAAAACATTTTATTAATTATCTTAAGTACCAAAGAGTGAAAAAATGGAACCATTACACGATGATATAAAAAATAACCATAGGTGAAGAAAGTTCATGATAATTCTTGGGAGGTATATTATCAAATTTCAATATTGTAGACTTGATCGTAAACAATCCCAATAAATGGTGAGATTGAAACATAAGAATCTTATGACTTTGGTAACCTTGAATCCTAGGCTACATGAAGGAATAATATAAAATGAAACTTTAGATATCATGATGATGAAATAATTCATGATATTACATGTAAATGTGGTTGTATATACACCTCATAAAATAAAATAGGTGCATAACATAACATACATCTCAAAAAAGGAAAAAATGAAATAGATATCCTCAAATGGATATTTAAATAGAATTAAATTTTATAAGAATCATTATAAAATAAATTCATGGGAAATATATATACCACATATAAGAACGAGGTGGTGAATATAACATGTATCTCACAAAATGAAATATCGAGAAGGAAATACCTTACCTTAAGTATTGACATCCTTCACTCACATTCAAAATTTAGTTTATAAGAAATAAATTTTTATTATACATATTCCAAAGAACACTATTTCTATATATTATACCATATATGATTTTATTATGAATTTATATTACCCGTTTATTTACAATTCCATGTTAAAGTTACGTTTTAGGTAACAAATACTTTTATTTCCATATATTTTTTGAATTATTATTTTTGTTCTTCTTATTTTGATCATCATTTCCTCATTTCTAGAATGTAAAACATCATATAAATATATATATATATATATATATATATTTTTAATAATGTTTAAATAATATAAATGGGAAATGAAATACACTGTTCATGGAGATTATAGGTCGTATGTAAACATGATTTTTTCCCATTTTCTTATTCTATTAAAGGAAAGTAAATTAAAATATATATATATATATTCATTAAATTATAATTTTTATGCCATATATATAAAAAATTTCTATTATACCCATCCTTGATATATTCCATGTAAAGAATGAATGAATCACATCAGTTCTTGAGGCGGTAGTATGTCGTATATACCAACGACGCTATCATATTCTCACAAAATGGAAAACATGAAGTAATGTGTTATATTTTAATGAATTGGATTTTAAATATATTATTTTTGGATATTATTTGGTTTATTTTCAAGACCAGGAACTGAGACGACATACAATTCTAAGGCCCGATGTGCTCAGAATAAATGTTTGAAATATATTAAATATATTAAATAGAACACACAAAAAATTTTCTAAAAAAGTGGAATAAATTATTGAAGTATTACTAGAATAGAAATATGAGGGAACTGTTGAGTTTAGAATGTGGGTTTTACCCTATACACGACTAAATTTTAGTCAGTTCCAGACATTTATGGAAATGTCATCATGGGCCCAAAAATTAATGAAATATTTAAAATAAATTATTTTATTTCAAATTATTGATGAAAAAATTTGTTATACTTTAAATGGAATGATATGGAAAATATTAGTGTTATCTGCATATCCCTGGAATCATTAGAGAGATGTTGGAGTGAGATTTAGAGGATTTATCTCATACAAAGGCTGACTGGATAATGGATAAATGATCAATGCACACGGGTTAGAGCATGTTGTGTACTCCCCTACAAATACACATCATGGTCCAAGTACAGGACATAAGCCATGTACCGGTACATGATCACATGTACACATGCTAGATCAATATACTGGAACATGGAAATAGTATAAAGACAATCTACAAGCCATATACTACTACACATAAATGATTTGAAGACACAGACTCATTACATGGGTAGGACCTGGGGTCAAGGGACATAATTTATGACTCCTACTATACACCATGCACTCTTTTATACATGTATTGAATCTCTCGTCCTCTGTGACATGGAAAAGTTTCATTAGGATGGGTTCCCCACATATTTTCCATGAGGGTTAGTATGGTATCGTATCTTACTAATAGGAAAATGATCCCTTTAGTAGGACTTCTTGGATAAGGTCATTAGAATCTATCCCAAGGCTCAGAGTGAGATCCTCTATTTATCTTCATGCCCTCGGTGGAGTTCTTGGAATCATCATGACCAGCAGTACACGTGCATCTATCCTCTACTTAGTGGGTTAATCTATATTGAGTTGTTGGAATCACCCCATGGACTCAACATTGATCCTTATCTATGTATCATATTATCTTCAGACCTTTAATATGTATTTCTAATGATGAGAATCAATATGAAGCACCTCTTGTATGGAAATCACTAGAGTTATCATTATCGGGAGCATGTTCTCCCAGATGAGTGCTTTGTGGAATCTTTGAGCTATAATCCTCGGCTGGTATACTACAGCTATGACTTACCTTTAGACTATGTGTCTTTTTTTGAGTACATATGGATATTATTGTTATATATACTATTGATACATACCTGTGTATAGTTGACTGTATTTTATTTGTTATATGATTTGTAGTTTTGGGGTGTCCTACTGAGTATTTTTATACTTACCCCTGCATGGGATTTTCCCTCACATGTTGTGTCTTGTACATATGATCAAACTTTTGATAGGGTCCTAGATTGATCAGGACCAGATGATGCTTAGTGATAATGGACATACCGAGGTGTGTTCCTGCGGGTTCCTGACAACAATCCATAGAACTAAATATTAGGGCAGATTTGTGTTACAAATTCTATGTGTTGGGATTGTATTTTTCATAGATTAATTTCCTTTAAATCCTTTCATACTTTGGTTGTGGGATTTATATGTATACATGCATGGTTTTTCAGTTGTTTATTTTACATTATAGAATTTTTATAGGCTTGGAGATGTGTGTGTGTATAGGTACTTAGGGTAGGGCCTCCCATGTTAGTGATATTCTTTCTTAGTGCTAGTCTCCATCCCCTGTCCTATTGGAGGTGGTCTTGGGGAGTCGCGACTTGTGACCCACTAGGATGGGTCATTAAATAGTGGCCTAAGTGTGTTTGGTTCTAATTTAAGACTAGAGAATGTGAGATTGATTTAGGAAAGTAGTGGTATGTGTTTTGAGTTTGAATTTTTGGCCAGGGACTCCAATATTGGTGTAGAAACAGATGTATCCATACACCAGGACTTTGATCACCTAATTTTCTACTTGGTACATGAGAACACTAGTTACAGGGAAAACAATGGTATATGCATAATATAGGAATGGGTTTTAGTATCTATATCCTTCATGAGTCAGCTCTCCAGATATACTCATTTTTCATGGTACATCTTGTTGACTTTAAGGATGCCTACGTGAAGTATTCTAGCTAAGACTAATCATTATGATCATAAGGATGATCCCCTCAGTGATGAGGTGTTGATACATGGACCAATTCCCATGATGTTACCTTTAGGTGGTGCATCATCTATACAACCACATGTAGTGTATCACATTGTACCTGTAGTACCGGTGGATGTGGTTCGTAGGATGGGGGTGCTTCATTAGTTTTAGAGAAAGTGACCACTCAAGATCCATGGTGAGCCCAACCCATAGGTGGATGAGGATTGTCTTGAGGTAGTGACCTAATTTTTCTATCTATTTATTACACTAGCAGAGAAGATGGTGGCCCTAGTGGTGAGCCTTCTTTAAAACTAAGTAGTGAGATGTTGGGGTTTAGTTAACTAGTCTTATGAAGAGGTAACCCTTTTATGGTTAGAGTTTGATCACCTTTTCAAAGAGGATTTCTCACCAGATATACTGAGAGAAATACATATTTAGGAGATTCTGTATCTTTATAAGGGAATCACAATAATAAAATTGTATTCATCGATGTTTACCAACCTCTATAGGTACTAAATAGATATGGTTCGAGATTAGTTCTTCAGGGATTAGACCATTGAGTGAGGTTTTTGTAGAGAAATAAGAGGTAGTGT